>OZ024733.1:30274276-31474276 GCA_964016875.1 Fallopia convolvulus
ATTTAATAATTTTAATAAGGAAATTTCTAACATGGACCACAATAAAGATACCAATTTTTTTTAGTAGGAAAGGATTCGGTTTACCGGACAGACCCAGTAAAACAGAGAGACCGTGAAAATGACAGTTGGAAACCGGCGGAAAAAGACAGAAACACAATACGTAGTACAAACTAACGAAAAAGGAACTAGAAGTAGTTGGGCAGTGGGAGTGTGAAGGGCTAAAAAGAGCAATGTCTTTAGCATTCGGGTCAAAACGGACAAATCATGTAAGAGGTATGGACTACTGATATTGCCTACATCTAGATGAAGGATCTTCAATAGTCACAACAATGTCCAAGCGATCTCCCCAATCACAAAACCACACCGAATTCCAAAACCAAATCTCAGAGTAGTACCACCGTGCTCGAGTCTAAGCTCGAAACCACATGCCAAGAGAACACAAAGGCAAAAACAACAAAGAGCCAAAGCCCAAAAGCTAGCCCACCACTAGAATAGACCCAAGCCCATATCACAAGATCAAACAACAACATGGAGAAATATGAGGAACATAAACAACCACGTGGGCATAAAAGCGCACGCAAGAAGAGGTTCTCAACCATCACTTTGAAATGATAGCCACGTAGACCCAAAATATTATGGCTCAAAACTTATGCAACCCCCTTACTTGTGTAAATTGGTCATATAGACATCCCAACCTTTGGTTTGGACTTATTGAACACTTAAACTTACATATTAAACACCTAGTCACTGACGTGGCTATGCGTATACATGTAACGCTTTAAGGGGCGAGTGAAATACCATAAACCCATTGTAAAAAGATGATTTGGAAATTAATATCCAAAAAAATAAAAAAAATCCTCTTTTTTATGCACTTCTTCCTCTTCCTCTCACTTACTCTTCCTCCATATCCATTCTTCTCTGCCTTCTTCACCCTCACCTGGACTCGTCCTCACATACTTCTCATCAAACTTCTCTAAGTCCGTCATTCCGTCCCGACTCCCTCTAGATCTGGTCCGAGTTCGTCATTCCGTCCCGACTTTCTCTAGATCGAGTTCGTCATTTTGTCTCGATTCTCTCTGGATCTGGTTCGAGTCCGTCGTTTTTCGTCCCTACTCCCTCAAGATCTAGTTCGAGTCCGTCATTCCATCCTGACTCTCTTTGGATCTAGTTCGAGTCCGTCGTTCCGTCCCGACTTCAAAGCCTTCAGCCATGGGAGATGAGCTTCAAATCATTAGAGCCTTCAGCCATGGGAGACAAGCTTTAGAGCTTCAGAGTCCGTCATTCCGCCCCAACTCTCTCTGATCTTTACTCTTTTTTTATTTTTTGTTTTAATAATTTAATTTAATTAACCTTTAATATTCCGGCTTATGTAGCATACATCTGGACAAATAATTGGAATATGTCAGCGCGCGTATTATACATTGAACGTGTTTGTCAGCGACCAGTTGTTTAATAGGTTTAAATTGTTAAGTTTAAGTGCTCAATAGGTCCAAACCAAAGGTGGGATGTCAAACTGACCAATTTGCACAAGTACAAGGGGCTGCATGTATATGTTTTGAGCCAAAATATTATGCCCTAAACACAACATCGATGACACGCAACAAAGGAGGTGCGACATTGGTGGCCATCGAACAAAGAAACCAAAAAGACCACATCAACAGAACAAAAAATTACACCACCCGTCGGACACGGGACAAGTCGACGACACTGGCCATAGTCGGGGGCAAGACTAAAACTCACTCAACCACAAGAAAACGACGGTAATTGAAAGTATCAAAGACACACACACAAAAGCAAACATAACATGACTGAAAATCACAACCTCATAAAAACCGATCAACATATACTTTCAAAAATAAGTCGGAGAGGTGAACACTTTCATCGACAAATACCACCACTTGGTCATTTCTAAGTTGTAGAATTTTTTCTTGAAGAAGTCTAAGCCTTCTCGGCATAATATAGAGCCTTATCGGCTAAGAACATACTTCCTCGGCAAATTTGTTGTATTGAACTTCTAGAGAGAAGAGAGAGCCCTTCTCTCTAGAACTACATCATTATGTTTACCGTTGTTGCCTCCATTGACACAAATAAAAAAATACCAATTTTGATAAATCTGATTATTGTTTGTTAATTTTATTTTTTTTAAAAGGGTTTATTAATTTCAATTTAGCTAGAGAATAATTTTAAAATAATTTTTGAAAATTAACATGTTTATTGTGTGCCATGAGCATACATTAGCATGACCGTTCCAAGAAATCAAAGAAAACCATTTTAAGTTTGCACTCTATGTATATATTTTTATTAGAGCACAAATACATACTCGGTATATTGAACGTGACGGGCGGGCTAGAAAATTGGGACTTTTTACTGTGTGTCCCACTTGATTTATTTCCCTCTTTATTCTTCATATAAATTCTTCACCTGCTAACACCATCATGTGTTTCAGTTAATTCTTCATATAAATTCTTCATATAAATTCCATCAACCTTGCCGTAAGAACCATTTTTCCCTTGCTATATATGTGTTTCAGTTAATTACCCAGATCATATGGAATGTGGGTTCAATTAATTTAGAAAAAAAAAACATATGATTGATAAAAATGATTTATTAATCCTAATCGAGTTAGATCGATCAATAATATATAACGTATAGCGAAATTAATATAAATGAAATTACCAGGAGTTCGAAGGAGGGGGCCTTTGATTCTACGAGCACATTCAGAGCAATGCAGATTCACTCTGTATAAAGCTGCTGTGGTCGACATCTCTTCATCCAAGATTAATTATGAACGAAAACTACACACACAACATATTTATACACACAGATACACGCTCGTATGATATGTACGTTAATGTTTTTTCGAGTGTTGAAAGTCATCTTAATTGCTTGCTTGTGAGAGATTTGCTTTTGGAGGTTGGGAGTAGCTCACTTGCCTTGGAAACTTGACAATGCAGACACCCAGTTTATTTAAACATACATAAATTACTCATGTATAATATGTACACAGTACAGGTTTTTTACAACATTTTAATCCGTGTGTACGAGCGTAATTCAATTTTGAAATCTTAATCCCTAATCAATGGAAATTATTTTATGGGCCGCCTAGCTAGTATGACAAATATAACTCCATATATTAGATTGTGAAGATACATATTGTTGACACACACTGCATGTTGTCTTGAGAATAATAATGCCAAGTACCAACTATATGCTATAGATTGATACCTAACACGAAGATTTCATCTATCATGTAATTTTTCAGGTTAAGAAGTCAATACCCAACTAATTAAATTTATTATAGGTCCTATATTAAATTGCGCTGAAACAAGATTGCGATGGTTTGGGCATGTTCAGAGGCGAGACCCTGGGGAGCCAGTACGCAGATGTGAGAGTCTGGTCTTTGGAGATATACGTAGAAGAAGAGGACGACCGAAGAAATATTGGAAGGATAGTATAAGACAAGATGTCAGCCAGTTGGGGATTTCGACAGATATGGCAGTATGCAGAGATAGCTGGAGAGAGAGTATTCGAGCAGTGGACAACTAGACATCAGAGCAAACCGGTCCCGGGACCTTAAGGCTTCGGCGCCATGTTTTTGTTTTAAGTTCCTTTTACTTTTATTTTCTTTGGTTTTGGCTTCGGCCTTCGTTTCTGCTTTTCTCTCTACGTTTTGTGATCATGTCGGATCTTTTGGGCGCACCCCTTGCGTTAAGTCAGGGGTGACCCCATTTTGACCCCCAAATTTCCCGCAAGGGAAGCCGCACTGGATAAATGTTGTTGTTGTTGTATTAAATTTTAATCGCTGATCGCTGCCACGGTAACCACAATGGGGCCAGTATAGCATGGGTCTACACGTTTTTTGTGCCTAGAGGGGCCTTCATTTTCAATTGATAGATAGTCTTCACTAGAGGGGCCTTCATATGTATTCATCACTAAGTTAAAGTGTGAGATAACTCCTTCAACAAAATGTTGCAAGTAATCTGTTGCAAGAGAACCAGTGATTCGTAGATAGTCTTCAATAGAACTAGGCGTTGTACTATACGCTAACAACCTCATAGCCGCAGTACATTTTTTCAATGCTGATACATCTAATCTCTCGATATAGCATCTGGCATTTCCTTAAAAAAAACACATTATGAGAGCTTAAAACCTCCATTATACGAATGATGACATGTTTTTGTATGTGAAACCTTCATCAGAACATATATGGTGGAAACTGTGGATTTTCAACAAAGTAGTCATTCCATACACAATTGTGTGCATCCTCACGATCCCTCTTAACAAGGATCATAGGTGCCCTTGGAACTAGATTTGCCATTTTGAAAACAATCTATTGGATTAGGCATAAAAATGCCATCCAACATTTGATCCACTTGACGATTTTTTTTTGTCTTTCTCTTTCTTATCACTCTCTATAATCATTAAGGGCTTGGGTTAAGTTACCCATTAGGTTAGGATTGGAAACATCATTAATGTTGGAAGAATAATTAGAAGAGTTGTATGTGGACATTGAGGTATTTGAACCTTCATTAGATGACATTTTGAAAGAGTTATTTAACAATGAATAAGTGATGAAAGGTTTAATTGATTGAGACTATACTAGCAAAATATATTGATGATCCATCCGTAATATCCTCACACTAGCAACAAATGTGAAACAAGAGAAAAATTGGGAATAATGGTGATTGATTATTATCCTCATGGGAGTCAGATATATAGATTACAAAGCAATCTCCTTTGATATTATCTTTAGAGATTGTTTCGTTAACTAATTTACAAGATAGAATATCTTATACAAATATATCTAAACAAAATATATAGAATATCCTAATACTCCCCCTCAAGTTGGAACATGGGGATCATGAATGCCCAACTTGGAACGGAGAAAGTGAAATTGAGACTTGCCCAAGGCCTTGGTAAATATGTCAGCATGTTGCTGAGTAGTAGACACATGATGAGTAGTAATCGTACCATTAACAACCAAATCACGAACAAAATCACAATCAACCTCAATATGCTTAGTCCGTTCATGAAAGACAAGTTTAGAAGCAATGTGTAATGCAACCTGACTATCACAAGATAAGCGAATAGGAGTAGAGTGAGCAATACCAAGTGACCGCAGGAGTGATTTCAACCAAATAATTTCTCCACATGTAGAAGCCATAGAGCGATATTCTGCCTCAGCCGATGAGCAAGAAATAGTGACTTGTTTCTTGGTTTTCCAAGAAACTGGGGATTGACACAAAGTGATAAAATACCCGGTGATGGAACGACGAGTCAACGGGCAAGAAGCCCAATCAAAGTCACAATAGGAAAATAGACGAAGATCACTCGAGCGGGAGAGAAATAATCCAACATCTGGCTAACCTTTCAAATAGCGAACAACACAAACTGTAGCTTGCCAATGAACCTCTTTAGGACGTTGCATGAATTGAGACAATATATGAATAGAATAAGACAGCTCAGGGCGGATGATCGTAAGATAAATCAACCAACCAACCAATCGACGATAGCTCTCCGGATTAGCAAAATCTGAACTCTCGGCAGTGGCTAGTTGATGGTGGGAATCCATTGGAAAATCACATGGCTTAGCGCTAAGCAATCCTGTCTCAACAATAATCTCCAAAGCATACTATTGTTGGGACAACAAAATGCCATCAGAATTCCGAGCAATTTCCAAGCCTAAGAAATACTTGAGAATGCCCAAATCTTTCACATGAAACAAAGTATTTAAATATGATTTGAATGCAGAAGTAGCAGATCCTTCATTTCCAACAATAATAAGATCATCGACATAAATAAGAACATGAAGAACTTTGCCATGTCGAATAAGTGAGAATAAAGAATACTCAGCGTTACTTTGTCGGAAGCCAAATGTACAAAGTGTAGTAGAAAGCTTGGAAAACTAGTTGTGCGAGCCTGATGCAAACCGTACAAGGATTTCTGCAGCATACAAACGTAACCAGAAGGAATAGAATCATATCCCGGAGGTGGTCGCATGTAAACTTCCTCGTCAAGATCACCATGAAGAAAGGCATTATGAACATCCATTTGGTGGAGTTCCCAATTTTGAATTACAACAACGGAAAGAAATACTCGAACCATGCCCATCTTTGCAACCAGTGCAAAAGTCTCATTAAAATCAATTCCTTCAACTTGTTGATTTCTGAGAACCACAAGGTGCGCTTTATAGCGCTCAATACAAACAGTAGAAGTGTACTTAATAAGATAAACCCACTTACACCCGATCGCTTTCTTCCCGGGAGGGAGCGGAGAGGCAATCCAAGTGGGTTTTCGTTCAAGTGCAGTGATCTCATCACGGATAGCCATACGCCACTGCTCATGTTGAGCAGCCTCAGAAAAGGACGTCGGTTCTGTTTCGGCTGTAAGGGTTGCAAGAAAATTCACATGACGAGTAGAGAAATTAGTGCAAGAAAGCGCTTGCTGAATTGGGTACTTAATACCTGAGGACGATGACGATGGCAATAGAGCGGGAGTCGGGAGTGAGGATTCATGGGGGCGTAATGTATTGCAGATGTAATACCGAAGCAAAACTGATGGTTGGCGAAGTCGAGTGCTTTGTCGTCGCGGCTGAACTGGTGGAGACAACTTGTCAGAGCTGGACGACGAGAGATCAAGCTAGTCAGAAGCAGCATGAGTCGGACTGAAATCAGCAGGCGCTGGACTTGAGGCAGAGGGCGCTGGACTGAAACCAGCGGGTGCCGTGCTTGAAGTAGTGGGCACCGGATTCCCCCTGACTGCAGAAGGCGTGGAAGAATGATGGCTAACATCATAAAAAATAGTGGGCAGTCTCGTTTCAGCCGAGCATTCAGAAAGAAATGCAGGGGAAGCAACAGTGGACTACCAAGGAAATATATCTTCAAAAAATTGAACATCCCGGGAGACAAAAAATTTCTTGTCTTCAAGATCAAAGAGTTTCCAACCTTGCTTACCTGTAGGATAACCGACAAAGATACACTTCTTACTTAGAGGTGTGAATTAATCCCAACTCCGAGGAATTTTTGATGTAAAACACAAACACCCGAACACCTTGAGATAAGAATACTTTGGATCATTGCCATATAAAAGCTCAAATGGAGTCTTGTTATGCAATAAAGGTGTCGGTGTGCGATTGATCAAATAACAAGTTGTAAGGACACATTCGCCCCAAAAATCAACCGACAAATTAGCCTGAAACCGAAGTGCGCGTGCAACATTAAGGAGATGGCGATGCTTGCACTCGGAACGACCGTTTTGCTAAGGAGTATAAATACATGTCGTCTCAAACTGAATACCCTGTTGAGCAAAGAATGAGCGAAGAGAAAGAAACTCGGTCCCATTGTCAGCATGAAAGCGCTGAACTTTTCTATGAAATTTAGTGTGGACCATTGAGAAAAAATTCTGAATAATCTGAGCAACCTCTGTTTTAACAGCCATCAAAAACACCCAAGTTGCACGGGAGAAATCATCGACAAGAGTTAAGAAATAAGAGGCACCCGTAGTAGAAGGAACACTGTAGGGACCCCAGACGTCACAATGAACCAATTGAAACAAAAATTCAGCTTTATTAGAACTTAATGGAAAAGCACTACGTGTTTGTTTGGCTTTAAAACAAATATCACAAGGCAAAGAATTTTCCTTTTGAATAACACAAGAGCCTAATGCCGAAATTGAAGATAAAGCAGATAATGTCGGACGACCAAAACATCGATGCCAAATTCTAGCTATGTTGACGACTGAGGTTGTAGATGCCGAACATATACCCGAGTCTGATTGAAAACAGTGTAACTAATATACCCCACTTCGTTGCTCACCGACTCCAATCACCGTCCTGGTATTTAGTTCCCGAATGACACCTAATCTGGCGGTCAAAGTCACAGAGCAGTGTAAATCAGCAGTCAATTTGGCAAAAGAGAGCAAATTGCTATCAAGAGCAGGTATAAGCAACACATGCTTAATAGAAAATCAATCAGCAAGCAGCAAAGTTCCTTCTTCTAAAGCTAAAGTATAAGTCTGATTTAGCAATTTAATAGAAATTAGAGTAATAGAAATAATATCCTTAAGCAGGGTGCGGTCTCCTATCATATGAAAAGATGCACCGCTGTAAAGAATCCAAGGAGATATTTTACCACCAGACTTTGAGTTCATATAATTGAAAAGATCAACCAACGACTGCCATTGTTCCTTGTTAAGATTTAGAGCTGCGCGATCCTGGAAAGTAGGTTCATATGATCCTGACGCAGCGTCTGATTTCTGGACAGAATTGGCCTGGCCTTGTGTTGTAATATCCGCTAAAATTCTAAATAAAATAAAATGGATATTTACCCCAATAATTTTTTTTTCTAAAATAGAGAATTTAATAATCTTGATAATTTCATATTATATTATGAAGGGTTATAAAAGGTTACTCAAATGACAATTAAGAATTCATTTAAATATATTAAGCAAGTCAAGTATTTATTTAAATATTTTCTCTTAAAAAAAAGAGAGTTTAATTATTTTTATAATTTTCTAAAAAAATTAAAAAAATGTTATAAAGGATTGTTAAAGTGTAAAAGTTATTCAAATAAAATAGATTGATATAAATTTTGAATTTTATTAATAGTGGAGTGCTACAAGGCTAAAAATAATACAAGACAAAATAAATAAAAAGAAGTCAAAAGATGGGATTTGAACCCGAAACCTCTCGCTCCTCTCACACAAACACACACTCCTCAAACCGCTAGACTATTGTATTTTGACTACCCAATTCACCACACTTTTAATATTAAACCCTCCTAACTCTTTCTTCTTCAAACCAAGTCAATGAAGTCTGATATGAAGTGACGCTCAAAACCAGTGCATGAATTTCTTTGACTGACTTCTCTATTCTTGCTTGGAAGACCATCCATGGTTGCATCATCAAGAGTCATCACCCAACAAGCACACTTCTCACCAATAGAGATCCATCCCCTTCTCCCACAATGGTCAATTTCTATTGCCATGGATCACTTGGAGCACCATCTTTGCCTATTTAAAGGATGAAAAACTCAAGAAACACTGACACAAAATCTCTTTTCTCCCTTCCTAGCACTTTGCTATTCTAATTCTTAAAAAATTCAGCCCTAAATCCATTCTTCTAATTGCTGATTTTTTTTTACCAAAACACCACAAAAAGCCCTAAAACCCTTTCCCGGAGTTCGCCGGACCGCCTAGCCGCCACCACCCTGCCGGACAGCCGTCGACTCGCACCCGCCCGCCGCCGGAACCACCCAGGGAGCCCCGCCTGCTGCTGGTGCTCGAGTCGTCGTTCCGTCCAGTGCTCTCTCTCTGGTTCACGTGAATGCGTACAAAGGAGGAGGAGATAGAAGGGGAATTGAGCTTAATTTTTGGGTAATCTTCTAATTAAACTTGGGCTGGAAATTTAAGCCCAAAATACTAATTAAAATCACCTATTAATTTATTTTCAGCCTTCTAATCTTATTAAGTAGAGATTTTTATTCTAGCATATTTTAAATACCCATATAAGATATAAGTTGTTAGGAAAGATCATATTTAACCCACATTAAATTCTTATACATTAAAAATCAGTTTATTTATTTTATATAATTTTCTTGTACATAAAGGGGTTGAAATAGCTTGCTTGTTTATTTTATAAAATAAACCATGATAGGCATGAAATTTTATAAATAAATTTATGAGATTAAAATATGAGCCTTACATACTTGTCAAGTATAAAATAAATAATATGTGTACATTAATATATTGGAGCTTATCATATAAATAAAGGATCTAGAGCAAGTTGTTGGGAAATGTTACCTTAAGACCCTTTTATTAAAAGAGAGAGTTTGCATATCATTTAAAGTAATAGTAGATTTTATAATAATAACTAAGTTAAATAAAGATATAAGATCTTGTTAGTTAGAAAAGATAACCTCAAATTCTTACTTTCCTTGTACATGGATAAACTTTTTATCATACATGTTATTTTAATATAAAACAGATCTTATGAATGAGTTTTCTTAAATAAAATAATGGACTTTTCATCATTAATTATATACATGAATAGTGAGATATTTATATATTAAATATATTAGATTTAAAGATATTAATGTAAAGACCTAAGTTGTTAGAAAAGATATGCTAAGAATTTTATCAATACTTATATATATAAAATAAATATAGCATACAAAATTATAATTAACATTGTCATCTTTGATCAAATAAGAATTTCTAGAAGTTATTTGTTGCATGTCTTCAACTTTAGAAGAAACCATGTTATATGTGATCTTCAATTATAATAATGTTGAGTATATTAAATAAATTCATTATTTAATAAATTATAAAATAGCATACCCCTAAGTGTAGAGCTACTACAAAATAAGAACTTTTAGAAATAGTCACATATGTTATTTTAGTTATAACATATGATAGTGATCTGGACTTAGTATAATGATAATAAATGGTAGAGAAACCTTATAAAAATATTATTGTTTCAAAACTTGAAGACATAGACTATATTTTGACATTGGATATTGTTTTTATGAAAATATAATACTATTAATAAATATATTACTAAAGTCATCTATGAGAAAAAAAATGTTAAATTAATAAGCTCTAAGTGTAGAGTTTTGTTACAAAACATAAGTCTAGGTTAAATATAAGAAGTATGATCTTATAATATTTTTTATATAACATTATATAGTTATGAGAATTGCTTGCATGAAAAAGAAATAATTAAGATTTGGAAGAGATATTATTTTATAACTTAAAATATTATAATAATTGACTATAAGTATGAAGTAGGGTATTTATAGGCCATGATCCTATATTTATAGGTTATGATCATATACTTTATAAAGCCATATAATATGAAAAGAAATATGAGAATAAAATAAATAAGATTATTTTAACATATGTTAATTTTAGGAAGTTACCAATTAAAGAAAAATAGAAAGTCCTAATTATGGAAACTTTCAAGAAAAGTAGATTATAAGTTTATGAGCCTTATTTTTAGGTGAATTATAGAATTAAATAAAAGTCTACTAAAGGTATATTATTAATAAAATATTCTTGGTGAGGGATATATCGCTTCAAGATCCTTAAGGAATTTAAAAGTAATATTTTTTTTAAACTAAGACAAGTACATAAAAAGGTTAAAGTGAATTTCTTATACTTTAAGGAAAACTTATAGTTTTATAAGAAAAATACTTCTAGGCAAGGTATAGTATTTTATGAAATTTTACTTGCTTACTTATATTAAAGAAATAGAAAATAAAGTTAAAAGAGATTGTTTTAAATAAAGGTTTTATGGAATAATAAGGATATTACAAAACCAAAATAATAATGAAGGAATATTATTATTTTAAATAATCTTCTAAATTATTACCATAATAAATTAGAATTCCGCTTCTCTTATAGAAATATTATAAGAGAGAATCCAAGTTGAGAAGAATCCATATTTATAAGTCGTTCGTAAATCCCGTGTCTTTAGGTCAGGATTCGTGCTCGAAGTTGCGAACCACATAATCCGCCAAGAATCGATAGTATACGCTTGTAAGCTAAGGCAAGTGGAATTTCCCCTTGTGCTCTTTTATATCCGTCTACATGATATTTCTCGATGTTGGGAACGACTTGTATGCCTCAATAAAAAATGAACCTAGGAAATATCAAATGCTAGATATAACGACCCATTGTCAGCATAGTTGCTTTATATTCTCGTAATAGGATTATATATGCTAGTGTGGTTATTATCTTGATTGCTTGTGGTCTCGCTCAGAGATTTACTTTGAATAAACTAGAAAGGGGTGCGGGATAGCCGACGCCTCTATATAACCTTACTAAGTCGTACGTCCATACGACTTTCGAGATCATGATCTCCATCCGCTCCGATTGCAAGGAGGGATTATGCACACTCTAGCTAAGTGCCGGGGAATTGAAGTTCTCCCTCAGGTGGCTTGGATTATCCGTGTCCCACCACTCTCTATTAAAAATCATTAACAAAGTCGAATATCTTTCGTCTCTATATAAGATAAGTGCTAATGCACATTTAAGATACCAAAACCGGACCGGTCTCAAATGATCGATCCGGCTCTCGGTCCGCTCAGGGCGCGAGAGGTTTTTACTTGTATGAATTAATAAACGTTCCCAACACACTTCCGAAATCCTAAAGAAGTCTATAATCTAGTAGCTCTTCTATCGCTTATCGAGTTATCTTCATTTAAGATATACTCTCCTTCGAACCATGAAAACTCCACATAAACAAGCCTTATCGTATAGCCCATTCATAAACACAACCTTATTACCTCTTTCGACAATGATTGAAATTACCGAAATACCCTCGGGAAGTTCCATTCCCGCTTGCTTAGTCTCTTAGACTAATTCTTCTTTTCCGCATGTTTGCCTGGCATTCTATCGCCCCTCGCGAATTATGTCAGAATCTAGGAATCCCAGCAAGGCGTGAAGTGAAGGCGAAGGAAGAACAAGGATTTTCAAGATGTACCTTTCATGTCATTTTGCTTTAGTTTCATTATGTTTCAAGGACAAGTGGTTTGCATTTCAATTCCGTACAACCCCATGTTTGAAAAGCAATGTAAGATGTTTTGTACAAACAAAGTCTCCTTCGGGAGCACCCTTTCTATTTCATAAATTATGTTTATTTCCGCATTATTATTGTTCTATATCATTCTAAAAGCCTTGGGTGATTTTGGACGGTAAAGTCCGAGGTCACTGGCGGTAATACCCAATGTTGTAAAATAGGGGTGTTACATGTGTACCGCAACCACGACCACGATGCCCTGTGTCAGGCTTGCCCGCAACCCCGTCGCCTTTGTTGACTATGCCATCACCGCGACCAGTAGTGGTAGAGGTTCTGCGTCCCGTGCCTAAAGAAGCGCTTGTCGAGCCACAAGACCGCGAGAACCACCCCTTATGGTAGCCAATAATTTTATAACACTTTGAAACTTCATGATTGTTCAGCCCGCAATGAGTGCACAACATATTCGGACGTTGATCAATGAATTTATTTTGAGCAGCAAATGCCATTGCGTCGGGATTGGGGTCACGAGTCTTGATTATACACCGATGGGTCTCTTCCTGGATAACAAGAGCATAGATTTAATTCAGATTTGGAAGCGGATCCCGATCAAGGATGTTGGAGCGCAAAGATCCATAAACATCATCATCGAGTCACATGAGGAATTGATGAATGTGCTCGACTTCCCTTTCATTGATTAACTGAGTTGAGGCAACGCATATACATGCCAACGGTGGCACATACACCAGCAAATCATTCCACAGCTTCTGCAATTTTCCATAATAGGCGGAAACTACTTGTCCTTGTTGGCGGCATTGAGTAATCTTGGAACGAAGTTGAAATATCCGTGGTCCATTGCCAACCAAGAATCTCTGCTTCAAATTCTCCCAAAGAGAACGAACATTGTTGCCATAGGTAATAGAAGATCTCAAATTTGGATTGATGGATTGCATGATCCAACCAATAAGCATCGAATTCACGCTATACCAATCGTCCTCTTCAATAGTATTGCTAGGTGGCTTGAGAACTCGGCCATTCAAGAAACCCTTCTTCCGTTTAGCTTGGAAAGCGTTCTTCATGGCCGTTGCCCATTCTTGATAGTTTTTTCCTTTTAAGATCACAGGGCAAATCGAGAGACCCGGGTGATCCGAAGGGTGTAGAAAGTAGTCCGACGCATTGTCAAGAATTGGACGTTTGGGTACTTGTTGAGTCAGTGAAGCAGTAGGGTTCACAGTTTCCATGTATAAATCAGAGGATACCATTGCCTGTGATGTGCGACAGAGACAACCAAAGAATCAAGCGTGGAAAAAAATTTGAAGAAGAGCGCTGAATTGGATGCAGCGGAAGAGTTTGATCGAAGATGTGCTCCGAAACCACGAAACAAGAGAAAATTGGGAATAATTGTGATTGATTATTATCCTCATGGGAGTCAGAATATATAGATCACAAAGCAATCTCCTTTGATATTATCTTTAGAGATTGTTTCCTTAACTAATTTACAAGATAGAATATCTTATACAAATATATCTAAACAGAATATATAGAATATCCTAATAAAATGCAATGGTCACTTCAACACAAGCAACAATAATGCACTCATGTGCTTTGAATTAATGAGATTGCATGCAACGGTCACTTCAACACAAGCAACAAAAATGTACTCATATGTAGTAAATTTTCAATTGAAACGTCCAATTGAAATGCTCTCTTCTAAAAATAAACGCTCTCGTCTAAAATAAACTGATGCAAGCTTCACCGTCGGTGGTGACACAGGCCAATTCGGAGGTCGAGAACGAAGTTACGATGGTTGAATCAATTAAGGTGCGCCCTCCTAGAGATCCTCCGGATCCGAGAGGATTGTGGAAAGATGTTGTCGTCATGGGGGGTGCTTTTCAGCCAAAAACAACCATTGACGAGGAATTCCTTGAAGGAAAAATTCAAATCCACTTTCCCAACAGGGAAGAAGCAAACCCTGCCGTTTCAATTGCGGACGAAGTTATGGATGCGCTAGCATCGGTTTGGAAGTGGTCGGTGGTTGTCAAACTCCTTGGGTGCCTTATCTCGTTTCAAATCATGGAGAAGAAAATTAGGGATATGTGGCGGTCGGATCAGTGGTACCAAATTCTAGATCTTACTAATGGGTTCTATTTGGTCCATTTTGGTCGCGAAGAGGAGTTTATGTCGGCTCTTACAGATGGTCCTTGGACAAATTTCGCACTATGTTTAATTGTCCGGAGTTGGTTCCCTTCCTTTCGTACGACCGAGCCAATAAAGTCGGTACCTACATGGCTCAAACTATACGATCTTCCCGTCACGTTGTACGAAGAAAAGATTTTGCTGAAGATCGCGGCGGCTATAGGTCGACCTATCAAAGTGGACCAAAAAACCATGTATAAGGTTCGCTAGGATATGTGTGGAGATTGATTTGCAAAGGCCATTGAAAGGATCGATTAGCATAAATGGAGATCGCTTCTTAATCGAATATGAAGGTTTACTGACGATTTGTTTCGATTGTGGACGGTTTGGGCATGTTAAAATACATTGTCCATTCGGAGCAGAAAGCAGCAAGAGATCCACACCTTCTACCTCCCATACGCATGACGTGGGTACTGCTAGTAGTCCTAGTGGCAATGGGGGTGCCAAAGTTGGTAATTTAAGTAACAATGACCAGAGCAAATCACCGGTTTCGGTACCAGATGGGTCGAATGGCGACGTGGCCGCCTGATGTCGCACTTTTTAGTTGGTTTTTGTGGGTAGTTTTCTAGCTAGGATTGAGTCTTTTCTAAGTTTATTGTGTTGTCTTGAGTCATTTGTGTAGGTTTTCATATTATCTTGAGATATGGAGTCTGCATAAGTTTGTTTGATGTTTTGTAGGAATTTGGAGCGTTGAGGAGGAGATGTTTAGGTTTTTCAAACTTTCTAGGAGGTGATGTTCAAGCGGTCTTATGGTGATGTTGATAAGAAGAGTGAGAGTCGGCGCAATTGAGGATTCCGAGTTGAAGATTTCAAGAACAAGGTGCTTTTGAAGGAGCTAAAGGAAGTGTTAGAAGGCCAAGAGTGATTAAAGAAGAAACATTGAAGAAGAACCAAGCTTTGGAGCAAGTCTGAGCAAAGAAATGAAGAAATCAAGTGTAGCCAATGGTCGGAGACGACCTACACTAGGTCGGTGACGACCCAATCCGTGTGTGGCGGATTTGTTTCTTGCGTTTTAAGCTAAGTTCAGTAAATGTTTTATTTATGGGCCTTTTTAAGATAGAATTTAGTTTCCTTATAGGTATATTTCCACTACTATATAAGGATCTCTAGGGTTTTATTTTGAGGAGGCTTTTAGAGGAGATTCTAGGGGACGTTTGAGACGTTATTTGTGGAAGACGGAACGAGTTGCAAGTTGGATTTCTAGGTTATCTTTTTCCAAGCTCTTGAACAATTTTAGAGAGACTTGGAGGTTTGCTTGAGATTGTAAGTTTTCTTTTAATTGAAGTTTGTTTGGATTCGAATCATGTCTTCTCTTTTGTCTATGATGATTGATTGTGCCATGGATCGTGAGTAGTCTATTTTCTAGGGTTGGGGTGAAACCCGACGAGTTGTGCATGATTAAAGCATGAATCTTTGATTGATTAATCCTTTTGAATCTCTATCCTTGTCTACTTGTTTTCTATCAAATCCTTGATGAAAGTTGAGGCATGTTCAAGTTTATGATTGAATTGAAAGATTAAATTGTGAATTTGGATAATACTTGGTTGAAAACGAAGGTTGAAACTTTTAGAAACAAGTAGGGTTGCAAGTTTAGATCTTTATGAAAGTTTAGATTTTTACTTGATTATTTGTGACGAAAGTCATTCATGAGATTGTTATGGGATGATTTTGGTTCATGTTTGCATGCATAGCTTGTTGTGGTGAATCCTTTGCTCTAGATCTCTTTTAATTTGATTTTTCGAAGTTTTCTAGTTATCCGGATAGGTCGGTTACGACCACTTTCAGGTCGGGGACGAGCTCCTAGTTCCGTTAGTTTTTCTTCTGCGTTTGTGTTGAGTGGTTGGTCGGTTACGACCTGTTGTGGGTCGGTGCCGAGCGTCTGTTTGTGTGTTTTTATTTGCTTTGTTCTCTTTTATTAGGATTAGTAGCTAGACATAGATTCTTCTAATTCCCGTGGACGAACCTGACCTCCCTGTACTCAGCGGGGTCTTGATATAAATTTATTTGTTGTCAAGAAACCCTTTCAACAAATTGGCGCCGTTGCCGGGGAGTTAGTTTAGTTTCTTTGTCTAGTTATTTTTCGGGTTTGGGAATAGCCCATACCCTTTTGTCTTTACTAATTCGTTTTCTCGTGATTGTGTGTGTAGGTGTATGCCCTCTAGTTCTCGAAGGGAAGTTGACTGTTTTCCTTTTGATTCCGAACTTGAGAGAACCCTTCACCGCATGCTAAGAGAACGAAGAGCAATGGCCAACGCTGAGGAACTTGCTCGCCAGATGGCTGATCTTCGCCTTCAGATGGAAGGCATTCAAAGAGAGCGTGATGCTCAAACTACTGTTGCACAAAGAGAGAGAGATCCTGCACAGAGGGAAAGAGAGGTTGCTGCCCGTCTTCAGGAACAACTTGATGCTATTCCGCGTAATGCAAAGCAGTACATGCATCCTGAATTCAAGGTTCCTGAATCTGCTATTGTGCTCCCTGCTATCGAGCACGCTTTTGAGATAAAGTCACACTTCATCACTCTTATCAAGAGGTCTCAATTTGAAGGCAAGCCCACCGAGTGCCCTATGGAGCACATCAAGAACTTCACTGACCTCTGTGACACAATAGCCGCTGATGATGTATCGCTTGAATATGTGCTTTTGAAAGCATTCAAATGGTCTTTGGCCGGAAAAGCTCTTACTTGGCTTGAAAGTTTACCCTCTAGATCTATTACTACATGGAAGACTCTGCATGATCAGTTTATGACAAAGTTCTTTCCGCCGGCTAAGACTACAGAGCTAAGAAAGCGCATCACTTCTTATCATCAACTTCCCAATGAGACTTTTGTGGAAACTTGGGAGCGGTTTAAGGAACTTCTTCGGCAATGTCCAACTCATGGACAACCTCCTTACGTACTTCAAGAAATATTCTTCCAGGGAATTAATGCTGCTACAAAAGATTGGATCAACCTTCACACCGACTGCGGATTCATTGAGATGGATCCCGATCAAGCGTGGGCCTTGTTGGATAAACTCACCAACTATGATGCAATGTATGGCACCCAACAAGCCGTCAGAATTCCACAGAAGAGACTTTATGATCCCAATGCTGAGCCAATTGATCCGGATGTGAGGTTTCAATTTATGCAAGATGAGATAAATCGGCTTAAGAAGCAAGTGGGTCACTACAAATCCACCGCTCAACCTTGTCAAGAATGTGGTTCCCATGCTCATCCTACTTCTTCTAGCACAAACGTGGAACAAGTTCGAGCCGCCGAGGCTTATGCGGAGGCAAATTATATGAGGGGACCCTATCGTGGCCAAAACAATGCTTATCCGGCGAGGAACAACAACAACTTTTCTCAATGGAACAACAATGGCTACGGTCAAGGTTTTCAAGCACCACCACAAGAGCAAAGAGCCCCTCCCTATAGACCTCCCGGTTTCCAAGAGCCACCAACCTGGGCTCAAGGACTCCTTGAAGGAATGAATGGCATCCGAACCGATCTTAAAGGGGTGCAAAATCAACTAGGAGACTTTGAAGCTTGGAGGAAAAATGTGAATTCTCAACTCGGTGATTTAGCGGCCCAAATTCCACGACCTCAAGGGTGATTACCGGGCCATTCTGATGAGAATCCGAGGGGTCAAATTGCTGCAGTGCATCTGAGAAGCGGAAAAAAGTTGCTGGATCGAGAAACAGGCAAGAAAGCGGCGGACGATGAGGACCGGTCTAGCTCAGAGGAGGTCGTAACCGACCCACCAAGGGTCGTGGCCGACCCTCTCTCCGGAATTCTTCCTTCCGTTCCTTCTACCTCAACAACAAAGGTGCTTCCTTTTCCAACCAAGAAGGCTAAGGACTCCACGGAAGGCAAATTCAAGCGTTTTGTGCAGGTTCTTCAAGGGCTTAATATCACTATTCCGTTTGCTGAAGCTTTGAATGAGATGCCAGCTTACACCAAATTTCTTAAAGAGATCTTGTCAAAGAAGCGGTCGATGTCTGAACTAACCGATGAGGTGCGATCTCTAGAACTCTCGGAGAAACTCGGTGATCCGGGTAAATTTTCAATTACTATTGGCATTGGTGCCCATCGCTTTAAGGCCTTATGTGATCTTGGTGCAAGTGCTAGTCTTCTTCCTCTCTCTATATGGTCCAAAACCAATATGGGCCCTTTGGTCCCGGTGAATATGAAGCTTTATATGGCAGACGGTTCTTGTGTGAAACCAACTGGAGTTGTCGATGATTTCCCTATACAAGTTGGAAAGTTCTTTGTGCCTAATGATTTTATTGTCATGGAGATGCCAGAGGATCCTGTCGTCCCGATCATTCTTGGGCGACCTTTTCTTGCAACCGCCGAGGCCATTATTGATGTGAAGAAAGGCCTTCTTACTTTTGAAATCGGCAATGAGGTGGTTGAGTTCCGGTTCAATCCAACAATGAAGGAAACCGGTGAAGCTATGGAAGTGAAGATGTTGTACACCCGCTCGGATTACATTGACTGTGAAGATCCGATTGAGCGCTTGTTCGGAGCTGATACACGTGTATCTGAAACCGAGGAGGAAACTGCAGGGTCGGCACCAACCACATCTAGGTTGGCACCGACCACATCGAGGTTGGCGCCGACCACATCCAGCTCGGCGCCCACCTCTATTCCGATCATTGCTGAGGATTTTATGCTTGCCTCTGGCTCGGTGACGACCCCCTTATGGTCGGAGCCGACCCTTCTGGAGGCGGATGATGATGCTTACTTTGAAGAGCTTTTCAAAATGGAGAAGGTTGAGGACATTGTTACACCACCACCACCTACTCCAGAGCTTAAGACTCTCCCTGAGTCTTTGAGGTATGAGTTTCTTGGCCCTAATTCCACTTTTCCTGTGATTATTAATTCTAACCTTAATGCGGAAGAAGTTGGAAAGTTGTTGAATGTTCTTAGGACTCATAGGAAGGCCATTGGATACTCACTTGAGGATTTGAGTGGCCTCTCATCGTCTTTGTGTATGCATCGTATTTTTCTTGAGGAAGGACACAGGCCAACCATAGAGCACCAACGGAGGCTTAACCCGAATATGAAGGAAGTGGTAAAAAAGGAGATCTTGAGAATGCTCGATGTAGGTATCATCTTTCCAATTTCGGATAGTAAGTGGGTAAGCCCCGTTCATATTGTGCCTAAAAAGAGTGGTCTTACTATTGTTGAGAATGAAAAAGGCGAGTGAGTTCCCACTAGGACTACAACTAGTTGGCGTATGTGCATTGACTATAGAAAGCTAAATAGCGCCACTAGAAAGGACCATTTTCCCTTGCCTTTTATTGACCAAGTGCTAGAGAGATTAGCTTTGCATGATTATTTTTGTTATCTCGATGGCTATAGTGGTTTTTGGCAGGTTCCGATACATCCCGATGATCAAGAGAAAACCACCTTCACGTGTCCTTATGGCACATTTGCCTATAGGAGGATGCCATTCGGGCTTTGCAATGCCCCGGCCACCTTTCAACGGTGTATGATGGCCATTTTCTCCGACATGATTGAGGACATTGTGGAGGTATTCATGGATGATTTTTCGGTTTACGGTACCACTTTTGACTCTTGCCTTTCCAATCTTGCTAGAGTACTTAGGAGATGTGAGGAGACTAACCTAGTGCTTAATTGGGAAAAGTGTCACTTTATGGTTCAAGAAGGAATTGTTCTAGGTCATGTTGTGTCAAAAAGGGGGATTGAGGTTGACAAAGCCAAAATTGAATTAATTGAAAAATTGCCACCCCCTTCCTCAGTGAAAGATGTTAGGAGCTTTTTAGGACATGCTGGGTTTTATAGGAGGTTTATTCAAGATTTCTCTAAAATTACCAAACCGTTAACTAACCTATTAATGAAGGATGTTGTGTTTGAGTTTTCTTCCGAGTGTCTTGAAGCTTTCCACATGATCCGGGATGCACTGGTGTCGGCGCCTATCATGCAACCTCCGGATTGGACCATTCCCTTCGAGATCATGTGTGACGCTAGTGACTACGCCGTGGGCGCGGTCCTTGGGCAAAGAAGAGAGAAGAAGCTTCATGCTATCTATTATGCGAGCAAGACATTAGATGAGGTCCAAAGCAAATACACGACCACAGAGAAGGAATTCCTAGCCGTTGTGTTTGCTTTTGAGAAGTTCCGGTCGTACTTGGTGGGTTCCAAGGTAATCGTCTACACCGATCATGCAGCTATCCGTTATCGTATGGATAAGAAGGACGCCAAACCGAGATTGCTCCGATGGATGCTTCTATTGCAAGAATTTGACCTTGAAATAAGGGATAAGAAAGGAGCGGAAAATCTTGTGGCGGACCACCTTTCTCGGTTACCTATGGAGCACATTAAGGAGTCCGGCAATTCAATTCCCATCAACGACTCTCGCCCGGATGAAATTCTAATGAGTAATGAAGTTTTACGGATCGAGGTGAACAATACTGGGTCGGAGACAACCCAGCCTGGGTCGGAGACGACCATTCCTGGGTCGGAGACGACCATTCATATGCAGCACTGGGCCGACACCGAGCTAGATAGCATGGCACCGACCCCCACCACGCCCGATCCAGGTCATTCTTCTACCTCTTCTTGTGTGTTTTCCACTATTCACTCTTCTCCTCCCATTTTCTCTAGCCATTCTGTATATGCTATTCAAGGGGCGAAAACCCCTTGGTTTGCGGATTTTGCTAACTATGTTGTAGGAGGCATTATTCCGGATGGATTGACTTCCCAAGCCAGAAAGAAGTTCCTCCACGACGTCAAGCAATACTATTGGGACGACCCCTACCTTTTCAAGCAAGGGAGTGATCATATCTTTAGGTGTTGTGTTCCGAACGATGAGATAGAGGGAGTAATCCGACATTTTCATACTCTTCCAACGGGCGGCCATGCGAAGGGATTCAAGACCACCGCAAAAATTCTTCAAAGCGGATTCTATTGGCCCACCCTTTTCAAGGATGTTCATGCCTATGTCACAGCTTGTGATGAGTGTCAACGTGCGGGAAATATCACATGGCGGAATGAGAACCCACTCACAGGAATTCTAGAAGTTGAGCTTTTCGACGTATGGGGAATTGATTTTATGGGACCCTTCCCCTCTTCGGGCCCCTACAAGTACATCCTCGTAGCGTTTGACTACGTATCTAAGTGGGTTGAGGCCATTGCCACGAGAACTAATGATGCACGAGTGGTGGCCAAGTTTATGAAGTCCAATATCTTTCCCCGCTTTGGTGTTCCCCGAGCCCTTATTAGTGATGGCGGTTCTCACTTTATTGAGCGGAGTTTTGAGGCACTTTTGACTAAGTATGGGGTCCTACACAGGGTGGCAACTCCTTACCATCCCCAAACTAGTGGTCAAGTGGAGATCTCCAACCGGCAAATTAAAAACATCTTGGAGAAGACGGTTTCCCGCTCAAGGAAGGATTGGGCTTCCAAGCTAGATGATGCACTTTGGGCGTACCGCACCGCCTATAAGACGCCACTCCGCACTACTCCCTACAATCTTGTGTATGGAAAGTCATGCCATTTGCCCGTCGAGTTCGAACACAAGGCTCTATGGGCTCTCAAGGAGCTCAACATGGATCTTGACGCGGCCGGAGCAAAGAGATTTATGGACTTGCAAGAATTGGAGGAGTTAAGGCTCAAGGCGTATGAAAATGCCAAAATTTACAAAGAAAGAACCAAGAAATGGCATGATAAGAAGCTCATCCCGAAGACCTTCCACAATGGTGATCAAGTACTCCTTTTCAATTCTAGACTTCGACTCTTCCCCGGAAAATTACGATCTCGATGGAGTGGACCATTCATATTTCACCACATCTACCCACATGGAGCGGTTGATCTCTTAGATGAGAATGGAGGGATTTTTAAGGTCAACGGGCATCGATTGAAGAAATACTATGCAAGAGCCGAACCCGATGAGGAAATCCGAGCCACATGGGCTCTCACATCTTCTGACTAAGCTGAGGTACTCCACATCTAGCTAAAGACGTTAAATTAAGCGCTTACGGGAGGCAACCCGCTTTTTCTTTTGCTTTTTCTTTTTCTTTTGTTTCTTTTGGACTTTTTAGTTTGAATTTCTTTTGATTTTCTTAGTTTAGAATAGGTAGGATTTTTGTTTTGGTTCTCCACTAACGTTTTGTAGAGATACGAGAACGGCTGAAGAGGACAAAAGGGGCTGCGATGCTCGAACAATAGGGAAAGGAAGGGTACTGGATGGTCGTCTCCGACCTATTTTGGGTCGTCACCGACCACTTCCTTGCAAATATGGTAAAATTTTCAGAAAATTGGAAATTGCAGGTAAGTCCCTCAACTTTTACCTCTTTTAACCCTACCCCCTTCCCTCTCTTTTCCCCCACACGGCCGACCTCCCCTTCCCTCAAAACTCCATAGCCTCCTCCCACTTTCTTTGCCTCTCCAACCTCACAAATCCTCCATTCCCATCCCAAATCTACCAAAATTCTTTCTTGTGCTACACAAACCCTCCAAATCATCCAACAAAAACCGAAAATTTCACCCCTTCCAAAAATTTTTCAATTTTTGGAGCCGCTATTGTGCTCGTCTACGACCCCCTTCTACTTTCATTCTTCTATTTTTACTCATCCTTGGTATGTTTCTCTACTCCTTTGATCTTATATTCAAGTTTACTTGATTTATGTTTGAGGGATTAGTTGAAAACTTAGGTTTTGGGTGTTCTTGAGTTTGAATATGGAAGATTGGGTTGTTTGCATGCTCAAGAGGGTAGATCTATATGATATAATGATTAATTGCGGGTTGTATGTGGAATTTTTGATGCATACTTGGTTGTTTGGTTGATTGTGAGAGCATATACCTCATCAAGCTTTCCCACCCAGGATTTGTGGCATTACCTCACTGGTCGGGCCGAATACCCCACCAACCACCTTCCCGGTCGATGCATTGCTAGCCCGGTTTTCCGGCTTATCCTACGCATCCTTGGCTCCACCATTTGGCCACGATACGAGCTCTCCCGCCCACACAAGCACGAAATTGCTTGCCTCTCCACCATGCTCTTCGAGCCAACAATTCACATGAATTTGGGATTTGAGTTTGCTAATGCCGTTGTGAGTCACCAAGGCCTCAAGAACCACACCACCACTTACTTTGGTTGGCTTGTGGTTATCCTTGCCAAGTCCTTGAAAGTAAATCTTTCCGCTTACTCTTCAAGAAAAGTCATTGCTATGGATGTGAAGTACTTCTTCAACACCAAATTGCTTGGGCAATCTTCTGAGGGTTTCATCAACAAGTTCTATGTTAGCCAAAATGAGACTCATGATGTGGTCCTTACCCCCGAAAATCTTGAGCTTTTCTACCGCCCTAATTGGTATGATGTGTGGGCACCCGCTCCTTATCCTTTGTCGCCAAATGTCCGACTTGATCGAAGAATTAGACACCAGGCAAGCAGGTTTCCAAGAGCCGAAATTGACCCACTAAGAGAAGCCTCCTCCGAGCCGGAATCACCACGGGCACATGCTGGGGTGGTCGGTGACGACCAACAGGGGGTCGGTGCCGACCCACCAGTGGGCAACAATTTCCACAACCAGCCCGGTTTCGACCCTATGGACTTCACGATGGGACCTCAGACTGATATGGTCCCTTACTACTCCCACCCCTATGGCTTTGATGGGTCCGATGGCTCTCATTTTCAAGGACACGGCACATATCATACCGGTTCAAGTTCGGGTGGCGATTCCGATATCTCTCGTCTCTCGGCTACAATGGATGCCCTCATGCTCCACCAACACCAACTTTATGGGGCACTTAATCATCACCACAACCAATTTGTTGAGCATCAAAAAGAGCTTAAAGATTTCCGCATTGAGTATTATGAAGATCACAAGCTAGATGTTGCAAAATGGGATGCTCAAGTGGACTATAACAATTGGTTGGCACAACAACTCTTCCCACCGCCACCACCTCCTCATCCTCCTCAAGAATGATTCTCCTCCTTTACCAACGCTTCAAAATGTGTTCAAGTTAGTTTCTCTTTCCTTTCTCTTTACTTTCTTAATCAATGGGGACATTGATGTTTAAGTATGGGGTGGTTTGGGAGATTACTTGTTTGAGTCATGTGTTGTTTTGTGTTTTGATTGATGTGTGTGTTTAGCTTTGTTTTGAGTCTTTTTCTTTTTGATTTTAGATGGATAAATGCCCTATTGCTTAGATGTTCTAGGATGGAAATTGCTTGCATCATCATATAAAACCTATGACATGCTTTAAGAATTGCCTAAATCATGATCTTGATTTTTGAATTTTGAGCTTATAATGGACATTGAGCATGCATATTTCTAAGTGAAAGCAATCCAACAAAAATTGAACCTAAGTGAGATATATTTTGGCCTATAAAGGATGAACATTTTTACTCCTTTCTCTTTCATGTGTGAATTACTCTTCCAAATGCAATTTACCAATTGACAATGGCATGGTTATTTTAAACTTGAGACCAATGGAGATATGCTCATTACTTGATTGAATCAAATGATTTTGAACTCATTTTTATAAGCCTATTATATTCCTCTTCCTACCTATGCATGATCCCTCTGTTTGTAGCCCTTTGTTTTGAGCTTAAAGCCTATTTCTAGCTCCACAAAAAATTCCCTAGCCATGAAAAGCTTGACCCTTTGATCCGGGAATTAGGACTTAGAAGAAGTTGTTGAAGAATGTTATGGAGTAATCGGGTGAAAACAAAGTGATTGTGGAAGGTAGATAAAGTATGTTGTCTTTTGAAAATCCAAGTATGAAGTATTGTTTGGGCTCAAAGTACACGCATCTGGCTCGTAGCCGACCCAAAGAGGGTCGGTGCCGAGCGCCCCCCCCCAAAAAAAAGAGAGAAAATAAACGGGGAAAGTCAAATAATAAGTACTAGAGTCCAAAGCCTTCAAAGAATAGAGGAAAGACAATGATAATAGCTGAAAGGGGTAGTACATTGTAAAGTTTTAAGTGTTTGGTGGTTGAAGAAAGGGAAAAATGTTGGTTAAGTGATGTGTAGTCTAGGAGTCTTGATTCTCGGATTAGTTAGCACCACAAGGCCAAATATTTCCACTCCCTTTGAATTACCAAGCCCCATTACAACCCGGCCGAATGGAGACTTCTATGAAGTTTTCATTGAGCCACCCGAGTTCATTTGATGATTTGACTTGTTTTGACTTCTTCGGTGGAGAGTTCGCTTATATAAGTTCCATTGACTATGCGGTTTTGTGTTTGGAATTTGAGTCGAGTGATCATTGCTATACCCTAAACACTTTGAGAGTTGAGTGAAACACATTATCCTTGGTGAGGTTGGATTGTGATTGCTTGGAATGTTCATGTGTGCTAGGATGTGGAAATTGTTTGCTCAAGTTTCTACTTGTGCTTCCTTTTCTATAAAGGTGATTCTTGAGTTTTGTTTATTGGTATTGATGCATGTTAAGTGATTGCTTGAGGACAAGCAAGTTTAAGTATGGGGTATTTTGATGTCGCACTTTTTAGTTGGTTTTTGTGGGTAGTTTTCTAGCTAGGATTGAGTCTTTTCTAAGTTTATTGTGTTGTCTTGAGTCATTTGTGTAGGTTTTCATATTATCTTGAGATATGGAGTCTGCATAAGTTTGTTTGATGTTTTGTAGGAATTTGGAGCGTTGAGGAGGAGATGTTTAGGTTTTTCAAACTTTCTAGGAGGTGATGTTCAAGCGGTCTTATGGTGATGTTGATAAGAAGAGTGAGAGTCGGCGCAATTGAGGATTCCGAGTTGAAGATTTCAAGAACAAGGTGCTTTTGAAGGAGCTAAAGGAAGTGTTAGAAGGCCAAGAGCGATTAAAGAAGAAACATTGAAGAAGAACCAAGCTTTGGAGCAAGTCTGAGAAAAGAAATGAAGAAATCAAGTGTAGCCAATGGTCGGAGACGTCCTACACTAGGTCGGTGACGACTAGACCTGTACAAAGTCGGTTTCGGGCCGGATCCGGGCCGGGCTTTGAACAAAAATTATGCCCATTTGTCCGAGCGGGTTCGGGTCAAGCGGGTGATTCGGGCCGGCAAGGATGTCCAAGCCCGCCCGGACATCCGGACACGGGTAGCCCGTCAGGACCCGTATATAAATTTATAAATAATTATTTTTTCATGTCCATAAAAAAACTAGAAAATCCTAGTATTATAATTACACTATCTAACATTACTTAAAATTAAGATCGTATTTATGCTAGCTTTTTAGGTGACAAGGTGAAGAAACTATAATAATTAACTCTCTTTTGTACTAATTCTACAATCAATAGCCTCAAGATATTTTTCGCAGACATATCTTTATTTATAAATATAAATATTTATTTTAAATATTTAATATATTCGGGTATTCGGGCGGGTTATCCGGGATATTCAGTCAAAAATATTGTCCGTGTCCCGCCCATGAATTCGGGTGGGCGGGCTTATTTACCCTTTCGGGTTAGAATTCTTGTCCAAGTCCGCCCATTTTTCCGGGCGGGCGGTACGGGTTGGGCGGGTTAGTCCGACTTTGTTCAGGTCTAGTGACGACCTAATCCGTGTGTGGCGGATTTGTTTCTTGCGTTTTAAGCTAAGTTCAGTAAATGTTTTATTTATGGGCCTTTTTAAGATAGAATTTAGTTTCCTTATAGGTATATTTCCACTACTATATAAGGATCTCTAGGGTTTTATTTTGAGGAGGCTTTTAGAGGAGATTCTAGGGGACGTTTGAGACGTTATTTGTGGAAGACGGAACGAGTTGCAAGTTGGATTTCTAGGTTATCTTTTTCCAAGCTCTTGAACAATTTTAGAGAGACTTGGAGGTTTGCTTGAGATTGTAAGTTTTCTTTTAATTGAAGTTTGTTTGGATTCGAATCATGTCTTCTCTTTTGTCTATGATGATTGATTGTGCCATGGATCGTGAGTAGTCTATTTTCTAGAGTTGGGGTGAAACCCGACGAGTTGTGCATGATTAAAGCATGAATCTTTGATTGATTAATCCTTTTGAATCTCTATCCTTGTCTACTTGTTTTCTATCAAATCCTTGATGAAAGTTGAGGCATGTTCAAGTTTATGATTGAATTGAAAGATTAAATTGTGAATTTGGATAATACTTGGTTGAAAACGAAGGTTGAAACTTTTAGAAACAAGTAGGGTTGCAAGTTTAGATCTTTATGAAAGTTTAGATTTTTACTTGATTATTTGTGATGAAAGTCATTCATGAGATTGTTATGGGATGATTTTGGTTCATGTTTGCATGCATAGCTTGTTGTGGTGAATCCTTTGCTCTGATCTCTTTTAATTTGATTTTTCGAAGTTTTCTAGTTATCCGGATAGGTCGGTTACGACCACTTTCAGGTCGGGGCCGAGCTCCTAGTTCCCTTAGTTTTTCTTCTGCGTTTGTGTTGAGTGGTTGGTCGGTTACGACCTGTTGTGGGTCGGTGCCGAGCGTCTGTTTGTGTGTTTTTCTTTGCTTTGTTCTCTTTTATTAGGATTAGTAGCTAGACATAGATTCTTCTAATTCCCGTGGACGAACCTGACCTCCCTGTACTCAGCGGGGTCTTGATATAAATTTATTTGTTGTCAAGAAACCCTTTCAACACCGCCGGAGAGAGGAAAAGTATGTACGGCGAATGGATGAAGGTGGAAAGAAGGAAGGCTGTCACGAAAGGAAACAAGCAGAATACACATCGAACAATCAAAGGAAAGTTTCACTGAAGGATAGTCAAGCTAGTACTAATAAAGGGAAGAATAAATCCTTACAGGAACAAATACCAATATTTCTGCAAATCAACATATTTGGTGCCCTTATAATAGGGGATGATGGAACTAATGATACTATATCCAAATCGGTTGAAGAGAATCTTCAGAAATTTAAAAATAAGGAGAAAACAATAGGAAAGAGAAACATGCTTCTGTTCAAAAATCAATGGATCACACGGATTTGGCGCCTAAAGAATGTGTTGGGTTCCAACTGGTGGCCAATGGGGAAAGTGCTTCTGGGAGTATGGACGTTTCAATGGGCCAAAACGTCAATATGCAAAGCTTCAACAACGGGTTGGTGCAAACCAAAGCCCGAAATACTAAGCGGGCTATCAAAGTGGGCCGAAGAAAGGGGATTTTCACCCCGGTCAACAATGAACATGGAGATGTTGGCGGGCCTAAGAAAGGGCCACCTGTTATCTTGATTAAAAGGCCGAGACATAATCCGGATAATGGGGTGGCTTTTGTTGTGGGTCCGCACGAGAATCAACATATTCAAACAACTCTGGATCGTCATGATTCTCACGAGAGTCGACCGCCGGATCCTACACCATGCAATAATATCCTTCCCAGCGATTCTCAAGAAAATAAGGACTAGTTCCTTGAACGCATCGATATCGATGCTAGGATGGAGGAGAGTGACAACGCTCAAGGGCCTCTATGATCCCCTCGATCTGGTCCCTCTTTTCTATTCCTATATTTTTTTATGATGAATTTATTAATGTGGAATTGCTTTGGTGCAGGCAAACCTGGGTTTCAACGAGCTATTCAGTATATGTGTAGAACTCATTCGGTTAACATGCTTGCTTTATTCGAGTCTCGTATTTCACGGGAGAGAGCTGATCATGCTTGCAACCGTCTTATTCTCTCTGATTTCTCGAGATTCAAGCGTGTTGATGCTGCTGGTTTAGCGGGTGGAGTGTGGTTCTTTTGGAAAGACTGTAAGATTCGCGTTGAGCGGGTCGAGAAGTTCCAACACTTCATTTATGTTATGTTTACTGATGGGGATACTTCAGTGCATCTTTTTGTTATGTGTAGGATCGTTAGTACTTCTAGGTCGTTGAACCAGCCAATGTCGACTTAGACAAAGTCACCAACCTGAGTGTATATGCAGCGGAAATTTAATTTAACAGAAAAGACTTACTTGACACGCCAATATTTTATAGTGGAAACACTTGATCGATGAACTCTATCAATCAAGTGTGAAAACCACTCCCTTCCAAGTTCTCGCTTGGAAGGATTAAAAGTCGTAACTTGCTTTATTGATCTTTTGGATTGTTTACAAGAACACCCTGGATCTAGACCTACTTCCCAAGCACTCTAGAACTCGTTGTGAACCGAGTAACTGCAACTCTCAACCCGTCTAACAAGCCTACGTCTCTCCACTCGATCGAATCCCACGAACGAGTCACTCTATCTTTTCTCTTTCACAAATATGGAGTATAAGCTCGTGGTTTTTCCTCTCTTAATATGCAATATCAGCTCACTTATTTTCTAACCTAATAACCACGAATTATATAGGCTAGCACACTAGGGTTTAGAGATATATTACTTCCTTTATTAATTAAGGAAGATAATATAAATCTAATCCTTACAAATCTTCCTAAGGATAAAATAAATATTACAATAAACAAACTCCTTAAGGCTTAAGCAAGATCCACGTCCTTTCTTGTTTTGAGAAGATTCTTTCCTTAACCGAACTGATCTGATATCTCGCGCAATCTTCTCACGCGTTTTCAGTCCGCCTTCCTGTCAGGTCAACGACCTGGCTCACGTCGACGACCTGGCTCACGTGGATGACCTGGATCACGTCGGCGACCTGGCTCACGTTGGTGACCTGTTTCACAGATTCGAGGTCGACCACTGACTTGCATAGGTCAGGGACGTGACTCACGTTGGAGACCTGTTTTACAACTTCGAAGTCGGCCACCTGGCTTGCATAGGTTGACGACCTATCAACGTCTTGAGCTCACATTCTACCAACTCTTTTATTCCGTCTTGGTTCACATGTTCGCGACTTCTCACATGTCAACGACTTCATAGAAGAATCCATGTTGTCGACTTCCTTCAAGTTTGGAACCATCAAAATCAAAGCTTCGCTTTCTAACATTATGTATGGACTGCCTTCGGCTAAGCGACGAGAAGGGTTTTGGAAAGACTTGGAGTCTGCAATTAAAGGGTCTATTGGCCCGGTGATTGTTTGGCGCGATTTTAACTGTATCCTTTATAACAGTGGGCGTGAGGGTGGTTCTGGAGGGTTATATTTGTATCGGCTACGTTTTATAATTTGAAGAATAGTTTTGGGCTCATTAATATGGAGTTTTTGGGACCTAAGTTTACTTGAAGAAGAAGGTTATCTCGCTCGACTGTGGTGTCTAAGAGGCTTGACCGGGCTTTTATGAACATTGAGGGATGCCTTCGTTGGCCGGAAGCTAGGTTGCGTCATCTTCCGAGGTTTTCTTTGGATCACAATCCGCTCTTTCTCTCGTTTAATCCAAAGCTGGGTTTGAATAGAAAACATAGGCCGTTTTGGTTTGAAGCGGCTTGTTTTTCTCATCATGATTTCTTGAGTAAGATTAGGGAGAGTTGGCTCCCTAGCTTGGACACTCCTGCAACTCTTTCGTTTCTTAAAGATGCGTTGGTGATTTGGAACAAAAAAGTCTTTGGGAATATTCATGCTCGTAAGCAGGCTATCTTGGGACAGCTTGGGGTTATCCAAAGCAACCCTAATAGAGCTTTCTTTAGTGCGCTTTTGGATAATGAGGCACCTCAAAGGGGAGTTGAGATGGTGCTTGAACAAGAGGAAATTTTGTGGTTCCAAAAATCCCAGGAGCAATGGTTGATGTGTGGGATCGTAATACCTCTTTTTTCCACACGTCGACCGTCGTTTGAAGGAAGCATAATAGGATTGAAGGCTTTCGGAACAATGATGGTATTTGGGTTGACAAGAATGAAGGGTTAGAGTTGATGGCTGTTGATTTTTACTAGGATTATTCGGAGGATTCCACGTATGAGGGGCCCCATCCAGTTTTGAATTGTGGTTTTCCCGCTCTGAGTCAGTTGGATTGTAGATTGCTTTTGAAGATGGTTTCGAAAGACGAGGTTTGGAAAGCGGTCAAGGAAATGGGACCGTTCAAATCTCTCGGGCTTGATGGTTTTCAACCGGGGTTCTATCAAAGATGCTAGGATACAATGGGTGACTCCGTTTGGTCCTTTGTTAGAGACTTTCTCTCGTCTTCTCATATGCCGGAGGGGGTCAACGACACGTTGATTGTGTTGTTGGCGAAGACCGAGAAACCCGAGCTTCTTAATCAATTCTGGCCTATAAGCTTATGCAATGTTCATTATAAGATCATCACTAAAGTTCTTGCTAATAGACTCCAGCCTATCCTGTCGAATATCATTGGCCCCACTCAAGGGAGCTTCCTTCCGGACCGTATGATTACCGACAACATTGTTGTTGCACAAGAGGTTGTGCACTCGATGAGAAGAAAGAGAGGTTCTAAGGGTTGGATGGTTTTGAAGTAGGATCTCGAAAAAGCTTACAATAGACTTCGATGGGATTTTATTGATGATACGTTTAGAGTTACGCGCTTTCCAGATCAATGGATTAATTGGGTCAACTTGTGTGTTACTTCTCCAAGGATGCAACTTCTTTGGAATGGAGAGGTCTCTAAGCAATTTTCACCTTCAAGAGGAGTCCAACAAGGGGACCCTATCTCCCCTTATTTGTTCTTGCTTTGTGTGGAAAGGCTTAGCCATTTAATTCGGGATCTTGTTGATAATGGGAGTTGGAAACCAATCAGGTTAACTCGGGACGGTTCGTCTCTTTCGCATATGTTCTTTGCGGATGATATCGTGTTATTTGCGGAGGCTTCCGTTGAGCAAGTGCGTGTTATTATAAGCTGTTTGGATAGTTTTTGCAACATGTCAAGGCAGAGGGTCAGCGTTCAAAAGTCTAAGATTTTCTTGTCTCCTAATGTAAACCCTAGGGTTGCAAATTAGTTAAGGGAGGTTAGCGGAATCATGATCACCAAGGATCTTGGTAAATATTTAGGCATGTCTTTTCTTCATCATTAGGTTTCCAAAAACACCTTCTCATCCCTCATTGATAAGTTCAACAACAGATTGGCTGGTTGGAAGACGAAAACGTTGAGTTTCCCTAGGAAAAGTACTCTGGTTAGATAAGTTCTTTCTTCTATACCGGTGTACTCGATGTCTACCTTTTTGCTCCCCAAAAGTGTTTGTAACAAGATTGACAAGATTAATAGGCCTTTTATTTGGGGAAGCTGTGGTGAACGGAAAAGAATGCATAAGATTCATGGAACGAGGTCACCAAACCGAAGGCTGAAGGTGGGCTTGGAATCAAGACAATGCGCGAACTGAATTTGGATTTAAGTGGGCAAGCTAGCTTGGCATTTTATTATGGGGGAAGAAGGTGTTTGGTCTGCTGTCCTCGACCGTGCACTTGGAAATTCACCAGCGAGTTCGTATCTTTGGAAAGGAATTAGGCATGGCCTCTCTAATGTGGTGGTTCATGGGGCTAAATGGCTTGTTTGAAACGGGAAATCAATTCGTTTTTGGCAAGATGTTTGGCTGAATAACTACATCCTAAGCGAGATTGCTTCGACCCCTATTGATGATACTATGATAGTCATGTTGATAGGATGGTCGGTGATTATTGGGTCGAAGGGGCTGGTTGGAACTGGAGTATTTTGTCTCAGTTTCTGCCGGTGACCGTGTTTTTGGAGATCATTGCTGTTGCGTTCGTCCAGGAGGAGAAAGATGTGCTGTGCTGGTCGCTTTCTAGGGATGGAAATTACATGGTCAGAACTGGGTACAACTTGCTGAAAAACGAGACTGCTCAATTAGATGCTGATGTTGTTATTTACGAGCAGATTTGGAAGCTGAATGTTGCTGAGGGAATTAGGCACTTTACGTGGATGGCTTGTAGAGGAGGTGTTCTGTCCAATTTTCGAACGAGCGAGATGACACATCACTAGTCAATACAACAATAGAGCAAGAAAATAGAACACATAAAAGTAATGATTGTCTTCTCTAACTCTGGATAATTAGAGCAAGAAAAATAATTTTCTCGGATTGAAAATAAAAATTGTTTTAGCACTTGATACAATCTTTAACGAAAAAATAATTAAATATAAAATTATAACCTTTTTCTCGATTCTTATCATCTTTTAAATATTCACCACCTTTTTCACCAAATAAATAAAAAATAGTAATCAACAAGAGTTTGATGCAAATAAAACAACTCCTTATCCTATAAAATAAGGAGCGTTTATAACTCTTAGATCTTCTTGATCCAAGAGCTGATATTCTTGAAAAGTAGGGGCGCAGTGACATTTTTCGTAATTTCCCAGATATTACAAAAGTGCATCGTTATGGTGAAAAAGTGCATTACGATATACCAAAAGTGCATTACTAACCCAAATATTTTGGGCGATTGAGTTCAACCAAAATCGAGTCAATTAGAAGCCCATGATCATGCACTTTTTGGTTTAGTAATGCACTTTTTGGTATTTAACAATACACTTTTTCACGATAACGATGCACTTTTACGATGAACCGCACATTAAGCGTTTAGAACCATCTCTCAGGACCTGTTCAATACCCAATTGTAGTATAGGCATATAGCTCACCAACCTACCCATAGGTAAATCCAAATACAGTAAAATTGAATAACAAGGCTAGGATAGGATCTGCTCAAAAAAAGGCTAGGGTAGGAAATTTACTAATTCCCCAATTCAATTGTGACCTATAAAAGCAAACTCAACGATCATCCAGTTAAACTACAAGTCAATCAATGTTTGTACAAAAGTTTTAAGACTTCACCCAAATAACTAAATCTCTACAATAAAGAAATTTGGGTGTCAACTGCTAGGTAAATTAGATGCAAAGAATACTGTACGCGGGTGGCGGCAATTATATCAACAAGGAAATTGCATCTAGTTGGTAATGAACAAAACATGGACGCTTCATTTTTGTTTGGACTTCTTCCGTTTCGTAATGCAATTTTTGGATTTCGTAATGCACTTTTTCACGATAGCGATGCACTTATGTAATTTTGGAGAAATTACAAATATGTCACTGCGTCCCTAAAAGGAATAGAACATATCCCTTAGATCACCTTAATCAAAGGGTTCTAAACACTTCTTATTTGATAGGATAATGAGTTATTTTATTTGAACATTACTCAATAGACAATTTCCAATAACAATTTTCATAACTCACATAAAATTTGATCACAATTCATGTACGGAGTACTAAAAGACACTTGTTGTACTTCTAATAAGAGGAGTGAAAATATTTGCAACGTAAACGAGATACCTCTCTATCACCAACCAATACGAACGGCCCATGTAGAAGTAAGGCCCGCTGGGAATTATTTGTTTTGCGGTGCATTCAATGAGTTCGGCCCATGCATGTAGTTCGGCTTTTGCTATCATAAACCTAACACATAACACATACATACACTAACACATATGCAGTAACAAACACTCCATGTGCCTCCTCCGTGTCCAAGCTTATGAATTGAGAGGTCAGAGGTGCCATCATCATCTTCATCTTCCTTATGTACGTACACGGTACACTTACAACTTGGAATTGCTCTCTATCTACCTACGTACGTCGATCACGTACATTCAGACCTCTGTCATTTGTCTTGTGATTGGTTTGTGATTTCACGTACTGATATATCAGGCTGCTCAATCTCATCCATAGAAACAAGATTTTGGGATATATAATAAGATGTTGATAAGCCTTGGTGCCATATAACAAGATTTTGGGATATCATTGTAATCAGGTGTGCTGAAATATATGAAAAGTTGTCCTTTTAAAATCCACCACCGAATCCAATGGCTTCTCCCAGCCGCCACCGCCACAACTACCGGCCCAGCGTGGGACGAGGAGTACATGAAGGAGTCCTGGAGTACCGGAAGGAGAAGATGGAAGGCGCTGCTGGGGAGCCGTCTTTCAGAGATATGTACTCGGTTGCGGAGGGTAAGGTTTCTCTTCTCTTTCGCACGTTTCCTTGTACCCATCGTTGCCACAATACTAACATCGATGATAAGTTATTTAATTATGTAAATCCCGCACACATGCTAACAATGATTAAAAAATGGTTACTTTGTGCCTCGAGTGGATTTTTTCCTAGTTGTATTTTGCACTTGTGTGATTCCGAAGCTGTACTGTACCTCCCTCTAGGGAGATGACTGTACGTAGCTAATTAATTTTTTAATACGGACTACGGAGTATTGTTTTACAGCAAAGTTGTTGTTTTCTATCGAATTGAATTAAGAGTGGGGAAGAAGTTTGTAAAAGAGGGAAAATCCCAGACCTCTCTCCTTTGTATTTTTGTGAATGGGTTGTTACAGAGTTGTCACATCGCTATTTATATATAATGCCACATGTGGCAAGTAAAAGAGGCCACGCAGGACCTAACCTAACACCAAAAGTCTATAATGCCAACAAAAGCACGTTGTAAACCGCGTCATGAGTAGGCGCAAGGGGTACGCTAAATTCTTTCAATGTTCTATGAATTAATCAAAACAATGAACAATGTAATGAATCCATTTTCATGTGTTTTGTTTTGTGTGCTATAGAGTATGTATATACGCTAAGGGTGACTGTGAAGGTTGATGTAATTAGCTTTGGGGTCGTCCTCTTGGAATTGGTAACGAGGAAGGAGGCTAAGAATGAGGAAGAATATAATGGAGATATAGACCTTGCACAGTGGTCCCAGAAACAACACTCTGAGGACACACCTATTCTTAATGTGTTTGATCAAGAGGTGGTGCAACAAGACTACATTGAAGAGATCGATGAAAAATGTATTTGCCTTGGGGCTAGCGTGCATCGACGATTCGCCTAATAGAAGACCATCTATGAAGCAAGTTCTAGAAGTGCTTCGCAGAGTACACAAGGAAGTTGAAGATGGAGGGATTTGATCATGTCATTGTTTCATTATAGATGAGATTTTGTGTTGGAGACAAATAGGTGATGTTAAGCTAGCATAGCTTTTGCACTATTTGCATGCTCTACAGTGTAGCTGATAAGAGAAATATAATAGGGGCCGATAGATGTTGCCAAATAAACATGATCATAATACAAATGTACAAACCTGGTGAAAATTTTCAGTTACAATTTCATTCAAAGCAAAGCCATAAATGCCCTCTAAGTTAACAAACATAAAATGTCCGGGGTTTAGGCTTTGAGAAATTGTACGTTGTGATTGTGAATTATTGGTTGATTAACAATTTGGAAATTGCAACCTTATATAAGAGGGGTCGAAAGGGAAGGCGGTTTCAAGAGAAGGTGATTTCATTAATTTAGGTTTAGTGTTTGTGACATTATTATTGATTGTGAGGTCTATCAATTTTTATTTGACTGAAAACGTGGGAAATTGTAACTTGAATGTAAACACAATTTTCATCTCTTCAATGTAATCTCGTTGCATCACCTTTTGATCAAACACATCACAAAAAGTGGGTCATTAAAGCATTGTTTCCAGGACCACTCTACAAGGTCTAAATTTCCATCATATTCATCCTCATTCTTAGCCTCCTTCCCCATTACCAATTCCAAGAGGATCACCCCAATGCTATATACATCAATCTTCACACTCACCCTTGACGTGTATCCACAATCTATAGCGCACAAAATCAAACACATGAAAAGGGATTCATTACATTGTTCATTGCTTTTATTAATTCATAGCACATTGAAAGCGTATGCATATAATAAAGATATTTTTATTTATTTTGCCTAAAACCATGTATTCGAATGTTCTAAGCATGTTCAACATGGTGTGAAACTCGGTTGGCCTCATTTGTATCCTTGCAATCCCAAAATCAGTAATCTTGGCATTGATCTCGGAATCAATCAAGATGTGCTTGATTTAGTATCTCTATGAAATAATTGGCGAACTACAATCATGGAGCATATAGGATAATCCTGGTGCTACTTTCTCAACCTAATAGGTTAGTCAAGAACATTAAGAGGTTCCCCTCTACTCTTTAACTCCAACCTTTTTTGCCGATGAAGAAACCTATTGAGGCTTTGATATCCCATGTACTCATAAACAAGAAGCTTCACATTTTCACACAAAATGCAGCAAAAAAACATGATTATGTTAATTGTCATGTCTAATGTTTCCTAAAGTTTGAACATTACCCAGGAAGTGAGTCGTGTTGAGTGTATCATTGCTCAAAATTCTTTTAACTTGCACAAAGTTATCCAAGTTGTTGTTGACTTGGATGCAATACACTTTCCCTGATGCACCAGATCCTATAACATGCTCCTCGACTAATCTTGAAGTGATGTGAAAGGAGATGAATGAAAGGGATTTCATCCGAGAAATTATTACTGGACAAAACAAATAGGTTGACTGTAACTGGATAATCCCCCTTTAAATTAAATAGGTGGACTCTCGGTTAATTCCATGCTCAAGTGCTAAAGTCAGCCATCCTTCTAAAAGGTCCTCTACGACTCAAGGTTCAAGCTAAATCAAGTTCCTTAATTTCTAACTTAAGCGGGTACTCAAAGTCAAATCAATGCTTTAAGGAAATACTTCCCAGCGTAGTCAAGCAAGTAGAGATCCAATGCATCGGGAAAGTGTATTAGATCTAAGTAGGAAACAACTTGGATAGCTTTGTGGCAGTTAAAAGAATATTGAGCAATGATACACTAAAAATTTCTCACTTCCTGGATAAGGTTCAAACTTTAGGAAAATTAGACATGCCAACATAGCCAAGCTTTTATTCTGCCTTTCGAGTGAAAATCCAAAGCTTCTTATTTATGAGTACATGGAAAATTAGAGCCTCAATAGGTTTCTTCATCAGGGAAAAAGGTTGGAGCTAGAGAGTAGAGGGGAACCTCTTCATGTTCTTGACTGGCCTACTAGGTTGAGAATTGTAATTGGAGTAGCACCAGGATTATCCTACATGTGCCATGATTGTGGTTCACCAATTTTTCATAGAGATATTAAATCAAGCAACATCTTGCTTGATTCCGAGTTAAATGCCAAGATTGTTGATTTTGGGATTGCAAGGATACAAATAAGGCCAAGCAAGTTTCACACCACGTCGAACATGCTCATAACATTCAGATACATGGCTTCAAGTAATATAAACAAAAATATTATCCGTACATGTATATTCTTTCAATGTGCTACGAATTAATGAAAACAGAGAGCAATGTAATGAATCCCTTTTAATGTTTTTGATTTTGTGTGCTATAGAGTGTGGATACACACCAAGGGTGAGTATAAAGGTTGATGTATATAACATTGGATTCATCCTCTTGGAATTGGTAACAAGGGAAGGAGGCTAAGAATGAGGATGAATATGATAGAAATTTAGAGCTTGCATAGTTGTCCCGGAAACAACGCTACAAGGACAAAGTTTTTTGTGATGTGTTTGATCTAGAGGTGGTGCAACAAGACTATATTGAAGAGATGAAAATTGTGTTTATATTGGGGCTAATGTGCACAAAATTTTCGCCTAATAGAAGACCGTCTATGAAGAATGCTTTAAAAGTTCTTCATGGAGTACACGAGGAAGTTGAAGATGATGGGATTTGGTCATGTCATTGCTTTATTGTAGATGAGATTATGTGTTGGAGACAAATAGGTGATGTTAAGCATAGCTTTTGCACTAGTTGCATGCTCTATAGTGTAGCTAATAAAAGAAAACAAGTGTAAGGTGAACAATGAAAGTAGAGAATCTAAAGCAATCCAAGACAAATATGATTATCGATCAATTCCATGCTCAAGGGCTAAAGCCAATCAAGCCAGGTAAGACTCAAAGCCATTAAGCATGTAATTAAGGAGTGTTGGGATTTGGTTCTTTGTGCATAATTCGGTGTTGTTCAAGAAGCTCATTGCACATGCTTGATTATCTAACGTGTACCAGATCTCCCTTAACAATTTGTTGCTAGACAAGTTGAGAAAATTGATGGCCTTCAGTTGCTCAAATTAAAGGGGGAGAAATTGTTATTGGACAAATCAAGGTAATCTAGGACACGTAATGATCCTATAGGGCAGGGAATTGAAATTGAAAACTAATTTCTCTTATGGTTAATTTTAGTAAGAGATTACATCGAGTAGCTTATAAACAGGAAAGCTCACCAAAAAGTTGACTTCCTTCAAGGGAAAGAGTTTGAAGCTTTGGGAGGCTTACCAATATTAATGGAAGAGTTCCATAAAGTAAGTTGGTCCTAGCTAAGAACACTTGGATTTTTGTCCATCACGATATTCCATTAGGAATCTAACCAGTGAACTTGTTGTTATTGACCTCAAGATGAATCACATTGTCTAGGAGTCAAACGGGGAAGGGACCAAAGAAGCCATTGAAGCCCAACATCAAGTTATTTAGAGCTGGCAAGTGAATAGCCTAGCAGGGATCTCCATTGTAAATTATTTGTTGTAGAGCATCAGTGTGGTTAGGATGGTACAATTACCGAACGATTTTGGTACCTCTCTACTTAGATTGTTTGAAAACGCCACTATTCTAGGAAATAACCAAAATTTCAATCTTATTTACCAAGTTGATAACTTTAATTTACCTAACGTAAATATAATTAAATATATGCATACAAACAATCTTTATTTTCTTTCATTCATTTTACATATGTAAATTCAGGCTGATGTCCAAGGGTAGAACGTATGCCCACAATTTTATAAATTTTAACATTACTAAAATGATGAAAAAATATATACACAAATATCATTTTTTACAAAAGGTCTTGTGTTTAAATTTGATATTTTTTCATTTTGATTAGTACTCCACTCATCAACTAAATTAATTGGACCCCAACCTTTTTAACCAAATAACGTGGATATCGCCAACTTATTTGTATAATTAATTATGAAAATTTATTATTTATCTTTCTTGGTTATTAATTATATTACTATAATTTATTATCAACAAGTCTTATTTATTAGAATTTATTTATTGATTACTTTTACATAGAATTTAAATATGATTATAATCTAAGGCTTTCAAAGAAACAATTTTCTTTCTTTCTTTTAAACAATGTGAAAAATTCAATTATTTAATTTCTTTATCATATGTTATAATTTGTTTCTTTTAATATTATAATAAATAATTTTTTGCACAAAAACTCTAAAAAGTTGTATAGAAAGTCAGTTGTTTCACATTGTGTCAAAAATAGGCCTATGAGGAATTTTAATTTTTAAATAATTAAACTTTTGTAATAAAACTAAAAATTTATCTCATACTTTTCCTACATCTCCACGCATAAATATTGACAACAAAGCCACTCATAACATACTTTCAAAGCACCTCTAGAGCAAATATTCTCTTGAAATCAGTTGGTCGCAATCTCAAATTTCTGTAATTTCGAGTGAAACCAAGTGTTGAAGGAAAAGTACCGAACAAATTATTGTAAAGGAAGGTCAAAACCTCTAGTTCGGGAAGAAACTCAATGATTTCAAATATTACTTGAGATAATGTGTTATTAAAAAGACTCAAATACCCCAATCTTCTTAGCCTACCAAAACCCTGGGGAATTGGACCACTCAATTTGTTGAGATTTTGATCAATAACCCTAAAATATAAAGAATGGATTGATTCGGGTATTTTTCCAGACAACTTGTTGCTATATTGTTGCAAGAAGCTCAAATTGTTGAGCTTATACAATCTATCAAGAACCCTACTCACAAGCCAATTTCTGAAAAATCTAAATGCTCAAGACTCACTAACCGCCAAAATTCTTAGGAATTTGACCCACAAGGTTACACCCTTACATTTTAAGAATCTTGATATTCTTGTATGTACCCCAAACAAATGGCAAGGCCACAGGAGTAAACAGGTTAGAATCTATTTGTAGATCTTCAAGCTTGGAATGCTTGAGAATTTAAGATGGGAAAGTATTTACAACATTCTTACTAAGATAAAGAGTTCTTAGCTGTTTTAAATCTCCAATGGATTTGAGAATGTTTCCAATGAAGTTGTTTTCATCAAGGCCCATGTATTGTAGGAAAATGATGAGGAACTTATCCACATGATTAGGGATAGGACCCACAAGCTAGTTTATAGAGAGGTCGAGGTGGGCGAGGGCAAAGCATTCGCAAAAAGCTGTTAGGAAGCCACTATGGATGTTGTTCCTTGAAAAGTCTAGAGTTTTCAGGCTTTTGAGGTGTGAAATTGAAGTCGGGATCATAAAATTAATTCCGACCTTGAGGAGTGAGATTCCGTTCACCACTCCGATTGTGTTGGTGGTGATCGTGGAACACTAAACTCCGTTCCAAGAGGAGCAAGGTAAAGTGGCAAGACTCCACGTGGATAGAACTTATGGATTTCTCCGAACACTTTATGGATAGGAGAGTTGATCATTGATCGTTGAGTGAGTACGACAATATATAGTAATGGGCAAGAGAAGGAAGATACAGAGCAGTGGCATATTGTCCTTGTGTAAATGAAGCCCTTTTTAGTAAATGAGAGTTTTTTGAAAGTCGACGAGTGATTATCCAATCTATGGTCTAAAGAGCTAGGCATCAATTTTAAATTTTGAGATACAACATAATACCTTGAAGTTTGCAAAGGGATAAATTTTGCATTATTCAACATTGAGCCCTCTTGTTACTTCCATAGCTAGTGTTGAGAATTGTTTGTACTCGAGTATTGTTATCATTGAATCAATACAGAAATCTCTTTCCTTTATCTCTCTCTTTCCCTTACTTTCTTCTTTCCTTCAAATATTCTCTCTTCTTCTTCCCTAATCTTTCTCCTTAATCTCTCTTTTCTTCATTATTCTCTTTCTTTCCCATCTCAAACCCTTCAGGAGATGACATCATGAAGTTGATCAAGCTGAGCTAATGCTTCTGGTATTTTAGGTCGAGCCTTAGGCCTTGTTTCACTTTAGGTGAAGAGTTATTCTGGGTTAAAATATGATTTTATTTGTCTTGAAAAACACAAAAAGTAGAGAGAGATGCACACATTTTAAGAAGTTTAAATTTAATTTTAAGAGTAAAAGTACTTTTGAGCTCAAAGTGAAACAAAGCCTTAGGATTAGGATTCAAACAATTAGAAGCGAGTGTATTAACCTTCATCGATGCCTTATGAGAGTACCGTCCTTGTAACGTGGTGTCCATGATTCTGAACAACTATCTCTTCTCTCTCAAAAAGGCAGTGCCCAATTTACTAGAGATTTCTTCGAATTAATTAGGCATTTTCTTGTCAAATGTAGATCCTCTAGTCAAAAGCTCTAGTAGACTATTCTGGAATTGTACGCATCACTCCTTTCTGATAGTTGGCATGTGGATACGTATTCTGGTGCGACATAGCCTTATGTACCCTTGGGTTGAGTTGAGATGTGAGTTAGATGTCCTGCCTTTGCTAACCCGAAATCAGAACGCTTTGAATTGAATTCCTGCATCACAAAAATGTTCATTTGAAACACCAATCAAAGGTATATAAAAACTGAGTAATTGCAAAACTAAGGATACCATGGCTAATAGAATGTTAAAAGGCTTAAATCCTGAAATATGATATAAGCATCATGTAGGAAAGACAGCCTCTAGCAACTCCTATGGCTACTTTGATCCTTGTTTCCCATGACAATGGCTAAGCTCCTCTTGTATATACAAAAAACGTAAAAGTAAATATATATGGATTTCCTTAATATACAAATAAATAGACTTTAGAAGTCAATGGTTGTTTTCTTAAGACAACTACAAGTGTAAACAAGGCGTATTAAATCTTGAAAATTATACCATATGACTTACTCCTAAATAAGTGATTCTCTAAGCTTTCCTTTGGCATAAATTCATACACAAATAATCTATCACCCCCCTCAACACAATAACCAACAAAGTTTGACGAGATTCGGATGGTGATGTTGACATATATAGTTAAGTCTACAACAAGCCAACTATAAGAGAAAACTCCAAAACAAAAGCAATTGAAAACCATATAGATAATTGCTTATACTGCTTTGAAGTTTTCTCTTATAGTTGGCTTGATGTAGACGGAGTTTAATTATATATGTCAACTTCACCATCCAAATCTCATCAAAAGTTTTGGTTATTGCATTGAAGGAGATGACATATTATTGTTGTATGAATTTATGTGAAAGGGAAGCTTAGAGAATCACTTATTCAAGAGTAAGTCATGGTATGATTTTCAAGATTTAATACGTATGCTTAACAATTGTAGTTGTTGTAAGAAAATAGCCATTGACTTTTGAAGTATGTTTATTTGTGTATTAAGAAAATGCATATTTATTTATTTTTACTTTTGTTTGTATATACAAGAGCTTCTTAGCAGTTTTCATAGGCAACAAGGATCAAAGTGGCCATAGGAGTGCCAAAGGGATGTCTTTCCTGCATGATGCTCATATCATATTTTGGGGTTTTAAGCCTTCTAACATTCTATTACACATGGTATTCTTAGTTTTGCAATTTCTAGGTTTTTATAGACCTTTGATTGGTATTTAAAATGCACATTTTTGTGATGTGGGAATTCAATTCAAAGCTTTATAATTTCGGGTTAGCAAAGGCAGGCCATCTAACTCACATCTCAACTCAACCCAAGGGTACACAAGGATACGTTGCGCCAAAGTACATATCCATAATTCAACTATTAGAAAGAAGTGACGTGTACAACTTCAGAGTAGTTCTAGTAAAGGTTTTGATTGGACGACCTACAATTGACAAGAAAATACCTAATTAGTTCGGAGCAATCTCTAGTAAATTGAGCATTGCCTTTCATGATATAGAAGAGAAAGTTGTTGAGAATCATCGACACCACGTTACAAGGATGGTACTCTCATAAGTGGGGATGGAGGTTCCTACACTCAAATTTGGCTGTGTTGAATCCTAATCCTAAGGCTCGGCCTAAAATGCTAGAGGCATTTGATGTCATCACTAAAGGATTTTATAAGGGAAAGAAAGAGATTAATGAAGAAAAGAGATATTAAGGAGAAAGATTAGGGAAATAGAAGAAGAGAGAAGAGTTGAAGCAAAGAAGAGAGTAAGGGAAAGAGATAAATAAAGGAAAGAGATTTCTGTATTGATTCAATGATAACAATACTCGAGTACAAACAATTCTCAACACTAGCTGTGGAAATAACAAGAGGGCTCAATTTTGAAAATTGCAAAATTTATCCTTTTGAAAACTCCAAGGTATTATGAGTATGTTGTATCTTAGTACTCAAAATTAAAAGTTGATTCCTAGCTCTGTATACCATAGATTGGATAATCACTATCCGACTTTAAAAAAAATCGGGGTTGATATCTTAGATATCAAGTATCAGATATGTATATCAGATATCGAATATGGGTATGAGATTGATATCGGATATCTTTGTTTGGTATGTTGTCTATATTTGAGCATATCTTATATTTGTTGTTTGTATGAATTATTTTGATATGAGATATTAAATCTTGATTATACATTAATATTAATTTAGATATTAAATGTAAATACTCATTCAAATCCTAACTATGCAATTAATATTAGTATGCGATTTAATTTCTAATTTATTAATTGAAATATTACATAAATGTCAATATTAGAAACTGATATCCGCCTTTTTAGTCATGTTTTTAGGGTGTGTTTTTAGTGTGTTTGAGTCTTTTTTATTAGTTTTGTGTTTTGTTTCGAGTCGTTTGTGTAGGTTTTCGTATTTTCTTAAGATATGGAGTCTACATAAGCTTTGGTGGTGTTTTTGTAGGTTTAGAAGCTGTTTTGAAGCATATTTTGAAGAAAAGAGGAAAACACTTAAAGATAGCACTCAAGAATGAAGTGAAGGCCGAAGAAAATCACTCAAATAAAGCCATTGAAGATAAAGTTTGAGCTTGGAAAGAAGTAGAGAAATTCGTTATGAAGACATAGGAAAAAGAATCGAGTCAAACAGAGTTGTAACGAACCCGCTACGGAAGTTTTACTTATGGATGTTTTCAATGCTGAACAGGCTCGGTACCGAGGCATACAAGGTCGATACCGAGGTCTTCCATGTCTGAGTTGGCGCAATTAAAAGACTTTTATCCTATTTCCTTTTATGTTATTAGATAGATAGAAGGGATATGTCTTATTAGAAGATTTATTTCCTTAGAGATAGCTATTAGATAGATTAGTTTCTCTATAAATACTCTTGTTCCCCCTTTAGTTTTATGATGATTCAAGTTAGATAGAGTAGAGAGAAGAGAGAGAGAGGAGGTGTGTGGAGAGACGAGTTTGTGGGGAAGACAAGTTTTGTTTGGATTCAAAGTTGTAAGCTTTCTCTTTTATTTTAATTCAATTGTTTGTTTCAATTATGATGAGTTAGTAGTCTTCTCTTTCTAAGGTTGGGGTTGAACCCAACAATGGTTGTGCATGCTTGTTTGTGATCATGTCTTGATTGTTTTTATTGCATGAATCTATCTCTTGTTCTTAGTCCTTGAAACAAAAGTTGAAGGGAATTTCTCATTCATTGTTGAAGCGAAAGCGGAAACCTTCAATCAGAATAGTCAAATAAGGGTTTTGAAGCGAAAGCGGATCAATCCTAGTTGAAGTAGAAAGAGATAGATAGTAAGTTTATTGATTGAATGAAAGTTAGTTGATTTACTTGCTTAGGTTGACGAAAGTTGACACCTTTATGTGATAAAAGCATGATTATTATGTTTCATTAGGTTGACGAAAGTTGACACCTTTATGTGGGGATACCTTTACCTTAGATTTTCTCTTTCCTTTGATAAAAACCCTTGCTTTTGTTAATTGCTTGCGCTCCAAGTAACAAAACTTAGCACAGACTTTCTCCCGTGGACGAAACTGACTCCCCTGTACTCAGCGGGGTCTTGATTATAAATTTATTTGTTGTCAAGAAACCCTCTCAACAAATTGGCGCCGTTTCCGGGGAGATTTCAATAGTGCCAAGTTTTGTTCTTGTAGCGTTTTTCGGGACTCTACCGAGTCGGTAACGACCCCCTTAGGGTCAGTACCGACCCTGTTGGCAAACCTAGTTTTTCTTCTTTTCTTTCTGTTTATTTTCAGATTCACTGTCGAGTTGGTAACGACCCTACCCAGGTCGGTACCGACCCTGTCGACATATCTATGTTTTTCCTTTCAGTTTTTATTTTTACGGGATCACTGCAGGCTCGATACCAACCCTCTGGGCCTCGGTACCGACCCTCCTCCGAGAACCCGTTTTGCTTTTGATTTCGTTTTTGTTTTTGCTTACAGTGTATGCCAGCTGAAGGACGTCGAGTTGTCTCTAATCCAGTAGTAAACTCTGAACCCGAGCGATCCTTCCACCACCGATTAAGAGAACGCAAAGCCATGGCCATGACACCTGAAGAGATGGCACGACAGATGGCCGCTCTCCAGAGGCAGATCGATGACGTGCAAGCTGATCGAGAAGCTGCAGCTGCAGAGGCCGAACATGAACGGGCGCACACTGCCCGTCTACAAGAGCAACTCAATGCCTATCCAAGGAAAGCCAAAAAGTATATGCATCCAAAACTGAGGGTGCCAAAGTCAGCAATTGTGCTTCTAGAGATAGAGAAGAATTTTGATATTAAGTCTCAATTCATATCCTTGATAAAAAAAGGGTTCAGTTTGAAAGGAAACCTACTGAGTGCCCTATGGAACATATTAAAAACTTTCTTGATTTATGTGACACTATTGTTGCTGACGGTGTCTCTTTAGAATATGTTCTGTTAAAAGCTTTCAGGTGGTCTCTCACAGGAAAGGCCCTGAGCTGGTTAGAGAGCTTACCTCCTAAGTCTATCAGGACTTGGAAGGCTTTGTATGATCAATTTTTGACAAAGTTCTTTCCTCTTTCTAAGACAACAGAGTTAAGAAAATGTATCACCTCCTACCACCAGCTGCCTAACGAGACCTTTGTGGAGACATGGGAAAGATTCAAGGAGATTCTTTGACAGTTCCCTACCCATGGGCAACCACAATATGTGCTCCAAGAAATCTTCTTCCAAGGGATCAATGTTGAGATGAAAAACCGCATCAACCTTCACACTGCTTGTGGTTTCATTGAGATGGATCTCGATGAGGCGTGGGCGTTGCTCGACAAGTTGACCAACTACGATGCAATGTATGGAGTACAACAAGCCCAACAACCCCAACGAAGGCTCTATAATCCGAACAAGGATGAGGTCGACCCTGAAGAGGAACGCCAATTCTTGCAAGATGAGATCAACCGCCTGAAGAAACAGGTAAGTTATCTTAAATCATCTCCATCTTGTCAACAATGTGGGTCTCAATCCCATGCTACTTCTGCCTGCACTAACTTGCAACAGGTCCGTGCTGTTGAGGAATATGAAGAATCTAACTATATGAGAGGTCCATATAGGAACCAAGGTAATTATTTTTATGCAGGGAGGAATAACAATCATCCCACCTCGGGAAACTATGGCCAAGGGAGCCAACCTCCTCAACAAGATTAGAGAGTTCCGCCTTATAGACCCCCGGGCTATCAAGAGGTACCTTCATGGGTACAAGGCCTACAAGAAGGCATCCATAGCAAGATTGATGGAGTCCGAGCTGACCTAAATCATCAGATGAAGGGTGTACAGGCCCAATTGGGAGAGTTTGATACATGGAGAAAATATACATATACTCCCAACTTGGCAACCTTGCGCCCCAAGTAACAAAACTTAGCAATGACTTTCTCCCGTGGACGAACTTGACTCCCCTTTACTCAGCGGGGTCTTGATTATAAATTTATTTGTTGTCAAGAAACCCTCTCAACAGAAACAAATCTAATTTCAATTTCCAAACCGAGACTAATTATGTAATTAGAACATGATAATCAAGCAGAATAACTACTAAATTCAACCCACAACAAAATTTCTACATCCATGCTACACTGATTTTTTTTAAGAAAATAACGGATTTTCTAACGTGTGCCCATGGGCACATAATAAGACTTCTAATCTTGGTAAATCTGGATATTTTTTGTTAATTTTGATTTTTTTAAAAGGGTACATTAATTCTAATTTAGGGAATAGTTTTAAAATAATTTCCAAAACTAGCATTGTCATTGGGTGCCCATGGGCACACGTTAGAAATTGATAAATTAATATCCAAAATTCCAGATCCAACAACGACCGAGAATAATAGAAGATTCAGCTCAGTCAAACAAGGGTCGAAGAGTCGTTGTCAACTTGTAGGAGGTGCATAAGCGGGCTGACATTATCGGATTTGGGTTCTTGGGAATATCTTAAAATGGAGGCAATGAGTAGAAACGAGTCTCCTAGATATGAAGAACGTGGGTTAAGTCCACCTTGGTTTGTTAGGGAAGAAGATAGAACATGAAAGAGGGAGAATACAAGAGTAGAGGTTGGCCATGGTGGTCTGGGAAAAAGAATGGGAAAGAGAGAAGGGAGGCAAAGAAAAGAAGATATCATCCACACACCACAAATTATTAGTATATCAAACCTTGAAATTACTCATAGATTGAATTGATATCCATATTTGGATATACCAAACAAAAGGTATGAACTGATACCTATATCTAAATATGGATACCAAACGGGCCCTCATTTACTAGCAAGGGCTTCATTTCCACAAGGACATGTTGCCATATTATTACAAAATAATAAAAATAATTAGATAAAAAGAATAAGAACATTCAAAATGAAAAACACGCAAAAAATAGGGACTGCATATGATAAATGAACTGTTTATGGCAATCCACAACCAACATTTACTAGCACAAATAAAAAATTTAAGAACCATTAAAACAATAAAATTTTGAGGTTTCAAAATGGGTGAATTGTCAAACAAAAGCTTCAAATTTCATCAAAATTGTAAAAATTGATTGAAAAAGCAGAAGCTTCAAAATGGGTAAATGGAAGAGATTTGTACGTAGCAGAAAAATCCTGCAAACTCAAAAAATGCTCTCTTTTTTTTATATAGAAACCAAACAAGAATTAAGACAATTATTAGTTAATCAAGAAATTAAGAGTGAACTACTAGAAGAGTAGAAGTGGGATGAGAATAGGAGGAGGAATTCACACGAGCTGAAGAACGTAGTAGCTGGTGGAAATTTAATCTGGTTGAAGTTAATCCCCCCCCCCCCCCAAAGGAAGAATGAATCCTAGAAAATATTTTTTCTTTGACTTGTTCTGTTTATGCTCCCTTTTAGGTTTTCATGTAACCACTCTTTTCATTTTTCAAAGTTGTCCTCACATATCTCACTTTCACTCTTTAACCTCTTATTACCCCAACCTAATGATGGTCCGGACCCTTGATTTTTGCTTGAACCGCCCTTTTGGTTTTTAGCTCAACACATGATTTGTATGTCTTTTTTGAATTTTTTTCTGTAAAACACTTGAAACAAATTGAAAGGAAATGCAAATATACATATATAACAACAATGAGTAATCCCTCCCCCATACTTAAACCTTTCATTGTCCTCAATGAAATCAAAGACAACAAAAATAAAGCAAAGGGAAAGGAAATCGAAAGACTCAATGTGGTGGTGAACTCCTCCTTCCCCTCCTGGTTGCTTTGAATCTGATCAATGGTAATGGACACATTTCTCATATCACGACCATAATCTGCCACGGTTCCTCTAAGATCCACCTTACCCTCCCTCGATCAACTCCTGATGGGACTGGTACAATAGTACCTGTAGAAAAACAATTTCATCCTGTCTCAAAGATAGGCCCTCAATTTATGAAAACATCCTATCCTGCCAAGGCAAACCCCAACTAGAAGGACCAGTAGCAGAAGTACCAGCTTTCCAACCACCTCCCAAAGCAACTCCCGCATACTCAAGCTCATCCATCTCCTCATCCTCCCCTTCATCATCATCCTCACCATCCGCAAGGATATAAAAATCAACAGTAGTGAGACCAAAAGGAATATCATTAGGAATAACAAATATGTGAGAGCCATCTCTAGCAGACCTCTAAATGTAGCCTGAATCCTCAAAACCATCAAGCAAGTGGGTCCTCCTCAAAAGCATGGACGATTGGGCTTGATTTTGCTTCATATCTTCCATAAATTTCTATAAGATCTCAATCTGAGCTTGTTGCACAGCAATGTTGGCGGCTTGCACATTTCAGTTCTGTTGGAGTTGCTAAACATGAGCACGCATGGAGGCGTTCTCATACTACATCTCCTTTATACGGCGAGGTTGCCCACACGACGTTCTAAACTAATCGTCAGAGTAATTTCACGCGGTGCAACCGAACCCATAAATAGCTCCTACCGGACTGGGTGGTCCTCTAGGTGAGGATCTCTTGAGACCGCACCTAAAAAACGTTAGACATCTAACCTAAAAAATGTCGATATGGGCCCTTCATATGCATCTCGATGTATAACTTGGGAGGTCGCCAACCTCGTCATAGTAATTTCACGCGGTGCAACCGAACCCATAAATAGCTCCTACCGGACTGGGTGGTCCTCTAGGTGAGGATCTCTTGAGACCGCACCTAAAAAAACGTTAGACATCTAACCTAAAAAATGTCGATATGGGCCCTTCATATGCATCTCGATGTATAACTTGGGAGGTTGCCAACCGGGTTGTTGTTCGTACGAAATAAATAAATTGTTAGTAACTATAAAATAAAAAAATAAAGTACTTAAACTAAAAGTATCAATTTCCATATCATCAGAATCCGAGTCATGCGGTGGGACCTTGAACCGTTTGGTGTGGACGATTGGATTTGCACACGAGTTCGCCCTTTGCAGTTGGGACTTCACATTGAAATCGAGCATGTTCCAAGCTGCCACCAAAAGGTCCCATGTCGTTGCCTCTATCCACTTCGATTTTTGACTTTGTGTAAGGCCCGAACCTTTTGAAGTGCTATCCCATGCCAATTTGACGATTCCCTAAGAGGTCACTCATCCAGACACTACTCTTGCCCCTGCACGCCTAACTTTTGAGTTCTTTGTCATCACTCAAACCCTAAAAACGAAAAGCTCATGTTGACATGGGGAGAACCTCAATCCCTTATAGATTAATAGGGTTTTACAATATCCTCATTTAACTTGACGTCCTCGTCAAGGCCCAAAGACCGCCCTCCAGGCCAAGCCAACTCGTAACCCAAAGTTAGTTTTGATAGCATTTGTAAGGCTTGGGCCTTTTGAAAAGCTATCACATGCCAATTCGAGGACTTCCCAAGAGGTCACTCATCCTGGTGCTACTCTCACCCTTGAATGCTTAACTTTTGAGTTGTCCTCACTCGAACCATGAAAAGGAAGAACTCTTGTTGAGATGGGAAGCACCTCATTCCCTTATAAATTATCGGGGTATTACACAACGGGCATGGTACTTCTTGACCAAGATTTTTGGACAACATGCTTCTCCCATATCATGTGGACGATATCGATGTCCATGCTAGGCTAAGTGTCGTCCCAACGGATGTGCGATTAAAATGAAAAAAAATAAACAATAATATTAATAAATGAATCCATATTTATAAAACTTCAAATGTGAAACCCAATTCTATCAACAATAACAATTCAATAATTTGACAGTTCAAAATTTCAAAGTTCATCAACAAGAAAATTAACAAACAAATGGAACCCAAAATCCTACATCAACAATCCTACAACATCCAAATTAACCGAAATAAAAAAATTTCAATATGACAGCACACGCACATATCAACCACAATCCAAAATTTCATATAAACCTAAAACAACAATAATAACAACAAGCAAGATCAATTTAACTTGAATTTCAAAATTTTAACTAAATTTAACCTAATTTAATTCAAAACTCGTCAAATTTAACCCAAATTGATAAAATTTTACCCAATTTAACAAAAATATTTTCAAATTCATCCTAATCTACAATAATTAACACCACCACCACCAACAACAACCTAATCTAAATTCATCAACAACAATCCAATTCATAATCAACTATCCTAAAATTCATCAACATTAATAACACATCAAACAACAACAAGGGTTTTGGGGGCTTAATTGGAATGGTGAGAGAGGTAGGGTGGTGAGGGGGCAGCTGGGAGGCGACACCTCATATCTAAGGTTGTGAGAAAGAGTAAGCGGGACGACTGGTGGAGAGATAAGGAGGTGGAGACGGAGCGACGATGAAGAAGTGGCGGTGAGGCGGCGACGGGGCAATGAAGCCTTAGATCTAGGGCCGAGAGAGAAGGGAGGTAGGCCGGCCGATGGGGGAGTGGAGGAGGCGGAGACGGAGTGGAGGTGGCGACAGGGGGCGGCGAGCCGGCGACGCCTCAAATTTGAGCTGAGAGATGGGAAATAGGTTGGACGGTGGAGAAAGGAGCAGGCGGATACGGAGTGGTTGCAGCAAAAGGTTATGTTGGAGTGACCGGGGATCAAGTTATTCAAAATTTGCTCCCCCATCCAAGCGATCCTGGATCCGTCACTAGGGGAGGTAGGTGAGAGAGAGAGAGAGAGAGAGAGAGGGAGGGAGGGAGGGAGGAGGGAGGTCGGCCATCGAGGGAGACACGAGAGAGGAGAGGAAATTAGAGAGGGCAAGAGAAAAGAAAGAAGGAAATGGAGAAGACGATCACGCTGTCGATATAAATGAAGAATTTAGCGACCAGGTGGTCACTATTTAGTGAACATGCAGTTGCTAAATTCATCCCATTTTAGGTATTTAGCGACCACGTAGTCGCTAATTTCTATTTCTGAATTTTTTAATTTTATATTATAATTAGTGATCACGAGGTTGCTAAATACGAAAAATTAAAAACCTGCCTCAAACATTTTTTTTCCAATTTTTTTTGTATTTAGCAACCACGTGGTCACTAAAAATGTTAATTTTCCCACTTCGAGAAAAATTTCCCATCATATTTTTGGTATTTAGTGACCACGTGTCACAAAATGAAAAAAAACTATGTGCACGACCCGGTTGTTAACTGAGAGTTAGCGCACAATTGTGCACGATCCTAGGTGATTCCGTGACCATGTGATCGCTAAATTCCACAAATATGGTGTGAAGAGTTCCTAAATGGTAAGTAAATAATTGCTTCAAATAAATCATGGGAATCGATAAACATAACAACCAAACCCAAAGATCTATTAAAACCCTAAATTAATTTATAATTTTTTATCATTTTGTACGTTGATTAGGATTTGGGTAAGGTTTATATAGATTTGTCAAAAGTTGACCCGACATGCAAACCCGGCCCGAACCACTCGAAAATTTTAGGGTCAAGATCTGAAAATTTAAACCCGAAACCCGAAATAAATCGAACCCGATAGACCTGAAACCCATTCTGTTGAAACTAGAAAACTTGTTGGGTTGACCCAATTTGTTATATTTTCAGAATATATATAATATATATTGAAAATTATAAATAAAATAATCTTTTAATGATTGTAAGAAAATCAATTTTCTTAACCTGTTGGGTCGACTGACTTGATTTGACCTGTGACTCGGTATGACCCGAACACAACTCAACTCGAACCTCAAATGATCCGATTCGAACCCGACCTGACTAGCCCAATTGATAGATCTAGGTGTATATAATCATGTTTAGACCGAACAATAAAGACCATACAAAGGATTTTTTTTATTAGGTAAGGATTAGGAAACACTCCTTCACGGAGGACGTCCTAGAGCATCATTCTGGATTAGAACAGAAAGTTCTGGATGAGTCTTCATGAACTCGGTGGGGAGACTATGACCTAATTTTGCAATTTTATCGGCCGCAATATTAAACTCCCTATGAATATGATTAATTAAAATATCATGGGCTCTAGACATGGAGACAAGGGTATCAGAAATTATTAACGCAATCTCCCAAGGGCATTTAATTATCCCTTTAACCGCATTAATGACCTGAAGGTCCTCTTCTTCAATTTCAACCTTCCTTATATTTCTTTTTTTTCACTTCCCGAATAGCCTCTCGAAAGGCCAGAGCTTTAGCTTTCAAGACAGAGATCTTGCCGAAGTTACACGTCCTCAGGTCAATTATCTGGCCTAGGTGATTTCTGATTACAATTCCTCTTGTTGCTTGGTTGTTGGGAAGCCTAGATGCATCAAAATTGATTTTCACTTGGTCTTGTTTTGGTTTTTTCCATTTCCTAATCGTTACTCTTCGTTGGTTCATTTAACGAGGTTGGTCCGCTCTTATGATTTCCTCATCTTCCGACCACTGTTTTGCCCTATCTCAGTTTTAATTTGGTTTCGGATATAGCGTGTCAGGTCTAGAATGCCATCACATTGATCTTGTTGGAAAGTTAATTTATTTCGTTGATGCCAAACACTGCACCAAATAACTGCCAGCTCTGTGAACTTCTTTTTCCCTAATAGTTGTTTAATTTCGTTAAGAATTACTCTCGGTGATTTATCATAATGATCAACTCGCCTAATTACTTGACCAATGTTTGAGTTTACTTTATTTGCTATATGTATCATATACGGGCACTTAGTAAGTATGTGGTTTATGTCTTCGATGGTACAGTCACACAATATACACCCTCCTGGTGTAACAACCGCGGTTTTTCGAGTAACATACTTTTGTGGGGAGGTCATTGTTATCAATTTTCCATAAGAAAATTTTAACTTTTAGGTATATGTCTAGTTTCCATATCCAGTTATTTAGACTTGGAGTTTGTCCCTCTATATTAATAACTAGTGATGATGCCCGTGCATACGCACGGGTAGGGCTGTCAAAACTTGACCCGACCCGAATAACCCACCCGACCCGCCCGACTCCGAACCCGACCCGACCCGAGAAAACAATAAAAAAATTTATATCCGAAACATGTTTGACCCGAACTGATTTTACCCGAACACGAGATTAACCCAAAACCGATTATACCCGAATGGACTAGCCTGATGCAACCTGATATCCGATGACACCCGACCCGAAGTCATCCGAAAATCCGAAGTTACCCGACCCGAAACCATCCGAAAATACGAAGTTACCCGACCCGAAACCATCCGAAAATTATATTATGTTTTAAAATATTAATAATAGTGAATATTTATTATAATTATGTTTAAATTAAATGTTACATTAAATATTTAGACCCTAAAGTAGTCAAACTACACAAAATAATCATTCGATATATGGTCTGAATCAAATTCCGGCTTACTCGAAATCAGATTAACCCGAAATTCGTCCAAAGTCGAAATCCGATTCACCAAATATCCGAAAAAACTGAAACCCAACTCACCCGAAGTCCAACTAAACCCGAAACCGAAATAAACCCAAAACCGAACTTATCCGAAATCAAGTTGGACCGAAAACCGAATGACCCGACCGGAATTGACCCGAAACCCGACTTTGCCCGATTAATTGAGCACCCGACCCGAAATGATCCAACCCAATTTGACCCGATTTTCAAAATATCCGAATTTGATCCGAATCCGAACTTACCCGAAACTAAATTGACCCGACCCAAACCCGACCCGACCCGCCCGATTGACACCCCTACGCACGGGTAAAGTTTTTTGTAAAAATATATTGAGGTTTTTTTACATTTTTTAGTTATGACATTTTCCTTGCTTATTTGGTCAACTTACTTTCTTTTTATGTCATTTTTTATGTTGTTGGACCGTTAGAATCTTTACATCAATGATCCGAGCTAGTCATGACTCAATGTGTCATTTTTTTATGAATATAAAGAATTCATAAAAAAAACTCAAAAGTTTTTCTAACGAAAGTATAAACTACATAAGTTTGAATTTAGTTATTACACTATAATTTAAAAAACATACGATAAATTCATTGAAAAAATATTTATTATAATAAAATATGTAGCTTTAGTTTATTGAGGTATGTATAACCATGTTAATGTATATAACCATGAATTATTTTCAAATAATTTATATGTATATTCTTATTCTTATAGTAGATATTTATTTTTTCCTCTTTTTTCATCATCTCCTTTCTCTTCAAATCTTTTAAAAAATGGAAGCATCCAATTAAAAAACTATATGAGGGGACATTTTGACATTGGAATTCTATAAGTCACAACTTCTCACATTATTAATTGGGTTCATTGTAAAAATTTAGTTTTTTATATCTAATTTTTTTAATTAAATTATTTATATGGTATTAATAGTGAGTTTAGTAATAAATGAATAAAATTTTATTCTTTATATTATATAGATAGATAGATAGATATAAATACATTGATGGAGTTTATTTTTCCCTAAAAGTAACAACTCGTATGCAAAGCACATTGAGTTTTCAAAAAAAACTTGTTTTTAGAATATATCAAAGAAAATATGATTGTATTTTCTTCAAAATAATTTTAATAACACAAAATATTTAGAATTATGATACTAACTTAGTAGGAAGAAATTATATATATATATTAATCTACGATGGTGTAAAAATTAAATAAATACTAATCAAAATAAAAAATGTTAATATCTATTCCAACACCAATTCATAACATATAGATCACCAAAATTGAATAAAATATAATTCATCGACAAAGACTAATAGTGTAATTTAGATGCATTATATACAAAATGTTGTTTATAATTCGTAAAATATATATTAATAACGGAATATAGATGCTTAATCTAACCTTGCTAGTTCGCTATGGAAAAAAACTAACCAATGATGAAACAAACTAATTAACTAATTCTGTTTTTTGGAGTGATTGTTTTGTTGGTGTATTCTGCTTTTTAAAGTGTGTCTATGTATGTTTATAGTCTCTTTATTTGCCCTCCATATTAATAATATAATTAATTAGGAGTTTGAGCATGAGAAAAATGAATGATCATTTTATAGACTATTGGTCTTCTTGATTGAGAAATGAATGGTCGTTTTATAGACTATTGGTCTTTTTGGTTTAATTGTAGCATTAGACCTTCATATTAATTTTTAAATTTAATTAAGTGTTTGAGAATAATTAATTATGAGTTTCAGCATGAGAAAATAATGGTCATTTTTTAGACTATTGGTCTTCTTGGTTGAGAAAATGAATGGTCATTTTATAGACTATTGGTCTTAATGATTTAATTGTACAATTAGACCTTCATATTAATTTTTAAATTTAATTAGGAGTTTGAGCATGAAAAAGGAATTGGTCAATTTATAAGCTATTGATCTTCTTATTTTAATTGTAGAATTAAGCTATATATATTTAATTTTGTGTATTTAGTTTTAATAGTAGAGTTTTTTTTCTATTCTTTCACTTAATGATAGATTGGTCATAAATGACCAAATTTTTATTCTTTATAGTGTATACAAAATTAATCCGTCCGTTGATAGGTTTATATAATTGGCATGTGCTATCGCCGTGAATATCATTAAGTGAATACTTAATTATAAAATTGCTCATATATAGATGATCTAAAATTTTCTTCTTTAAGATATATAGATATAGATAGATAGATATACAACCATGAAAGAAAAATGAACATACTTAAATAAGAAAGATATATATTATCAAAGAATTTGGTCTTGGACAAACTCCCAAACATTAGAATTGTTCAAATCAATATTCACCTTTCAAAAGAATGTCACATGTTTCCATACATTTTTGTATGTGCATCAATCTATTCGTTTCCTCCTTAGTCCTCAATACCAACTCTCAATTTCTTGTAAATTCTTCCAAAGCTCTTCTCCAATCTATCTTTCTTTCGCATTGTTATGAACATGTATGGATATAGGAGATATTGCGTGTGTATATTTGAGTGTAAATATTGATAGGATGAAGTAACTTTTTATATTAGACTAGTTGGGTTAAGGAATATGAAAAGTTATCTATTTTTTTTACTTTTCATCTTACTTGTTAATTGATTATAATTGCATGTGTATATTTAGGTGTAATATTGAGAAGATGTGGTGACTTTTTACATTATAAAAGTTAGTGGTTAAAAAATGTGAAAAGTTGTCACTATATAAGTAATTTTTTCTTATTCTTTTTACTCTTCTTCTTAATTATAAATTGGTCATAAATGACCCATTTTTTCTTCTTTATACTATTTATAGATAGATTAACTCAACTGCCGAAGCAGTAGAGAACCACCAGACAAAGGATTTTAATTGGATTTGAAATTTGCACAATTTCACTTATCTAATTCCAATTTATTAGAAAAGAAAAATTATTCCAGACAGAAATATCTCAATAAAACGAAGTTTAGGTAAAATTTTGAAAACATTAATTGTTTGGTTTCTTTTAGTTAACTATTGGAATTTTTGACTTATGCTTATATTAACTAGTTATACCCATTGTGCCATACACAACTATGGTTCGGTATTTTATAGATATTAAATAAAAATATAAAATAAAAATGAATGTAAGTAATTTATTGCCTGTACAATGTACAAATTTTTTATTTTAGAATCAAAAAAAAATTAAATATAAATTATTAATTTTAATTGTTAGAATTAAAAAAGATTATTAAGGTAAAATAGTGTACATTTCTTCTTTTCCTTGATGATATTTCATATATATTTTATTTAAAAAAATATAACATATGAATAAATTTTTTTTTATATATTGTAATATCGAAGAGATAATATTTACATAAAATAATAACTAAATTTATAAATAAGATATAAAAAATATGAAAGATAAAGACAAAAATAATTTATTTTCATTTAAGGTGGGGCCAAACTCATTTTATGGCTCGATAAAGTAAAGATTAGATAAAATTAAATATTATAGATTTTATTACTTTCTATGTACCTTAATTTAGAGATTATCAAATATTTAAATATATGTATTAAATATTATATTACGTAATTTTATTATTTTTAAACAGGGTAAGTATTTATTTTTAATTTTTTTTTATTATAAAAATATATATCTATAAATAAATTCGTGAAAAGATATCATGTTAAAAGATAAGAGATATTTATACTTATTTTAAAATATTTAAAATATTTTATTTTTAATTTAAAATATTTGTATAAGGAAGTTTTCAAAAGATATTGTTATACTAAATATATATTTGTTTGATGTTAAAGATAGATTTAAATAGTTAAAGAAAAATTTAATAGAAAAAAGTTAAAAGATTAGGAATAATAATTAATTTTGTAAATATGAGGTGGTGTCAGAATCGTTCTAGTAGCTTCAAAAGATACATCTTTAATATATAGTTATAGATTGATCAAGTGAGGTTTAATTATTTATTTAATCATAATTCTAATTACGTTAATATATTATCTACATTAATTTATTATTTATTTAATCAAAACCGTAAAATTAATGGCATCATTTAGTGAAATAAGGTTTTCGGTTATTATTTGCAAAAAAAAAATTTGAATTTTATATAAAGGGTAGTTTTGTGCAAACAAGTGCATATTTATTTCATCTATTTGCGCGGATGGTTTTGCATATTTGCACTCAAACATTATCAAAGCCAAAATTCAATTCCTTACTTGTAGACGGAAGATCCAAAAAAATCGGTGAAATGTAAGATGATACTCGAAAGCAAACGACATAATAATATTATCAAATTAACGAAGCAATTTCCATTTGCAAATGAGAAATAATAATGTTCAATATTGGAGCAATTGGGGCCTGCTCTGAGACCTGAGCTGTTCATAAAACCTCCTAATGAACTCCTCCGCCTCATCATCCACCCTCGGATCCCCTCCCTCCTCTTCGGATACCCAATCGTCCGGCGCAAGCTGATCAAACGCGTCGTATTGATCCGGCGTTCTGACGCACGGAAGCAAAACGACGGCGTTCTGATCCTCTTCCGTCATCCCTGACGACATCGAAGAAGAAGAAGAAGAAGAATAGTGGTCGAGAACGAGAGGCGAGGCGAGGCAGGGGAAGTGGTACTGCTTCCGGAGCTTGGACGCGACCCGAGCAAAAACCGGGTCGGGGCTGTTGCTGTTGCTGCTGCACGAGAACTCGTAGTCGCGCCCGTGTCGTGGCGACGGCGACAGCTCCGAGTGGCGGTGGTACACGAAGAGGCTGCTCATCGGCTTCCGGAAGATCAGCCGGCTCCTCTTCAAGCCTAAGTTGAGCTCGGCTATCAGCTTCCGCTTCGAGATTAGGCCTTTCTTGATCAGCAAGAAAGCCAACCGCACGATCCTCCATAGCTTCTTGGCGGCCACCTTCGATCTGTGAATCTCCATTGACACCATCTTGATTTTTTTAATTAATGATTTTATTCTGCGAGGTACGAATGATCGACCTCGCAGAAGTTGTGTTGTTGAGTTGGCCAAGTTGGGGTTATTTTATAGGAGTTGGTGTGCGGTGGAGGAGCGTAGCGTAGGGGAATAAAATGGGAAATGCTTGTCTTGTGATTAAAGGAAATGTGATTTAAGTAACGGAAAATGGAGGAGTAATTTATTGGGATTAGGGATTTAGGGGTTAATTAAGAGTGATTAGGGAGAATCGGACTTTTAATTTGAAGACGAAGAAACAGGGATCATGCATAAAATGGGGGAGGGTGGGACGCACTTGGGCGGTGGTTGGTGGGGCCGTTGTTCTTCTGTACTCCAGTACTTTGCAAACGTTGTGGGTCCCTACTACTATTTCAAATCCGCTCCTCTCGACTCCCAACGGCTTTAAAAAGCTTTAACATTCTTTGAGTGTGGCGCCATTAGTTAAATGGCTTTAGCTTATATATTCAAAAACATTATATATTAATAAGAATTTTTAACGTATTAAATTGTATATTAATGACACTTTTTGATGCAACTAAATTTTTAGTGTAAAAAGGAAGTAGACAAGCAAAAAGTTTACCATTTAGCCAAAAAACAAAAAATTATTCATTCATATTGAAAATGTAATTGAGCAATTTTGATCATGAGATAACTCATGATGTCCATTCTCATATACAATTAGATCGGCTGTCAAGCACCGCAAGACATTCCAATTGAGGACTGATGATACCTTATAAGATGTTTTTAAAGACTTATTTATGAAAACTTTAATAAAAAAACATATATATTTATATATAAATAATTTAGGATGACCCTTTAATAAACAACTAGTTCTAATATTTACCTTATATATTCAAAAAATAAAAGAATCGTTCAAACTCGGCCAATGGGTAAGTTAGCTAAACTAACATGACTAACATGAACGTTGTAACTCGTCTAGTGTTATGTTTTGATTAAATCTTGTTTAAGTAGATATGACATAGAAAATGGCCTATCAAAGTGGCATTGTATTCTTGATAGATCGATTGAGGATTCATGAATCGGGTTCGGTTGCATTTATTAGTTCAAACCAAACAAACCTCGAATCGCCTTAGGGTAAAACCTAGTTTTGGAGACAGCTTATGGTTCTTGCGTTTTTGGAGAGACACTAATTAGGTGTACCTGGCCCATTAACGGAGCGCTGGCCCAATGACTTGATCTGGCCATTCTTGTTGACCGCGACAGTTGGAGTTAATGAAACATTGCGTCTTAGAGCATCTTGAAGCTTCTCTTGAAAACTATCTATAAAAGCCTTGTTAGATCATTCCGCCGTTTTCAGAAACCTTAACACACAGATAGGAAAAGAGAGGAGAGGAAAAAGAGGAGAGAGATCTTACAAGTGTCGGTGGTGGAGCCATCGGAGAGGCGATCGTGCTCGGAGACAACCTCAGCAACTCTCGTCGAAGCTTTTGCTTGAAGCTTCATTAGCCTCTAGAGGATGAAACCCTAGATTTTCTATCCTTGCCTTGTTCTTCTAGTTTCCATTGTTTGATCTTGTATCTTCATTTCTAGATCTCTAGTTTGTCGTTTACTTTGCCTCGATTGTAAACTTTATTGAAAGCTTTCCGAATTAGTGGATTTAGGACGGTTCTCCCCACTGAGACTATACAGAGTAGGTTCGCCGAATCGCATAAACATTTTCTAGTGTTCTCATCGCTTTCGATTTCATTCGTTTTGATCTTCGAATTGTTTTTCGTTTGAGTTACTTGGTTTCGTTTATGCATATAGTTCAATCTAGGTCAAAAGCGTATACAAAATTGGTATCAGAGCTTGCTCTTGTTTTGATCTTGTGTCACTTCAACTTCTTCCTAGCTATTTTTCTTTGTCCTTGTTGCTCTCAATTTTACCTTGAGAGAGTCAGGGGGTTCTTGATAGGTTCAGGTGTGATACGGAATTGATGAGATCGCGTACTTCATTTCCGTTTATTTTCCAGGTCCCGATCTTGTCAACTTTAATCCTCCTCTTATTTTTCTTGCAAGACTCTAACTTTGGATGAGAAGACTCAAACTTTAAGGTTTTCAATCACTCCCTTGGATTGCAAAACAACAAGGTTTGTAAATTGATTGCGTAAAAAACAAGTAACAACTCAATTGAATGTGTTTGAGATTGATTTGTGTTTGAGGAATTGTTTGGAACGATTGAAGGAGAAAGAATTTTAGATTTGGTGTGTGATTTGTGTTGGACGAACATCTCAAGAACAAAGATAATAGTTTTGGGTTGAAGGTCCTTGGAATAAGAAACAAGGTTTCTATTCCAAAGATTTAATTCAACATGTCTTGAAAAGAAAGATTACATGGGTTTAAATAGACATAGATACCCAACTATCCTATGTTATTCTTAAAAAATATTGTTTCCTAATATAAATTCTACCTTAATTAAAAGATATTATTGCAAGACAACTAATAACTTAGGCTCAAAGTAAGATCCATATTACTTTCCAAATTTGTCCCACCAATCTTGCATGGTCCAAATTGATAAAATAATATGTTTCCTAACTTGAAAAACCATAAGCCCCCATATTATGACTCATAATACATAGTCCATATCTGTAGAAAATCCTATCAAAAATAAAAGCATATATAGAAAGCACTATAAATAGTAAGTCTAGGATAAGCATGCAAACAACTCTTGCATGTGAGTGTAAATAACGCATGCAGGTGCTCTTCATCTTCCAATGTCGACTTGACAATGGATGGATAACATAATGTAGATTCTTGAAGACCATTTTATATTTGAAAGCTCTTGATCTCTTGAATGGCCTTGGCCTAATATGGCCTCTTATCATCTTCCATGATTCCTTAGTCTTGATTCTATCTTGATCCATATCATTCTCCTCCACTTGGCCTCGAATCGTCCTCGATTCGACGTTGTGTCTAGGTATGAAAGGAGAAGAAGAAAAATTAGACAAAGGACCTTGAAAAGAGATAAGAAGGTTACCCTTAACAACATCTTTCCACTTGGAAGGAAACTTCCTCTTCAAGAGCTCAACTTGTTTCGGCATAGAAGAATGTGGAACATAGAATGTCGCTTGAAATGATCGCCATGAAGGATGAAATTGTTTGGGCAAGACACTACATTTTGGAACGCCTTCTAATTGACTATCACCATACTCTTGATGGTAATAAATGACCAACTTGGACTCATAATGCTCAAGAGAACGCTCATGGACATCACGCCGATGTGTGGAAAGTAAGGCACAATGATTAACTTTGAAGTGTTGTTGTTTTGTTGAGGAGCGTCATGACTCGTTTTGGAGTAGTCTCGGGTCAAGATGAACGGATCCAAACCAACTCCAATACCCTTAGGAGGGATTTGGAGTTCTCCAAGAAGGATTGCCTAGTTATTGTAGCTGACAAAAAGAAGATGGATTGTGTTCCCTATTATGTAGTTGTAGGCTCAACCATGTACTCCATGTTATATGTACTAGGCCTGATCTTGCATTTGTTATCTCTGTATTAAGTCGTTACATGTCAAACCTAATTAGTGTCTCTCCAAAAACGCAAGAACTAGAAGCTACCTCCAAAACCGGGTTTGACCCAAGGAAGCCACAAGACTTGATAGGGCACATTCTTGTTGAAGGTGGCCGATGGAGTTAATGAAACATTGCATCTTACGACATCTTGAAGCTTCTCTTGCAACCTATCTATAAAAGCCTTGTTAGCTCATTGGGAGCTCATTCTGTCGTTTCCAGAAACCCAAACATATATATATATATATATATATATATATATATAGATAGAGAGAGAGAGAGAGAGAGAGAGAGAGAGGAGAAAGAAGAGAGAGTTCTTACCAGTGTCGACGGTGGAGCCATGGGATCGATGATTGGCTCGGAGACAACCTTGGCAACTCTCGTCGAACCTTTTGCTTGAAGCTTTGTCAGCCTTTGGCGGGCTGGAACCCTAGATATCTATCCTTACATTGTTCTTCTAGTTTCTAAACCATAGATCTTCTATCCTTAATTTGTTCTTCTAGTTTCTGTTGTTTGATCTTGTATGTTCGTTTCTGGATCTCTAGTTTGTTGTTTACTTTGCCTCGATTGTAACCTTTCTTGAAAGCTTTTTGAATTAGTGGATTTGGGATGGGTCTCCCTACCGAGACTCCACAGAGTAGGTTTGCTGAACCGCGTAAATATTTTCCGGTGTTCTTATCGCTCTCGAGTTCGTTTGTTTTTATCTTCGAGTCGTTTGTCATTTGAGTTACTTGATTTCGTTTACGCATATAGTTCGATCTAGGTCAAAAGCGTTTACATCTAGCACGTACATTTGCATGTTAGAATACATTAGTATCAATAGTTTTGAGCAATAAGGGTTATTGAGAGATTTGTGCATATTTTTATTTTTGGGTAGTGTGGCCGGATATATTGGCTAATTTGATAATGAAATATAAAATTTCAAGCAACGATTTTGTTGTTCCCCACCCAATTAATAGTTGTAGATTAATATATAGGATTCTTTGGGTGTGCTTTTTGTAATGATTTTATAATGAAACAAAATGAGTACATTACAGCTAGCAGCAGCCTGCAGGAAATGCCTGATTGTAAGGATGGTTTGTTGGTGGGACTGTTTTGGTCCATCAATTGTTCCTTCTAGGAAGGTCAAGATTAATTAGTATGCATCTCCAATAATCAATCAATTATAAGTTGGTAAGTACAATCCGCATTGTTTAATTTTGAGATGCATTTATTTGTACGAACCCGGTCATCTAAAAAAAAAAAAGGGTCAAGATTAGTGTTGTACATTTGGTTGAATCGGGGAGCAAAACTACAAAAAGTTGGAATCGGAAAATTCGGAAGTGTAAAGAGGAAATCAGCTCAAACTGAAAATGAACTTTGTTGTTGAAATTGAAACCGAAATCGAATAATTGGCGTGTAAAATGAAATGTTGTGCTGACTTGTCATATATGGTACTAAAATTTGTTCTGAAAATCAACAGAATCAACAGAGTTTGCAGTAAACAACTGAAACTTCTTATTACAACTAGAACCAAACACTGGTGTACTAGAAGAAACAGCATCATATCCGAAATCGAATAATTGGCGTGTAAAATGAAATGTTGTGCTGACTTGTCATATATGGTACTAAAATTTGTTCTGAAAATCAACAGAATCAACAGAGTTTGCAGTAAACAACTGAAACTTCTTATTACAACTAGAACCAAACACTGGTGTACTAGAAGAAACAGCATCATATCCAGACTTCAGCCTATATAAGCCTCCAATCCTGTCTCCAACAGCCTTGACCTTTTCAGTAAGAAGGTCCTGAAAACAACAGTTCTCTTTAGTGAATTTTGCCACAAAAGCTGAATCATCAATCAACTTACTTACTGACAACAAGTTGTGTCGAAATTCAGGAACAAACAATACTGATCTCAAAGTAATATTCTTATTCAAAATAATATCCCCAGCTTGACTGACTTTCTTTATAGAACCATCTGGCAAACCAACTAAGACAGGCCTTGGCAAAACAACTAACTGAGCAAACAAATCAGAGTTATAAGACATATGATCAGTTGCACCCGTGTCTATGACCCAATCATTCATACTAGTTCTTGACCTAGCATTTAAAGCACTAGAAGAAAACATTGTACCTGCGAAATTTGCAGAAGACGAAGCACCATCAACCTTCTCTTTTCCCTTCTTTGCTCTCATATACTCCTGGCATAAAGCAGAAAGAAGAGCCATATCAATACCATTTGTATTTCTAGAAGTTGATCCAAAATCTCCTTGCTCCACATCCAGTGGTGAATCTTGCTGAACCATATTCACATTGCTCTTTGGTTCACCATATTTTTCCTTATACCAATCAGGATAACCGATAATCTTGAAGCAAGCATCCTTAGTGTGACCTTTCACCTTGCAAAATTCAAACTTCCTTTCCAGTTTCTGACGCTTATAATCCTTCTTTCCCCCAGATTGACCTGTACCAGTTCCATTATACTGACCACCAGATCCTTGCTGTTTGTTCCCCGGTTTGTTTGCATACAAAGCACTCATTTCCTGTCCTGTTCCCATCTCAGATGTAACCAATTTCTGCCTTTCCACAGCTTGAACAAGATAATATGCTCTATTCACTTTAGGCAAAGGATCAGTGCTGAGAATCTGAGTTCTAACATTATCATAAGCATCAGTCAATCCCATGAGAAACTGCATTAACTTGTTGTTTTCCTCAATTTCAAGAATCCTCTTGAACACCAGACATGTACAGTTCGACAGTACGCCACAGACACATTCTGGAAATCCTTCAATACTTTGGATTTCATCCCAAAGTCTTTTAATTCTTGCGTAATAGTCAACAACAGATAGGTTTTCTTGCTTCAGATTAGCCAGATTGCGCTTCAGTTGAAAAATAAGAGGTGCATTAGTCTGAGCGTACCTCTCGTTGAGATCGTTCCATAACTCCCTGGCCGATCCGACATACATGAAGCCTTCCGCAATTGTTGGTGCCATAGAATTGAGTATCCAGCATCTGACCATGTAATCAGCTCGGATCCACTTAGCATACTCATCAGAATCCTTCTCAGGACAAACACAAGATCCATTAATGAATCCTTGTTTAAATTTGGAACCGAGCGCCATATTCACTCCTCGGCTCCAATTCAGAAAGTTTGATCCATTAAACTGGATCGCCACAAGCTGTGAGCCTGGATAATCAGAATTCGCCAAATACAGAGGATCGTAGCTACCTCCGCTTGACGCATTATGACCATCTCCATTGTTTCCATCAGAAATCAACGATTCTCTAGGCATATTTGGAGAATAACGACAGTATTTGACCTAATTTGATCAAACAGTCAAGAAGAAAAAGAAATCGATCAATTAAAATGATCAATTATCTTCAAATCATAAGAGGAAAACACAGGATCGAGCACACTGCTCTGATACCATGTGAAGAAGCAAGAAATTGAACAAAGAATCATGCAATAGAAGAGCTCAGAGAAGAAAGCTTCAATTCATTAATCATTATCTGCTCAACGCACTTATTACAGCTATTTATAAGAGTTGTAGCTAAGTCGGTTATAAGCTAACCATGGTTATCTACTAACGCAGCCATGATTAAACTTCTAACCTAAGCTAACTAACTTGGTCAACCTATGTTGACTGAGACTAACTCCTATATTCACAGTTTCATTTTCATTTGGTGGGTTGAATTATTTGAAATAATACAAAAAATTAACCAACGAAAATTTTAATTTTTTTCAAATAAAATGTTGTTTATCAACATCAACGTCATTTTCTAGTATAGTCTCACTCAAGTGAGATTTGAGAAATTAAAATGAGATACCTATAACCTGAATATGTCAGGAGGATGCATCCGATAGAAAAAACAATTGAAATTTAACTACGTGACAATAATACCTGAATTTAGTTAAAAACACCAAAATAATAACTGAAATGATGTTTACCTACATACCATGTAAAACTGTCAAACCATCCACTAGATGTATAATTATAAGTCCGTATAAATTGATGGATAGCTTGAGTCTCCAACCGTGGACCTAGAAAAACACGTGTGTAAAATCTATGTTAGAGTGCAAAATCATGTCCAAAACAATTTAACAAAGAAATGCAATAGTCTTCTACCAAGGAAATTAAATGCAATAGTGAATGTGATGTACGCCAATGCTACAAAACAGAAGTAGAAATATTATTAGAAAAGTTGAGATTCGCTTGCATATATAATACTTACGTATAAAATAAGGAAAAGTGTAGGCTTACACTTGGTGTAAGCGGAATATCTTATACCGGGTGTTCTGGTTGTGACACGTATTCTATCTAAATGAAAAAAATAGGAAAAGAAAAGAGGAGGGAGATTGGTGGGGGGTAGGCGGGGAGTTTATGTGTGTGAGCCGGAGAATAGACAAAAAGGCGGGAAAACTATTCATGGGAATTTTACTTCTTTTTTTTTTACCCGAGTTGGGAAGTAATTTCTGGTTCAGAGTTTCGATAGTTCGATTCCTTCTCCGGTGGCAAAAGAATTTCCGACCGATGTTTGTTCCATCTCCGAGCGAGTGATCCGGCGGCTGACGCGGGGCAGACCTTTACCTACGGCGATTGGACGGTAACGGAAAAGGTGAGTTAAATCGAATTGACGGAGTTTAGGAAACTTGTTATCGGAAATGAAATTGTCATGGAATGGATTGTTTTGTTGCTGAATTTGAAGGCGTTTGTTTAGCAAACTGATAGCGTGCATATCGGAATTGAAATTGACCTAGAATCGATTGTTTGGTTGTTGAATTTGAAGGTGTTTATCTAGCAAACTGATAGTGTGCAATACGTTATTTACGACAGTGTGCATCCCGATATGTTGTTGGAGGATATCTAGACATGCTACATTATATATTGTTTAGTTAGAAAACAAATAGTATGCAATTCGTTATTTGCGACAATGTGCATCCCGTTATGTTGTTGGAGGATGTCTATACATGCTATATTATATATTATTTATTTAGCAAACAGATAGTGTGCAAATCGTTATTTGCGACAGTGTGCATCTCTTTATGTTGATGGAGGATGTCTAGACATGCTACAATATATATCCTGTCATACTCAAACATACATCCTGTCATTATGTGTTCGTTGTCGATGATCTCAACACTAGGAAAACAAAAACATTCAAACACAAAAAAAGAAACACAATGCATCAAGGATTTCGGTACGAGTGCATTTATAGACAGTGTGCTATTCGTTAATTCGACAGTGTGCAATTCGTTATTTGGACAGTTTGCACTTGGAACATTTGTTGGAGTTGCATTTTTGTGACTGTGTGCAATTCGTTATTTGGACTGTGCATTCGGGTCATTTGATAGGGTGCATGTAGCTTATTGTAAAATTTGATCATAGATATATTTGTTTCAAATCCTTCGCAAATTTCGCTTCAATGGACTTGGACCTAAACGAAGGTTTAGATTTGAACGAGGTATGGTGTTGATTTGAACGAGGAAAATGTTGTCAACGAAGAGGTCGGCGACACAAGTGACCCCTCCGATGGTGTTTTGCCACATCCCAGAATGGGGATGTGCTTTGACGATGCAGAACACTTTGCAAAATGGTGTCATAAATACGCATGTCAGACTGGTTTTCAGTGGCATACTCGCAACTCCAAGCTGTTCGACGAGTACAAGGGAAGATACGGGAATAAAAAAGGTCAAGAGGAAGCGGAATACCACATGATGGTGAAACTTCGATTAGGGTGTGTGAAGGCGGGGAAAGAAACGAAGTATAAAAAAAGCCAAGCAACTGGGTGCCCAGTCTTTATTCATGCGAGGTACTTGGAGGATAGGTTTGAAATCAAGAGTCTGAAACTGAAACATAACCACCCTCTTAGTCCAAGTAACAACCGTTTGATGATTAACTACAAGTACATGCCAGAGCACCACAAGATGAGGATCATGACGAATGATAGAGCCGGTGTTCCAGTGACGAAGAATTTTAATTCGCTGGTTGTTGAAAACGGAGGGCATGAGAACTTACCTTACAGTAAAACAGATATGAGAAATGTGTTAAACACAGAGCGTCGAAGTTCAAGACAGAACGGCGACGCGTCGGCTTTGGAGGACTACTTGGAATCGATGGCAGCTGATAACCCAGACTTCTTCAGTGAGATCAAGAGAGATTCGAACGGGGCCTTAGTTAATGTTTTTTGGGCAGATGCAAGATGCCGGAGTATGGCTAAGGACTTTGGTGATGTTGTGACATTTGCTACGACTCACCAAACGAACATGTATGGCATGCCGTTTGCCCCATTTATTGGTTTGAAGCACCAGGGGTCGTCTGTGGTGCTTGCAGGTGGAATAATACGTCACGAAGATGTGGACTTGTTCGCTTGGTTGTTCAGGTGTTGGCTGAAGTGTATGAAAAAGGCCCCCGATGCGATCTTGACCGATCAATGCAAAGCCATCGGTAAGGCCGTTCAAATGGTCTTCCCGAGTACTAGGCACATACTTTGCATCTTTCATATAATGTAAAATGCAAATAAAAATTTAGGGGGGCATGATTATTGGAAAGAAATAAAAGAACGTTTGCATGTTGTTCTGCACAATTCAATGGACCTTCCCGAGTTTGAGGAAGCATGGAGGGAAATGGTGGAAGAATTTGACTTACATCACTATACCTGGATACAAGAGTCGTACAGGGAACGGGAAAGGTGGGCTCCGGGGTATTGGAGGAGTTCCTTTTGAGCCGGTATGTCGTCCACACAGAGGAGTGAAGGCCTAAATTTCTATTTCAAAGGATTCCTGAATACGCACACCGGATTGAAACTATTGGTCGAGCAATACCAGTTGGCGCTCTCATGCAAGGTTTAAGAGGAAAAGATTTTAAATGCCCAATCTATGGACAAGCCTTATACTTGCAATTCAACCATATTGGTCGAAGAGGTTTTCCATAAGCCCTATACGAAAAATAAATTCAAAGAAGTGAAGGAAGAGGTAAAAACACAAGCATAGTATACACTTATTACACTGGTAGCTGCTGTAAATTCCGCATGGGGGATACGTCAAATTATATTCTTATGGTGTTAAATATTTGATTACAGGTAGAGGGCCTCTTACACACAAATGCAACGCAGCCGAGCGTCCATGGAAACAAAACTACATATAAAGTTGACGAAAAAATAGTAAAACCTGTTTGGCGGATGAGGAAGAAATCCTTTTGGACCACTATCGATAGAGGTTCTATGGAATTCAAATGCTCTTGTATTCTCTTTGAATTCAAAGGCATTTTGTGCAGGCATATAATTAGGGTGATTGACATGGAAGAGATTCCTTCTATTCCCGAGAAGTATCTGTTGAATCGTTGGAGGAAAAACATCGTCAGAGAGTATGAGAGCATCAAAGTTAAATATTATGATCCCAAAGAAGCTCCACGAGTAAAGAGGTTCCGTGAGCTTAGTGACAGGAACCAGTACCTGGTATATCTTGCACTCCATAATGAGGAAACATACAACATCATTGTAAAAGGAGTGGACGACATAGAAAAAAGGCTGGAGGAGGTAATGGGAATTATCTCCAATCCCGTGCTCAATGGAATCAGGGGCCTGGATGCCAAGAACTTTGGGAAGAGGAGGTTGCAGAAGAAGCAGAGAAATGAAAGGCACAATAAAAGTAGGCGATCGACAGACACGAAATGTTTGAAGGATCCTCCAGAGAAAGGGGGTAAAGGCCGACCGAATGGCAAACAGACCAAGCATCCAGCGGAGACTCCTTCTCTTGCAAGCAAAAAGAAGAAAATCAATAAACCAAGGAGCAAGAAAGTAATTTTCATTCACCATCTGCTTGATATTATTAAAATTATGGAATGTGCTAAAAACATTGTGGTGATAAAAATAAGGTTTTATTTGGTCCAGGCTAAGGCTACAACGGAGGAAGCCTCTTCCGTCGAACATGTTACCAGGAGCAATGCGCATTACAGTGATAGACATGTTTCTGATACCCTTCGAACTGAGGTAAGTATATGTTGGAGCTTGTATCTTTTGTGATTTATATAACGGTAGTCACGGAATAAGGTAAATCAAACATGCGTAATGTAATACCTACCTACCTTTGAAGCTTGATGGCGCGGAACTGGGATTAAGGTTTTCCCAAAATGACACCATGCCTCGTCATAGCTCTCGGGCGACTCCGTCATATGACATGCGTGTGGATGAATCACAAGTCAGTGAATTACTTTCACCCGCCTAAATAAAAATATGTCAGGTACAATTTACCCTTATTTTTTTTGTTTCTGGTTGGATCACAGGTGAGCTCTTCTCGTTGGATTCCCCAACCACGCTGGGAGTGTTTGAAGATTAGTACTTGTGGCCTTTCCAATGGCGTGAATGGCGATGCAGGTGGAGGTGGTATTATTACGTCTGGGAATGGCAACGTAATGAGGTGTTATGTGTACAATTTGGGTCACGCAAATACAGTTACAACTGCTCTAAGTGGTATTTTGTATGGGATGAAGATAATACAAAATTGGCCAACGTCCAATGTACTGGTAGAATGCAATTCTGCGGAGGCTTGCGCTTTTGTGAACATGGAAGGTGAGGCACCAGAATCTGATTTGCTGAAGGAGTGTTGGAGCTTAATTCATGCCAACCGCTGCAGGGAGGTGAAAGTTCAGCTACTCCGGGAATGGGGGAAATCAACAACCGATGCTCTAGCTAAGTTTGCTTTAGAATTCGGCAGCACATATGATGAATTTGATCACGTCCCCCCTGATGTTGCTATGCATTTCGCTTGATGATGGAGAATGTGATTCTTTCTTAGTTGGGACCCTTGGAGTATGAATCAAATGATGGTAGCTGACAACATTGTCATATTGTTTACCAGTTGTTGATGCCACACTCATTATGCTACTTATTTGGCCAAGTTCAACGCAAATGACATAGATTTTAAGTAAGAAGAGTTGAAAAAAAAACACACAACAACAATAACAACATCTACCCAGCTGAAAAAAACATAAATTTAAGATAAAATATTGTCTACATAGCCAATAAAGTGATGACCCAGAATTTAGATGTTTACATTATTCATTGTGCATTATGAGGCAAGAGCAGACATTGCTCATGTGAAGTCGTCGGAGTCATTGTCGGGATAGTCGATTTCGCACCCGGTATTAGGGTCGAAGATGAGAATGTAGAAGTGAGAGTGTCCATCGTAGCCGAACATTAATATGGATCCCTTTCGTATAGAGTACAACTCCGTAAATTCTTTCCAGTCGTCGGTAAACCACACTTGGCCAGCCCGCCTTGAAACACCAACAGAGTGTACAGAGCCGTCCGGAGTTGTAATAAATGCTCGGTTTCGCATGCTTGCTCGGTGTTGCTTTGAAAATGCCATTGGCAGGATCTGGCGAAATGTAGTTACAAATCATGAAAATGAATGCATTGATCGGCCATAATTAGCAGGAAAATTAAGAGGTATACTGACAATCAGTGGTGGTTAGTCAATGTAGACTAGTTAGACAAGTTAACCAGAGTTTGTTAGCAGGCTAGTAATAAGATCCACATGTCTGTAATAAAAGGGGTTCAAGAACATTAACTTGCTTGATACTCTCTGTAACAAACTTATATAGAATGAAGTGAGCCCTATTTCCTCTCTTTCATGGATTATACTTCAATTACTTCCGCATAAGCAATTCTTCAAATGGTATCTGTTAAACAAGGCAGTCACGTATGAACTATAGCCTTGACAGGTAAAATTTGCTTGAAGTCAGTGCTTTTTGTGCCATAATTCAGGCATAATCAGAGTTTGTCACAAACTTATAAGAGGATTCAGATTTTGTAGCATGGTTTAGTAAGGAAAGTTGTTGCTTTGAGGAGCGGAAGACTTATAATGAAGTCAATCATTGTAATAAGGAACATTAAATATGCAAACAGTGGAGGAGAAACACTAAAACCACTAAATTCAGGATGCCCAAGAATATGAAGTTGTGGAATTCATATTTTATGCAACAAAATTGGGAGAAAAAAGGGCTTACTAGGCGCTCCAACTGAACGGACGGAAAATGTATCGTCTTAATGAAGTGTTTGGTTGTGGTGGCAGCAACACACGAAATTGCTGACTGAACTCTACTCGTTGGCATCTTCAAATGGTAAGGTAGTGTTTGAGACTTTGAGTAGAGGTCTCCGGTGCACGATTGAATTGAGAAGACTAGGGTTTTTACTCATTAGTCTCATTACTGTCTGGGACAATATAAACGAGGGAGGAGTTAAATGGGCCGTTGTGCGATAGGCTCCAACATTAAAAAATAATGAATCGAATACTGGGCCTATCCCCACCAAGACAATCAGGCCCATTAACACATGTTGTTAAAAGGATCGATCTCTCCCCTCTCCTGCTCCAACACGCCATTGAACACTACAGCAAGCAAACCCAGAAGAAATTATCCAACACGCCATTGAACACTGCAACAAGCAAAGTCAGAAATTCTCCACTCTCCTCCATCGACCGAATTGTTAGAGTGGAAGCTAGGACATGGCATCTTGGAATATCGGAAGCTCGAGTGGGTGTTCTAGCAAAAGGGGAGGTGCAGAATACCAAAACCCGGTGTGTTGTTATTGTGGATTTCCAGCAACAATTGTTTACTCATGGACGGAGCATAACCCAGGAAGGCGATTTTATGGGTGTCCTCGCTTTGGAGTAAGTTCAATTTCATGATTTAGGAAAGAATCCATTTTTCGAAAATTTTAGGGTTTTTGTTCAATGTGCTCAAATTGTGTTAAATTTGCAGAAAAGAAGTGCTTGCACGTATTTTGCCTGGCTTGATGACCATTTCCCAGAAAATGCCAATAAGGTGATTTGGGGTTTACTAAGAAAAGTGAAGGAGAGACAACAAGAGAGGGACAAGGCGAAGCGAAGAGCGAACCTTTATTTCGTTGTCTTAGTATTGATAATAGGGGTTAATTTTTTTAGATTTGTAATGAAATTCTGATGTATGTTAGCATGAATTCCTCCCTTCCTTAGTGCATTGTTATGAATGTTAGCATAACTAAATCGATATTGTGCATTTGTTGATTTTGGTTTTAATGGATTTCGCGCAAGTGTGCAATTCTCTATATGCGACAACGTGCAATGCATTAGTTATTGTACATGACAAATTATGCAATCCTATCATATTGAAACCCAAATCTTATCAATAGGACTTCCTTATAGTGCATCGATGGGCATGTGTTAGTTTTATATGATCTCAACACAAAATAACTAAAGCTTTCAAACAAACAATCCTGACAGAAAACGATCCATTTTGTAGTTCTTATTCGAAATTGATATTGTGCATTTCTCAATTTTGGTAATAGCGAATGTAGCGCAAGTGTGTGTGCAATAGTGCAGCATTGTTCATGTGTTTGTTTTAGATGAACTCAACGCAAATAAGTAAATAACTAAAGCTTTCAAACAAAAAAATGATCGTTTTGCGAACAGAAATTCATTCATACGTGGCTAACCAAAATACATCAGATGGAAATTAAAGGACTAAAACATTAAACATAGAAGAGACCTACTAGCCAACAAATGCACGCAATATTACTAAGTGTGCAATTCGTTGGCGCAAGTGTGCAATACGTTATATTAGGTACGCTTCGACCTCTTATCCATTCTTTGGTACTCTGCCCGAGTGTACCCAGGCGCCAGAGGCTGAACAGGAGGTGCGGACGAAGTCGAAGCTGGTCTCTTCCCGCTTACGTTCATGAGACGTCGACGGATGTCGACCATCTCTTCCCGAATTTCCTCACGGCGGAGCTCCTCCCTGAAGAGTCGCTCGAAACTCTCCATCCAGCCGCAGTCGGTTAGGGTATCACCTAGCGACATGCTTCCTACCGCCGGATGTTTCATCAGCCATCTTAGAACCAAATGGATCTCCCTCAATGCACAGTGCACCGCAAGCAACTGGTACACTGTGAGGACCGGTTCCGGACGACGCGCGTCCTCATCGACACGAACGATGGACATGTTTACTGTCCGGAGCGCCAAGACGCGCTTCCCCGAGTGGACTGCCATCCTCAGTACCGGATCCTGCTGCATGATTTTGTAGTTTCCTTCCTCCTCGACTATCCTAGTGAAGGATGGAGTGTGGCGCACCTCGTTGAGGCAAGCCGCCAAGCATTGGCGTCCTTCCGAGTTGCGCCGCGTGAAGTTGCGGATGAACATGCGTATGTCCACCAAAACTCGGGCGAGTTGGGGGCTGTGGTGTTTTGTGTTGTAAGCCATTGGAAAAGGTTTGACGATGTTGAAGGATTTTGTGTTTGTGTAGAGAATTCTTGTAAATTTTCTTGTTGATCGAGTGAGAACAAATATACGTTAGGACTTAGGAGCAACAACTTACTTATAGGGACATTGGAGTTCTCCATCAAAAAAAGGGACGTTGGAGTTCAGTGGGTTAACCGAAGAGGAAATTTTTCCCGCCAAGCACTCTTTCATTTCCCTCCAAAACAGGGCTTAATAGTGTTTATCAAAAAATATCGGGAGAAGTACTTTTGATTTGACATTACCCACTTCTAGCCGTAATAGTGTAATACTATAAGCCTATACCCTATAATCATCATTACATTCATTTTTTTTGGTCCATAAAAATCCTAAATAACTTATTTATTTGTAACTTGTAAGTACAACCACTTTGAATTGTTTATGGTAGACGTCTTGTACAAAATTTCTAGCGTTTAATTCCCAATTTGTGACATTGTGCATTCGGTTATTTTGATGGAAGACATACATACATAGATGATATATTACATTTCCTGTCATAATGAAAATGCAATCTTGTCATGATGTCTTCATTATATCTGTGCATCGCTGGTCATGTATTTTTTTGAGATAATTTCCACACATATAAACTACAGCTATCAAACTCACAAAACAAACACTATGCAATCCATTGGAAGGACTTTTAGTTATTAGTGAACATTGATATTTTCCCTAATTGCGATTTTGGTATGAGTGCATTTCGCGAAAGTGTGCAATATGTTATTTATAAAGTGTGCAATTCTCAATTTTTGGTGGTGTTCCATGAGCGAAAGTGTGCAATTCGTTTGTACGAATGTGCATCATCACAAATACATTACATACCATAGTTCATCATAACAACATTACAAACCATTACCATATATTGTTCTTCATAAATACATTACATACCATATATAGGTAATCACAACAACTTTACAAATACTACTACTACACGCCTGGATCTAGACGTGGGGGAATCGGGTGTTGGACGTCCAAAATGCTGAAAACTCGAAGAACACTCGGGGAAAAAATACCGAGCAACATCAAAAGATTATGGAACTTAAGACAGAGTTCCCCAATTCTAAGCGGAATGAAGAAAGCACGAAGAAGCAAATTCAGAGCTTGGAAGACAACTTAAAGAAAACAGACTGGGCAAAGCGAGACAATTACGGAACTTAAGATGGAGCCGTCAAATGCAAACGATATGAGAAAAAAGGGGTTTTTCAAGTCTAAGAGAATGAAGGAAGTGGTGAACTTAATTACGAGGTAGATTGGGCTTGAAATCAACAATGAGCTGAACAACTACTAAACTGCCATCTTCCGATGCGGTAGTTAGAACAATACTTGAATCACCAATGTTTGTCACGCTTATCCTTTCAACCTGACATAAAAGACAAAGGAATTTAAATTAGTAGAACCCAAGATTTGTGAGAGTGTAGTAAATCTAGTTCAGTTGGGATTACACTCAATAATTTACTATATAGAATTTAGCTGCATTAAACTGTGAATTATTGTGTAATCCAAACATATCCTTCTTATGGTACATAATAGTAGTTCTGTTCCTGATGAGTCTTGTAAATTGAACAATGTCAGCCTAAACACAACAAAGCTGTTTTTAGGAAAACAATGTGCTTTCTTCAATGCTAGTCAAATGAGTAGGAAGAACAAACAGTGAGTGAAAAAGAGCTGTTAACTAAATTAGTTAATTATAGTGGAGAGTTTGCGAGTGTTATTTTCGTAACTCGTGCCCTGCAAAGATATAATTATTTGGTAATCCTTAATGCTACGCATGGCTACGTATTAGAAAAGTGTAGGTGCCTACTAATGATTATGGTACTTCTCTTAATTAGATTATTTGTCCACTATAAGCTACTTATTAATCACAGGATCACATGCTTACATGACCAAGGGCATGTCAAATCCAATTAAGAATCAGTTAAATTATGGAATGCAACCTAACAATACTCATGATAACAATCTTATTCGAATGAACCTTCTCTAACTTTCATAGTCAAATATTATTAATAAGCAAATAATTAGGTAGATTCATAGTACTATTTAATTAGTAAATAAAAAAAGAAAACAAGATGAATATGGACTCTTACTTGTCCAACACCAGATAGTGCAGTGGATTTGCTATAAAAGGTGTAAATTGTGCGCCAGTGCTCAAGTTCTTGATTCACAGACCAAATTCACATAAGATGAGATAATGACAGATCTTACTGCCTAAACAATATAGCAATCTTGGTCAATGTATGATATTTATTATTTGATAATAATCAATAATAAAAGATTTAACATTATCTTTTAAGCTCAGATTTTGCTTATTCGTACCTCATTCATTTCTCTTAGACTTGAGAAACTCATTTTTTCTCTTATCCTTTGCCTTTGACAGCTCCGTTTAAGTTCCGTAGTCTTTGCACTTTGGTCAACTTAGTTTTCTTTAAGTTGTCTTCCAAGCTCCGAATTCGCTTCTTCATGCTTTCTTCATTCCGCTTAGAATTGGGAACCTTGATACCAAGACCACAAAAGCTCACAAATTACGAGGCCTATATATATGTGGTGAATCCACAAGATCGTCATCATCCAAATCGTCTTGTAAAGGTATCATTAACTCATCATTGACCGCGAAAACCAGTGTTGGATTCCTTTCCTTGAATAGCTTACACGCTCCATATGACACTTCAGTTGGGGACATCTTAAATGACTCGAATGTCTCCGGCCAAATGCTTATTGCTAGCAATGCTTCGTCCTTAAATTCACAATCCTCAATAACCAAGGATCTAAGACTAGTGCATCCCATGAGAATTTGATCAAGCCTTGATTCAAGAGACGTATAAGAAATTTTAAGCGTCTCGAGTTTCTTGCCATGAGCCCCAATGTGTTCTAATAGGTTCTCTGTAATGCATAGAGCCAACAACGTGAGATGCTTTAGGTTCATGCAGTACTCAATAATGGTTGCAACCCCATAATCGAACGACAATTTGCTAAATTCGTCGGTATCGACATGTGAAAGGCTTATACCCAAAGAGTGAAGATTTGGGAATCGTATTGCAACTAAATAAGAGCTGTATTTGACATCGTCTTAAATTCGTAGTCTATAGAGTGAAGCTTAGGAGATGAATTGGCAACAACAACAAGACTCATTGTGCTTAATGTGCAACCATCCTGAGGGTCCTTGATGCTCAGCTCTTGCAATTCCTTAAACGGCAGACAAAGTACCTGAAAGAGGTCAGAATCATCATAGTGGAAGGCTGGTATCTGGAGCTTTCTCAGGTTCCTACAGCAAAATGGAAGAAAATATGAGAACCCAAATCAAATATCTCCTAATGCGAAGAATCAATGCTCTGTTCATTATGAAGAGAAAGATGAACCGTACCTGCACCCGGTAGCAATGGAGCACAAGCCAGAAGCGGAAGGAATAAGACAGTAGGGAAGAACCAAAACTGTCAAATTCGGAAGAGATTTCCCAAGCAACACCAAATCCAAATCACAAACCCGCAGACCACTCATCGTGTTTTTGAGCATAATTGTCATACGAAGACCGAAGACACGATTTGAAGAATTGCAAGAGTTTTGAAGACAAGTGTTGATTTGGAGTTGTTTTGATGCCATTTTTTGTAACGCATCGTTCAGGAGCTACGGTGATCGGATGAAGCTGAATTCGGTATCATTGGAAAGATAACTCGAAAAGCTACAATTCATGTTTTTACGGCGAGTTAAAATTCCAAATCTAAGTGGTTCAAAACCACCTCCGAAGTTGACACTAGAATGCTGTCAGAAGATCCGCGCCCGCGGATCGAAACCGCGCTCGCGGATCAAGGTGATTCCGCGGCCGAGGAGTACGAGTGGATCCGCGCCCGCGGATTTTGGTTTTTCAGCGCCGCCTTCGTCTCGTTTTATTCTATCTTTTTATATTATAATATCTTAGGATTTCAGACTTATTTCTACTATTTAAGCTTTGTTTCGAGTTTCACTTTAGGGTAAGATAATACTAGCTTACTTTTATTTTATTCTAGTTTTATTTTCTATTATGGAGAACTAATTTCCCTTTGGATTTTGTTAGATCAAGGAAGCCTTTTTATGTAATTCGTGAGATTCTGGTAACTTTTCTATCCCTTGGTTAATATAATTACTCTTGTGCTTAATTTCATGATTATCAATTTATTTCTCTTGGCGCGTGACTTGTTGAATTTGATTGATATTCTACTGTTTGGATTAGTTTGATTATTGTTTGTGCAATCTTATTTATCCTTGAAACAACTCTTTTCTAGGACCGTGGACTAGAATTGAGAAAGAGTGTTTGATTGTTATTTTATGCATGAGACTCGTAGCTTGATTGCATGATTTAATATCCTTCTATCCTTAATACTTTGCATGATTTGAATTAAGCGTTCTTGTTCATATCATAATTTCGCTTGGACCGTTGACAAGCGGAAATCTTTTATAAGGATTGGAATTAACCTAGGAATTAATAGAAAAGTGGATGAATCAATGATCGAATGATTAAAAAGGTGGAATTGGTTGAATAAACTCTGCTTTCTTCCAATTGATTAAATCCCCAATAATATTTGTTTTTTTGTTTGTTTGCCTGAACTTCCAAAACCCCTGTCTTTGCTCTTTGCTGATTAATCAGAATTCTGATTCTCTTGGGTTCGACTCCTTGCTTGCTTACTATACTAGTTAGTAGTTTAGGGTTATTTATTTTTGATCTTGGTAACAACGATTTTAGCCGAGTCAGAGAGCGTAAATATTCTGGACGAATACTCGGTGTCGGCCGTGCCGCTACACTGAATGCCAGTGTTTGCAGACTAAGGAGATGGAGTTGCGGTCAACAGTGGAAGAGATTAGGGAAAGAACGGGCTCGATTGCGGCAGATGGGACCGAAACCTGTCAAAAACATCGGATTAAATAGAAGCAATGCAAATCCATGACCCTCAAAAGCACAACACACCAGCACAACAAAATAGTAAGAATAGGTCCAAATTCAGAAATGGTAAGTGTTACTATAACAAATGAGCAATGCAGTGAAGACTATAAGCCAGGATTTATAGGAAATGGGGCTTAATTGTTCAACAACAACAACAACAACAACAACAACAACAACAATTTGGATTTGATACTTGTACAATCCAATTTAGATTTGGAATTAAGCAACAGCTGACCTCAAATTCCAGCAACAATTCACCCTAAAAAAATCAAGTTTTAAAAAAAAACTTATTTATTTAATTCCCAGTGGGGGCAGCATTTCTCTTCTGAAAGTGACTCTAGGGAAAAGGAAGACAAGGGTAACTTGATTTGAGAGGGCACTATGGTGAAGAGGAGCCATAGTAAAAGAAGAGACCAAAGAAGACAAAACAGAAGTGAATTTCGTTAAAAGTGGTGTCTAGATACAACAACTTTTTTGAACCCTACAACTGGTTAGACCAGAATGGCAACAGGCAGAGTACTCCGAGAGTGGAAAGCTGGTTGCAAAATTAAGAAGGCAATCCAACAGATTGTACACTTTGTACTTTGATGTTCGTATTTTTGGTATAGTTTTTAATATGTTTTCTTAGTTTATTAGGACTAGTTTTGATAAGTTTAGGATTAGTTTTGTGCGATTTTGGATAGTTTTGCATATTTTGTGAAAAGTATGGAAGCTACTCCATTTTTGTATTTTTGTAGGTTTTAGCAAGGAAAAGGTGCTACATGGAGCTGAATTTGGAGTGCTATAATGAAAGACGGAGGAATACAAGATGAAGAAGTCAAAGTCTGAGTTTTTGGGAGATAAAATGTGGAAGAAACCAAGCCCAGGCTCGTTAACGAGGTTGTAAGGGCTCGTTAACGAGGCTACGAGATAAAGATTTCGAGAGTTTGATTTTGTGACTCACCGATCCTGTGCGGGAATTTATTTCCGTGTCGGTAGAGTATCTTTTTATGATTTTAGGGTTATTATATTATGTATTTTAGGTGTTGTTATCTTTCTAGATTTTATTTCTATCTTTCTAGGATTTTATTTCTTTCTTTTTAGGAAAGTTTTTATCTTTTAGCCTTTTTACTTTCTAGCTTTATTAGCACAAATAGCCCTCTTATTTAGCTTAGAAGGAGGGGTCGATTTGAAGAAAAGAGGAAGAGCCGAGAGAGGAGAGAGAGGATCGGAGTCAAGATCGAAGCTCGGTTGACGAGAGTTACCGGGGTCGTTAATCGTGATTTTGGTTCGGTGCTTTGTATTTTTCGGTTTCTTCTGAATTTCTGTAAGACGATATTTCTTATTAATTTGAGCAGTGTTTTGTTTTCAATGATTTCTTTTGTTGAATTTATTTGTTTTTTAGTTATGAGTAGTGAGTAGTCTTATTTTCTAGGGTCGGGGTTAAACCCGACATAGTTATGCATGTTTGAGGAGTAAGAGTATGTGTTGATTGCCTTTTATCTATTTTGAGATTGTTTGTTGTGCTTAAGACCTAGATGAAAGTCAAGGTGATTTGAGTTTTTAACTTGATTGAAAGAGAAAGTTATAGACTTGAAGGTTGATATTGTTTGAATACGAAAGTTTCAAGCTTTAGATCCAAAACAAGCAATTGAGTGAATTGGTTTATGAAAGTAGGTTAATTTACTTGATAGTCAACGAAAGTTGATAACTTATCTATTTGAAGGCATGATCTTATCTTCTGACGAGTTTATATGCATGACTATGTTGTGGTGTCCCTTGTCCTACAGTTTTGTTTTTATTTGAATTCTCTTTAGTGATATTCGTTGCTGAGTTTGTAGCCTCGGTACCGAATCTGTTTAGGTCGTTAGTTTTAGTCTTTTGTTTGCGGTGGTTCGTTAACGACCCTGACAACGTGGTTAACGAGGCTTCTTGTGAGTATTTTGCTTGCTTTTGTTTGATTTTTAGTAGTCGATAAACAAACAACCTTGCTTCTCGTGGAACGATCTTGACTCCCCTATACTCAGCGGGGTCTTAACTTATAAATTTATTTGTTGTCCCGAGTGAAGGCCCGTCAACAAATTGGCGCCGTTGCCGGGGAAGCAACGTGTTTGTTTGTTTATCTTGGGTTCGGGAATAGCCCGACCCCGTTTTTGTTTTTAATTTTTGTTTTCTTTGTCTGTTTTCTCAGCGCATGCCGGTAGGACGTCGAAGGCTCGAGTTTGACAACGCTGGTTATTACTCAGAACCTGAACGTTCCTTGCATCGTAGACGCCGAGAGAACCGAGCCATGGCCACACCTGAAGAGATGGCTCGTCAATTGGAAATCCTCCAAAACCAGATGGAGGCGTTGAAAACCGAGAAGGAAGGCGCTGTTGCCGAGGCTGAGCGTCAACGAGCTAACAATGCTCGTCTATAGGAGGAGCTGAATGCCTATCCGAGGAATGCCAAACAGTACATACATCCAGAACTGAGGGTGCTAGAATCCCCAATCGTGCTTCCGGAGATAGAGAAACCCTTTGAGATCAAGTCTCAATTCATATCCTTAATTAAACGGGCTCAGTTTGAAGGGAAACCTACTAAGTGCCCTATGAAGCATATTAGAAACTTTCTTGATTTATGTGACACCATAGCTGCTGAAGGTGTCTCACTTGAATATCATCGGTTAAAAGCTTTCAGGTGGTCTCTAGCTGGAAAGGCCCTGAGCTGGTTGGAGAGCCTACCTCCTAAGTGTATTAGGACTTGGAAGAACTTATATGATCAATTTCTTACAAAATTCTTCCCCCCTGCAAAGACAACGGAGTTGAGGAAACGCATCACCTCCTATCACCAGCTGCCTAATGAAACTTTTGTTGAAACATGGGAAAGATTCAAAGTGATGCTTAGACAGTGCCCCACTTATGGGCAACCTTTATATGTTCTTCAAGAAATCTTTTTCCAGGGTATCAACGCAAAGACCAAGAACCGCATCAACACGCATACTACGTGCGGTTTTATAGAGATGGACCCTACGGCTGCATGGGAATTGCTGGATAAGCTGACCAATTATGATGCCATGTACGGAACCCAGCAGACCCCCAGCCGCAGAAACGTCTCTACGTGCCTAACCAAGAAGAAGTTGACCCAGACGTCAAGAATCAATTTCTACAAGACGAGGTCAACCGCCTGAAGAAGCAGGTAAGTTTTCTGAAATCCTCTCAATCATGTCAAGAGTGTGGTTCTTCTGCCCATAGTACTTCTGCTTGCACTAACATAGAGCAGGTAAGAGCCGTTGAGACAATTGCTGAAATGAATTACATGAGAGGCCCATACAGGAACCAGCCTAGCAATTTTGACAGGTCGAACAACTATCAGACGTGGGGCAATCAGAATCCAAATCCAAGCTATGCAGCGCCTCCTCCAAATAGACGACCTGCGCCTTATCGACCTCCAGGCTATCAGGAGCCACCATCTTGGGTACAAGGGTTACAGGAAAGCATCAATGGGGTCCACAACAAGGTCAATGAAGTTCAAGCTAACCTTAACCACCAGAATAAGAGATGAGGAGAGTTCGATGTATGGAAGAAGAATGTTGATTCCCAACTAGGGAACCTTGCTGCACAGATTCCAAGGCCACAAGGGCAACTTCCGGGCCGTCCTGAAGAAAACCCTAAAGGACAAATAGCAGCGGTATACCTTAGGAGCGGAAAGACATTACCGGAGCGAGTCCAAGCTAAGGACAAGAAGGAAGAGGACACCACGGTTACCCTCGGTAACGAGCCAGCGAGGGCAATTACCGAACCAGCGTACCATGGTGACGAGGCTCCGAGGGTACCTAACGACCCTAGCCCAGGTAAGTTTTCTAATCCGAGCCTTCCTCTCAATCCTAGGGTAGTTAACGACCCCATCAGGGTCGGTATCGACCCGCCGAGCGTACCTAACGACCCTAGTGTCGACCCGGTAGCATCACCCCTCGAGCCTAACTTGGTTCCGAAGATGATGAAATCTCTTCCATTTCCCACTAAGAAATCTATGGACTCTACTGAGAGTAAGTTCAAGCGTTTCGTAAAGATTCTTCAGGGCATTAATATTTCCATCCCATTCGCTGAAGCCCTAAGCGAAATGCCGGCTTACACAAAATTCTTGAAAGATATTCTTAGCAGGAAAAGATCCATTACAGAGCTGCAAGATGAAGTCAGATCTATAGCTTTACCAGAAAATCTCGGTGATCCAGGGAGATTTGCAATAACGATCGGCATAGGCGACCACAAGTTCAAAGCTTTATGTGATCTGGGAGCCAGTGCTAGTTTGCTTCCTCTCTCGATCTGGACCAAAGCCAATATGGGACCACTAGAGCCCATCAACATGCGGCTTTACATGGCAGACAGATCCTGCATCAAACCAACATGGGTGGTAGAAGACTTTCCGGTACAAGTGGGCAAATTCTTTGTTCCAAACGACTTCATCGTTATGGCAATGCCTGAAGATCCGGTGGTGCCTATTATTTTGGGAAGACCGTTCCTCGCCACAGTTGGAGCCATAATTGATGTTAGGAGGGGACTCCTAACTTTCGAAATTGGGGATGAGGTGACGGAATTCCGATTCAAACAGTCAATTAAGGAGACTGATAGAGCCGAAGTCAAAATGCTCTACACCCACAAGGAGATCATTGAATGTGGAGACCCTATTGGAAGATTGGCATCAGACGATGAAATTTCAGGTCAAAGATGGGCAGAAATAACCCCTACAGTTTCGGTAAAAAGCTCCTCATCCGCGTTACTGATTCTCCTGGCAGAGGAAGCAAGCTCGTTAACGACCCCATCAGCATCGTTAACGACCCTGGTAGAAGACAACGGAATTTCAGCCTTTGAATATCTTGAGGAGGTGTTGAAGACAGATCTATAAGAACCGATTTTAATCCCTGCTGAACCGTCCCCAACACTTAAACCCCTCCCGGACTCCCTCAAGTATGAATTCCTTGGCCCTAATTCTACCTTGCCTGTCATCATCAATGCTAAATTAAAAGTTGAGGAAGTAGGAAAACTGCTGAATGTGCTTAGGATGCATAGGAAAGCCATAGGCTACTCCCTAGATGATATAACTGGCATATCCCCTTCCCTTTGCATGCATAGGATATACATGGAGGATAATCATAAACCCACCATAGAGCATCAACGTAGGTTAAATCCTAACATGAAAGATGTGGTTAAAAAGGAAATCATTAAATTACTTGATGTTGAGATCATATTTCCTATCGGACAGCCAATGGGTGAGTCCGGTCCATGTAATCCCAAAGAAAGGGGGGATGACTGTCATAGAAAACGAAAAGGGAGAGCTTATTCCGACTAGAACCACCACTAGTTGGAGGATGTGCATTGATTATAGGAAGCTTAATAGTTCTACTAGAAAAGATCATTTTCCGCTTCCTTTTATTGATCAGGTGTTAGAAAGCTTAGCTCAGCATGATTATTTTTGTTATTTAGATGGCTATAACGGTTTTTGGCAAATTCCCATTCATCCTGATGATCAGGAGAAGACAACCTTTACATGTCCTTATGGAACTTTTGCGTATAAAAGAATGCCATTTGGGCTTTGCAATGCCCCTGCCACCTTTCAAAGGTGTATGATGGCTATTTTTTCGGATATGATAGAGGAGATTGTAGAGGTTTTCATGGATGACTTTTCTGTTTATGGTTCTTCATTTGATTCTTGTCTTGCTAACCTTGCACGAGTGCTTAAAAGATGTGAAGAAACCAATCTTGTGTTAAATTGGGAAAAGTGTCATTTCATGGTTCAAGAGGGGATAGTACTAGGACATCTTGTCTCTAAAAGAGGGATAGAGGTAGATAAAGCAAAAATTGAGCTTATTGAAAAACTACCTCCTCCTTCTGTAAGAGACGTTAGGAGTTTCCTAGGACATGCTGGCTTTTACAGACGATTTATTCAAGATTTTTCTAAGATAGCTAAACCTTTGACTAACCTACTAATGAAAGATGTAGTGTTTGAGCTGTCTCCAGAATGTCTTGAAGCATTTTATAGGTTAAGAGTTTCCCTCGTGTCCGCTCCCATTATGCAATCCCCGGATTGGACCTTACCCTTTAAGATTATGTGCGATGCCAGTGACTATGCAGTTGGCGCAGTCTTAGGGCAACGAAAGGACAAGAAACTCCACGCCAGTAAGACGCTGGATGAGGCGCAGAGTAAGTATACCACAACGGAGAAGGAGTTCCTTGTTGTGGTATTTGCCTTTGAAAAATTCCGGTCCTACCTTGTTGGATCCAAAGTGATTGTTTATACTGACCATGAGGTTGTTAGATACCTAATGGCCAAAAAGGATGCCAAACCTAGATTGCTTTGTTGGATGCTCTTATTGCAGGAATTTGACCATGAAATAAGAGACAAAAAGGGAGCAGAGAACCTAGTGGCGGATCACTTATCCAGATTGCCGGTTGAGCATATCACCGAATCCAACAATGAGGTACCAATAAACGATTCCAGACCGGACGAACACCTCCTGCTGAATGAGGCCAAACTCAACAAGACCCTCGTCACCGACCCCTTCAGGGTCGTTAACGAGGCACCGAGGCTGGAATGCATAAATCACAAAGATAAAGCTCCAGGGTGGATCGATATATTAGTCAATCAGGTCATTACCAAGCCACGGGAGGTCGTTATGGAGGATAATATTATATCTCCAGGGTCGTTAACGACCCACTCAGTTCCGATAACGACCAAATCAGGTAAGATTTCTGAACCTGAACTTGCTCAAATCAATTCCATTTCTTCTCCTCCCTCTATTTCTTCTTCCTCGATATCAATCCATGTTGTTAGAGGGTCAAAAGCCCCTTGGTTTGCGGATTTCGCTAACTATATTGTAGGAGGCGTGATTCCCGAGGGTCTTAACCCCACAAAAGAAGAAGAAATTTCTCCATGATGTAAAACAGTACTATTGGGATGATCCTTACTTGTTTAAGCAAGGAATCGATCACCTCTTTAGGCGCTGTGTCCCAGAAGAGGAGATAGGGGATGTGATCCGTCAATGTCACACACTTCCAACTGGAGGCCATGCAAAAGGATTCAAAACCACAGCAAAGATTCTTCAAAGTGGTCTTTATTGGCCAACCATGTTCAAGGATGTACAAGCTTATGTGACAGCATGTGATGGGTGCCAACGCTCAGGCAACATCACTTGGAGACATGAGAATCCACTAACCGGGATATTAGAGGTTGAGCTATTTGACGTATGGGGCATAGACTTCATGGGACCGTTTCCCGCATCAGGCCCCTACAAGTACATCCTAGTGGCGGCCGATTATGTCTCTAAGTGGGTAGAAGCCATTGCTACAAGGACTAACGATGCTAAGACTGTGGCTAAGTTCATCAAGACCAACATTTTCCCCAGGTTCGGCGTTCCAAGAGTCCTCATTAGTGATGGTGGTTCTCATTTCATTGAGCGGAGTTTTGAAGCACTTTTGGCTAAATATGGGGTATCCCATCGGGTGGCAACACCATATCATCCCCAAACCAGTGCCCAGGTTGAAGTTTCAAACAGGCAAATAAAGAGCATATTGGAGAAGACAGTGTCCCGTTCTAGGAAGGATTGGTCTTCCAAATTGGATGACGCTCTATGGGCATACATGACAGCATACAAGACGCCTCTATGCACCACTCCTTATAATCTAGTGTATGGAAAGGCATGTCATTTACAGGTTGAGATGGAGCATAAAGCATTATGGGCTCTTAAGGAGCTCAACATGAACCTCGATGCGGCTGGAGCAAAAAGATTCATGGACTTGCAAGCATTAGAAGAATTGAGGTTGAAGGCGTACGAAAATGCTGAAATTTACAAAGAGCGCACCAAGCGGTGGCATGATCGGAAATTAGTGCCCAAAACTTATGAAGTTGGCGATAAGGTACTTCTTTTCAACTCTAGACTCCGATTATTCCCAGGGAAGCTTAGGACGCGATGGAGTGGGCCATTTGTGGTCCATCACATCTATCCTCACGGTGCGGTAGAGTTGATCGATAACCAAGGCGTAATCTTCAAAGTTAATGGCCACCGGCTGAAGAAGTTTCACGAGCAAACCGACCCGGACGAAGAGATCAGAGTCACTATGGCTCTCACAACGTCGGACTAGCCAAGAAGTACGTTGGGCTGACGACGTTAAAAATAGCGCTTACGGGAAGCAACCCGCTTTTAGTATAGAACTAGATTTTTCTTTTCTTTTCTTTTTAGATTATTTTTCCTAGCTTTCTTTTGAGTTCTTTTTAGTAGTTTTTAGGATAGAAATTAGGACAAATTTAGAGCTAACACGATGCAGAAAAAGGGGCTCGAAAATCACTCAAGGAGGCTACGGTGGCTCGTTAACAAAACACCCAGGGTCGTTAACGACCCGGTTTGGCGAACCGACTCGGGCAGGTAAGTCTCTCTAACCCTAATCTTTCTTTTATCTTCTACCCTATTTCTTACCCCCCATCCGCCTTTACCTACCCCCCTCCTATTTCTACCCCCTTCTATTTAACCCTTCCCAAACCCTCAAAATTCTACCCACAAATCTCAACTCCAAATCCCTCAAACCTCCACCAAATACTCTCACCACCGATCGGAATCCTTCACTCCACCGACCGCCGGAGACGCCGTCGTTACCGAAGCCCCGAACCCCGTTTTTCCCACCGACGAGATCCAAGGTCGTTAACCACCCAATTTCGACCTCTTGTTCTTCAATTTCTCGATTCTCCGGTATGATTTCTAAACCCTAAATCGAAATTGCATGATTCATGGTTTTTAGGGTAGAAATTTCATGTCTTGAATTGTGTTCATAGAGAGGATCGATTTACATGTTTGGATTTTGCTCATGAAATTTTGATTATGCTTAGTTGTTCTTGATCTAGGGAAAGATATTCATGTTAGATGTCTCCATTGCGAAAATTTGATTAGAAAAGCATGAATCTTTCTTGTTCTAGAGTATTAAGACAAGCTTTTCATGTCAAAATTTCGGGAAAATTTAGCATGTTCGGGATGGGTAATTGGGCAAGTATGGCGTGCGTATATCCGATTGTGTGCCTAGTGAAGGATTATAGAGGATTGCATGCTACATTTTGGCTTGATTTTAAAATTGATAAAACTCGGAATTCTGCGAACTGGCTCTCGGCAGCTCGTTAACGACCCTCCCAGGCTCGTTAACGACCCTGCGTAGCCTAAAAGATCAATACCCAGTCCAGATTCGTAAACGACCCAATTGGGTAGTTAACGAATAAATCCGAGGATTATTTCGAGACCAAGTATGGGGTCTCTTGCCTAACCTATATTGAGTGGATCTTATCTTGGAAAATCATGATTGTTTTGTAGATCACATGACAAGTTCTAACAGACCCGCCACCCGAGCTCAGAAGAAGAGAAGGAACCAGAGGTCCCCATCTCCACCTCGCATGGACAATGTGATCTTGCGCACTCAAGGGCAAGCGGATCGATACAATGCAATCCTAGACAAGGACCACAACACTCGGTGGTTTTGAAGAACGAGTGCTAAAGCCATGGGAATTTACACGGATGTCAAGGAGGCTTTTGCTATTCTCGGAGTGTCTCATTTGCTGAAGAAGGAGACTGTACCACATTTTCCTGCCCTCACATCCGAGTTTTTGGCCACTTTAGAGACGAGTTTCCCGTCAAAGAATTCGGTGGGACGCATCCGGTTTAGGCTCGGTAATGTGAGCCGAGAATACACCATGGCGGAGTTCAACGCAATTCTGGAACTCCCAAACCCTTCTAAAGAGTACAGCTTGAAAGATTACAAGGTGACAAGAACTTGGAGCTACATCACCGGAGAGGTTGAGCCCTCCGCTGCAGCATTATCCGGGGCTAGCATCATCAACCCCATTTTTAGGATCATCCTCCGAGTCCTAGCCGCCATATTTTGGCCGAAGAGAGAGCTAAACAGGCCAACAAGGATGGAAGTCGCTTGTCTTCGCACCATCCTTTTTGAGGAGCCCGACCCTTTGAATTTAGGGTATGAATGGCTCTACTACATAGAAAAATCAACCAAGTCCAAGGAAGTATGGTGTGGAAACTTGGTTAGTCTTTTGGCTACAAACCTAGGAGTCGACCTTACTCGCTACACGCCGGCTCATGCTCACCTCCTCAACAAGAGCTATTGGTATAGTTCCGGTGTTTTCATCCAAGCCGAGGGAGGGTTCAAAGTGAAAGTGCAAGACCGAATTGTTACACCCACCCTTGACATGTTGGAGCTACTCTATGTACCAAATTGGTACGAGGTGTGGACGGGTCATGCATTCCCGTTAGAGCCCAAGCCGGAGGACGAGCTATCACTTCGGCCGTGCGAGACAAGGTTCGAGCAAGAAGGAGAAGGGATGGATGAAGACAAAGACGAGGATACCGAGGTCGTTCGAGAAGACACGGAAGAGGCCGACACAGAGGGAGGCACATAGGAGCTTAACCTCGAGGATGAAGACCTCGACACAGAAGTTTTGGGCACCAACGTCCTCGTTGACGAGCCTACCAGGCTCGTTAACGACCATTTCCAGCCTTCTTCCTATGTTCCTAACGAGGCACCCAGCTTCGTTAACGAGGCCCCGAGGACGACTACCGACTCACTGCCAGCCTCTACCGATCCTCATTCCTATGGTCTCATGCGATACAACCCAGTGTTGTACCAAGACCACTTCCAGCCTCACTACCCACCACCTCCTCAGCCCGAGTACACTGGATCGAGTATGCCACCACCATGGGCCGAGGATCTTTCTGCATAGATGCAACAGCTTCACCTCCAGCAGGACCACATTCATAGGAGGATGGATAGACGAGAGACTGTCTATTCCGCTCGTATGTCGATGGAGGATGAGAGGCATCGTCAGAGAGAGGCGGAAGATGCAGAGCGTTAGAGGACGATGTACGACTTCATGGGGAACTTCGAGCACTACTTTCCTCCACCAAACCATTGATTCAGCTTGAAGAAGAAGTTTTCCTTGTTTTCCACTTTTGAGACTTTGTAAGTTTTATGTCTTTTATTTTTATTTATTTTATTTTTGTTGTTTTCTTCTCTTTTCTATTTCTTTCCTTCTTCTTATTTTTCTTACAGTGGGGACACTGTAATTTTAAGTATGGGGTGGGAGAAAGTAGAAAAGTTGTTGTCTTATGTGTCTTACGTGTTTTATTTTGTTTCGAAAAATAAAAAAAAGAGAAAAAAAATCGGAATTTTTTTTGAAAAATCTAAAAAAGAGTTTAGAATTGATAGATATCCCTTTCTTAGGTTCTATGATGGTAGTTTCTAGCATAATCATATAATTTCTTGCAAGCATATCTTTGATAGTATAGCCGGATTCTTGTTATTAAATTTTCTTTTTAGAAGGAGTAGCACTTGATGAAATTGAGCACATATACTTTATAGCATAAGTAATGCAATCCAACAAAAAAATTGACCCAGTGAGTTATTTTTGGTCTTATAGGGAGAACATAAAAAAACCCTCTTCTTTTTAGTGTGATTTACTCTCTATATGCATATAATCTCTTGGAATTGTGATGGTTATCTATTTCTTGAAACCTATATGAGATATTAGTTCATTACTTGTGAAAATCAGATGATAGAGAACTTATTTTTATAAGCCCTATTATTCCTTATCCACCCTTACATGATCCTTCCTTTGACATCCAGTTTGAGCCTGAAGCCTTTTATTTTTAGCTCCACAAAATAGTTCCCTAGCCGAGATAAGCTTGACTCTTTCCAAGGATTAGGACTTAGATTGGGGAGGTCTTCTTTGTTGAGTGTAAAAAAGGAGATAAAGAGTGAAATATTATGTTCAGGTTCGAAATTGAGGGATTATTGGGAAGGGTAGATTGGAAGTCTCTTGTTTTTAATAGTTGTAAAAAGAAAGATCTCTTGATAGCAAATGATGCACAAAAGAAAGTTGCTTAGAAAGAAAGAGGAGTACACGATGAAGTTCGTTAACGACCCTGAAGTGGTTCGTTAACGAGGCAGCGAGAAAAAAAAAGAGCAAGAAGAAAGAGAAGAAAAATAAAAGAAAGAAAAAACAAGTTTTGAATTGCATGTGTGTTTATAGATAAATCAGAGATTTTTTTTATGAGACTTTCTAGGATATATTGGGTGAGTGCATAATGAAAGTGAGTTTGGTATGTTGCTTTTATGAGAATTATTAGCACCACATAACCAAAAATTTCCACGCCTTATTGTCTTTACCAAGCCCCATTACAACCCGACCGAATGGAAGCTTCTATGAAGTTTTTCATTGAGCCCCCTAAGTTCTCTTGATGATTTTTGCTTGTTTTGACAAATCTTGGGTGGAGAGTATTGGTGATATAAGTTCCAATTTCTATGAGTTTTTGTATATAAGATGAGTTGAGAATTGAAATTATAAGCCCATACACTTGAGAGTTGAGTAAAACACATTATTATCCCTTGTGAGGTTGGATTGTATTTTCTTATGTCTATTTGGTACATATATGTGTGATGACGTTAATAATCATTTGTTATTTTCCTTCTATGTGTTGATGTTGCCTTTTAGATGATGGCTATGTCTTGATGAGTATGTTGTTTGGTTTTGATTTTTGTCTAGTGATTGCTTGAGGACAAGCAAGTCTAAGTATGGGGTATTTTGATGTTCGTATTTTTGGTATAGTTTTTAGTATGTTTTCTTAGTTTTTAGGACTAGTTTTGATAAGTTTAGGATTAGTTTTGTGTGATTTTGGATAGTTTTGCATATTTTGTGAAAAGTTTGGAAGCTACTCCGTTTTATGTATTTTTGTAGGTTTTAGCAAGGAAAAGGTGTTATATGGAGCTGAATTTGGAGTGCTATAATGAAAGACAGAGGAATACAAGATGAAGAAGTCGAAGTCTGAGTTTTTGGGAGATAAAATGTGGAAGAAACCAAGCCCAGGCTCGTTAACGAGGCTGTAAGGGCTCGTTAACGAGGCTACGAGATAGAGATTTCGAGAGTTTGATTCTGTGACTCACCGATCCTGTGCGGGAATTTATTTCCGTGTCGGTAGAGTATCTTTTTATGATTTTAGGGTTATTATATTATGTATTTTAGGTGTAAGACGATATTTCTTATTAATTTGAGCAGTGTTTTGTTTTCAATGATTTCTTTTGTTGAATTTATTTGTTTTTTAGTTATGAGTAGTGAGTAGTCTTATTTTCTAGGGTCGGGGTTAAACCCGGCATAGTTATGCATGTTTGAGGAGTAAGAGTATGTGTTGATTGCCTTTTATCTATTTTGAGATTGTTTGTTGTGCTTAAGACCTAGATGAAAGTCAAGGTGATTTGAGTTTTTAACTTGATTGAAAGAGAAAGTTATAGACTTGAAGGTTGATATTGTTTGAATACGAAAGTTTCAAGCTTTAGATCCAAAACAAGCAATTGAGTGAATTGGTTTATGAAAGTAGGTTAATTTACTTGGTAGTCAACGAAAGTTGATAACTTATCTATTTGAAGGCATGATCTTATCTTCTTACGAGTTTATATGCATGACTATGTTGTGGTGTCCCTTGTCCTAGATTTTTATTTTTATTTGAATTCTCTTTAGTGATATTCGTTGCTGAGTTTGTAGCCTCGGTACCGAATCTGTTTAGGTCGTTAGTTTTAGTCTTTTGTTTGCAGTGGTTCGTTAACAACCCTGACAACGTCGTTAACGAGGCTGCTTGTGAGTATTTTGCTTGCTTTTGTTTGATTTTTAGTAGTCAATAAACAAACAACCTTGCTTCTCGTGGAACGATCCTGACTCCCCTATACTCAGCGGGGTCTTGACTTATAAATTTATTTGTTGTCCCGAGTGAAGGCCCGTCAACATACTCACAAGTTACCAAGCCAAAAGGGGTAAATGAAGACTATACCTCATCTATCCGGGACGACGGCCACGACCGCGAAACACCGCGCGCAACCCCAGCGGCGTCCTCCATTGAGCGCTTGATCGGAGCAGAAAAGACACAAGCCCGATAATCGAAATCGTCTCCCCGTTTCTGCAGAGAAAGTGTCGCTTTCATGAACTTTCCACCAAACCCTAAAAATAGCAAAGCACTAGTACTGTAGAATCAAATTGATTTTCGACCAAAAAAGAAGGGAAATTACTTTTGGTGCCTCTAAGTTTTTGCCTTTGACTTTTGGTGCCCAAAAAAAAAACTTATTCCTTTTGGTACCTCTAAGGTTTTGGCTTTTCCCGTTGACGCCCCTCTCTATTAAAACATCAAAATTCATAACCGAACTACATCAATTTGAATTTTTAAACAATTTTGTAAACAACCCCTTAAAATAGTTGATTGTTTAAAAATTCAAATTGATGTAGTTTGGTTATGAATTTAAGGGTTTTAAGAGTTGAATTCTACTAATTTAAGGGTGATGAACATAATGGTAAGCTTGAAATTAACTAATTTAAACCGGAGAGGGGCATCAACGAGAAAAGCCAAAACCTCAGGGGTAGCTAGAGAAATAAGTTTTTTTCTTGGGCACGAAAAGGAAAAGGCAAAACCTTAGGCACCAAAAAGAATTTCCCTCACAATCATAGTAATCCACGGCTGCGATCCGTCTGGTGGGTCCCATAAGCATCCCCGTTGATTAGGAGGGATCGGACATTGGGGAACCATCAACTTATCATTAGAGGGGTGAGAGCGTCAATATTCTGGACGAATACTCGGTGCCGGTCGTGCCGCTCCACTGAATACTTGTGTTTGGAGACTAAGGAGATGGAGTTGCGGTTAGTAGTGGAAGAGATTAGGGAAAAAACGTGCTCGAGAGAAGCAGATGGGACCGAAACCTATCAAAAACATCCGATTAAATAGAGGCAATGCAGATCCATGACCCTCAAAGGCACAACGCACCATCACAACAAAGTAGTAAGAATAAGTCCAAATTAAGAAATGGTAAGTGTTACTATAACAAATGAGCAATGCAATGAAGACTATAAGCTAAAATTTATAGGAAATGGGGCTTAATTGTTCAACAACAACAACAACAACAACAACGACAATTTGGATTTGATACTCGTACAATCCAATTTAGATTTGGAATTAAGCAACAACTTACCTCAAATTCCAACAACAATTCACCCTAAAAAAATCAAGTTTTAAAAAACAAAAAACTTATTTATATAATTCTCAGTGGGGGTGGCGTTTCTCTTTTGAAAGTGACTGTAGGGAAAAGGAAGACAAGGGTAACTTGATTTGGGAAGGCACTATGGTGAAGAGGAGCCATAGTAAAAGAAGAGACCAAAGAAGAAAGTGTGCAATTCGTTTGTACGAATGTGCATCATCACAAATACATTACATACCATAATAGTTCATCACAACAACATTACAAACCATTACCATATATTGTTCTTCATAAAGACATTACATACCATATATAGTTAATCACCACAACTTTACAAACACTACTACTACACACCTGGATGTAGACGTGGGGGAATCGGGTGTTGGGCGTCCATTTTCGCCTTCTCGTCTGCCTTATTCATATCTCGTTCCGCCATTACCTCAATGCGCCCCAAGCGATTGTAGTAGTCCATGAACGTTCTGCGCGCATTCTTTGCAACCTGTACTTTTTCCTCGGCTTCCTTCAATAGGGACTTTGCAATCCGGAGCTAGTTGCGCAACTCCGAGACCCTCTGAACAGATTTGTCATACCTATCGAGGAGTTTGTGGCATTTTTCTTTGGATTCCTCTGGCCCGGAACTACCGAAAACCAATTCTTGTATTCGGGTGAGCCGTTCTTTCATCGTTTTGGGATTTTCTTCTTCCTCATATTCAGCGGAATCACTGGGAATTTCAACAGGGCTTGCAGCGGCTCCACTGCCTGATTGCAAATTCAATGAAAATACACAATTAAACATGATACACAATCAATTATTACTAGTTGGTCATCAACGTACACTAAAAAGAAAATTGGATTAATTCCGATGGCGCATCCACCCGAAACAAACGAACAGAGCGACATTTCAAATTAAACTGCAAGCCATGAAAACATCACACATAATATATCTAAAGACTAAATAGACAACTCTAACTTCAATTCCGCAAACCCTAATTTCTTAAAATCATCCACCACCGTTGCCGGTATACGGCAAAGCCCAGACGACAGAAACAACTATATACATATATGTAATAAACACTAGCGGGTTGTCCGGAATGCAATAGAGTACCTGTGGTAGAAGATGGTGCCATACATGGGTCCTGTGGAGGGGTCGACGCAGGGGAGAAATATACTTCACTCAACATCTCGACGCGGCCCCATTTCCTAGAAACTTCCTTCAAACTATCTTCGCCTTTGACCAGATCTCCCGCTCTCCTATTAGCATGGAGAATTCCAAGATTAACTTCCCTAAGCTTGTCTATCAGAGCGTTTTCAGTGTTGTGGGACGCTTCGACCGTCGCCTCCAATTCAGCGACAGTCGTGCTCCACCGTAGGACATCAACATCGCCGGTGGACCTATTCGACGAACCACTCCAAGAATCCATATTGATTTGTAAAAAGGAACTACAATCTGGAAACTTCTGCAATACAGAGCGGCAGGCACATGATTTTATATGGAGCCCTAATCGGGAAGTGAAATGGTTACTGTTTTGTATACTAATCGTCACACGCCGTCCTCGTGACACGTGGAAATTAATTAATTTTTTTTCTCTCAAACGTGGAAATAGGTTTGTAACCCGCATAACTTTTTTTTGAGAGAATAACATCAATCAATCAATTAGTTTATAAACTAGTTTAAGATAAAAAAATAATTTAAGATAATACAAAAAATAACTGATAATTTAATATAAAAACTAAATTTAAGATAAAAAGAACTAGTTTAAGTTAAAAAATACTAATTGAAGTCATGTTGTGCATCATTAGCAAATAAATTTACCTAGTTTAGTAACTAAATAAAATATAATCTGAACTAATTCTAATTGATACACATAAATTAGTTTTCTCCAAAATAAAAAAATAATTGAAATGAGTTTCAAATTTTCAGTTTGAAACATTTTTATGTACCTTTTCTTTTCCTAAAAGTGCATATTTCCTTCAAAATCACATAGTAACTATTAACGAACACATTAAAAACATGAATTTTACAATTTGATCACAAGAGCATATTCGTGGAAAACCAAAAGTCACTACCAAGAAAAGTTATATTTTAAATTTGATCTTATCTTTTGTTTGGAATATCAAATATTGAGAAGTTTGAAGTGGGCTCCGTTCCACTTGCAGTTGATTTGGAACTTTGTACCCACATCCGTCAGGATGCCCTAGGGCTGTCACTAGTCTGCTACTGACCACTCTAATTCCTTTCCTTATAAAAAAAATTCGCTAACTAGTTTTTTTTAGGCAAATAACTTAAATACTGTGATATTTTCCAAAGTTTAACCTACATAATTTAAAAAATGACTTAGATTATGAAAAATCATTTGTTGCCCAAAACTCATAAGTGTCTTAGATTGCGCAACGGAGGTATTTCATTAGATATCTTGTCATACTTGATTCTAAATCGAGTCAGGAGAACTTCGTTATTGTGAATTGCAGGTGATGTGTGTGTTTTAGATGATCTAAACACAGAATAACTGAGGCTTTAAAACAAACAGAACACAGAGAATAGGATCCGTTTGAAGGACTTGTAGTTCTCATTCGCAGTTGACATATATTGTGCATTTGCTCGATTTGAGTAATAGAGGATTTCGCGCAAGTGTGCAATTCGTTCTTTGCAAAAGTGTGCAATAGTGTGCATTAGCGCATCGCTGGTCATGTGTTTGTTTTAGATGATCTAATCACATAATAACTGAGGCTTTAACAGAAACAAAACCCAGAGAATAGGATCCGTTTGAAGGACTTGTAGTTCTCATTCGAAGTTGAAATATGTTGTGCATTTGCTCGCTTTGGGTAATAGTGGATTTTGTGCAAGTGTGCAATTCGTTATTTGTGAAAGTGAGCATTAGTGAATCGTTGGCCGGTCATATGTTTGTTTTAGATGATCGATCTCAACACAAAATAACTAAACCTTTCAAACACACACATGATGGTTTTGCAAACAAATATTCATTCATACATGGCTAACCAAAATACACCAAATGGACAACAAACTAGCAGACAAATGGAAATTAAAGGACTTAAAACATTAAACATAGAAGAGACATACTAGCAAACATTAAACATACAAGACACATACTAGCAAACATTAAACATAGAAGAGGCCTACGAGCAAACATTAAACACAGAAGAGGCGTACTAGCAAACAAATGCATGCAATATTAGGTACGCTTCGACCTCTTGGCCATCCTTTGGTACTCTGCCCTAGCGTACCCAGGCGGTAGAAGCACACCCTGAGGTGTGGTCGAAGTCGAAGCTCGCCTCTTCCCTATTCCGCTCATGAGACGTCGACGGATGTCGTTAATCTCTGCCCGAATTTCAATAATGCGGAGCTCCTCCCTGAAGAGTCGCTCGAAAATCTCCATCCAGCCGTGATCGCCTCTCACGGTGTGCGAGGGTCTAGAGATACAATTTATAACCCGACCCCGTTGTAGCACGTGGTGGGTGTCGAACAGTCGGGAAGTCTACTCGATTGATGTGCCTAGACACTAGGAAGCTGGAAAAGAGAGCTTAAAACAAAGGAAAACAAAGAGAACAGTCGGGACCGACACAGAGGTCACGTCGGGCCTGATGTTGGCGACAAGAGGAAGTCGGGACCGACGTAGGGTAAGTCGGGCCCGAGGTAGCTGGGTTTGTCGAACTTCAAAGATTAAAAGTAGATCTTGGGCTTTTGGGTTCCTTCTCTAGTAGATTAAGGCTTATCCACCCCAATTCAAGCAATGAGTGATGATCGGACTAGGATCGAGTGCTTTCGCCCTCGTTCCAACCACTTCTACACATCGATCATTGGGGAAATCCCCTTCGAAGCAAGGTCTTGAGATTGACACATGTTCACTTTCGCTACTTTGCCAATCTCAAGCCTTGATTCCCGACTTTCGCAAGGAATTGTAGCTCTATGTAGAGTGGGTTCCTTAGATCAAACACTCAAGGCTATGGAATTGGGGTTTCTAGCCTAAACCTAGCTAGGGTTTTCCCCCATAACCCAAGATCAAGGAGATCTACTCCATGTGGCAAGGAAAGAAAGCAATCAAATCAAAAGGGAAAGCAATCATCATAATCAATCTCAAAACAAGGCAAAGTTTCATTCAAGTCCAAAGCAATCCACAAATTCCAATCAAGGGTTTTCAAATCCACAAGAACAAAGCAAATCAAAGCAAATCTACCAACAAAACCTATCAAGACTTCCTCCCTTGGCCGATTCTCTCTCTCTTCCTTCTCCTCTCCTTCCTCCTTGCTCTCCAAGAATCCTCTTGGCTCCCTTGGAACCCCCCTTTTTGTGAGAGAGAACCCCCCTTTTTGTGAGAGAGAACCCCCCTTTTTGTGTGTATGTGAGGGAGAACCCCCCTTTTTGTGAGAGAGAACCCCCCTTTTTGTGGGAGAGAGCCCCCCTTTTTAGAAGACAAGAGGGCCTTTTATAGATTAGATGAGGGGCAAAAGTGAAAGTTCACAATTTCGTGCCTTGGAGCCCAAGTAGTCCAGTGACCGACTCGGACCGACACGGAGGACCTCGGGCCCGAGTTACTGTGCATCTCGGTCCGAGGTTGGAGACTTCAAAGTCGGGCCCGATGTGGTTGCAACTCGGTCCTGACCTCGTTCCACCTTCTTCTTAGTTGGCTTCTCTTGTTCTTCTTCATGGCTTGCTTCTCCCTTTCCCGCTTTAGCTCGGCCTTTGCTCCATGTCTCGACCCTCCTTCAAATCGATCCTTGATTCATGCCAAATTACCTACAAAACACATAAAAGGTGCGTAGTCTCCGAATCTCATAGAAATACGGGAACTAAGCTAAAAAGGAACAAAACGCACAAGAAAAGGGGAAAAAGAAACATATTTACAAAGGAAATCACATATGAAAACACCACCAAATAGAGAGACATCAAAATACCCCATACTTAAACTTGCTTGTCCTCAAGCAATAACAATGTGAGCAAGACCGAAACATAATCTTCAAGTAAAGCCTCGTATGAAAACACATTTTAAGCACAAGTGATCGATATTCAAGCAAGATTACATCATCACACATGATTAAGTGTTCCAAGGAATAAAGTCAATGCAACTAAGCCTCACTTTAGGGATATGTGAATGTGTATCACTCATCATGTGTTTGGGTTTAGCAATGAACACTCAAGCTCAAAAAAAATCATGCAAGTAAGGACTTTACTATTGAAGCTAATATCACCAATTCCTCCACCTAGAGATGCCTAATGCAAAGTACACAAAGAATTTCGAACTTGGCTCAATGGAGGTCCTCAAAGAGGTTCCATTCGGCCGGGTTGTAATGGGGCTTTTGGTATTTCTCAAGGTGGGAATTATTTGGTCTTGTGGTGCTTACAATGGGGATTGAACAACCTAAACTCTCACCAACTTCACCAAATTCCACAATTACTTTCACACCCACCCAAAAGACTTAACATTTTCCTTTCAACCCAAAATTTCACTTAACATTCCACTTCATCTTTGCTCTTATGCTTTTTGTTGGATTTTCAACACTTTCTACATTTGGACCGACTTTCTTATGACATCGGGCCCGATGTTGCTTGTAACTCGGTCGGACCCTTTTCTTCACTTAAGCTCTTTGCTTTATTCCACCTTATATTTCTAACATTTTCTTTCTTTCTTTTCTTTCTTTTTTCATTTTTGTACAACAAAGATGCACTACCCACATGATTCATAACACCATTCTTTTGCCCTTAAACCCAAGAGAATCTCAACTCTTCAAATACAATCCAAACCTCTCTTCTAAAGTCCAATCCCATAAGGGTCAAGTCATATAAGGCTAGGAATAATATTTTTGAGGAGTTTCAAACAAAGGCTTAGGCTAGAACAGGGCTACAAACAAAGGATTAACTTCATGGTAGGATATGGAACATTTATGTGACTAAAAGAACAAAGTTCAAAATCAATGTGACAATGCTAGGACAAATCTCATGACGGTCTTGGAAAATAGATAAACACCGCAATAGCAAGTTTTACTAAGCATGAATGAGCTAATCACACAAGAAAAGTGAGGGATATGCAAATATGAACAAGCATCCCTAAAATGGCCAAAAATCAATCTCACAAGGGTCACTCATACTTAGTTGCATAAGAACTCATCCTAGAACTCACATGTTCAATAAAAACAAGCAAGATATCATGATCACATCAAAAGCAACATCGTTTAAGAGGCTAAACTATCCAAAAATATGCAAAGGAATTTACATGCTCACATCATCATTAGCTTTTATTTTGGCAATCTAAGATGGGAATTTCTAGTCCAAAACCTACAAAACACAAAATCTTTTTGTTGTTTTCAACACAATTTTTCAATTTTTATGGATTTTTTTGCAAAAATTTCTCTAAAACCAAAAACTCATCCATTCAAGACCAAATTAATCATTCATGTTTTTCATCAAACCACAAACCAAGAAGCAAACATCCCAAATACAAACTAGAAACACAAACTAAATATCCTCAAAATAATAAACAAACATAAACAAGTGAAATCATGAACACACTTACCCCCACCCCATACTTAAAATTTTGATGTCCCCATCAAACAAGGAAACCAAAACTTAAAAGCAAGAGAGAAGAGTATGAAAAGCTCACAATTTCTTATTCTTCAATGGCATGTATAGGATCAATCGAAGGGGTTGTCATGTCTACGTCCTCTTTGGAGCCTTGCTTGCCGCTCCCTCTCGTACACTTGTTCTTGGTAGAAGTCTTGTGGTGGTGGTTGAAGTTGAGGCTCCGGGCGTGTCCATTGGTCCTCACGGGAAGGGAAGTTCCCGCTCATCCATGTGTTAAAGCTATCTTGGACCCGCCACCTTTGGTCTTCCACCTCCCTAAGCTCTTCCACCTCTCGAGTATGGTGAGAGGATGGGGCGGCCGACTTTGAGAGTTCTTGAGGGAGAGGGGTTGTATTTTGGGAATGGTAGTTGATATGAAGATGATAGGTAGGTGGGGGATAATATTTAATGGGGGAAAAGTACAAATTAGGTCAAGGGCAAAATTGGCATTCCAACTAGTCAAATCGAGTTGGACCGACTTCATGGACCGACGTCCCTATGTCGGGCCCGACTTACCTGGGCTCGATGTGGGAGTATTCGGGTCACCAATTTTACTCCATCCTCTTGCAACTTCTTTCCCATATTTCCATTTAAATATTTCACCTCAAATCCTACACAACTTTGAAGAATGCACGACACCATAAATCCACAAAACACTAGATAGGGATTGGTTAGAGAAAAGCTAAGCTAAACTAAGAAAAATCAAACTAAAATTATTAAAAGAAAGCTACTAGCTCGGGTTGCCTCCCGAGAAGCGCTCGTTTAGAGTCACTAGCTTGACTTCCTAACCTCAACCTCATGGCGGGTGAAACACGGTGAATTGCTCGCCATTGTTATGCCCATTCCCATTGCCTTCATACCCATAAAACCACCAATGATGGTCTACATAGGCATGGCTCTCCGGTCTCGGGCCTCTCTCATCATATACTCCTCCAACGGATGAGATTTCTTCTCCTTACTTGCTCCATCATGTTCCTCTTTTCCTACACCAAAGTTATCCAAAGAATTCCTAGGAGATTCTACCAATTCATCTTTCAAGTCACTAAGGCAAATGTAGGAGTCTCCTAAGTCATCTTTCAAATCACTTGAACAAATGTAGGAATCAAAAGTTTGGGAAGAATTGTGGTCATCACCAACATCAAAAGGATATAAGTAAGGATACTCTTCATTTCTCCTTGGGCTAGCATTGATCCTTGACTCATCTTGATCCTCAATTTGCTCCAACAACTCCCTTGCTTGTATTTGTTTATTCAACCCTTCATCACTTCTCAACACAACGACCTCTCTAGCAACTTCCACTTCTTCACCTTTTCTCTTAGCACTCTCTTCAAGTTTGAGGATAGCCAAGGCGTCCGGCTCATTCAAGGCCTTGTTGAAGTGAAAATCGACCTTTTCTTCACCAATCTCAAAGGAAACCTTGCCGTTTTTGACATCAAACCTTGCCCCCGCCGTAGCTAAGAATGGTCTTCCTAAGATTATTGGGACCAAGGGGTCCTCGTGCATGTCCAAGATCACGAAATCACCGGGGACAAAATACTTTCCAACTCGCACCGGAACGTCATCCAATATTCCCTTAGCCTTGATGATGGAACCGTCGGCCATAGTTAGGGACATATCGGCCGGCTCCATTTCACCCAAATTTGCTCTTCTCCAAATGCTAGCGGGCATCACCGAAACACTTGCCCCAAGGTCACATAAGGCTTGGAAGTTTTGAGACCCCACACCAATGGTTATAGCAAAGCGACCGGGATCTCCTAGCTTTTGCGGTAACTCCAAAGTCTTGACCTCATCTTGCATTTCAACTATGGACCTCTTCTTGCTCAAAATATCCCTTAAAAACTTGGCATAAGATGGCATCTCACTCAATGCGTCGGTGAACGGGATAGAGATGTTCAAGCCTTGCAAGAGTTTGAGAAACCTCTTGAACTTGTTCTCAACAACATCTTTTGGCTTCTTCGAGGGATATGGAAGAATTGTTGCACCTTGAATCTTGCTTGGATCAACTTCTTTGGACTTCCCTACTTCATTTGCAACACTTCCTGGTTGGACCGACTTGGGCACCATGTCGGGCTCGATGTTGTGGATCTCGGTCCTGGACAAAGGAGTTGGATCGAGGTCTGTGTACGTCGGTCCCGAGTTGCTCTCGACCTCGGTCCGTGGTGAAGGAGTCGATCTTCTTGCTGGGTCGACTTCGGGGAATGTCGGACCCGACTTGCTGGGTAAGTTGGTCCGACTCTCTTCATTCTTCTTAGGCACGCGTGGCTCGGGTAGGTTTCGGCCACTTCTCAATCCAATTGCCCGAACTTCATTTTGATTGTTTTGAGCTCGAGGATTCTCCTCGGGTCGGCCCGGAATTCTCCCATTCTCTCTCGGGGCTTGAGTCGCAATTTGAGCAAATTGATTGTCGACTTGCCTCCTCCATGCACCAAACTCATTGAATTGGGTCCTCATCTCCTTGAACCCATCTCTCATCTCTTGAGCAAATGTTTGTAACTCATTGAATCCCGGTGGTCTATATGGTGGTGGTGGCGCCCTTGGCTCGTTTTGGTTGAAGTTGTTGTTGTAGCCTTGAGCTTGACCGTTGTTCCACCAGCCATTGCCACCATTGTTGAAATTGCCTCTTCCACCGAAATTTCCTCGGACATAGTTTGCCTCCTCAATTCGCTCGGCCAAGCGCACTTGGCTCTCATTCGGACAAACTTGTGTAGCATGTGCAAAGGATCCACACTCCTCACAAGCTCTAGCATTTTGCTTGTAGTAGTGGACTTGCCTCTTAAGCTTGCTCACTTCACCTTCAAGGAATTGGAGCTTCACATCCCTATCAATGTCTTCTCCCTTTGGATCATATAACTTCCTTGCACCTTCACCTTGAACTTTCACCTCCTTGCTAGCTTGACTCACCCCATACATGGCCTCATAATCGGATAGCTTGTCAAGTAACTTCCAAGCTTGATCCGGTGTCAAGTCTATGAACCCACAATCGGTGTGAAGATTGAGCTTGTCCTTCGTTACCGGATTGATGCCTTGGAAAAAGATGTCTTGAAGTACATATGGTTGTTGGCCATGAGTAGGACATTGGCGCAACATCTCCTTGAAACGGTCCCATGCTTCGAAGAGGGGCTCATTCGGACCTTGTTGAAAGCTTGCAATCTTCCTTCTTAACTCGGTTGTCTTTGAGGGCGGGAAGAACTTCATCAAGAAAGCGTCATAGTGTCTTCCAAGTTGTGATTGACCTAGGAGCTTGGCTCTCGAGCCAATGTGTGGCCTTGCCCCCAAGTGACTATTTGAACGCCTTTAGAAGCACATACTCCAATGTCTCCTCGTCGGTGGAGATCGTCTCACACATATCCACAAATCGTTTAACATGCTCTATGGGACACTCATGTGGACGGCCCTCGAATTGATCACGCTTGATGAGGGAGATGAATTGCGTCTTGATCTTAAAATTCTTGGCAACCTCGGGAAGCACAATAGCCGGCTCGGGTACCCTCAACTCCGGATGCATGTATTGGCGTGCATTCCGGGGTAGAGCGTTGAGTTGAGCCTCGGCTCTCATCCGTTGCTCCCGTTCTCTTCTTGCCACCTCCTCTTGATTGTCCCTGTCAAGTTGCAATCTAGCCATTTCAGCCCTAAGTTGAGCCAACTACTCATCAACATGGAGAGCTTGATTCGCCATCCTTTTCCTTCTTCGGGCTTCCTTGAGAATACTTTCCGGATCACTCACAAACTCAAGCTCAAGTGTTCCTCGGGAGGAACGAGCTAGCATACACCTATGAAACAAAAACACAAACCAAAACAAATCAAAAACAAACAAAGGGTTTGGGCTATTCCCTCACCCAAATCACTACCAAAACACAAGAAACTCACCAAATTGGCACTCAATGCACTTAGACTTCCCCGGAAACGGCGCCAATCTTTTGATCGCCTCTCACGGTGTGCGAGGGTCTAGAGATACAATTTATAACCCGACCCCGTTGTAGCACGTGGTGGGTGTCGAACACTCGGGAAGTCTACTCGATTGATGTGCCTAGACACTAGGAAGCTGGAAAAGAGAGCTTAAAACAAAGGAAAACAAAGAGAACAGTCGGGACCGACACAGAGGTCACGTCGGGCCCGATGTTGGCGACAAGAGGAAGTCGGGACCGACGTAGGGTAAGTCGGGCCCGAGGTAGCTGGGTTTGTCGAACTTCAAAGATTAAAAGTAGATCTTGGGCTTTTGGGTTCCTTCTCTAGTAGATTAAGGCTTATCCACCCCAATTCAAGCAATGAGTGATGATCGGACTAGGATCGAGTGCTTTCGCCCTCGTTCCAACCACTTCTACACATCGATCATTGGGGAAATCCCCTTCGAAGCAAGGTCTTGAGATTGACACATGTTCACTTTCGCTACTTTGCCAATCTCAAGCCTTGATTCCCGACTTTCGCAAGGAATTGTAGCTCTATGTAGAGTGGGTTCCTTAGATCAAACACTCAAGGCTATGGAATTGGGGTTTCTAGCCTAAACCTAGCTAGGGTTTTCCCCCATAACCCAAGATCAAGGAGATCTACTCCATGTGGCAAGGAAAGAAAGCAATCAAATCAAAAGGGAAAGCAATCATCATAATCAATCTCAAAACAAAGCAAAGTTTCATTCAAGTCCAAAGCAATCCACAAATTCCAATCAAGGGTTTTCAAATCCACAAGAACAAAGCAAATCAAAGCAAATCTACCAACAAAACCTATCAAGACTTCCTCCCTTGGCCGATTCTCTCTCTCTTCCTTCTCCTCTCCTTCCTCCTTGCTCTCCAAGAATCCTCTTGGCTCCCTTGGAACCCCCCTTTTTGTGAGAGAGAACCCCCCTTTTTGTGAGAGAGAACCCCCCTTTTTGTGTGTATGTGAGGGAGAACCCCCCTTTTTGTGAGAGAGAACCCCCCTTTTTGTGGGAGAAAGCCCCCCTTTTTAGAAGACAAGAGGGCCTTTTATAGATTAGATGAGGGGCAAAAGTGAAAGTTTACAATTTCGTGCCTTGGAGCCCAAGTAGTCCAGTGACCGACTCGGACCGACACGGAGGACCTCGGGCCCGAGTTACTGTGCATCTCGGTCCGAGGTTGGAGACTTCAAAGTCGGGCCCGATGTGGTTGCAACTCGGTCCTGACCTCGTTCCACCTTCTTCTTAGTTGGCTTCTCTTGTTCTTCTTCATGGCTTGCTTCTCCCTTTCCCGCTTTAGCTCGGCCTTTGCTCCATGTCTCGACCCTCCTTCAAATCGATCCTTGATTCATGCCAAATTACCTACAAAACACATAAAAGGTGCGTAGTCTCCGAATCTCATAGAAATACGGGAACTAAGCTAAAAAGGAACAAAACGCACAAGAAAAGGGGAAAAAGAAACATATTTACAAAGGAAATCACATATGAAAACACCACCAAATAGAGAGACATCAAGCCGCAGTCAGTGAGGGTATCACCGAGCGACTTCCTTCCTACGGCCGGATTTTTCAGCAGCCATCGAAGAACCAGACAGACCTCCATCAAGGCCCAGTGCACCGCAAGCGCCCAGTTCACTGTGAGGACTGGCTCCGGACGTGGCGCGTCCTCATCGACACGAACGATGGACATGTCCGCGACAGGGAGCGCCAAGACACGCTTCCCCGATTGGACTTCCATCCTCAGTACCGGATCCTGCAGCATCATTTCGTAGTTTCTTTCCTCCTCGACTATCCTAGTGAAGGAGGAAGTGTGGCCCACCGCGTTGAGGCAAGGCACCAAGCATTGGCGTCCTTCCGAGCTCCGCCGCGTGAAGTTGCGGATGAACATGCGTGTGTCCACCAAAACCCGGGCGAGTTGGGGGTTGTGGTTGTTTGTGTTGTAAGCCATTGGAAAAGGGTTGAATATGTTGAAGGATTTTGTGTTTCTGTAGAGAATTCTTGTAAATTTTCTTGTTGATCAAGTGAGAACATATATACGTTAGGACTTAGGAGCAACAACTTACTTATAGGGACGTTGGAGTTCTCCACCAAATAAAGGGACGTTGGATTTCAGTAGGTTAACCGAAGAGGAAATTTTTCCCGCCAAGCACTCTTTCATTTCCCTCCAAAACATGGTTTAATAGTGTTTAATCAAAAAAAATTGGGAGAAGTACTTTTGATTTGACATTACCCACTTCTAGCCGTAATAGTGTAATACTATAAGCCTATACCCTATAATCATCATTACATTCATTTTTTATTTTTTTGGTCCATAAAAATCCTAAATAACTTGTTTATTTGTAACTTGTAACTACAACCACTTTGAATTGTTTATGGTAGACGTCATGTACATAATTTCTAGCGTTTAATAATAAATTTTAAAAGGGTCCTTCCCATTTTGCGACATTGTGCATTCGGTTATTTTGATGGAAGACATACATACATAGATGATATCTTACATTTCCTGTCATAATGAAAATTCAATCCTGTCATGATGTCTTCCTTATATCTGCGAATTGCTGGTCATGTATTTGTTTGGGATAATCTCAACACATATAAACTACAATTTTGAATCTCACAAAACCAACACTATGCAATCCATTGGAAGAAACTCAAGTTTTTGGTGAAAATTGATATTTTCCCTAATTGCGATTTTTTGTATGAGTTCATTTCGCAAAAGTGTGCAATACGTTATTTTTGCAGTGTGCAATTCTCGATTTTTGGTATTCTTAAGTTTACGTAGTAACTATTCTTAAACAACAAGGATAATGATAACGTATCAAATGTGCTATTAGTAGAATATAGAACTATTGCTTTATCAACATTACACATGTAACCTTGTACACAAAGGTAGACGGCCCATCAACATGCACTTTCCTAAAGAAGCAGCAAACTTAGAACGTATTCACAAATTTGATGAATGTAATCCACGTCTAGACACCTAAATGGCTTATGCATTTTGGAATCAAGGTTATAAACGATCAAGCACAGATCGCCAGTGCCAACAAGTAACAACTATCCATAGATAATCCATCATATGGATTTTAACTTTAAGACAAGTTATGTCCAGGAAGTTGAGATGACGAAAACAATAACCCAGCATTTGTAATTTAAAATTAAGACAAGTTATATCCAGGAAGTTGAGAAGAAGAATAACAATAACCCAGCATATGGAATTTAACATTAAGACAATTTATAGCATCACAGGTGTTACATATTTGTACAATGGAGATCCTCTAGCTATTCTTACAACAAAATATCACCAGTGCCAACAAACCATCCATAGATATTCAACAACTTATATCATGTAGCATGACTGGAATTCTTCTATCCCAAAAAATATCAACAGTGGCGACAACCACCCATTACTGATCATAAGACAGGATATATCACTTAGCATGCAAGAAATCATCTAGCTAATCACAACACTATCTCCAGTGCCAACATCTAATTACACATAGCTAATCCATAAGACAGAAATATGCCAAATTGCCAACAAAAAGATACCAATTACCACAGAAGGAGTGCACATGGTAGAACCTTCAATCTTCACTGGGAACAAGAGGGAAATATAGGCTGTCCATATCCTTGAACACCAATACAGAACCTAGCGCCACATTTTTTATGGGGAGTCTGGTTCCAGTTTTGAAGTCGTAGAGCGTCAGATACTCACTTGTCCTTGCAAAAACCTTGAGACTGTTGTCTTCGCCTATTAACCCATACACTTTGCTTGTTCCAGGGGAGAGATCAAACCATTTCATTTCAAGCCACTCCAAATTCAGCCAAACAAATACACCAACTGTCTCAAGAGATTTTTCATCACCCCAACGAACAAGTGACAGTGTTCCTTCCCAGATGCGAAGCCCAGTTGAATAATCCTTGTACTCTGGCTCTGGCGGCATCGGAATGAAGCCAAAAGTTTCTTTCACAAAGTCAAATGTCAAAACAACATGGGACCCATTGGCGAAAAACCTTCTCCAATGACAAACCCCTCCTATTACTACACCGTGACAGCAGTCGGAGGGAAGCCAACCCCTCATATTTTCCGGTTTAAAGATGGTATAGGCCCCTTTGTCTTGTGAGACAAGAACACCCAACGGACCATCCTCTTTCTCTTTGGTCATATACAAATTGAGTACAATCAACTTAAAACGACAGCTATCATCTGGGTTGACCTAAAACCAGTGCAACAATAGCGTATTGGCATTTTATCCCAGGTATAATCCCATAAGGGTTACGTTGGAACAGTGAAACACTTATTCATTGCCCAATTCCCCACAATAAAGTACTTTAATGATTGATCGAAATAGCACCTGACGCCCTTGTCACAGCCCCAGAAGTAGATTCTTCTGTTCTTTGTTTGCCGCTTATGGACCTCTTCCGCATCCAGAGGTATGCTGTGGGGGTAAACATTGATCCACGTTTTCACATGCGCTCGTTGATATTCAACACAGATCCGTGGATTTTGGAGAGACAGGTGCTCTTGCTTGAAGTAATCGGAGTCGATTACGTCCTTCCATTCCCGGCAAACCGTTCGAAATCGAAGTATTGATTTCGCTGGCAAACGGATGGCAACCAGAAGCAAGACATGTTGCAGAAAGTAGTCGGACATTTTTGAAGTTCCTTGAACAGTAAACCCCAATTGGGCGAAGGAGGTGAACAGAAACTTTCGGGAAAGAAAAGTACTCCAAGGTATTTCAAACCCAGTTCGGTGAAGGAAGGAGGTGAACAGACGTGAAGAAGATTGTGGTTTCAAACCCAGTTCGGTGAAGGAAGGAGGTGAACAGACGCGAAGAATATTGTGGAAGGAAAAATATTGAATGAATCTTCGCGAAGAAGATTGTGGATTGCAGAGAAGGGGAGTCAATGAAATGATTAAAATAATGTTTGTTCGGGTGTTTGAGATTTGGGTTCATTTAATAAAGTACTCCGTATGTTTAAAAACATTAATCGAAAGTTTAATTTAGTAATATTATTATTATTGTGGCATCTATAAAAGTATAACTAGGAATGCCCCCTTGAGGGGCGGAGAGTATTGTCTCTCATTCTACCAAAAAAATATATGAGTATAACTAGGAAAAGGGATCTGAAGCCAATAAATTAGGGCTAATAAAATAATACTGGTAAGTAAAGTTGTGCAAATCAATCTTAACAACTATAAATGTTATCCCTCTATGTCCGATAAATGCTCCATTGGAGTGATCATTTCTACTAATACTCCGTATTAAGTTGTAACAAACCCGTACAAGCTTTTTTCAATAAAATTAAATAAATACTTACAATTGCCTAATCAATTTTTTAGGGACATCAAAGTTTCTTATTTCAAAATAAAATAACATAATGAACATTATATATGTTTTAGAAAGTAAAGGAAACATACAATATTGTTATCGATTATTCACAATTTTATAAGTATGAGAATTGCATAAATCTAAATCTAAAAAATTAGTTCAAAAAACAAACCTTATAATGCAAATAGTGTAAGAAAATAAAAAAACACTTGATATAAACTTTGTCTCGTCCAAAATATCACCAGTTCAAACAACTATCCATTGCTAATCAAAAGATAGGATATATCACTTATCATGATTAGAAATCTTCTATTTTAGCTTCATTTGCTTGTATAATTGATCCTGTAAACGAGTTGTTCACGGATTTGTCTCTCGAAAAAACAAAATGACAGGTTCGCGAGTAAGCTCGAGCTCAGTGAACATTTAAATGCCCAAATCAAAAACAAGATTTTAACCTCCAACCAAGCTCACGTTCGATCTCAAGCTCGTCTATTTTTTACCGCGCCGAGCTTGAGCAGCGCAAATAAGAAAAAAAAAGATAATTTTAAAAGAAATAGTTTAAGAAGTTATTTTAGGATGAAAAACTACATATTTCTAAAAGCAACATCAACAAACACAACAAAACATATCATACTTCTAAAAGGGAAATGCAAATCCATAATTCTATAAGCAACATCAACAACCACAACAAAATACATCCTAAAATGCTAAGTTACCAAGGATGGGTTGGGGTTCGTTGCATCCTCAAAGATAATACACACACTGAAACCATTAACATAAATCGGAGTTCATTCACAATCTAATAATGGTCAAACATCCATAGATTCCATACAACCAGCTAGCTTCCCTTCCCCCCCCCCCCCCGGTTTAGGGTTCTTTCCATCCTCCAGCTCACATCGCAGCTTAAGGACCATACGGCGCAAATCCTTCAGTTCGCTACGTAAATCTTCGATGCTTTGCAGCATCCGCTTCCCAAGGTCGTCGTCGCATACTGAACCAATTAAGTCAAGTTCTTGATCCAAAGCATCCTCCACCGCTTCAGATTCTCCCCGGAAATGATGCTCATATTTCCTGAAATCCGCGCTTTGATAGCTCTCCCCAAAATCTGACATTCTCGATGCACACAAACCTGTTCTCAACACATTCAACATTATTAGGTTAGCACATGCACATGTATACAAAAGATAGGTCCTATTTTAGGTTGTACATAACACATTTAACAATATTTTCTTAGCATAAACACATTTATTCGAAAACATGTTCTGTTTCAGTTCTCAGACATCACCTTGAACATGGTATTCTAAGCACAACCACATATATGAAAAGATAGGTCCCTGCTTCTGGTTTGTACACAAGACATTAAGCCTTACCTCTTTCCTCAACTGGAACACAGCTACACAGGCACAAAATCCCAACCTGTTAGAGGCATTGGAACCTGCAACACACAAACGAAGGATTTTCAACACCGTTAGAGAGGTAAATGACAGATGATATGAGATGAAATGGGAGAGTTTTAGTAGGTGGAGAGCCTTTACAAGTGATAAAAGTGAGAGTTTAAGTTCCTGCAAGGCAATGGGTAACTACAAGCACAAGTTAATGACCTTTTATAGGAGAGAGAGAGGGGAACTAGGGTTTTCATTCAACCGTGCCAAACACATCGGACAAGGGTCCTTCCTTTGGCAGCAACTGACACTGGCAGACCTCACCATACTACCAGACATATAAATTACAGCTGCAGACAAACTTTAACTTCAGTAGAAAGATTCCCAAACAAAAAATAGCATGTGGCCCCCACAAACAACATATAAATCACCAAATGAACTACACCCCCAAAGATTCCCAAAATAAGACATCATATGGACCCCATAAATCTGACAGTTGCAACTTTCAGCTACATCACCCACACACATGGGAGTAATTTAATAGTATGATGACAAAACTTCTGAACTCCACAAACAAACACACCTACATTACAACCTGAAAGCACACAACTTACTATAAGTAGGAAGCAAACATACAGTTAAGCATTGCTGAACTTCAAAGCCCAAAACCATGTCCCCTTCTGCAACAAGAGAACAAATGTGCAAATAAGACATATTCTTTGTCCCCCATAAAAAATAGCATTTGGACCCCACAACCAACATGAGTTAATGAACTACACCCCCAAAGATTCCCAAAATAAGACATCATGTGGACCCCAAAAATCTGACACTTGCAACTTTCATCTACATCACCCACACAACATGAATTTAATAGTATGATGACAAAACTTCTGAACTACTACTAAAGTTCCACAAACAAACACACCTACAGTACAACCTAAAAGCACACAACTTCCTATAAGTAGGAAGCAAACATACAGTTAAGCATTGTTGAACTTCAAAGCCCAAAACCATGTCCACTTGTGAAACTGCAACAAGAGAACAAATCTGCAAACAAGACATATTCTGTGTCTCACAAAAAATAGAATGTGGAGCCCACAAACAACATATAACTCACCAAATGAAGTAATGAACTACACCCCCAAAAGATTCCCAAGATAAGACATCATGTGGACCCCACAAATCTGACACTTCAACTTGAGGGAAAGCAAACACTTTCATCTACATCACCCAAACACATGTAATGTTATATAGTATGATGACAAAACAAAGTTGAACTGTAGTACATAAGTTCCGCATACACTTGGACACAGTGGGACATGGCATATAACCCTAAACAACTAAACCAAGAGCGAAAAGTAGATTGACGAATACAAACAGACATAGACGCCAACCATAAATAGTAAAACATTATAACAAAAGGGTTGTGGAGTGGTTGGCTCCTGATGTTGCACAAAATAGTAGCAAACAAACACACCTACAATAGAACCTGCAAACACACAACTTAGTAAAATTAGGTAGCACATACAGTTAAGCATTGTTGAACTTCAATACACAAAATCATTTCCCCTTGTGAATCTGCAACAAGAGAACAAACCTGCCTTGTTACCTACTAATCATCTTCCACATCGTCGTTCTCCCCGGAAGCTTTTCCAACCGCTGAATGCATGTTGTCCACGACCTCATCATCCTCCTTCCTGGGACAAGAGTCCCCACTACTTGCATCAATGATGTCGGGTTGGCCTTCCCAGAAAATCTGATCCCACAGTGAACTTAATTCTAGGTCTAGCCCAGATTCCCGGTACTCCTTACATTCAGGGCAAGCTTGCACTATCAGTAATGAGAATATGGCTACAACGTGAAGATAGACATTGCACTATTCTGTATACTATCACGGATATATTGATTATTATTCAATAACACGTATAGTCTGTTTACTCTGTTATATGATGTATTATTGTTAGCTTTTTCTTTGGAGAATATATTCCACTTTAGGGTGAGTTATTCTACATTATCTCTGTGGGAGTATTCTCTGAATTAGATCCATACAAACACGGCAGTTTCATATTTGCTAAATGACTATATACTTAGCATATCAACCAAAAACATATCTAGCTAGTCCACAATACAAAGTCACAAAGTGATCATGAAAACGTTTCTAGTATTCGATGGGACTATCCAGGGAGCTTACCTCGATCATCTGTTGCCACCATGTGTCATCCCCGATGAATCGGCCGGTGGACAGGTCCCATGCATCATTGCCTCCAAGAGCTTTGAAGGAACACCAAGTACGCCACTTTGACCGGTGATCCTCTAGTCTGAATATCAGTTCCGAGGGGACCAGCAGAATACCAGTTTGGTGCCCAAACAGGTTGGAAGTCTCCCACCACGATATACGCTCCTCCTGAGGAAGGTGAGCCTTGCTCATGGAATTTCGAACAATAGTTAGGAAAATCTTATCTCAGTCCTTCTTCCATGTTAGATTCCTACGCATCTGCAATCCATGTAAAACCAGTAAGTAACGTGTAGGTACTAAAGAATAAGCACATAAGGTTTCAAACTTGGAAGTAAGAATAAAACATGAAAGCAAGCAAGCGAGCTACAACCCTCTTAATGGAGAGGGTTCATACGGGAAGCATGAAATTCGGTATGAAAGCAAGCAAATAAAGGAGAAACCATAAACACAGATGTGGGAGGAAGACACGGGGGAAAGATTGCTTCCGACAAACAGTAAAGACAGCAACATCAGACAGAGATGAACTGCAACCCTAGTTCTATCCAACGGCCGTGAAACAGGGAAATCTGAACTGTACAACCGTAGTGCTCAGATTCAAAATTGTAATGGAAGTCCGTTCATTCCATCAAATCACACCAAAACAGATCAAGAACATCGAAGGGGCCATCAAAGCCCCCGAACAGACAACAAAAGAAAAATAAACACAATAAAGAGTAAGGAATTGGAAGTTAGCCGCAGAGATTATAAGTCCATGTGGAGTTTCCGAAGATCATTTCATGGCCTCTTTCCCTCTCTTGATTCCTACCTTCTCCGATATCGACTCAGAATACGACGGGTCCAAGATGAACGCTCAGCGAGGAGAATCAGAAAAGTCTATCTAAAAGTTGGTATCGAAGCTTTTCTAAGAAGCTTCGGTCCATAACGACGTCGTCTTGCTGGCTATTTTTTATATTTTTTTTGATAAGGTAAGAACTCAGACCAGGAAAAATAATGGGTCACCCGACTCTGTGCTTCCGTCAGGCGGGTCGGGTCGGCTTTGAGTCGAGTCAAATCAGTTTATGGTAATCTCGTGTTCGGGATTTGTTAGATTCGGCTCAAATCTGTTCGGGGCAGACATGTCTCATGTATAAAAAAATTTATTTTTTTCTCGGGCCGGGTTTGTGTTCAGAGACGTGAGAACCGGACGGGTTTCTCGGGTCTTCTCAAGTTCTAATAACCCTACACCCGACCCACCCATCACTCGGGGGTCGGTCGGGTGACCCACCACCCTTGATTTATTACGTTATGATTCTATTAATTAGTCAAATTCAAATTCGAGTTATAGGCACTAATGCATTGATATTGGTGCCCCTAAAAACAGGTGAAAAGCGTAAATTTGGTGGTGAAGTTGAGAAAACAATAATGGATACTCAAAAATTACGGCCGATCAGATCTCCTCAACCATTTAAACTATCTCTTGAGAATTTACCGATCGCCAGATATCGTACTCTAGTTTTTTCCAATCACGCATATTAATTGGTCCATGAAAGTTTGATAACTAGTTGGTATATTAAACGTAAAGGCAAACCTCGTGTTGTCAATTGCACACTCTGCGCCCTAATCCGTAAACCCAACAACCACGAAACCCTACGATCCAGTATTTGAGCCATATACGGACCGTTTTGCTTTCCAAAACCTAACATGTATTTAGTCTTGATTCGTATTAGTTTAATTATGATCATTTACATAGGACCTTACGACCCCATCCATCAAGCTTCTCAAGGCCTCCTTATGGCCCGACTAACCATTTGATAACTAGTTGGTATATTTAATGTAAATGCACACCTCGTGTTGTCAATTGCACACCCTACGGCCTAAACCATAAACCCAACAATCACGATATTGAAAGCTTTATATTTTTATCGATATACATATCATATTTCTTTCCAAAACCTAACATGTATATAGTCTCGTATTCGTATTAGTTTAATTACGATCCTGAACACAGGCCCTTATGATCCCATCCATCAACCTTGTCACGGCCTCCTTATGGCCCAGCAAACCGTTTCATAACTAGTTGTATATTTAATGCCAATGCACACCTCGTGTTGGCAATCGGACACCCTACGCCCTAAACATAAACCCAACACTCACGATATCCTACGATCCAATTTTTTTTCCATATACAGAACATATTACTTTCCAAAATCTAACATGTATATAGTCTCGTATTCTTATTAGTTTAATTACGATCCTGAACACAGGCCCTTACGATCCCATCCATCAAGCTTGTCATGCCCTCCTTATGGCCCGACAAGCCGTTTCATAACTAGTTGTATATTTAATGCCAATGCACACCTCGTTTTGGCAATTGCACACCCTACGCCCTAAACATAAACCCAACAATCACAATATCCTACGATCCAGTTTTTTTTATCCATATACTGATCATATTGCTTTCCAAAACCTAAGATGTATATAGTCTCGTATTCGTATTAATTTAATTATGGTCCTGAACACAGGACCTTACGATCTCATCCATCAAGTTGTCACGACCTCCTTATGCCCCGACAAACCGTACCGTTGCATAACTAGTTGGTATAATTAAAGCAAATGCACACCTCGCGTTGGAAATTGCACACCCTACACCTTAAACCATAAACCCAACAATCACAATATCTTGCGATCCAGTTTTTGATCCATATACTATTGCTTTCCAAATCCTAACATGTATTTAATCTCGTATTCGTATTAGTTTAATTATGATCCTGAACGTAGGACCTTACGATCCCTTCCATGAAGCTGTTCAGGACCTCCTTATGGTATCCGACCCTAAAACACTATCCCAACTCGAATTAGACATTTGACATCATAACATCTCAGATTCACTGTTTCAAACAAATGCAAAACTGCACGTAGCGAGGTAACCCTTTTGTGTTGGATCGTTGAGACATTTGAAATCTTGAAATCCTAACCTCTCTAGGGTCGATGACACTAAAATCACCAACATGTTGCATACGAAATGGACCATATAATCGCTATCCTCGTAGAATCGGACCGGCTTTCGGTAAAAACCTTGCAAATCATCATCCTCGCTTAGCTTTAAATTTCAGTTGGAATGCTGGAGCAGTTCCTAAGCTAAATTAAGTTCCTACCTAAACTAAATTTGACCTAAACTAAAATAAGTTTCTACCTAAACTAAATTTAACCTAAACAAAATTAAGTTTCTACCTAAACTATATATTACCTAAACTAATGCCAATTTTTCTATACATTTTTTAGTAAGCTTATTTTATTGACAACGCACAGTGACACCTCATGACAACGCACAGTAACGACAGTAGTGCATGCAGTCGTGTCACTGTGCGTCAGTGCCACATCCAATCAAAGACCGGAGATTTCAATACAATATTTCGGTTAGCGTGGGTCGTTCAAGGTGGCACCATCGAAAGGGTAAGGATGGTGATCCGTGTGAATTGATTGAAGTGCATTTCGAAATAAGTTTTTGGGTTTGAAGTTACTGTGAGGGTATAGGAATTAGGGTTTAGGGTGTGCAATTCGTTATTTGCGGTGTGCATTTCACCCTAACTAGAACATGTGACATTTGTGACTATATATTATGAATAATTTCTAGATTAAGTGATTAACATCTTGTTTCCATTACCAAATGTACCTGTCCATCATACAACCTTTGTAATCAACAAATTAATAATGTTTATCATTTTCATACTTCATATATAACAAAATGTACCAATCTTTTGTGTTATCCTTGCATACTTAGCTGTTAGCAATAATATATGATCTTACCTTTCATAGATTAGATGTTACAATATTATCCAAACTACCTCAATGGTCGTAGGTAAAGCAAAGTTTCTTTGATAAAAGGCAACGAATCACTCATAACGTGGGATCCACGTATGAATGAAGTTATGTTTACAAAACGATCATTTGTGGGTTTGAAAGCTTTAGTTATTTTGAAATGAGATGATCTAAAACAAACACATGAGAAACGATCAACTAATGCACACTTTCGAAAATTTTTATTTGCAAACTTGCGCGAAATCCACTAAACCCAATTTCGAGAGGTGCACAATATCAACTTGGAATAAAAACTACAAGTCCTTCGAATGGATCGACTTCTCTCGGGTTTGTTTGTTTGAAAGCTTAGTTATTTTGGGTTTAGGGTTTAGGGTTTATGGGTTATGGTTGATGGATTATGGATTAGGGTTTATGGTTTATGGTTTAGGGTTTATGGTTTTGTGTTTAGGGCATAGGGTATAGGGTATATGGTTTAGGGTTTATGTTCTATGGTTTATGGTTTAGGGTTTAGGGCTTAAGGTTTAGGGCTGAGGGCTGAGGAATGAGGGCCTAGGGCTCAAGGTTTAGGTGTTTTAGGGTTTAAGGGTTTAAGGGTTTAGGGTTTAGGGTTTAGGGTTTAGGGTTTAGGGTTTAGGTTTTAGGGTTAGATTGTATATTTTGTTACAAGTCTTTAGTTTTTGGGCTTACAAGTCCTTCAAATGGATCGTATTCTCTCGGCTTTGTTTGTTCGAAAGCTTTAGTTATTTACGGTTTAGGGTTCAATAGATTGTATACTATGTTAGGGTAAATTACGCAAAACGACCCATAAATTATATTACTTTTCTAAAATCCATCCATAAAAAGCAAATTTTTCCATAACCACACATAAACACAAAAAGCTTTCAAATAACCACCCAAATCCTAACTTGTTGGTATTTTGTAGCGTTTCAAAATTTTTAAACCAAATCGAAATCAACCTAGTTTGCGTGGGTGCAACTTTCATTGCATATTACAAGGTAGTGGTTCAGGCTTTATATTCAGCGTCGAAGTGCTTTACGAGGGTTGAAGTTAGCCTCCAAAATTAGAGAGATTGAAGTCGGCGACTTCGAACTTCCAAATTTCGCGTTCATGCAAGTTCTCTTCTGTTCGCATTACTTTGTATAAATAGTTTTCCATTAAATGAGTAAACATACGGATATGAAGGTTTTTCGTTTTAAAAATAGGGTTTAGGTAGAATGGTTTTGTATAATTTACCCAATTTGTTATATACAGTATGTAGTAAGAAAAGGATAAACATTACAGTATTAATTGGATTATTCAAAATGTTGTACTCCGTATTATTGAAAACATTACAGTATTAATTGTGTAATTTACCCATTCTACATTTCTACCTAAACATTTTGGAGTAATGATTATTCTATTGGCAATGCGTTTCGAACTAAGTTCATTTTCTATGGTGTACAGCTCGAAAGCTAGGGCAGCACATCTGTACAAGTTGAATATTTGCAACTAGCGGCAGTAGAGCAGTCATGTCACTGTGCGTCTGTGCCACATCCCTTCCTAGACCTCAGATTTCAATATAAAATAAATCGCTAAACGTGGGCCGTTAATGGAGGCACCATCAAACGGATAAGGATGTTGATCCATTACTGAAATTGAGAAATGAACAATATCAACATTGAAGCTTGAAAGGTGTCTCTACAATTGTGTTTGGATCATCCACTTGAAAATCGATGCACTAATGCACATATTCGAAAATAACGTGTTGCACACTTGCGCTAAAGCGACCATTACCAAAACCGAAAAATGCACAGTATCAACTTAGAAGGGATCGTATTCTCTCGGGCTTGTTTATGCATACTTTCGAAATTAATTTATTGCACAATTGCGCTAAAACTACATTGACAAGATTTGTTTTTCTGTATGACCATATATATAATATTACTTTATTTAAGTCTCTACGCATTCAAATTTTCATTGAAGAATAGCATCAATATAAAAAATAGGATTATTAGTGATGTTGGCCGTTGGGTTAACGTGGGTCGTTCATGGTGGCACCATCGAACGGCTAAGGATGGTGATCCGTGTGACATGATTGAAGTGCATTTCGAAATAAGTTTTTGGGTTTCATGTTCGGGTGAGGGTATAGGAATTAGGGTTTAGGGTGTGCAATTCGTTATTTGCGGTGTGCATTTCACCCTAACTAGAACATGTGACATTTGTGACTATATATTATGAATAATTTCTAGATTAACATCTTGTTTCCATTACCAAATGTACATGTCCATCCTACAACCTTTGTAATCAACAAATTAATAATGTTTATCATTTTCATACTTCATATATAACAAAATGTACCAATCTTTTATGTTATCCTTGCATACTTAGCTATTAGCAATAACACATATAATCTTACCTTTCATAGATTAGATGTTACAATATTATCCAAACTACCTCAACGGTCGTAGGTAAAGCAAAGTTTCTTTGATAAAAGGCAACGAATCACTCATAACGTTCGCTATTGATTGGTTTGAGCTTCAAATCTTGTTTGAGCATGGACATCCATCAAGCAACTCTTCAAAGAGGAGCCTTGTTTGAAGATTGTTTGTTGTCCCTATGGTGTATTTTGTTTGGGTGGGAGTCACGTATGAATGAACTTATGTTTGCAACACGATTATTTGTGGGTTTGAAAGCTCTAGTTATTTAGTGATGAGATGATCTAAAACAAACACATGAGCAATGATGAACTAATGCACAATTTCTCAAATTTTTAATTGCACACTTACGCGAAATCCATTAAATCCAATTTCGAGAGATGCACAATATCAACTTCGAATAAATACGACAAGTCCTTCAAATGGATCTATTCTCTAGGGTTTGTTTGTTCTAAAGCTTAGTTATTTTGGGTTAGGGTTTAGTGTTTAGGGCTTAGGGTTTAGGGTTCAAGGTTTAGGGTTTAGGGCTTAGAGTTTAGGGCTTAGAGCTTAGGGCTTAGGGTTAAGGTTTAGGGTTTAGGGATGAGGGCTAAGGGTCGAGGGTTTTGGGTTTTGGGCTTATGGCTTATGGCTTAGGGTTTAGGGTTTAGGGTTTAGGGTTTAGGGTTTAGGGTTTAGGGTTTAGGATTTAGGGTTTAGGGTCTAGGGTTTAGGGTTTGGGGTTTAATAGATTGTATATTTTGTTTGGGTAAATTACGCATAACCACCCATAAATTAAGTTTGTTCGAAAGCTTTATTTTTGGGATTACAATTTAAGGGTGGTTTTGTATAATTTACCCATTTTGTTATATACAGTATGTAGTAGGGAAAGGATAAACATTACAGTATTAATTGTACTATTCAAAATATTGTACTCTGTATTATTGAAAACATTACATTATTAATTGTGTAATTTACCCATTCTACAACTCTACCTAAACATTTTGGAGTAATGATTATTCTATTGGCAATGCGTTTCGAACTAAATTAATTTTCTATGGTGTACAACTCGAAAGCTAGGGCGGTACATCTGTACAAGTTGAATATTTGCAACTAGCGGCAGTAGAGCAGTCCTGTCACTGTGCGTCTGTGCCACATCCCATCATAGAGGCAGATTTAAATATAAAATAATTCGGTAAACAAAATCAACTTCGAAGATTGAAAGGTGTCATACTATTGTGTTTGGATTATCCACTTGACAATCGATGCATTAATGCACAGTTTTGAAAATAACGTGTTGCACACTCATGCTAAATCCACCATTACCCAAATCGAAAATTGCACAGTATCAACTTAGAAGGGATCGTATTCTCTCGGGCTTGTTTGCTTGAAAGTCTTTGTTATTTTGTGGTTAGATCATCTAAAACAACCACATGAAAAGCGATGCACTTATTCACACTTTCAAAATTAACTTCATGCACACTTGTGCTAAAACAACATCGACATGATTTGGTTTTCTGTATGACCATATATATAATATTACATTATTTGAGTTTCTTCACATTCAAATTTTCATTGAAGAATAGCATCAATAAAAAATAGGATTATTAGTGGTGTTGGCCGTTGGGATTGTAAATCATAAGATGGCAATCACAAACCTATCTTTGGTTGGGTTAGTGTAATTTATGCTATAAATTTTGAAATTGGAATTACTGTGGGTCTTTGACATTGTGAGTGCGTTGAACAAATCTGAACCATCGATTCAAACACCATCCAACGGTTGCCTGAACCGTGAATCAAAGGACTGCATACTAATATACAATACCCTTTCAAGATAGGGGGTACTCATTTTCATAAATATTTTCTTGTTTCGACAAAAAAACTCTCTCAATTGCTGGTCTCAGATCTGGAAGATATGAAGCGCCCACGATACACCCAGGATGAAGATTTCGAAACACAATATGAAAAGCTACAGCTGGGTTATGAAAGCATTGTACGCGCTTACAGTGCTCTACAAAGTCGATGTCATGTTATGGAAACTGAGATCCGAATCAAGGATCTCGAAATCAAGGCTCTTCAGCAAGAAGCAGCTGATTTGAAGAATTACTTCACGAGACTTGGTCGACTGCAAGTCATAAAGCGTTTGAAGAATGCTGCTGAGGCAGAGGAGGCCGCCCTCGAGCGCCACTATCCAATCGCTCCCGATTTGGAGGCCGTTAACAGGCAAGATGTGAATTGAAGTTATCAAACCTATGTTTCAAACTCAGAGAAGACTTTCTTGTCCGTTTGCGATCATTGAAGCAATATCACTAATTATGACTTAGATGTTGGTTATTGTAGTGGTAGCGTACCTAGTGGTTGTTATTATGACGTGTGATGTTTGTAATCCAGTTAAGTTGTTTGAATGGTATTTGTTGTTTGTATGAAGTTAATGGAGATATCATTTTGGTTTGAATGGTATTTTGATTGAATGCTACTTGTGATTGTTGCCTTGCAATTATGTTGTTGGATCATCTAAAACAAACACATGACAAGCCATGCACTAATGCACACTTTCGAAAATAACGTGTTGCACACTAGCGCTAAAATAAATACATGACAAACGATGCACGTATTGCACACTCTCGAAAAGAACGTATTGCACACTTGCGCTACGTCCACGTTGACTGGAGGGTTCTGTGTGTATGATAGGATATATATATATAATAGTAAATTATTTAGATTCATTCACATTCCAATTTTCATTGAAAATTATGCTAGAAATTATGAAATTAGATCTTCACACTAGTTTTAAGAAAACTAGTAAATAAGCTCAAAATCTTAAACTTTTTTCAATCTTATCACTCACCACCTTTTTGGACCAATGAATGAATACTTAGTCAATAAAATCACATTCCAATAAGCATTCTCATTACTCTCTCCTAATCAATTGCCTAGAAAACTTAAAACGACACTTAAAGTGGGTAAAAAATAAAGTGTAAAAAAGAAACTTATTTTGAAACGGAGGGACTATACCGTTTCAAGAGAGGGTCTACTCATTTGTTAAACCACCGGACTTGTGATTTTTGCCTTGCAATTATGTTGTAGTATTTTGGTAGTGATCGAATCGCACACTCTATTGATACAACTCTTAAAACACTTAAATTCATAACCAAACTACATTAGTTTAAAACCTGCTAAAATAGAGGATTGTTTAAAAATTCAAATTTATGTAGTTTGGTTATGAATTTAAGTGTCTTAAGAGTTGAATTTGACTAATTTAAGGGTGATGAACATAATGGTAAGCTTGAAATTGGCTAATTTGAAACGGAGAAGGGCGTCAACTGGATAAGTCAAAACCTCAGGGGGAACCAACTACCAAGAGGAATAAGTTGTTTTCTTGGGCACCAAAAGGAAAAGGCAAAAACTTAGGGCACCGAATGAAATTTCCCGAATTATAATAATGTATTCTTAACCATAAAACTTAACACTGGGCTGAATTTTAATTTTATTTTTCCAGGGAATTTTATCTTATTTTATATAAAAAATAAAAACTGGGCCAAGTCATTTTATAAACTCGAAACATAAGCCAATTTATAAACTAAATGAAGGCGGGACTCTTTTTTTGGTATACATATATTGTAGACCACAAGCCATTTTAAGAAATCAAACGTTTTGTCCACCTTTTCCTCTCTCAAAAAAATCAAACTTCCGGTCACCTCTATCTTCAGAGTCTCTGAGTACTCGGTCCCTGTTTAGTCCCCAAAAACCTAGTGGGTTTCGTTCATGGCTTCCTCCTCAACGCACCCTACTTACTGCGATTGCGATGAGTGTGAACGCGGATTTGACCGCCAACAAGAAGGTTATCGCAGGCTCACTCGCGCATACAATGCTCTCCGACGTCGTTTTCAGTCCTTTTACACGGCGACCCACACAACAGATCTTAAACTGAAGGGGGTGGAGGCGGAAGAGGCGAAGTTGAAGGATTATTACACGCGGTTAGGCCGTTTGCAAGTCCTTGATGAGTACAAATTGGGCATTGATGAAGAGAAGGCTTCTCTGGACAAGGACTATCCATCCCCTCCTGACTTGCATGCTCTTCTCATAAAAGAGTACAAACTCCCTAACCCTTAATTTGCATGTTTTTCGGTTCAATTAGAAGTTTGTGTTGTTGGGCATCTTTGATTGCATGTTTCTTTGTATTGGGAGGTGGGTTATTTTGTTTTGGTAGAAGCAGGTGGTTCATTTCTAACCATTGAAGTTTAAATATCAAGAAGATGACGGAAAAGTAGTATCGAATCCGGGTTAATTTCGATACTTTTGATAGTGTGCTCAAAATTGGAATTATTTGGTTTTTTTGGGCATCTTTGATGGGAGCTTTTTTTTAGCATCTTTTGGAGCATTTGAAGTTTGTGTTGTTGGGCATCTTTGATTGCTTGTTTTTCGGTTAGGCCGTTTGCAATTCCTTTATGAGTACAAACTCCCTAACCGTTAACTGGCATTTTGTTTTGGAGCATTAGTTACAACTATAGTTAACTGATGTTTTTCAAATGTTCTGAATTTACGGACAATTGAATTGATTTCCCTCATAGTTATTCATTATTATACTGTTAAATTTATAAAATAACTGATCTCCCATAGGTGGTGCACGACGTCAACAAGTCAGACAAATTCTGCTCAGCAACTACTGGACGACATTAGAAACAAAATACTACTCTTGTTGTCGCCCGAGGATTTACTCCGGTGCCAGTTCGTATGCGTCGAGTGGATGGCCTTGATAAGGAGTAGCGAATTTCTGCAACGACACGTACGCAGCTCAAAGGCAAATCCTGGAAGACGGATGTTGATGACGGTCCAGGGCCACAACTGTGATTGTGTGACGTTAAATGAAACTACATTTGCCGAAACTTCCTGCTCACTTCGGCAACTAGGGGAGTTCGGTTCGATTCCAGCCATGTGGTGCATCATCTCTTATATTGACGGGTTGTTCCTGCTGACACGGGGGATAGACAAGGGGGATTTTGCTCCGTTACAGCTCTGGAACTCCGCACTCATAAAGAAGCGGCTATTGCCAGCTGTTTCGTATGCGCCTCCAAAAAAAAATGCTTTTGGGACACTTGGCCTTCCTCTTGGCATGGGTTATGACGCCGAAAGCGATGATTACATGGTGGTCATGTTAATCTTTTGTGGTTTCCGGTTGGACCGTGTCGCTGTGTTCAGCCTCAAGAATTTTGCATGGACGCTGAAGAGCCCGGACATTCAACTCCGCTGGAGACCAAACTTATGGTATCAAGAGGGCTGCTATTTCAAAGGGGTGCTGTATTTCTTGAACAACGACCATCCTAGTGATTTATCCAAGAGCAGACTGGTTTCGTACACATTGTCCACTGGGGTGATGACGATTAAATCTTTTCCGGCAGAAGTTGCCAGTCATCTTTAGGCCTTGGGCAAGGTTGTAGTTATCGATAATGGGTCGACGTTGGCGGTTACTAATTGCGTTTATGACTTGTGCATTATGAGAGAGTCGGACGGGAATGTGGAATGGGTAAGGCAATACACCTTTCACTTCCCATGGGTGGGTGCCATACATTTCATGCCCAACAATAATGTAGTGCTACACCCACTTGAACCCATTAAAGATAATCTAGAACCGGCGCCGCCGCTGCTCCTATATCGCCTCCTTGGTGATATCTTCACTCGTAGAGTAGTGGACAGGCCACATCTGAGGAGCACCATCCATTACATATCTGAGTACGTACCAAGTCTGTTGCTGCTTTAGTGGATTGATTTTTCCTTGCAATTATGTGGTTGGATTTTGGTAGTGCATTGCACACTCTACTGATACAGATTGCACACTTCTAATTGTTTAAGAACCCCCGTTCCCTATGATATGATTATATATATAATTCACAACCACCACTAAAATGGTAATTATGTATTCTTAAACATAACACTTACGACTAGGCTAATTTTCTTTTTAAGGGAATGCATCTTATTTTATAGTAAAAAAAAAATTGGCCAAGTTGTTTTTAGGGAATGGATCTTATTTTATACTCCCTTTTATGTCCTTTTCATCTGCCGCTAGGCTTACTACCGCCTTAGTTCTACGTATTTAAATTAAATGACCTTTATCAAAAAATTAAATGACAGTTATTAGTTGAACTGATTAATTAAGTAATTCAACATATTTAGAACTTGAAAACAAAACAATAAAACCGTCTTAATTTTTTGGGTACAACCACCAAACCGTCATTAAGGAACAGTTACTTTCGTCCTAATAATTCGAATCAACCGCGTGTAACATTAAATCCCTCAGTTCCCAACGTGTTCTATATACATAATAAGTCCTTCGTATCGTTTCTATCCTTACTAATTAATCTCTGTAAAGCAAAAAAAAAAAAATCCTCAACAGATCTCCATATATCATCTTGTTTCGATTGGCAATCATGTCCCAGAGGTACGTCCAAACATGTCCCCAAACTTACCTCCCGAATGAGATTCGAGATGAGATATTACTCGACATGTCGGTTGAGGATCTTGTACGATCTCAAATTGTATGCACTGAGTGGATGGCCATAATCAAGAGTAGTCGGTTTGTTCAACTTCATCTAAGAAGGTCACAAGCAACTTATCACCGACGCATGCTTATGATGGTACAAGGTCCGGTCCAGGATTGTGTGACTCGACAAGAAACGGCAATGAACCCAACATCCGGTTCACTCCTTGTGCTTGGTGATCCAGAAGTTAAAGAATCGTCGTTCATAATCTCTTATATGGATGGCGTGTTTCTCTTGAGACAGGGTACTTTCAGGGAGGAATTCGCACCATTACAACTCTGGAATCCCGCCCTCAACAAATTCCTCACATTGTCGGATGTACCCGGGTGTAACGACGACCCATTTTTACGGGCAGAAGTTGCTGACCTTGGGATCGGATACGACTCGGAGAACGACGATTACAAGATCGTTAAATTCATTTTCTGCGCGTATACGCTGCAGTATGTGGCTGTTTTTAGCGTGAAGACCTTTGCAGGACGGTGCAGCCAGTCTCCCGACACGATATCAAGTGGGAGTATTGTATGTGGCATATCAATCCATGCTTCTTCAAGGGGGCGTTATACTTCGTGGGCTATAATTACTTTGATGGTGTAACAACGTGGAAGTTGGTTTCGTTCGAGGTGTCAATGGGAATGATCAACACAACGGATCTGCCACAAGAATTGAACGCGCGAATGGTTTGGATGATGAGATCTATAGTAATTGACAATGGCTCCACGTTAGCTATCTCAGATTTTATGAATTCCATGTGGGTTTTTAACGAGTCAAACGTGGGATGGATCAAGAAATACACTTTTGATCTCCCACGTGCACGGGCTGTACACGTCAAGCGAAACAATGACGTAGTAATACACCCAGACCCAGACGATCCCCGTAACAGTGTGTGCTTTATCGTTTATAACCTTGATTCCAAAATGCGTAAGTCATTTAGGTGGCTACACGTGGATTACATTCGTCACATTTGTGAATATGTTCCAAGTTTGCTGCTTCATTAGGAAACTGCATGTTTGTTGGGTCGTCTACCTTTGTGTACAAGGTTACATGTGTAATGTTGATAAAACAATAGTTCTATATTGTACTAATAGCACATTTGATACGTTATCATTATCTTTGTTGTTTAAGAATACTTACTACGTAAACTTAAGAATACCAAAAATCGAGAATTGCACACTGCATAAATAACGTATTGCACACTTGCGCGAAATGCACTCATACAAAAAATCGCAATTAGGAAAAATATCAATTTTCACCAATAACTAAAGGTTCTTCCAATGGATTGCATAGTGTTGGTTTTGTGAGATTCAAAGCTGTAGTTTATATGTGTTGAGATTATCTCAAACAAATACATGACCAGCAATTTGCAGATATAAGGAAGACATCATGACAGGATTGCATTTTCATTATGACAGGAAATGTAATATATCATCTATGTATGTATGTCTTCCATCAAAATAACTGAATGCACAATGTCGCAAAATGGGAAGGACCCTTTTAAAGTTTATTAATTAAACGCTAGAAATTATGTACAATACTCCATCCGTCTAACATAATCAATTCAAAGTGGTTGTACTTACAAGTTACAAATAATAAGTTATTTAGGATTTTTATGGACCAAAAAAAATAAAAAATGAATGTAATGATGATTATAGGGTAATAGGATTATAGTATTACACTATTACAACTAGAAGTGGGTAATGTCAAATCAAAAGTACTTTTCCCAATTTTTTTGATAAACACTATTAAGCCCTGTTTTGGAGGGAAATGAAAGAGTGCTTGGCGGGAAAAAATTTCTGATAATTAACCAATTGAACTCCAATTAAGGCACACTCTCGAAAATAACGTATTGAACACTTGCGCTACTTCCCACGTTGACCGGATTTTTCTTTGTGTATGACAGGGTATATAAATATAATATTACATTATTTAGATTCATTCACATTCCAATTTTCATTGAAAACTATGATAGAAATTATGTAATTACATCTTGACACTAGTTTTAGGAAAATAGTAATTAAACTCAAAATCTTAAACTTTTTTTCAATCTTATCACTCACTACTTTTTTGGACCAATGAATGAATACTTTTAGTCAATAAAAGCACATTCCAATAAGCATTCTCATTACTCTCTCCTAATCAATTGCCTAGAAAACTTAAAACGACACTTAAAGTGGGTAAAAAATAAAGTGTAAGAAAGACACTTATTTTGAAACGGAGGGACTTAACCATTACTGAGGAAGTTTGCACACTTTTAACTGTTTAAGAACCCCCGTTCCCTTTGATATGATTTTAGAATTCAGAACCACCACTAAATTATTTTATAACTCCACCTGAAATTTCTTTTGGTAGCACTGCGGTTTTGCCTCTTCCTTTTGGTGCACAGGAAAAAAACTTATTTCTCTTGGTTGTTGGTACCCCTGAGGTTTTGGCTTATTCCTTTGACGCCCCTCTCCGGTTCAAATTAGCCAAGAGGAATAAGTTTTTTTCTTTGTGCACCAAAAGGAAAAGGCAAAACCACAGGGGCACCAAAAGAAATTTCCCAAATTATAAAATAATTATGTATTCTTAAACATAAAACTTACCACTTTTTTAAAGGAATTTTATCTTATTCTATATTAAAAATAAAAACTGGGCCAAGTCATTTTATAAAATCAAAACGTAAGCCATTATATAAACAAAATGAAGGTGGGGCTCCTTTTTTTGGTATACATATATTGTAGGCCACAAGCCATTTTAACAAATCAAACGTCATGTCCACCTTTTCCTCTCAAACAAAATCAAACTTCAGGTCACCTCTAACTTCTTTGAATACTGAAGAGTCTCTGAGTACTCGGTCCCTGTTCAGTCCCCAAAAACCTAGTGGGTTTCGTTCATGGCTTCCTCCTCAACGCACCCTACTTACTGCGATTGCGATGAGTGTGAACGCGGATTTGACTGCCAACAAGAAGGTTATCGCAGGCTCACTCGCGCAGACAATGCTCTCCGACGTTGTTTTTAGTCCTTTTACACGGCGACCCACACAACAGATCTTAAACAGAAGGGGGTGGAGGCGGAAGAGGCGAAGTTGAAGGATTATTACACGCAGTTAGGCCGTTTGCAAGTCCTTGATGAGTACAAATTGGACGTTGGTGAAGAGAAGTCTTCTCTGGACAAGGACTATCCATCCCCTCCTGACTTGCATGCTCTTCTCATAAAAGAGTACAAACTCCCTAACCCTTAATTTGCATGTTTTTCTGTTGAACTAAAAGTTTGTGTTGTTGGGCATCTTTGATTGCATCTTTGATTGCATGTTTCTTTGTATTGGGAGGTGGGTTATTTTGTTTTGGTGAGGTGGTTCATTTCTAACAATTGAAGTTTAAATATCAAGAAGATGACGGAAAAGTAGTATCGAATCCGGGTCAATTTCGATACTTTTGATAGTCTGGTCAAAATCGGAATTTTTTGGTTTTTTTTAGCTCATGGTCAAATTTTTCCTTAGAAATAGTGGGGAAGTACAAACCACAGATGTCTAAATCGCTAAAATTTAAAAAATACATCTCAAGGACTTGCCTAAGCACTTCCAAATACCCTGCTTAACTTGACCAGACTCATCTCCACATGGTTATAACCAGCACTCATGTTAAGGGGGCTTTCCCAGCAAAATTATGGTCTGAAGAGGGCTGAATAACCCGAACATGCTACTCCGCTGGGAACCAAACTTATGGTCTGAAGAGGGCTGCTATTTCAAAGGAGCGCTGTATTTCTTGCACGAAGTCAATTCTGGTGATTTATCCACGTGCAACATGGTTTCGTACACATTGTCCACGGGGGTGATGACGATGATATCTTTGCCGGCAGAAGTTGGTAGTCATCTTGGGTCCTTGGGCAAGGTTGTAGTTATCGACAATGGGTCGACGTTGGCGGTTACTAATTGCTTGTATGAACTGTGGGTTATGAGAGAGTCGGACGGGAATGTGGATTGGGTAATTCTTAGATTATTAATTCTTTCTTAAATTATTAATTCTTAGATTACCATAGATAACGGTTGATGAAAAGTCCACATGTATGTATATAAGAACCATATATTGTCTATGTAGCTTTGTATATGGATCTTTTTGTACTAATCTCTTCTTTAATAACATTTCTCAACCAAGTTCTTTTGTGAGTGCAGATGGATTCTTTAGAAGAGGAAGGCATCGTTAAAGCTCAAGGAGAGATTGTGGAAGAAGAAGGCTCTCCAGTTCCGGATCAGCCTTTCATGGAGGAGATATACAAGGACACAAAGGTTTCATTTTTTCCTTAGTTCTATCAACTCCAATTAAATTAAAACAAAAAATTGGCAAAAAAATTGTTTTCAATTTATCTTCTTGCTCTCTTTAGAGATACATTAGCCTTTTTTCAATGAAGTTTCTTCACCTTCAATAAAGTTTTTTCAATAAAGGATCAGGAGGAACTACAAAAGGACAAACAGGTTCCATGTTATGAGAACTTATACACATTTACACAGTTTAAATACTAATCAACATCCTAAATTCTAATCAACACATATTATACATGTAAGTTAGTGATTTAATTAAACTATATAAACTTGTTTTTGTGTGTGAAGATGGCTTCTTTAGAAGAGGAGGAGGGTGTTGCTAAAGCTCATGAACGAGAGATCGGGCAAGAAGAAGGCTCGATAGAAGCAGTTACCACCCCCGAGTGTAGCTCTCCAGTTCCGGAACAATCTTATTCTATCAAAGAGGCGGACGACGAGCTACACAAGGACAAACAGGTTCCATATTTTCCTGCTCCTAAAAACACGTGTCTATAAAGCACATATCTTTCATAACATAGAAACTAAACAAGAAAGGGAAAAAAAACAACAGTAAGAATGCTGATTAAAGCTCATACACAAGTTGTGATTTAATTAAACTAATTAAACTTCTTATGTGTGTGCAGATGGATTCTTTAAAGGAGGGTGTTGCTAAAGCTCATCAACTAGAGATAGTGCAAGAAGAAGGGCTGAAGGATGTCGTTACCACTCCCGACTCTCCAACTCCTGATCAATCTTCCACCGAGCTATACAATGACAAACAGGATCCATATTTTTCTGCTCTTAAAAACAGTTGCCTATAAAGCATAATTTTCATGACATAGAGAAAACAAAGAAAGAATCATAACATAGAAACCAAAGACAGTATTACCCATGCCTCAAGTGCTTTCAATTAATTTCTAAGAAGGATTTTGAGGACTTGAGGCAATAAGAAGAGATCGAAGATAAGAAAGACAAAGGATTCTGAAGGAAAAACAGTTCTCACTAAGAAATCTGTGAGCACAATTCAATCACAACTATTCTCTCAAGCCAACATAGCTTGGAGCACACACAAACCAAAGGAAAGGTTTATATCCTTGCAGCCCATAAAAATTGTCCTCGTTAATGCTTGCACTATACCATTGGCCCATCTTTTTGGCAATCAAAGACCACATAGCTCCGCAAGAAATTGATGCTCTGAGTAATATGGATAAGGTGACCAAATATGGGGTTATCATACCCACACCAATGTAAGTATCTGAGAAATCAAAGTAAAACCCACATAATCCATACATTCAATGTAAGTAAGTAGAGATAAAATATAAAACCAGCAATTTCATCCACTGTTTATTTAATTATTATACATATTCATTTCCATGATAAGTAATACTTGTTATCATATATCATAATTTATGATAATAACTAAATACTTGATATACCAATATCATTGGGACGATTAAGGTAGATGGCGTTTAATATTTCAAAACATTATTTAATACAATGAGCGAATGACATTGTTAGTCTACATTATTAATTGTTAAGTGTAAATATCATATATAAATGTTTAGATTATTATTTTAGTTTTTATATTACTTGTGGCATTCCCTCCGGTATTCTGTTTTGTTTTGTTTTTTCAAAAATTTGTCTATTTGTAATTTGTTGAACATAAATTTTTAAAAAAAATAAAGATGTTTGTATTTTCATCTTTTATATACTAAAAATCAAAACAGCTAGATTCATTCATTCATTGTTTATATAATGTAAATAAGTTAAGATGTTCAAATAATAAGTTGATGGATAAAATTGACTAGTTCTTATATAGTTATCATACATGTTCATTTTCCTTTAAAAATAACACTTGGTTTGCTAAATTCATCTCATTACTCATGTAACGCATTCATCTCAGTACTCATGTAATGTATTTCTACACGAGCTAATTAACATAACAATGTATATATTACAAAGTGTTGTAACAGAATTGAAATGCACTTGCGTGCGCTCAATTATTTAGGGTTGTACAATTGATTCATTCAATATAATTGAAAATATTTCTCTTTCCCTTGTTTTCTTTTGGTATAGGCCAATTATATAAATACATAGGTGTCACACCATCCTCATTCTAACTCAACTATTTGCTAAATGCTCATCCACGCATACCATTCAATTTATATAACATGTTTCTCTTGATCCAGTAAAACATTTGGCATTTGCAAATAAAAAGAACAATACTAAGGCACACAAATGAAATGAAGGTAAGAGATAAACATCTAATTTATGATAATAACCAAATACAAAGCAGTGTTATGAGTCAAAGTTCTTACAAGACATTTAGTACAATTGTGCAGTTAATCATTGTAAAAATTTTATCCTAAAACCTCATGCACAGAGGTGGCTTAAATCTAGAATCTAGATATGGCTAGGAGCGAGCTAGCCAAAGTCCATCCGCCGTCTCCACAGATTAAGGCCGATGCCAATATCTGAGCAAGTGGTCCTCCATGAAGAATTGAATCCTACTCTACTCTTCATATGTCGGAGTTGATGGTCGTGGCACCTCCCTTGTAGGCTTCTTCTTCATGCACTTGGATACACCCTTAATGCTTTCACAAGAGACTATGCCAATTTTGAATAGTCCATCAACAAGGATAATGGCAATAACAATGAAGACTTGTAGAATTAGCTAAAAAGAAAATAACATGAAATTTGTTAGTTGTTGACTTGATTATTTTTCAAAATATATAATTAATTATTTTTAAAAGTAAGGATTAGAAGGTATGTACATTATATCCAGATGGCGTTGATTATTTCAAAATATTATATAATGCAATGAGTGAATAACATTGTAAGTCTACATTATTAATTGTTAAGTGTAAATATCATAGATAAATGTTTAGATTATTATTTTAGTTTTTATATTACTTGTGGCATTCCCTCCGGTTTTCTATTTTTTTTTTTCAAAAATTTGTCTATTTGTAATTTGTTGAACATAAAAAATTTTAAAAAATAAAGATATTTGTATTTTCATCTGTTATATACTAAAAATCAAAATAGATTCATTCATTCATTGCTTATATAATGTAAATAAGTTAAGATGTTCAATAATAAGTTGATGGGTAAAATTGACTAGTTCTTATATAGTTATCATACATGTTAATTTTCTTTATAAGTAATACTTGGTTTGCTAAATTCATCTCATTACTCATGTAGTGCATTTCTACACGAGCTAATTAACATAGCAATGTATATATTACTTACTTCTACTTATATGCTTTCAAGTCGAAAATTGAAATTACAAATTAAGTCTACAAGTTAAGTCTTACTCAGCTAGCTTGGAACCTTGTAGAGTTTGGAAATTGTTTATGATTTCAGCCGTAGCCATGCCACTCGGATACCCAACCTTGAACCTTTTGATCATGATCCGAAACAGGCAAAATGAATCAAGTTAGACTTCCACACATGCAATTATTAATCAAAACATATTAAAACCATACATAGCACATCTAAATGTACAATACTTTGCGAAGTAGGACAAGATAAGAAAGGCCAACAAAGCTCACAGTGAAGAGAAACTCGATAATCGTACCCATAGACATCTCATGGACAACAGATCGATTGTCTTTCTCACCAATTTGTTTTGCCATTGTGTAGCTCATCTCCAATTGGTATGTACCAAATCCTTCTACATACATACATGTGCTTAGTTTGACGAAAATGAAAGACGTCGATTCTAGTTCAAGACAAACAAAAAAAACTAGCCGTTGAAGGCTATGTTGATAGTGGCAGAGATGCAAGTGAGAATGACTGTGTTCTCTTGCCTAGTGAACCGTGTTTGGGTAATCCCCAACTTCCGGAGCAGGACGTTCCATCCAATGATTGAAAAATAACATAAGAAGTCGGCGCATATGTTAAGGGATTAAACGATCCCTGTTGTGAGGTTGAACTTCATCATTCATAAAAATGTGAAAAAAGCTCCTAGGAAAAAGGCGGCGGTGATGGCTCTGATTGTGAGTTGTTTCGGTAACCTTTGAACCTCAACATTTCTATATTGTTCCTCAATCAGAGGTTGATCCGAAATGCTCTGATTAGGAGCTTGTGCTGGGGCTTGGGATGGGGGATTTCTAATTGTGTTGGACAGTTACTCTTATGTCAATCTATAAGGCCACACCCGTATGCATTAAAAAATCCTAATAAAGGAGTTAGGGTGTATAGGAAAAGGACGTGGTACCACTTCATGTGCACGTAGATCTGAGGTAGAATAACGATAGCAAGAAACGCAGGAGAAATATATATGACAATTGCGAGCCATGTGGGCAATGGGTCCTCCATGAAGAATTGAATCATAATCTGCTCTTCATATGTCGGATTTGATGGTTGTGACATCTTCCTTGGAGGCTTCTTCTTCATGCACTTGGAGGCACCCTTATTGCTTTCATAAAAGACTTTGTCAATTTTCAATAGTCCATCAACAAGGATAATGACAATAGCAATGAAGACTTTGTTACGATATGAGCCTTCTAAGAATTTAAGAGTCTTGATGCAATTGTTGTTAAATAGAGGGCTGTTATTGTAATAGAGGGAAACTCTTATAAATAGGTTGTAACCGATTCTGTTTTGGCATCGAATAACGGAATGTTCTTCTTACTCTCTTTCCTTCTCTTTCCTTCCTTTCTCTCTATCTTTTAACCAAAAGTGTTGGAGATGCAAAAGGATTAAAACTTGGCCTTATTGTTGCATTTTTTAACATCTCAGAAACTTGCTTTTCAATCTCATTTTTCTAAAAAAATGGATACTTATAAGGTCTAGAACAGACTGGCTTGGAATCTGGTTTCAACTAAATAAAATGTTCATGACCCCTGGCAGGTGGCAACCCCTTTGGCTCCTAAAACACATCACCAAATTCTTCCAAAAGTGCCTTATTTCCACTGGCAACTCCATAGTTTTTCCCTCTAATGCACAACAGTGGGCAATTTGTGTAATACAAATTGGATTACTTTTCTTCAACAATTTCTGCATCCTATTCCCATCAATAAACTGGACTGATGCTTGATCTTGAAAACTCAGTAACTCAATTCTGTTTCCTTCATCAACAAAGGATAACTTGAGTTCCTTAAAATCAAAAGATAATGGACTGTATTTCCTTAACCAATCCACCTCCCAAAATTAAATCACACCCTCCTAACTTCAATAACCTCATATCAAACTTGAAAATATGGCCTTGCATTTTCCATTCAAAGCCTTTACATTCTTGGTGACTAAACATCTTTCCTCCATTTGCCACAAAAACTGTCATCATCACAGCCTCTTGTACCTCAAACTTTGCGTCTCGAGCTATACTTGGATCAAGAAAGCTATGCGTGCTGCCACTGTCTACCAACACAACACTAGTCTTGTTCTTGACCCACCCATGAATCTTTATAGTACTTAATGGATTTCTACCGGTCAAGGAGTGCGCATATACTTCTGCATCATCATTTTCAACATTCTTATCCCCTTTCATCTCAGAATTAATCTCACCACACGCCGCAACTAAAAACTTCCTCATTTTCAGAACTCAACAAGCTATGCAATGTTTGTAATTTGCACTTGTGACTAGGGAAGTATTTATCACCACACTTGTAGCATAACCCTGGGGTTCTTTTTGGTTCACTAGTCGATTGATTTGTAGTGTTGGTTTGGCTAGGATATTTGGATTGGAAAAAAAAAGTTTGTTTTGTAGGCTGGTTTGGGTTATTGGTTTTATAATTGTTGGTAAAGAAATTTGACACCCCCACTTTATTGTCATTCCTAATAAGCTTAACAATGGCTTGCACAACACCATAATGCAATTGTGCTTGCTCGAACGCCATTGCCAAAGTTCTTGGTCGACTCAGCTTGACAAGATTTTTAATCTCATCCTTCAATCCACTAATGTAGCTTGTAACAAAATACTCCTCAGAAAGACTCTGATTGAAAGCTAACATTCCAGCCCTCAATTCTCCAAATTTTTCCGTATACTTATCTACATCATCATTCCGAGACAGCTTGTTGAATTCCTCTGCAACCTCAACACCCTGTTTTTCCCCAAATCGCACACATACTACCTCACTAAAATCCCTCCAAGAACTCAATTGATTCTGCATTAAAAACCCTTGAGACCAGTTATCCACCTTCCCATTCATATACATTGTTGCAACCTCAACCTTCTCAGTTTCAACAACTCCTAAAATATGAAAGTACTTCTCAGCTTTCCGTACCCAACTTCTAGGATTATTACCCTCGAAAACAGGATTTTTGAGCATATGGAATCGTTGATTACCTCGTGGAAAAGATCCTGTGGACAAACTTCTATCAGTATCTCGATCAACTCCCTCAACTTGACTACCAAAACCACACAACTGAATGTTGGGATCAAGATTCTCCTCTTGCGGTACTCCTGCAACTGAAAGCATTCGACTGCTCGATCTTGAACCTTCTTCTGCATTCCTGAATAATCGGCCCAAATCTCGATTCATGTTACTTATCATTTCTGACAAGTTCTTCATCTGCAGTTCACTTAATTTCTGAGCGTTGAGCAATTCCTGCTGCATCTTCTCCAATTTAGCAAATTTATCATCGAAATCCGCCTTTTGTGTATCAATTCGTTGATTGATATCTTCAATTGCATCTAGCATCTTCGATACTTCATAATCGCTCTTGCGCACACCGTCTTCCAAAGTTTTCATTCTCTTACCTTCCTCCATATTATGTGGGTCTTCTCACCAAGCTACAGCAGCGAACGTCGGTCCTTGCTTATTTGACTGAATTTGAGGCATTACTGAACAATGTGCATGGTTTGTCTAAGCCGACTCTGATCTTCTTGTTCAAGGCGGGTTTAAAGCAACCGATGAAGCGTGAATTGAATCTGCGTAATCCTTCCTCATTATCCCAAGCGTTTGCCTTGGCTCCGGAGTTGGAAGCCTCTTTCAATGAATTGGTAGTCTTTCACATGTACGTGTAATTATTCATATACATATTTTTATAAGTATTATTAGGCAAAACACACATCATGAGGCAAAACACCCCATGAGCCATGAGGAGGTAACTTTCGATCATGTGCATGTAATGAACATGTGAATGGTTATTTTAAATTTTTATCGCTATGTAATGCACATGTGAATGGTTATTTTAACTTTTTATCGCTAATTAGTTACACTAGCTTAGCTTGCACAATCACTATAAAAGGTGAAAGCCGGCCAGCAGAGTGGAATACCGAGAGAGCTCTTACAAATCAATCTTAACTTGTGGTAATATTTTCCATGGCCCCTCACATTAATTTAGTGGCACTACTTTCCGTCCTGCTGCTAATGGTGTTCACCCTGATCATGACCGTCCATGCTCGTGGTGGTCCGCCGCAGTCGGGCTGCACACACACCTATGCCAGAGGGTGCCCCCCCTCCGTAATACAATTAATGTTATGTAATAGTTTTCCTATGGTATTGTTACGCTATGAGCCTTCTAAGAACTTGATGTAATTGTTGTTAAATAATGGGCTGTTATTGTAATAGAGGGAAACTCTTATAAATAATGGGCTGTTTTGGGCATCGAATAATGTTATTCTTACTCTCTTTCCTTCTCCTTCCTTCCTTTATCGCTATCTTTTCCTAAATCTACAATCTATTCTCTCGATTTCACATTTTGTTTGATTCTCTGTTAGAATCACAACAGACTTGTAGAATTAGCCAAAAAGAAAATAACATGAATTTTGTTAGTTGTTGATTTTATTATTTTTCAAAATATATAATTAATTATTTTTAAAAGTAAGGATTAGAAGGTTATGCACCTTATATCCATATGTCGTTGATTATTTCAAAACATTATATAATACAATGAGTGAATAACATTGTTAGTCTACGTTATTAATTGTTAAGTGTAAATATCATAGATAAAAGGAATAGATTATTATTTTAGTTTTTTATATTACTTGTGGCATTCCCTCCGATTTTTTATTTGTTTCTTTTTTCAAAAATTTGTATATTTGTAATTTGTTGAACATAAAAAATTTAAAAATAAAGGTGTTTGTATTTTCATCTTTTATATACTAAAAATCAAAACAGATTCATTCATTCATTGCTTATATAATGTGAATAATTTAAGATGTTCAAATAATAAGTTGATGGATAAAATTGACTAGTTCTTATATAGTTATCATACATGTTCATTTTCCTTTATAAATAACTAGGTGGATGGCCCGTGCTATCGCACGGGTTCTCATTGATTATATTTTATATTTTATAGTATATGTAGATATATAGATTATTTTTTTTCACTTTACCCATCTCTAAGGGTTTCTTGATTGATTCTTATTTTTTAACAATTTGAGAGTTGTCTTTTATTTTTTGTTTTGTGGCGAATGGAATTGTGATGTGATCATGCAAGAGTGAAAAGGTTATATAGTGTGAAAGTGAGTGGAATAAGAAAGGTTATGTTTTAAATATGATCTTATCTTTTGATTGGAATACCAAAAGTTGATTTTATCTTCTTTTATTTTTACCTATATATTTGTAATACCAATGGTTATAATTTAATGACATTAAATTCATATTGTAATACTAAAGGTTAGTACAAAAGTTGTTAAATAATGTCAAATATTAAAATTTAAATTTGATCTTATCTTTTGTTTGGAATACCAAAGGTTAATCTTATTTTCTTTTATTTTTTACTTTTATTTGTAATATCAATGGTTATAACTTAATGGCTTTAAATTCATATTGAAATATCAAATGTTGATCTTGTGTGTAATTTCAAAGGTTACTTAATTTTAAAGAATTTTTTTAATTAATTGCATGAGAATTCATTGGCTCACATTAATTATAATTTGACATGCTTATTTTATTTATTTTTTCTTTTCTTTTTACTATCTATCTTTCATTGAAAATATTGTCATTGATTTCCAAATATGTTTATATAGATATATAAATATAGATATTCATTGGCGTTATATTTTATTCCTCACATTGGTTCCTCACATATATGTTTATAATATCCACACCAAGACACTTTATACTTGATGATAAAAATACAAAATATTTCAATATGAAGATGGTTTTTATATGCTTGACTTCAATCACTTAAAAATTAATAAAAAAAATTCTATTATTACATTTTTTCTAGATACTTAGATTGTAAACTATTTCAATTATATATATTTTTATTTCAGCCAAATACATATTTTTTTGTCTAAATGTACAACATTATTTAAGAAAATCAGTGAATGCATAAAAAGGAAGGTCAAAATTATCAAAATGCATGAATTTGAAGTTTGGTACAACATTAAATATTAATATGTTGTGTTTTACATTTATAAACACAAAGACATTAGAAATATTTTTATGTTTAAGTTTTAGTGTAAGAAGCCATGCTTTGTTTTAAAAAAAAAATTTAGGGTGCATTCTACTTTTTTTATATAAATTAAAGTTTCTTCATGTTCCGATAAAATTAATTCAACTAAAATTTTATGGGTAAAGTCATATAAGCCTAATAAAAAAATAATTATAAAAATTAAGAATCAAATTAAAAAAATCTTAAATCATCAAATTCAATAATCATAATTTTATGTTTCTCTTTTTTTTGGTCGAATAATGTTACGGTTCTCTTCAATCATATCATAATAAAATACAACCAAGTATCTTAAAATTAATTTTCTTACTTTTTCAAGAGAATGGGCTTTAAGGATACAATTCCTAATCATTTTTATAATTATAATTTTATCAACCTTACTAAATAAGTTATTTATAACTCAATCTCATGGATATATTTCTAAAGTCTAGGAAAAAAAATATAATCAAATTTACTTTCTCATGAAATAAATAAATCATCTAGATAATAGTGTAAAATATTACATTCAAAAGGGTTTTAGTACAAAATGAATTAATACTCACACTTACCTATTTCACTTACCAAATTATATGTCAAAGCAGCCAATCGCCGGACCTTTTCCTGATGTCATCTAAAACTGGATTTCACATATGTGTTGATATGAGATTGACTACAAATTCCCTGCAACTTATAGTGATTAAGTTAAAGTACGTTACAAATAGATGGAGTTGATAAGTCGATTGTTACATATGAGTTAATGAGATTGAATATTTCAAATTTGATAATAAAGCTTAGCATTTATATAGAATATTAAAAGACTTTTGACCTTTTGGATTTCAAACAATAAATATGAATTATATAGAATATTAAAAGACTTTTGACCTTTTGGATTTCAAACAATAAATATGAAACCACTCATCTTCTTTACACTCATTTTTTTTCTTTTTTTACTCTCATTATTATTTCATTAGATGCTTTGGTCATTAATTGACCAAATTTTTCTATTTTATAATGTATATAGATACTTGGTTTGCTAAATTTATCTCATTACTCATGTAATGCATTCATCTTATTAGTAATTATTGGAATATTAATATTGTAATACAGGATTAGTTAGTTAAGTTTTTGTTAGAGTACTTAATTAACAATGTAATAACGGTGTAAAGTGTGAGTCTTTTCTCCACTATATAAACACCTCTCTGTATTCAATTCTGTTAATGAATGAAATGATGATTTCTTCTATTCAATTTTTTCTTTGAATGTGCTTCACACAAACATGGTATTAGAGCTTTCTTGTGTTTGAAACACATTCATTTTTTTATCGCCTTGATCGTTCCTTTGTTCAAACTTTCAGAGCTTTCTCTTCCCAAATTATAGGGTTTCACAGCGGTATGGGTTGCTTCACAAGCTATTACCGATCCAAGCGATCCTTTGTTCATTCATTCTTCTGATTCAACAGGGTCATTTGTTTCATGTGATGATATTAGAAGAAACACAATGGATCTGTCTACCGTATGCTAATTGTATTATACATACATAAAGTTCATAAAAAATAGAGATGTGATGATGGTCACATTAATATGCATGGATAATGTATCCACGGTTTTTTGGGTCGGAGTTTCCATGGTTTGTATTTAATTAAGGATATTGCAAAATAATACTCCAACATTTGAATTTTGATAGAGTATAATGGATAAAGTCTACGTTCAATTACCATGATATTGCGAAATAATACTGCAACATTAGGGTTTAGGGCTTTAGAGTTTACTATTTAGGGTTAAGGGTTTAAAATTTGGGGTTTAGGATTTAGTATTTAGGGTTTTAAGGTTTACTAATTAGGGTTTACTAATTAGGGTTTAATAATCTCATTACATGAGTAATGAGATTATTACTTTTTAGTTTTTATATTATTTGAGATGAATGACATTGTTAGTCTACATTATTAATTGTTAAATGTTTAGATTATTATTTTAGTTTTTATATTACTTGTGGCATTCCCTCCGGTTTTCTGTTTTGTTTTTTTTTCAAAAATTTGTCTATTTGTAATTTGTTGAACATAAAAAAATAAAAGATGCTTGTATTTTCATCTTTTATATACGAAAACAAAACAGATTCATACATTCATTGCTTATATAATGTAAATAAATTAAGATGTTCAAATAATAAGTTGATGGATAAAATTGACTAGTTCTTATATAGTTATCATACATGTTCATTTTACTTTATAAATAATACTTTGGTTTAAAGTCAAAAATTGGAATTACATGTTAAGTCTAAAAGTTAAGTCTTACTCAGCTAGCTTGGAACCCTGTAGAGTGTGAAAATTGTTTATGATTTAACTTGTGGTAATATTTTCCATGGCCCCTCTCATTAATTTAGTGGCACTACTTTCCGTCCTGCTGCTAATGTTGTTCACCCTGATCATGACCGTCCAGGCCCGTGGTGGTCCGCCGCAGTCGGGCTGCACACACACCTATGCCAGAGGGTGCCCCCCTCCATAATACAATTAATGTTATGTAATAGTTTTCCTATGCTATTGTTACACTATGAGCCTTCTAAGAACTTGATGTAATTGTTGATAAATAATGGGTTGTTATTGTAATAGAGGGAAACTCTTATAAATAATGGGCTGTTTTAGGCATCGAATAATGTTATTCTCACTCTCTTTCCTTCTCCTTCCTTCCTTTCTCTCTATCTTTTCCTAAATCTACAATCTATTCTCTCGATTTCACATTTTGTTTGATTCTCTGTTGATCACAACAGACTTGTAGAATTAGCCAAAAAGAAAATAACATGAATATTGTTAGTTCTTGACTTTATTATTTTTCAAATTATATAATTAATTATTTTTAAAAGTAAGGATTAGAAGGTTATGCACCTTATATCCATATGTCGTTGATTATTTCAAAATATTATATAATAAAATGAGTAAATAACATTGTCAGTCTACGTTATTAATTGTTAAGTGTAAATATCATAGATAAAAGGAATAGATTATTATTTTAGTTTTTTATATTACTTGTGGCATTCCCTCTGGTTTTCTATTTGTTTCTTTTTTCAAAAATTTGTATATTTGTAATTTGTTGAACATAAAAAATTTTAAAAAATAAAGATGTTTGTATTTTCATCTTTTATATACTAAAAATCAAAACAGATTCATTCATTCATTGCTTATATAATGTAAATAATTTAAGATGTTCAAATAATAAGTTGATGGATAAAATTGAATAGTTCTTATATAGTTATCATACATGTTTATTTTCCTTTATAAATAATACTTGGTTTGCTAAATTTATCTCATTACTCATGTAATGCATTCATCTTATTAGTAATTATTGGACTATTAATATTGTAATATAGTATTAGTTAGTTAAGTTTGTGTTAGAGTACTTAATTAACAATGTAATAACAGTGTAAAGTGTGAGTCTTTTCTCCACTATATAAACACCTCCTTGTATTCAATTCTATTAATGAATGAATGATGATTTCTTCTATTCAATTTTCTCTTTGAATGTGCTTCACACAAACATGGTATCAGAGCTTTCTTGTGTTTGAAACACATTCATTTTTTTATCACCTTGATCGTTCCTTTGTTCAAACTTTCAGAGCTTTCTCTTCCCAAATTCTAGGGTTTCACAGTGGTTTGGGTTGCTTCACAAGCTATTACCGATCCGAGCGATCCTTTGTTCATTCATTCTTCTGATTCTCCAGGATCATTTGTTTCATGTGATGATATTAGAAGAAACACAATGAATCTGTCTATTGTATGCTAATTGTATTATACATACATAAAGTTCATAAAAAATAGAGATGTGATGATGGTCACATCAATATGCATGGATAATGTATCCACGGTTTTTTGGGTCGGAGTTTCCATGGTTTGTAATTAATTAAGGATATTGCGAAATAATACTCCAACATTTGAATTTTGATAGAGTATAATGGATAAAGTCTACGTTCAATTACCATGATATTGCGAAATAATACTGCAACTGGCTTTAGAGTTTACTATTTAGGGTTAAGGGTTTAAAATTTGGGGTTTAGGATTTAGTATTTAGGGTTTTAAGGTTTACTAATTAGGGTTTAATAATCTCATTACATGAGTAATGAGATTATTACTTTTTAGTTTTTATATTATTTGAGATGAATGACATTGTTAGTCTACATTATTAATTGTTAAATGTAAATATCATAGATAAATGTTTAGATTATTATTTTAGTTTTTATATTACTTGTGTCAATCCCTCCGGTTTTCTGTTTTGTTTTTTTTTTCAAAAATTTGTTTATTTGTAATTTGTTGAACATAAAAAATTTAAAAAAATAAAGATATTTGTATTTTCATCTTTTATATACGAAAATCAAAACAGATTCATACATTCATTGCTTATATAATGTAAATAAGTTAAGATGTTCAAATAATAAGTTGATGGATAAAATTGACTAGTTCTTATATAGTTATCATACATGTTCATTTTACTTTATAAATAATACTTGTTTTAATGTCAAAAATTGGAATTACAAGTTAAGTCTTACTCAGCTAGCTTGGAACCCTGTAGAGTGTGAAAATTGTTTATGATTTAACTTGTGGTAATATTTTCCATGGCCCCTCTCATTAATTTTGTGGCACTACTTTCCGTCCTGCTGCTAATGGTGTTCACCCTGATCATGACCGTCCAGGCCCGTGGTGGTCCGCCGCAGTCGGGCTGCACACACACCTATGCCAGAGGGTGCCCCCCTCCGTAATACAATTAATGTTATGTAATAGTTTTCCTATGGTATTGTTACGCTATGAGCCTTCTAAGAACTTGATGTAATTGTTGTTAAATAATGGGCTGTTATTGTAATAGAGGGAAACCCAATCTTGAGAACTACAAGTCCTTCAAATGATCCTATTCTTTGGGTTTTGTTTGTGTTAAAGCCTTTGTTATTCTGTGTTTAGATCATCTAAAACAAACACATGACTAGCGGTTCGCAATAACGAAGTTCACATTACTGGATTTACAATCAAGTAGGACAGGATAGGTAATGAAATACCTTGTTTGCGCAATCTAAGACACTTTTGAGTTTTGGGAAACAATTGATTTTTCATAATACAAGTCATTTTTTTAATTATGTAGGTTAAACTTTGGAAAATATCACAGTATTTAAGTTATTTGCCTAAACAAAACTAGTTAAAGAATTTTTTTATATGGAAAAGAATTAGAGTGGTCTGGTCAATAGCAGACTAGTGACAGCCCTAGGGCATCCTGACGGATGTGGGTACAAAGTCCCAAATCAAATGGAAGTGGAACGGAGCCCACTTGAAACTTCTCAATAACGCGGTTTCTAACGATTCCTGTCTCCAAAACTCTCAATAACGCTGTTATATATAAATATGTTAAATATGTGATTAATTAACTTAAAACAACCCACAAATTAATTTAATTTAAAATAATTCAAACATATACAAAATTAGTATCTATATGTAGGTAAAAAAAGTTATGATTTTTTGGTATAATTACTTTTTATTTTTTAATCAGAACAAGGTTAAAATGACTAAGTACAAAAAAACAACATAACAAATAAATACCTAAAATTAACTAGTACTTTATTAAACCCAAATCCCCATCTCTGTAAACCCACCAATGGCCAATTGTCCACAATCTTCTTCGAGAAGATTTACTCATTTTTTTTCCATTTTTCCTTTATTTATGTTGCAAGAAAGCGTCTGTTCACCTCCTTCACTGAACTTGGAGTACTTTTCATTTCTGAAAGTTTGTTCACCTGCTTCGTCTGCTGAACTGGGGTTTACTGTTGATCGATCTTCAAAAATGTCCGACTACTTTCCTCAACATGTCTTGCTTCTGGTGGCCACCCGTTTACCAGTGAAATCAATCCTTCGATTTCGAACGGTTTGCCGGGAATGGAAGGAAGTAATTGACTCCGATTACTTCATGCAAGAGCACCTATCTCTCCAAAATCCACGGTTCTGTGTTGAATATCAAAGACGGCATGTGGAAAAGTGGATCGATGTTAAACCCTACAGCATACCTCCGGAGAAGGAAAAGGTCCTTGAGCGGCAAACAAAGTCGTGTAGCATCTACTTCTAGGGCTGTGACAAGGGAGTCAGGTGCTATTTCAATAAATCGTTGAACTTCTTTATTGTGGGGAATTTCGCAATGAAGAATAAGTTTTTCACTGTTCCAACGCAACCCTTAGGGGATTATACTTGGGATAAAATGCTAATACGCTGTTGTTGCACTGGTTTCTGGGTCAACCCAGATGATGGCTGTCGTTTTAAGTTGATTGTACTCAATTTGTATATTACCGACAAGAAAGAGGATGGGCCGTTGGGTGTTCTTATCTCACAAGACAAAGGGGCCTATACAATCTTTAAACCGGAGAATATGAGGGGTTGGCTTCCCTCCGACATCCGTCCCAATGTAGTGATCGGATAGGTTTGTTACTGGAAAGGGTCTTGCACCGATGGGTCCCATGTTGTTTTGACATTTGACTTTGTTGAAGAATGTTTTGGCTTCATTCCAATGTCGCCAGAGCCGGAGGACGAGGATTATTATACTGGGATTTGCAACTGGGAAGGAAAACTGTCACTTGTTCGTTAGGGTAATGACAACTATCCTGAGACAGTTGGTGTATTGGGGTGGCTGAATGAGCGGTGGGTTGAAAGGATATGGTTTGATCTCTCCCCTGGACCAAGCCAAGTGTATGGGTTGATGGGTCCACAAAGCATTCTTAAGGTTTTTGCACGGTCAAGAAGTGGGTATCTGACGCTCTACGACTTCAAAACTGGAATTAGACAACGCTTCAAAAATGTGGCGCTAGGTACTGTATTGGTGTTCGAGGATGTGGACAGCCTATATTTCCCTCCTGTTCCCAGTGAAGATTGAAGGTTGTTCCATGTGCACTCCTTCTGCGGTAATTAGTATCCTTTTGTTGGCAATTTGGGATATTTCTGTCTTATGGATTAGCTATGTGTAATTAGATGTTGGCACTAGAGATTGTGTTGTGATTAGCTAGATGATTTCCTGCATGCTAAGTGATATATCATGTCTTATGATTAGTAATGGGTGGTTGTCGCCACTGGTGATATTTTTTGGGATAGAAGAATTCCAGTCATGCTACATGATATAATCTGTTGATTATCTATGGATAGTTTGTTGGCACTGGTGATATTTTGTGGTAAGAATAGCTAGAGGATCTCCATTGTACAAATATGTAACTCCTGTGATGCATTCCCTCCGGTTTTCTGTTTTGTTTTTTTCCTAGATATATCCTGTCATGGTACTTTGATGTGAATTCCGGGTACCAGTTGTTATGATTAAACTTAGTTTTTAAGAAGTAGGTTTTAGTTTTAATAATCTCTCTTAGATAGTTTGTGTTATATGCAGAAGATAAGTTTATGTTTTAAAGTCTAAGTTGTTGTCAATCCTGACATTAGTTATTTCTGTTATGAAATGTGCAGCATGTATAGTAGTGTGTGCAAAATAGTTTGGGCGTGTGTTTAAGTAAAAAAAAAAAACTGGCGCCTAAGTAGTTATTACAGTTAGTTAACTGGCGCCTATAGGTGGTTGTTTAAACTGTCATTAGGAGTAGTTAAATGGCAGTTTCAGGCTGTTGCTATATAGACTATAGTATAAATATGTGAAGTTATGCCAACAGAAAGTTGGTTGTTTGGAAAACCCTAAACCTCAATACAAAGGAAACGTTATTGGGAAATTCTTTGTGTGATTCAGTAACTCAAAATCTGTCTCAAGTAAAGAGTGAAAACAGATGCTTGTTTTTCTACATCAGTGTGCATTCCTCAAATTAGCATAGAAGTGTTTTTGTCACTATGATTCATCCATCACGAAATAACTAAAATTGTCAATTACACAAGACCGAACACATATTGTTAAGCCCTATTGAAACACACATTCACTGATGATGTATTCTGCTAAGAGGTTGTTTCCCAAACTCCCCTGAAAATGTTGTGGGCAATATCAACCCTGTATTGGTCAACTTGTCTATCATTCACAGAGGAGACCGATTTCCCGATGCTCAGAAGATCCATGTATTTTGCAGCAAACACTCCGCAATCCCCACTACATAAATTTACACACGAATTAGTAGCAATACTATGTAGTGTATAGTTGTAAGAAGTTGTGTTGGTGGCATAGAGCAAAAAAAAACAAAAAAACAAAAAAAAACATAGTCCTGTTGGTACATACCCATGTTTGTTCTGGCTCAAATTAGGGACCCGATTCCAAGGAAATTGTCTGCCACTCCTCCGATGTGAGTATTTTTTGGAAAGCGGCACATATTGGTTCATGAGCAAAGGAACTAGCCATAATACCGGCAAAAGCTGATCATGTAGTTGTTTGTCATCAAACAGATCGACATTACTGTCGTACGCATTAACACACCATTCATTCAAGTCGATTTGGAGAGCTATCTAATGGCGATTGTGGACGTTGTATGGAACAAGTATTTCATCTGCTTCAACCCAACTCTTCCCATGAACCTGCGGCCGTTCTCCTTTGAAATATTTGATCATAGTAGGATCCTCAAATGCTATTGTTCTAGTTTTTTCTTGTGACTGCTGAAGTTCCCTCAAGAAGCCACTCCAAAATGTGTCTAAAATAACCGTATTACGACATTTGTCGTTGTTATCTACCAGTCGCTTATGAAGGACGACACAAATCTCCTCCATTTCCTGCAATTACAAGCAAGTCAACACAACCTTGTGTGCCACATCCATTAGGCTTTGTCGGTGAAAGAAAAAAATTAGGACGTCAACAGTGTACCTCGCCGCCTAACCAATTTTTTGATCGGAGTACTTTCAAAAAAGATGTTCTTGGCAAGTCAGCACCAGTCAATCCTCTTCGGGTCTTATGGGTCCTGAGCCATAAATGCATCATTACTGGATTGAACGTGCGTCTAAAAACAGCTCATGACAGAAATCCAATGTATTAACCTTTTAGGAGACTCAATCCATTGTAGCAGATCTGTCATAAAAGTGACTTTGCGAATGTCTGTAACAGTGTTATTAAAATCGAGATCCGGATCTTAAAATCGTGAGATCCTACGATCCCATATGTGATTTTGATCCGGATCGTACATTAAAATCAAAATTTGTTAAAATCGTTATAGAATCGTGTAGAATCGTGTTAGAATCGTATAGAATCTTATAGGATCGTATAGGATCTCATGAGATCCTGCATAAAATCTTAAGATCCTACCCAGCTTTTTACTTTGAGCTTATAAAATTTATTTTAGCACCAATTGGCTTAATTATTAGTGAAATTACATCCCTTAAATGCTCATTTTGTCTCTTTTAACCTCATTTACCTCCCAATTTCCATCTTCCCGACTCCCAATTGTTGAATTTATAATATTTTTCCCCTAATAAAGACCCATAATCTTTCCTCGATTCTTATTATGTGAGCATATATATTTTTAAATGTGCTTCTTGTGCATATATAAGTTTGGAATATCAATTTTTCGGCATTATGATCATTAAATTTTAATAAAATTATATATTTTTTGGTTTTAGTACCTACATTTTTTGTATCATATCTATATTATATTAGGTTTAGTGATATTATAGGATCTTACGATCGTACGATCCGATTTTACGATCCGATCCACAAGACCTTCCGTGATCCGATCCTAGAATCTCGATTTTAATAACCTTGGTCTGTAATCTTTTTCACTCGTCCAAGCTCTAAATCTTTAGAACACTACGCCGCCACCATACGGGGAGGATTTTTCCTACAATTAAGTCGTTGTCCTAAACTCTTGGGATCCTTAATTTTCCTTCCGGTACTCTTGGATTGTCCAGCCTTCTCACCTTCTCGAGTGTCCAACCACAAAGCCATGTGTTCTGCTGCAATCTAAGGATCTTATACAACGCATGCCTGCATTGAATATCAAAGTGTTACAACAGTCAACGAAACTTGAAACGTATAAAAAAGAACCAGCACCATGTTTTTATTAGATGACAACATATCCTACTACCATGCATGGTTGATCATTCTTGCCTAGATCATCTGACTTATGAACATCCTCATCTTTGTCAACATACTTGGCAGCTTCTTCTGCAATCTTCGACACGCCAACATCAATTTCCTGCAATCAATACAGAGTTCATCGGCCTAAACGAATTGGCAATGGTTATTTGTATAAAGGGATTGGCAACTGGCAAGATGAATTTCAGATTGAAAGGATAATGTTTCTAGTTCACATGTATAACACCGTATATACAGGTGCACTGGCACCCCCCTCCTCCTCGACCTTCTTATCAACTTCATGACGGACCTCTTCATTTTGTTCCTCCGTATCTTTTGCATCGCGTCCCGGCCTTTTGTTTTCAACTTCATTATTTTCCACTTCCCTATGTTATGAAGCCTCTCCCCCTTGTAATCATTTTGAATTTCCTCGTCCACACCCTTGTTAACTTCTTCTCCAATGACCTCTATGATTTCTTCCCCCACATCTTTTGCGAAAGGTTCCTCTGCCTCCCCTTTCTCATCATTTTGATTTTCCTCATCTTTTGCGAAAGTTTTATCTGCCTCCACTTTCTCATCATCTACCACCTCCTCTTTTCCCTCAACATCTTTTTGCTCTTCTTCTGATTCTTCTTTTGATGATACTTCTCCTTCTGATTCGTCTGATTCTTCTTCTTCTTCCTCTGACATCTTTGAATCGTCCGACTCCTCAAATGCAGACTCACTATCATGTTTACAATGCTGATCTGCACCTGGATTCCTCATGGTGAACTCCTCCAGATTTCTTATTCTGATTTCCATACTCTGCAACCTCTACATGATCCCCAATTCCATACTCTCCAGCATGTTCTTCACATCTCTCAAACCAGACAATACCCCTAATGACCCTCGATCAGAAGTACTCGGGACGGAATCTGGAGCAACTGGCCTCTTTCCTTTCACACTTGCAGTGGCTTTCTTAACAATCTTATCAAAATGAGCATCATCCTCTTCATCAGCATAGCAAGAATCCATTACAAGCATCTCCTCATCATGGTCATCTGGATGTAATATTGGTTTCACTTCATTTTTTGGATCAGCTAAAGCAATATCCAATATAGTGTGCTCAGGAGCATCTTCGGAAAACCAACACATTCCCCTTGGACTTGCTGATGGCCTCAACCTTTTGGCAAATAGTACACCAAATTTGGGCACTGCCTCATACACCCACATCTGCATTAATAATCAATATATGAGTGATGATTAAATAGTTATTCAAAGAAAACGTACCATATCCTGTCACAAACACATAGATCACACACAACAATTAAGAATAATTTTTTAGTGTCACATGATTTACCTGAAAGACAAGAGGCATTCCTTGTATGGAGTATGGAATCCTGGGTGCGGTGGACTTTAGTTTTGCCTTCTCCAAAGTTTTCATCCTAGATGACAACGCAGATATCAGACTTTTGTGCAACTCCTCATACCCAGCCCGACCTCAGGGGTAAGCATAGAACGTTTCCATGTTCTCCAACAACTTCACATATTCGCGATTCACCAAACGGTTCTTATCAAATCCACGAATTACCCCCTCCACGATCAACAGGAGTGCCATCTTGAATTTGTAGTTGTCTGGATGTTTGTAATTTGTGAACATATCAATCAGATTTTGAAATGTGAGTTTTTGAACCTTAAAAAATCTTTGCATCACGGTATTGTCCTCTTTGGTGTTCACAACAGGGGTTTGTCAACAACGTAAACCAGAGATTAAAGCATACTCATTCAGTGAAAACCTAAGCTCTTTGCCTCCAACCTCATACCATGACTCCCACTTCTTTTTTGCTTCCAGTTGTTTGTATAGCACAGCATGGATAGTTTGGCAAGAGTAAGACAATTGATGAGGCATTTTCACAATCCTCCCAAAATGGCCCATCCAAAATTCTTTTCCAACTTTCAAGGGTCAGCTCGTTCTCAATAATACGAAGCAATGTAGTCCTTGAATTAATATTTATCCTCGCATACAATGTTTCACCATTGTAATACTTGTACCGTATCTGCATGAACATAATGAAAAGACAATTTTATGATAAGATAAAGCTCAAGCACAAACCTTGCCTCCTGTGATGCATGGTTTATATCCTTCCAAATATCTTACACCTATCTACATGAAAATCGAACTATCCAAACAAAGTTTGGTTCTGGTGCGGACCGGAAAATCGAACTAGCCATTCATCAGACTATAGTTTCTATCAAATCACACACCTTACCACAACACATCTCAGAACTTCAAGGTAATGCAGGTTGAAAGGGTAATCGATATACTTACACTCTCTTTGAAGAAAATTGGTTCTGGTGTGGAAGTTTCGGAGGTGCAATTTTTTTTCCCCTTAATATCACTGGATTTAAAAGTCTTCTCCGTCAATTTGGACTTCCTTTTATCTGGTGTCGATTTCCCATGTTTCGGTTCTGCATTTGGATCTGTTTCAGAAGCCGTGACTTCAGGTGATTTCGCCTCTTTGCTTTTCACTTCAGCATCTTTGTTTGATTTCGACTTCGCCGGTTCAGAAACCTTCCTCCTGTGTTTCGACTTCGCCATGTCTGTTCTTTGGTGCTTCAACGGTTGCTTCTCTGTATTCGGATCTTCACGCTTTCTTTTTGCACCACAACCCTTTGTCGGTCTCGATTCCGTCTGGCCTCTTAGATCCGCCATTAATGTACAGTACTTTTTAGGGTTTGCAGATATCCGATTCTACGAAACGATTATGGATTTCTAAGTTTTTTAAGGAGATTGGGGAAATTCGTAACTATCTCGATCTTTTATGCCGGTTATGGTAGTTTTCGGCCTCTCTAATGGATTTTTGTGAATGTTCAGTGACGGGAATCCGATTTGGGGAAAGGTGGGAATGAAGAAGCTTTTTTTATGGCGGGCATATTAAAGGTCCATGAAGCGGTTTTCAAATGGTTTTACCCTTTAATTGAAGAAACCCCATCTATCTGGTCATATAACATGCTTTAACTAGTCATAGACAAAAATATATAATTTCCTACAAATTGGGCCTACTTAATGAGATGGGTTGGCGGCCCATTCCGTTAATGACCCGACGATTTGTATACATTTAAATTAAATTTTTTTTCGACTATCACCACAACTTTTCCTGAAACCATTGAACTTCCCAAACTTCCCCTTGCCGATCGAGTTGCTCACAAATCAATCCCACTCGTCAAATTACTCTCCAAATTTCGATTCGTTGGCATAGCGTCGCTCAAAAGTTGCATTCTTCATTTTCAGTTGTTCTGTGAAGAACTGAACTATATGGCCAGATGGAAGAGCCTGAAGGAGATGTACCGTGGTGCCTCTTCCTCTAACTCAGCAATCAGGGTCGAAGGTGCGTAATTATCAAAATTGTAGGCTTGCTGCCGCTTACTCATGGCTTTCAGTTCGATTTCCGCTCTTACTGGCACATGTTCAAGTCAAAGGACGAACTTAAAGTATTTAGGGTTCATTGTGTTCGATGATATGAACTTGACACTTTTTTGTTCCTTTTTATGCGAAACGAATTTATATATGCAGATGTTGGGGCATAAATTGACTAATCACTATATGAGATATAGAGTGTGCAATCCACTGAAAATGTTGATAACGCATTTGCACATATCTTGTTTTTTAATGGTGTTTCAGAAACGATTGTTGATGATCAACCCAGTGAGGACCAGAAATCAGGCCCACAGAAAGTGGTTGATAATTCGTCCAGGAGGACCAGAAATCAGCAAAATTAGAGAGCAACGGCTTCCCCTGCAACAAAAAAACGTAAACGGACCGAGCTTGAGACCTCAAAATCGAAATCCAAAGAGAAGGTTTTCAAATGCAGGGCAAGTCCTAATATGTTTGTCGAAGTCATCACAACCCTGACTCCCCTGCAAGAGGTCGCCCTAAAACGTGTTGGTTTTTCTTGCTTTTTGGATTATCAGATTACAAACAACCCATTGGAACTTGGGTACTATCTAGCAGAAAAATTTGATGCACACAATTGTTGCTTAAGACTTGATGCTGATAAGGTTGTCCACATAACGGATGAAGATGTGCACAACTACTTAGGTCTCCCAGCAGGCCCTGTTTCTATCGACCTTTCAAGTAACCGTAGGAATCAAAGACTTTGTACTGAATTCGGAGCGCAATTTGGCCCAGATGCGGGAGATATTACACGTTCCATGCTTAAGACCGTCATTCTTAATAAAGAGAAACAGGACAGCGGAGCACAATTCATTAGGAACATCATGATCTTGTTCCTGAATTGTGTTGTAGGAGAGTGCTCCTCCAACGGGAAGTTGAAGATGACCTTACTCACACTGCTTAAGAAGGTTGAAAAGATCCGTAGCTACAACTGGTGCCAGTACCTTCTGAAGAAACTGGTTGAGGCCAAGAAGTCCTGGTCCCCTACTTCACAATTCAGGGGACCTCTCCTGTTACTTACTGTAAGTCTTACGAACTCGTGTTGTGCATGTGGTTTTTCCATGCATATATTTCCCAGTCCATTTTGTGTATAGTGATCATTGTGCTAGCTTTTTCAGTCCATTTTGTGTATAATCATGTCACAAATTGCTTTTCACAGCTCATGTATGTTGACCGTGTGGCTGGCAAGAAGGATCCTCCCCCAAGAATTTATCCGATCATAAAGGGTTGGACTACCATCATGGTCATAGAGAGGGAGGAGGAAGACAAAGACTCAGGGGGGTTTGGAATAGGTAGTCTCCGTGGACCGGCCACTTTTGATCACGTTGAATCTGTCAACGAAGTGGACGACACGGATGATATGCCAGATGTAACCACAAATCCGCCATCGAACAGTCCAAGGCCCGATCCAAATGCTGCTCTAGTGAAAGAGCATGCAACGTTTGCGGCTCGGGTAATGGGGGAAATTAAGGGGTTTTGTTTGAGGGCTGATGACGCTCCTTCAAACGTGGCAAATTCATCCAAATTCAAGGACATCAATGGTGTCGTGTGTGCCATTTTCACTGAATTGGGGTTGCACTACAGCAACGGTGGAAAATTCATGCGCGATGATAAATTCATCAAAACTCTTGATCATGCAGAACAGTACTTTGCCGAAGTTGTCGGCCAGGAAAGTGACATCAATATGGACGGAGGAAAATCAAAGGTTCATGATAATGTTGATGTCGCGTCTGAAATGGATTATGCGGAGGATGATATTGCTGAGAATGACACTGCCGCTCTTGATGTCGTGCTGGGTGCAGCTCATCCTCCAAGGGAAGATGAGGATGAAATTGTTGCACATGATGTCTGTGAGGATGAAGATCCTCCCATTGATGGTGACGATGATCACCTTAGTGGTAATGTTGATTCCAGGGGGATGTTGATTGCAATCCAAGTGCTCAGGAGGATGCCAGCACTGAACAACACTCCGGTCATGATGATCTGAATAGGGTTGCTGTTGTTAAGCCCAGTGGTGAGAAATTCACTGCCCTTGAGGTAAACACGACCTGCTATCAATTATTCACTTCTCTCCCTTAAAAATGGAGGGTTCTCTTACTCACTTTGTTTGTCTCTCTGTCTGATATTGTACACATTGCCATGTCAATTCAAAAATCAGGACATTCAGGAGTTGTTCTGGAGCGATGTCATGACTGTGGCATGCGTTAATGTAGAGGCCTGTAACAAATCAGGGTAATTACCTAGTTTTTTATGGGCTAATAACAACGATCATGCATCATTTGATTTTACAAGATGACATGGCTGGAACCTCTTGTCCTGGAAGTTATCATGATCAAGTCGAACCGCTGTTGCCGCTCAATCGGCCAACCGGTGCTGGAACTTCGCAAGATTCTCGTGTTGATGGTGATGATGGTCATAGCAGTAGTGACAGGGACAGTGGTTCTAGTATTTCTGGTGATGATCGCGATGACGATTGACCTCCTACGAATTGCCCGGGTCGGATTGTACATGTGATCTTCCTGCCTTGCCCAAAACCTGGACCCATTTTGGAATATAAACAGGAGTTGATTTGCTTTACTAGACGTCCAAATGCTGAGGAGAGAAAGTTAGACGACTTTGTTAAAACTGCATTGGAAGTCCAGGGGTACGTCATCCTTTCATATATATGTTTCAAAGTATCCGAATCTTTATGATCGGTCTGTTATACTTCAGTTTATACCCGGCCATTACTCGTTCTACTGTAGGGAGGTTGTGTCCAGGAATCAAACTCTTGGGGAGAGCGTTACACGCAGCGACCTTGACTCTCTTACACGCGGAATCTATATCATGCAGACCAAGGTTATAGACTTGTTCACTCTAATATTGAATCACAGAGAATTGGCCCCGGATGCGTCGTTCCCAAGGAGATTCTTTGCAACCACGACTCTTATATGTGCAATTATACATTCATCTCTTACGTTATCTGGGACTATTGGCTTGATTATACTGATTCAGTGCGTTTTCCATCTTCGATCATTTCAGACAGGATCTACGATGACCATGGTAAAGACGGTTAGTGAGTTGCAATACATTTTTAACAAAAGCATGACAACTGAATTGCGCAAGATGAACACGACACAGGCTGCCGACGTTCATGTGGTAAGAACTAAGAACTCTGCCTCATATAATCAAATTTTTTCTATGGGCCTCATTATGTTACACAAATGCGTCGTGTGTTCCTGCGTTGGATTGCCTTTTTGTATGTGCATTATTGGGTAAATCATAGACAACGTTTGTTCACTTTTATAGTTATGTCTATCCCCTTGTTTGAAACAGTGGTGCTTCCCATTCCATATGGAACGGGATATGTTTTATGTCACAATAAATGTCAAACATCCGAGGTTTGACCTCATTCATCTTTCTACGGGGAAGGACACGCGCACTTGGATGAAACGTTACGCTGTAAGACTGGTAAGCTCATTGCCTCAATTTCTATTGATTTCATATAAAGCTTGTTGTTTTGTATTTTCCTTGTATTAACATGTGTATGTTGTGTTTGATCAAATTGCAGCGAAAGCTACTCCAAGATTTCTTCAAATTCAAGAGTCTAGATGACCAATATAATTTGCTCAAGGGCCACCAATATATTAGACCAACAACTTTAGACTTGCCTTCGCGGCATCTAAACTGGGACATAGAAATACAAGATGTAGGAGTGTTTCTAATGTACCACATGCATACCTACATGGGCAATGGTATGGCTGGTTGGAGGTACCAACTTTGCGACATTCAGGAATCTTGTACATGCCCATCTGCGCGGATGAAAAATCTCCGAATTATTTACTTGAACATGATTCTGACATCCGATCTGAACGATGCTACACTAAGGGAGCAGATTCTCCGCCAGGCAAGGCAAGGGAATTACCAAGTTGCACCCCATCTTCAGCAAGGCAAGGCAAGGCAAGGGAGCAGATTCTTCAGCATTTAAGGTTGTAAAATGAATTGGCTGATGTATATTTGTACGTTGTTTAATTGTCTAATGAATGTATTTGGTTGGATAAGCGAATCTGGTTTGTAAGCACGTAGTTATTAATTTTGTACACTCAAGGTGGCTGCAATTCAAGCTCAAGCTGCATGAAAATGTTGATAACCCACTTCCTAATTTTGTTCTTCATTAGCATATATTTTGGGTTCACCAAATGCGATTAAATGTCATAACCTTTACATAGTAACTTAAAACATCATAGCTATCCACGGATACATCTTCCAACAAAGTTCATAAATCCATAAGTGAGTTAATTTCCATATTAAGTTAACACTAGCTAGTTCAATTACCCAAAAACCATTTGATTCGCAATTCGCCGAATAATTTCCCAAAAATCCACATTGACATGCATCCATGAGGTCAGCCCTTGATAATGTCCACCGAATACCACTGAAGCTCTGGATCGAGGGGTGTGAGCATGCATCCATCTCCTTTCACCAATTTTTGGGCCTGCACAAACTCACGCCATCCGGTCTGCAGTTGAACACGACAGCCCCTCCCTTTTACAAACTTGTACTTCAGCGACTACGTCTTGTTTCCGACATGAAGAATCATATCTCTGAGCTGGTGCTGTTTCTTTTCACCGAAATTGGCTCGACTGAAGGCCGTGGGAATTATCTGTCAAATAGTCGATAAAGTCTTTAGGTACGTGTGTACATAATACATATGTTGTGTTCAGTGCAGTGCCTATATCAACTTAATTACCGGCCCGTAGTCAGCATGTACATGCCGCTCTTCCACCGTCAGTACGCATACTTCACCCGGCCCTTTATAAACAGTTGGACCTATAATTACAAGGTAAGATGGTGTATCAGTTGGCTCTGTACGATATAATATGCATCAATCTCCAAAAATTAACTAAACCATATACTGTCATACACAGAATGATATCTTGTCATGAAAACATTATCTAGTCGTACTTACAACAAATTGTATCCTGTCATATAACAGGTGGTATCATGTCACTTAATTATGTGTACATTACACGGTAAGATTGTGTATAAGTTGGTTAGTACCATATAATCTTCAACGCTTTTGCAAACAATAGAAAAAGCTTAATCTAAAAGTTTGTGGTGAAGTACTTACCCAAGAACCCCTCAATGGCAGGTATTATCTCTTCATCCTCTTCCTTGATCGTTGGTAGTTTATTGAACACTTGCAAGCTCTTAAATTTCGTACGTCTAAGCCGTTCAGCATAATTCAATTGATTGCCTCCTCTGCCAAATATCTTGACGTAGAACCTTTCTTTCAAGTCGAACCTGAAGCACAGAATGTACCCTAGAGAAAGGGAATACCTTCTTGCAAATTCCGCCCATCCTGTTGTTATTTTTATTCCCTGACCCTTGGAGAGCTTTACTGGCCATTTCTTGGTTTCACACACAATGAATCCAGAGTCTGGTATCGACCGCTTGTATTCCTTCACAAACGCAAGGGGCAAGGGCTATGTGTCCAACATGTTCAGCAGTGATCAATGAAACAAAAATACGAATATGGTGAATATATATGCATTCTATTGTTGTTCCAATAGTTTCTTACCATTTCGGACAATAACTCTTCGCTTACAATAATTCTCACGAACCGTGTATCGCACCTGCGGTTATCCTTTTCCATCTTTCTATCATAAACATCATCTATTAGGTTGTAGGTCCCACTATATCATTTCCCTAAACACAATATATGCAACACAGATTCCAGAAACACAAACTCAAGATGCATTCAATATTGCACATTCAAGATTGCAGTCTCAATATGCATGAATTGCACACTCAAGATTACTTGCACACTCAATATTGTAGGCCAAATATGAATATGAATGCATTGCACACTCCAGACACTCAATATTGCAGTCTCAATATGAATATGCATGCATTGCACACTCAAGATTACTTGCACACTCAATATTGCAGGCTCAATATGAATATGAATGCATTGCACACTCCAGACACTCAATATTGCAGTCTCAATATGAATATGCATACATTGCACACTCCAGATGAATGAATTGCACACTCCATATTGCAGTCTCAATATGCATTAAAAAATTGACAACCAACTTCCTAATTTCCCCATATTCCTCTGCATCACAATTGGAGTACTTTTGCAAAGCCAAATTTACAGAATCTAGAATCAATTGTATTCACATTCACCGGAGAAACAAATCTTTATAACACACTAATCAACATAACCAATGCCCAATTTCATCTCAATTCCAATACACAAATGTCTATCCAGAAACCATCAACCCTAGAAACCCAAAATCCAAAATCCATCCAGATGACCCTAAACCCTAGAAACACAACATAAATCCCCAAACCCAAACCCTAAACCCTAGAAACACCAATTAAATACAGATTGAACTCGATGAATAAACAACCAATTAAAATCTCAATCCAATTCAGCGAGTAACATCGTATAAATATGCTGTCGGATTTCAAATTCGAACAATTTAAACCCTCATTACACAACAAATCAAGCAAATTTGAGGAGACTAACCACTATGCCATCGCGAATCCGTACGCTATCGACGATCAAGGGCCGAAACTGGATGCACGATGGAGTTGGAATGGTGGCCGGTGGAGTACGACTAGTTTCCGACGTGTGTCGGGAAAGGGTAAAACTTTACTCAAATAGGTAAAGTTTAAAAGAGGGAAAGGGAAAACATTTTTTTAACAAAAAAAGGATACAGTAAAAAAATTCGAATTTTGATTCCGAAAGTGAAAATTTGGGATTTTGGCCGAAATCAAATACAGACAAAATTGATTAAAATATTGTTACTTTTACCGGGTGTACGATATTCGGCTTACACCGGACAACGTCCATAAAATAATTGAGGTTATGGATGGAAAAATTTAAGGCCTATATACGCCAAACTATATTAAACGTGAATACATGAAATTGACCTATTTTAAGTAGAAGAGAGAATGGATGATCCAAACCCTAAACCAAAAAGCATAATGCAAACATGAGTTCCACCTGTTAACATATAATTGAATCAATTGCCACGCGTCTTCCGAGGATGATTATGCACCTTTTTTTTATTATTAAAATTAAAGTTTTGAGTCGAAGGTTAGATACATACATTGACAAGTAACAACGTACAATCACATATTAATATAGTTGAATGTTTCAACTAGTTATAGTAGAACGTATCAAAACACTGAATTAAAACAGAGTCATGATCATCCAATATAGATGATCAACAAAAACAATGAAAGTAACAGAAAACAAGAAGCGAAAACATGAACATTTTTGGGAATTTTCTGATTGTATTAAGCAAAAGGTGAAGAGTACAAAGCTAGCTACCAACCTATATATACACAGTTTCTCACGTCTCTAACTAACCGGCTTACCAGCTACGCTGCCTAACAAACCCACTAAGCTAACTACACGTGTCCCATCAGCGACACACTAAATACATATCCTCCGTATCCCCCCCTCAAGTTGGACTAGAGAGATCAAGTCCAAGCTTTCTAGATAAGAAGGCATGTTGTTGAGCCCCTAAAGGCTTAGTGAACAAATCAGCCAATTGTAAGTTGAATGGAACATGAACTGTAGACAAGAACCCTTCTTGAACCATGTCTCGGACAAAATGGCAGTCAATGCGAAGATGCTTAGTTCTCTCATGGAACACCGGATTAGCAGCCAGATGTTGCGCAGCCTTGTTATCACAATGCAGAGGAATAGGTAAAGTCACATCAACATGAAGATCACGCAACAAACCTTCCATCCAAACTAATTCACTTGTTGTATAGGACATGCTCCTGTATTCACTCTCAGCAGTCGACTTAGAAACAGTTTTTTGTTTCTTGGTCTTTCAGGATACAAGAGAATCACCCAAAAATACACAATATCCTGAAACTGAGCGACAAGTATAAGAACAACTTCCCCAATCTGCATCACAGTATGCTCGAAGAGATAAATCTGAATCACTAGGATAGAAAAGTGAACAATTGATAGTGCCTTTCAAATATCTCAACAAATAAAGTGCGGCCCGCATATGAGGCTGATGTGGAGAAGAAAGAAATTGATTGATTTGTTGCACCGTGTATGAAATATCTGGCCTGGAGAGAGTCAAGTACAACAACCTCCCTATAAGCCTTCTATAACTCTCAAGATCAGGTAAAACTTCTCCAACTTCAGGCTACAACTTTAGATTCCTTTGCATAGGAAAACTAGTAGGTTTACAATCAAGGAAACCAGAATCTTTGAGTAGATCAAGGACATACTTTCTCTTATTAAGTCGAATTCCAGATGAACTCGTAGCTATCTCGAGACCCAAAAAATATCAGACCAAACCCAAATCTTTGATTGTGAAGGCAACATGTAAGGAATCTTTGTTGGCCTGAATTTCACTCAAAGAATCTCCTGTAATCAGCATATCATCTACATAAACGAGAGCAATAATAAAAGAGTGAGATATATGCTTCACAAATAAAGAATAATCCTGCTTTGACTGTGAAAATCCAATACTGAGGAGGTGCTTTGTTAACTCCACATTCCACTTTCTATTGGCTTGCTTTAACCCATAAAGAGAACGTTTAAGATGGCACACTTGACCTGGTTGAGCTTTAGCATATCCAAGGAGTGGAAGCATGTATACCTCTTCATCTAAAAACCCATGGAGAAAGGCATTATTGATGTCGAGTTGATGAATATCCCACTTCTTGACAGATGTTAATGCCAACAAAACTCTGATAGTTGAGAACTTGGCAACAGGGGAAAACGTTTGTTTATAGTCTTTATCTTTAACTTGATTATACCCTTTGGCTACAAGACGTGCTTTATATCTCTCAATTTGACCATTAGGCTGAAACTTGATCTTGAATATCCACTTAGAACCAATAACCTTCTTTCCTGGAGGTAAAGAAGTAAGGTGCCAAGTAGAATTATGTTCTAGTGCCTCCAATTCCTTATTCATTGTTGTAACCCAATTAGGATCATGCCGTTCTTGTGCATAAGTAGTAGGTTCAGCAACTTAGAGAACATTGAACAATGAATGAATGTAATCACTAGAATAATCCTTGAGATCATTCAGAGTAACAACATGAACAGCTTGTGAAAATTGATCGTCCTGTAAAACACCTCTTCTTTGTAAAGGTGCATGCTGATAATCCTTCAAATAAGCTGGTGTGTGAACAACCCGAGTAGACTTTCTAATAGCAGGAACAATACTACTAGGAGGATCAGGATGGAAAGAATCAGATGGAACAGAAGTAACTGACACTGGTACTGACTTACTTGAACTTGGTGATGCAGAATCAAAAATATGAGAAGGAAGTAAATCTGTAGAATTCTTGTGAGAAGATGAAGCACAAGAATGTTGTGAAGGATCCAATTCTGAAAAACCAAATGATCTCGGCTGTAACTCAGGAAATGTAGGATGAGGAAGAGAAGAATATGAATCAACCTCATCCAAAGAAACCATTGGTAATGACTGGGTAACACTGTTGCTGGGATATAATGATGTAGACTTGAAAGGAAAAGAATGCTCCTTGAAAACAAGATGTTTAGCCACATACACCTTTTTGGTTTCAATGTCATATACCTTGTAAGCTTTCTGTCCTGGTGGATATCCCAACAACACACATCTGTTAGAGACCGCTTCAAATTTCCCTCTTTGAGACTTAGGTCGAAGAACATAACACAAACAACCAATAACACGAAGATGATCATAACTTGGTTGTTTCTGATATAAAATCTCATAAGGAGTCCTCCAATTCAACACTGAAGAAGTCAACAAGTTGATCAAATATGTTGCAGACAAAACACATTCACTCCAAAATCTCATTGGCAATTCAGAATGCAATCGAAGAGCTCTAGCCGTCTCGATGAGATGCCTATGCTTTCGCTCAACACGCCCATTTTGTTGAGGTACACCTGGTGCAGACCTATGATGAATAATACCATTCCTCTTTAACAAATCAAATACAAAACTCTGCACAAATTCAGACCCATTATTAGTTCGAAGAACCCTGATCTACCATAATACATTATAAAGCAGAACCCAAGTCTGTTGTAAAATTTGCGCCACGTGGCATTTTTGAATAAATTAATGTGAAGTTATATTTTAATAAATTTTGTAACAATTTATAGTATTCTTGCTATATATACTAAATATATAACATGTTTATATAACTTTTTATGTATATAATTTTCAATCTATGGATTATGTATTAGTTTACTACAATAGATAACATATTTATATAATTTTTATATACATAAATTCCTATGAGATGATATTTTCCATATTAATTTAATATTTTTTATCTCTTAACAAGATTTAGGGTCTTAATATTTTTTTTATCTTTTAACAAGGCTTGATCTCCAAGTATAAAATTTATATCTATATAATGATATAATTTTAAATAATAAATTTTTTTATGTTGATATATTTATTTTGAGAAAAGATTTAATTTTATGTTGATGACTGAGATTATATGTAAATGTAAAAAAAATAAAAAAATCAAATTTCAATTAAAATTAATAAAATAGATTTTCTTTATCTTTTTATGCATTTATATTAAAGGTTTTTTCTTAAATCAAAGTTTGATAAAAAAAAATAGAAAAATTTACAATCTTGATGATACTTGCTTAAATTGAATTTTGATAAAAAATTACATTAAATTTTTCTTAATTTCCTTTTTATTTTATTATATAAATATATAATATTTTTTTTATCTAGCCCCACCTTACATTTAAATTTTTTTATCTCTATGTTTTTTCATAATTTAAAATGGATGATAGGTTGATTAATACATTGAATTTTGTAAATTTTCATATGCATTAATTTCCTTTATATTTTTTTTCTTCGTTATGTAAATTTAGTATGAAAAACAACTTATAATTTCAATCTAAATTTGGACAAGATCTCAACAAATAATGGAGAAATATTTAAAAATATATTCAATTAAAATATAGAGTACAATCTAAAAAAATAATTTGTCTATTGCACAATTTATTATGATATTATATAAATATATTTAGTATTTTAAATTAGGGAAAACTACATTTAACCACCCTTTATTTTACACTTGTTGCAATCAACCACCCTTTATATTTTTTTCTACACTTAACCACCCCTTATTTGTAATTATGTGCATTTAACCACCCATTTTAAGGAAAAACATCATTTTCTCCGTCGAGTAAAGTAAATTACGTTTTTTCCTTTCTTTTAAAATTTTATTTACAATAAATAAATAATGGAAAAACTATAATTGACACTTTCAAGTTCCAATATGCCGATAATCCTGACCTAATTTCCTCCATAATAATTTATTCCCTCCATCCAATGGTGAAGAAGAACCACGACTTCATCGATGCAAAGACCATGAGTTTTGGATATGATTCTGACGACTTTGAGCGTCCCTTGGAGTCGATCGTGTCTAAGTTGATGTACGACGACTCGAGATTCAAAAGGTTGAGATGTAGGCCGAAATTCAATGATAATGACATTACAAGCTCAATTTATTCCTAAATTCTTAGATTTATAGAAAATAAAATTTAAAAAGAAGGGCAAATACGTAATTTATTTTAATTAATGAAGAAAATAATATTTTTCATCAAAATGGGTGGTTAAATGCACATATTTACAAATAAGGGGTGGTTAAGTGTAGAAAAAAATATAAAGGGTGGTTAATTGCAACAAGTGTAAAATAAAGGGTGGTTAAATGCAATTTTCCCTTTAAATTAATATCGTAGAATTGTATAGTTTTTTAGTAAAATTATCTCGTGAATATCACATGCCTTCAACTAGTTTTTGTATCAAACTATGTCTCGACATAAGCTAGAAATTTTGCAATTAACCGAGGCACTTGTTGCTTATTATTGACCATAAAAGTCCATGTAGCTCGTGAATGATCATCAACCACTGTTAAGAAATACCTTGATCCACAATAAGCAGGTGTTCAATATGGTCCCCAAATATCCATATGAACAAGTTCAAAAATCTTAGAAGCATATGATAAACTGACATCAAAAGTATCCTTGTGTTGTTTAGCTAGAACACAAGCCTCACAATCAAGGTCTTTCAACTTCTTACAAGCAACACCTTCTAAGTGATGCATTTTGGATAACGAAACATGCCCGAGTCTGGCATGGAAGACATGCAAATCACCATTATTACAAACAATATTCAAGGTTCTAGTTCCTAATACACTTTACTTCATATCAAAAGACTGTATAATATCTGCCTCTGCTCCAGTTTTTGAAGTTCCATCTCCAAAGATCTTGTAAAGTCCACCTTGCTTGTATCCAACAGCAAGCACTTCATTACTCGTAAGGACCTGTAGCACACAGCCACGAGATCCAAACAAGAAAACAGATTGATTATCGGTTAGTAACTGAGAAACAGATATCAAATTATGTTTGAAAGTAGGCAAATACAACACATTGTGCAAAACCAACTTTGAAGACACTCTAATATCTCCATGTAACTGAACAAACTGATAAGATCCATCAGGCAAACCTATTTTAATTGGTTTCACCAGACTCCTCAAAGCAACAAAGAAATCTTTATCAAAGCATAGATGATCAGACGCCCCAGAATCTACAATCCATACTATCTGACTCATATCTTTAACAAATAATTCTGATGTCTAACTAATGTTACCTGCAAAACTGATTGAATTAACATGTCCATGACTCGGTCCTTCATCTACAGGAGCCTTCCCTTTCATTTTGCGCATAACTTCCTGCACAACTGCATTAATCAAAGAATTGAAGCATCTGGTTGGTTAGTATCAATGTATGCATTCCCATCAAGAGGAGTGTCATAAGCAACATCAGCATCTTGAAAATTAGCCAACATTTTTCCATTGTCTTGTATCTTTGGTCCCTTCCACCAACCAGGATATCCCACTAACTTGAAGCAAGTTTCCTTAAGATGCACTGGCTCATTACAATAAGAACACTTTCGTTCAGACTTATCATACTTGTTCTTCCTCTCATCTTTCCCATACTGAGAACCATCATTCCTTCCCTTTGTCTTATACTGAGATCCCTGTCCAGAAACATATCTCCCTTGTCCTCCATAATTCTTGGATCGATTTACTGCAAGAGCATCATGATTCTGGCTAGACGTGCCAGTAAATTCTTTCTGCTTCTCCACTCCAAGAACAATATTAAAAGCTTTGTTTACATTTGGAAGAGGATCTTGAGACAAAATATGACTCCTAACATTTTCATATGCATCTGAAAGTCCCATGAGAAACTGCATTAGTTTCAATGTAGCGTCCTTATCAACAAGTCTCTTCTGCTAAAAAAATTCCACAATTACAAATCGGGATCCCTTCTATATCCCGCAACTCATCCCGGACCTTCTTGAGTTTGCTATAGTACATAGTCACACTTAGGTTCTCTTGTCGGATATTGCTAAGCTCCCTTTGTAATTGAAACATCAAAGGAGCATTTGACTCAGAAAACATCCAAGTAAGCTCTCTCCATAACTCTTGAGCAGAATGCACAAACGTGAAATTCTCTGCTATTTCACTCACCATAGAGTTTATGATCCATGGCATGACCATAAAATCACACCGCTTCCATCTCTCATAATCCTCAGAATGCCTATCAGGTCACTCATACATCCCATTTATGAACCCTAGCTTCATTTTAGCACCTAAGGCCATTTTGACACTACGACTCCAACTAGCAAAATTGCCTCCATTGAAGCGCGTAACCACTAATTGATTTCCAGGATTACCAGAGTTTGAGATAAACAATGGATCAAAAGCATTCGAGTTACCTCCAAGTGGAAGTCCATACTCTTTCTCCCTTCGTCGCCTAGACAGAGGTGAACGAGAACGATAACTATGTTCTCTGTTCCTCTTCATGATAGGAGAATACGAGCGATCATCATACACCTTGTTCTTGTACTTCTTGCGAAAAGGCGATCGTGATCGCCCTCCAGTTACGGAATTCTGATCTTCAACCATAATAGTATGTAAAAACTCGCCAATTGAGGAATCCAGCTCCAATGAACTGAGTTACACTTCACCAGAAATCAAATCAACCTCGATCTATCCTGGAACACGAGATCACGACTCAAGTCTGTGTCTAGATCGACAAGATGAAAGCAACCAGCGCAATCTACGATCGCACAATCAGGATCGTCACCGGATGCTCTGATACCATATCAAAACTCTGAATCAAAACAGAGTCATGATCATCCAACATAGATGATCAACAGAAACGATGAAAGTAACAAAAAACAAGAAGAGAAAACATGAACATTTTTGGGAATTTTCTGATTGTATTAAGCAAAAGGTGAAGAGTACAAAGCTACTACCAACCTATATATACAAAGCTTCTCACGTCTCTAACTAACCGGCTTACCAGCTATGCTACCTAACAAACCCACTAAGCTAACTACACGTGTTCCATCAGCGACACACTAAATACATATCCTCCATAGAACGATCGATGGTATATGCTATGCGTTTTGTTGAAGGTAGGAAATACAGCTAATGTTCAAAACTCAATAGTCAATACCGTGTACTAGCTTGCACTTAACGTACATACAATTGTTTATATATAGTTTTAGAGTAAGAATAAGATAATCTGCCATGGTTCCAGGGTTTGCTGCACCCTTTAAATAATAGCTACTTCGATCATAATTATTCAACCAAACTTTAACACAAATATATGATTAGTCAACACATTTTAAAAAGTTAAATCGCCGAGAATGTGAACGTGTAACAATTTGAACGGTCACAAACTTACATGGGAAGAGCCCAATTGCCAAGTGCAGTCTATAAATTCAATCTGTATCCATCTTAAAATTAATTGGTGATAAAAAAAATAACTCATAATATTATATACTAAATTTAGTCTCCTAATTTTTGGATAGAAGATTTATAATTGAACTCCGGTGAATCCATTCGGTTCGTAACTAAGGCTGTCCAAACATGACCCAATCCGAGAAACCTGCTCGATCTGCCTGATTCCGAACCCGACCCGACATTAAAAAAGAATAAAAAAGTGTACCCGACACTTGTTTGACTCGAACTGATTTGGCCATATAATCCGAAAAAAGCCCAAAGCCGAGATTAACCCAAAATCGATTATACCTTAATGGACTAGCTTTATGCAACCCGATATCTGATGCTACCCGACCCGAAATCATCCGAAAATGCAAAGTTATCCGATCAAAAACCATCCGAAAATCCGAAATTACCCGACCCGAAACCATCCGAAAACCTGAAGTTATGCAACCCGAAATCATCTGAAAGTTGCGTTGTGTTTTAAAATATTAATAATAGTGAATATTTATTATAATTATGCTTTTTTTTTAATTTAGATGTTACATTAAAAATTTACACCCAAGTGTAATTAAACTATAAAAATCATCATTCGATATATGATCTCAATCAAAATTCGGCTCACCCGAAATATGATTAACCCGAAATTCGGCCAAACAACCTGAAACCTAACTCACCCGAAATCCGACTAAACCTGAAATCTAAACCCGAAACCGACTTATCCGAAATCTAGTTAGACCAAAAGTTGAATAACCCAACCAAAATTGACCCAAAAACCCGACTTTGCTCTATTAATTGAGCACCCAATCCGAAATGGTCCAATCCAATTTGATCCTATTAGGAAAATATTCGAATTTGACCAGGATCCAAACTTACCCGAATTGAACTAGCCCGACCCGACCCACCCGATTAACACCCCTATCCCTAGCCCAATAAAGTTTCATCCCAAACCAACTGGAATACTAGAGTTAGATCTCTCAATTTTCCAACACAAAATTCACAATTGAACCCCTTGGCTTGTGAATACCTCACAAACCCGACCATCGACTTTAATACCACTTGTTAAATGAAAAACGGGTCCAACTACCAAACCCAACATATAAACAATCCCAATTAAATTCTATCTAAAAGAAAATTAATAATAAAAAGAATAATTATGTTATGAAGTCAAAATTAACATACTACAAGTTAACTATCTACACACACATGTATCACACATATCATGTATGAACAAGTGCATAATGGAGAAAAATTATACAAGGTGAATTATTCACCTTCTTCACCTCCTTATTCCATGCATAAATCATGGAGATTTACCAAAGTTTTACCCCACCTTTGGCCTATAAATATGGCCATCATCCATTGTAAAATTTGCACCAAAGTAGAGTAAGAAATACACTCTCTAAAGTTCTTACTCTCCCTCCCTCTCTTCTAATGATCAAAAGGTTCTCGTAAAGTTTGTTTAAGTGTTCTTTCAAAGATTAAGTGGTCTTGCTTTTATAATCATTTCATAACACGGTATCAGCACGAGTCTCTAATTACAAATTGAGCTTTACTAATCACCAAGGTACAAATTCTATCTCTTCCTAATCTTAATCATGCAAAATTTTATTTCCTAAAACCGTTTTGAGGAGTATGCTCTGTAGTTGCCCGATTTGGGATCTTCTACATCAGAAACTCGTTTTCTTCCTAGATTTGAAACGATTTCTTACCAAAAATAAATCATACTTTTGGATATGTACAAGATACAAACAAAATATTAGATTTGCTTACCTCTTTTGAAGTTTAAGCCGATTTCACCTCCGAACTCTTCACTTTCACTACTTAGATTGAAAGTAAGTTTTAACCAAAATGATTAAGAGTATGATGTTGGTAATCACAATAAGAACAAGGCAAATGAAAAGCTCAATAATAAATCTCCTATTACTGGCCCTAAGACGACGCATAATCTCGTTGTCGGCCATGAAGAATGTCGAAAGAATAATTGGTAAGGGTGGTCGAATATGGAAGTGGAGGAAGGAGATAAGATCGGAAGTGAAAAAGTGAAAAAGGGGATGAAGGGAATCGGATTTTAAGGACTTCAGACTTTGGACTTAAAGGACCTCGGACTCTAAGGACTTTAAGGACTTCGGACTCTAAGACTTTAAGGACTTCGGACTCTAATGACTTTAAGGACTTTAAAGAATTTAAAATTCCCGCTATATAATTTTTCTTTGATTCCATATGATCTCTTACTTTTGTCTTACGATATTGTCTATGCCTATATCTATATTGATTACTTCTCTGACTCACACAATCTTTCTTTATGCATTCTGAATATATCATCTACATGCATAAATTTATTGTTTGATATGACATGTCCTTCAATCGTCCCATACACGACTCATGCATTATATTATTGATTATGTTAACCTTTAATTTGCATATCTTTATATGTAGCAACTAATGGCAAACATCGCTAAAAGGGAGTTTGATATCCTTGATCTATCAGGCCAGAAATACCTCGAATGGAGGGTAGATGTCATAGCTCACCTCAAGGCAAATGGCCTTGAGGAAACAATTGTGGCAAACAATGATGCCACCCCACAAGAAACGGCAAAAGCCATTGTGTTCCTCCGCCACCACATTCATGAGAGTCTCAAAACTGAGTACTTATTTGTGGAGGATCCTAGAGAATTGTGGGAGAGCCTAAATGAGCGCTATGCTCATCAAAATGAAGTTTTGCTCCCACAAGCAACACATGAGTGGAACACTATAAGGTTCCAGGACTTTAAGTCCATCACTGAGTACAACAGTGCTATCCACAGGATCACTTCTCAATTGAGACTGTGTGGTAAAACGATCACTCAGCAAGAGATGTTGGAGAAAACTTTCTCCACACTGCATGCTTCAAACATATTATTGCACCAACAGTATAGAGAAAGAAATTTCAAAAGATATTCTGACTTGTTGAAAGTATTGTTGGTTGTTGAAAAGAATAATGAGCTCCTAACGAAAAACCACAACCTAAGGCCTACTGGCTCAACAGTTGCCCCAGAAGCAAATGCTATGAACAAAGTGTTCCATGATAGGAATGACAATGAACGTGGGCAGCAATCACGCCGTAACAATGGGCGTGGACGAGGTCGTGGTAACTATGGGAGCCGTAGTGGTCGTGGTGGTCGTGGTGGCCATGGGCGTGGCCGAGTCTACAACAAAAGCCACGATAATCACCGTGAGAACTATGGCTACAAGGGGGATGTGAAGCAAAAGGTCCAGACGGGTCCATCAGGATCCTCCTAGAAATCCAAATCAACATGCTACAGATGTGGCGTGACTGGTCACTGGTCAAAGGTATGCCGCACAGCTCCACACCTAGTGAAGCTCTACCAAGCTGAAAAGAATAAAGAAAGAGCTACCGAGACCAACTACATCGATAATAACGATGTGGATGGGTCACCAATGACTAGTCTGGATGTCAATGACTTTCTCAACCTTGAGAATGATGATGGCTATGCCTTAGGGGCTTAAAGGAAAAGCATGAGCCCCTAAATATCTCTACTATCTCCCATGCTATTTTTATAATACTTGCAATTTCTTTTGTATTCCATGCTTTAACCTTTATTTCGCATGAGTTTGTATAATAAGCCTTGTATAATAGAACTTGTGTAATAGAATTATCCTTGTATAATATATGAAGCTTTTATTGATGTCTTAATTCTCCTTTTTCTTTATATTTATAGAAAAACATGGAATCAACTAAAGTGAAACCCGATGGGAAGGAGCAATGTCTTTTGGACAGTGCAACAACACACACCATCTTGAGGAGTAAAGAATACTTTACCCAATTAAGATCCTTTGAAGGCAATGTCACTACAATATCCGGTGTGTCAAAACTCATCGAAGGCTCTGGAAGAGCTATCATTCTACTCCCAAAGGGAACAAAGCTAGTAATAAATGACGCACTATATTCGAGTAAATCTCGAAGAAATTTACTAAGCTTTAAAAGAATACTTGTGTATCATAAAACATGAATCTGGCCATAAACAAATTCTCGAAAGGATGCCAACGCAAACCTCCGGATTATATCATACAAACATTTATCCGTTTGAGGTCAATGCAGTGTTGAACAAAAGGTCATATGACCAAGCTGCATTCACATTATGGCACGACCGATTGGGTCATCCAGGAGCAGTAATGATGCACAAAATCATAAAGAGCTCACTCGGACATACATTAAAGAACATTAAGGTTCTTCCGTCCAGTGATTTTAATTGCATTGCTTGCTCACTTGGAAAGCTAATTATCAGGCCTTCTAAAAACAAGATTGCAAGTGAGAATCCTGCGTTCTTAGAAAGAATCCAAGGAGATATATGTGGGCCAATTGCACCACCATGTGGACCATTCCGATACTTTATGGTGCTAATTGATGCATCTACACGTTGGTCACATGTAAGCCTACTATCAACAAGAATTGTTGCATTTGCTAAACTCCTTGCCCAAATAATTCGATTGAGGGCCCAATTTCTAGATTATACAATAAAGAAAATCCGACTCGATAATGCAGGAGAATTTACATCTCAAACATTCAATGACTATTGTATGTCAATTGGGCTTGATATAGAGCATCCAGTGGCTCATGTTCACACACAAAATGGTCTCGCTGAATCATTGATAAAGCGATTGCAATTAATTTCCATACCATTATTGATGAAATCAAAATTACCACCATCGGCATGGGGACATGCAATATTACATGCAGCAACCTTAATTCGATTAAGGTCAAGTGCAAACCATGAACATTCACCTATGCAACTTGTGTCTGGTAAGGAGCCAAATATTTCACATCTAAAAATATTTGGATGTGCAGTTTATGTCCCTATTGCTCCACCTCAACGCACAAAGATGGGACCCCAAAGGAGATTGGGAATTTATGCTGGTTTTGAGTCTCCCTCAATAATCAAACATCTTGAACCAACAACTGGTGATTTATTTACAGCAAGATTTGCTGATTGCCATTTTGATGAAAATACATTCCCAACCTTAGGGGGAGAAAAGAAAAATGGGGACCCACATGTGAAAGAAATCACATGGAATGCAACCGCATTATCCCATCTTGATCCAAGAACAAAAATGTGTGAACAAGAAGTACAACGGATCATTCATTTGCAAAATGTTGCAAATCAGTTACCAGATGCATTTACTGATACAAAGAAGGTAACTAAATCACATATACCTGCGGCAAATGCTCCAGCAAGAATTGAAATACCCAATGGATTGCCAGATGCATCCATCGCAAGAGAGTCTGCAACACGCCGAAAGCGTGGTAGACTGTTAGGTTCAAAAGATTTAAAACCGAGAAAGGCAAGGAGCCAAAAGGGTATAGTAGAAGAAGCCACAATGGATCATGAGAATGATGATAAAGGCAAAGATATTGAAAATGAGAATACCTCAACAGAGGGTGATATCCTAGACAAGAAAAATGATATCGACAATTTTGAGATTTTCATGAACTATGTGTCCACAGGCACACAATGGAATCGAAAAGATGTAATTGTCGATGATGTATTTGCCTACTCAGTGGCTAGTAATATTGTAACTGGAGATGATGATTTTGAGCCAAAATCGGTCGATGAATGTCGACGAAGAAAAGATTGGCCAAAATGGAAAGAGGTTATTCATGCAGAACTAAAATCGCTTGAAAAGCGAGAGGTCTTTGGACCAGTAGTTCGTACACCCAATGGTGTGAAACCAGTCGACTATAAATGGGTCTTTGTACACAAACGAAATGAGAAAAACGAAATTGTAAGATATAAAGCAAAGCTTGTAGCACAAGGTTTTTCTCAGATCCATGGAATTGATTATGAAGAAACATACTCTCCGGTAGTTGATGCAACTACATTGAGATTCCTAATTGGTTTGACTGTCTTTGAAAGGTTACAAATGTGCCTCATGGATGTCGTTACATCATATTTATATGGATCACTTGATACAAACATCTACATGAGAGTCCCAGAAGGACTGAAGCTGCCTGAGGCCAATAATTGTGGACCTCGAGAAATGTTTTCCATAAAATTGAGGAGGTCATTGTATGGACTAAAACAATCTGGGTGAATGTGGTACAACTGCCTCAGTGAATACCTCATGAAAGAGGGATACAAGAATGACACCGTTTGTCCATGTGTTTTCATCAAGCGATCCGAAAAGGGATTCGCTATTATCGCAGTTTATGTTGACGATTTAAACATCGTCGGAACTCCAAATGAACTTCAAGATACTGCGAAATATTTGATGAAAGAATTCGAGATGAAAGATCTCGGACAAACAAAGCTTTGTCTTGGCTTACAAATTGAGCACTTAAGGGATGCAATCTTTATCCATCAATCTAATTACACTGAGAAAGTTCTTAAAAGATTTTACATGGACAAAGCACACCCTTTGAGCTCTCCAATGGAAGTTCGATCCCTCGATGTAGAAAAGGATCAATTTCGTCCCCGAGAAGAGGACGAAGATGTTCTTGGTCCTGAGGTACCATATTTAAGTGCAATTGGTGCTTTAATGTACTTAACTAACAATACAAGGCCAGATATTGCTTTTGCAGTAAATTTGTTGTCCAGGTATAGCACTGCACCTACAAGGAGGCATTGGAACGGGATCAAACATGTATTCCGCTATCTCCGAGGCACACATGATCTTGGGTTGTATTATCGTAACCAAAGGGATGCAACCTTAATTGGATATGCAGATGCAGGGTACTTATCTGACCCACACAAAGCCAAATCTCAAAATGGCTATGTGTTCACATATGGAGGCACTGCCATCTCTTGGAGATAAACAAAGCAGACTGTGACTGCCACATCATCAAATCAAGCAAAATTGATTGCACTATATGAGGCAGGAAGAGAATGTGTGTCCCTTCGAGCAATGATTCAATTCATCCAGAAAGAAAGTAGAATGAAACCAATCACTGATGATCCAACAGTATTATATGAGGATAACTCAGCATGCGTTGCTCAAATGAAGGACTACATCAAAGGTGACCGCACAAAGCACATATCTCCAAAATTCTTCTCCACTCGTGAATTGGAAGAAGCTGGTGAAGTGAACATCCAACAAATTTGATCACATGACAATTTGGCTGACTTGTTCACAAAGTCTTTAATCCCCAAGAAATTTGGAGAACTGGTATCCAGAATTGGAATGTGCAGACTTCAAGACATATGTTGAAGTCAGGGGGAGTATCATACGCGCTGCACTCTTTTTCCCTTCGATCAAGTTTTTATCCCACTGGGTTTTGCTTGACAAGGTTTTTAATGAGGCAGCATCAAGGCGTACTATGGGATCAATGGTTGCACTCTTCTTCCCTTCGTTCAGGTTTTTATCCCACTGGGTTTTTCCTGACAATGTTTTTTTAATGAGGCAACGTCTACCCATATCCTACTACATGAAAAGAAGGTGAATATTCAAGGGGGAGTATTATGAAGTCAAAATTATCATACTACAAGTTAACTATCTACACACACATGTATCACACATATCATATATGAAAAAGTGCATAATGGAGAAAAATTGTACAAGGTGAATTATTCACCTTCTTCACCTCTTTATTCCATGCATAAATCATGGAGATTTATCAAAGTTTTACCCCACCTTTGGCCTCTAAATATGGCCATCATTGTAATATCCGCTCTTTTTAGTAAAGAGATATTACTTTCGAGTTATATTAAGTGAAGAGTTATACTTAAATTTAAATACGGTATAATGGATAAAACTTGCAAAAAGGAAATTTATTTCTTATGAATGAATTTTTGGCAAGTTAAATCGTATTTAGCGGAAAATTTTAAATCTATAAAAGTGTAAGAAGATGGTAATATCAAGGAAGTTGAAAGAGTGGAAAAAAGGAAGGTGGTGTAACCGGACTCGAACCCATGACCTCTCGCTATATACACAAAAGACACCCAAAGCTAATCTACTAATGTGTTTTACTAGCTAGTTAGGGAATGGTTTTATTTTGAACTATTCATAACCGCCTTAGAGCATGGGTCTCTCAACAATATAGTAATATTTATTTAGGTGAGGGACCGTCCCTCACAGTCCCTCTTTTGAGGGACTATGAGAGACTCTCACACAATAAAAGCCATTTTTAATAATATTTTATGAAGAAGAGTCACGTGCGAATGGTCGCCTGTGTGCGAAATAAGAATAAATCTCGATCATTCAGTCCAAAAAATCAACGTCCCTGATTAAACATTCATTTAAAAAAATAAATAACGGCACGGGCGAATTTTTCCCGTATTATTCGCGTATTTTTCAATAAAATACGACACGGGCGATTTTTTCCGAATTATTCACGAATTTTTCGAAAAATACGTTTTTATGAGACGCGCCCAGTTTGTTCATCAGAAATAGCGATTTGTTCATCAATATTCACCAATTGTTCATCAATACTAACTAATTGTGCATTGAGTTTTTGATAACATTGTTCATTGATTTCGAACTTTTTTAATTTTTAATTTTATTTTTTAACCTTATTTATGTGTAGGAATACAATATTTATGTAGTTTTTTATGCACATATAATTAGTTTTGATATACCCATATTTGTTCATTGATATATTCATATTTGTTCATTGATATACCCCTATTTGTTCATTGATATACCCATGGTATACCATTATTTGTTCATTAGTATACTTTTTTTTTGTTCATTGGTATACCCTATTTGTTCATTGATATACCCTATTTGTTCATGGATATACCCTTATTTGTTCATTGATATGACCAAATATGCATATAGCAATGAACAAATTGATTTTATTAATGAAAAAATATGCATATAGCAATGAACAAATTGAGGTTACTAGTGAACAAATATGCATCTAGTAATGAACAATTATATGAAAAAGGCAATGAACAAATATGCATAAATCACTGAACAAATTGATGTTACTAATGACCAAATATGCACAAACCGATGAACAAATATGCCAAAACCAATGAATAAATATTTTCGTTTTTTATGAACAAAATCACAATGTTGATGAACATATTGCATGTAATTTTGATACACATTTGCTCATTTTTTATGTACAAACAATAGATTTTTGATGCACAAGCAATAGTTTATTTATGCACAAAATCACAATTTTGATGAACAAAATCACAGTTTTGATGAACAAATCCACATTACTGATGAACAAATCCACAATACTGATGAACAATCTGGGCGAGTGTCCTATTTCCGTTTTTTTTCAAAAATACGCGAATAATTCGCCCGTGCCATTTTTTTCCCTTTTTTAAGTGAAATGATCAGCGCCTTTGATTTTTCTTGATCCAACGGCTCCTGTTCTTTCTTATTTCGCACCTGGGCGCCCATTCGCACCTGAACCGGACTCATATTTTATACTTTTTACTGTTGTAGGGACTCCTTGAGAGCCCCTCAATGGAGATGCCCTTAGTCTTGTCTTTTTCGCATTTGTTTGATCAACATGCGCGACGCCTGAAGGCTGCGCCGCCTCTCATCATGCCTCCGTCACCATGGCAGCATTCCGCCACCTAGCCAAGCTAGAGTATAACTTTGATGAATCATGCCACCACCACTCTCCACCTTTGCCTTTCTTTCTTGTCTTTTTGTGGTGTTGGCAAGAAGGAGTCGAACCAAGTGGCTCTATCCCTAGTCGAATTGTGGCAATAAGGAGGTAGGAGGTGGCAAAGAGACTATTTGAGGATCGGAGGTGCTCGGAAAAAGAGCTGGACTGTTCGAACTTATACCCGAAAATCTCCCATGTTTTGACCTAATATTCATCCGAACTTCTAACCTCGATTTCTCCTTCGTTTCTCAACCTAATTTGTTGATTCAAAGCTTGAAATAACGAGGATTAAGTGCTCTACAATAACCCTCAATCAATTGTAGAGAAACGATTGAAGAATCGAGTCGGAATCTACTAAATCAGTTCATGGTACTGATTATTCCAGATTTTCAGAGGTTGGTGACGAGTCGTTTTCTTGGGCTTCGATCTCCGTCTTCCGGCAACTATTCCGGGGACTTTTGCCAACAGTTGTAAGGTGGCAACGTGGTCTTAAAACTTTCGCATTTATTTCCGCCACCCTATGTTTTTTGTCGCCTCCACAAGTCGACAAAGATGGCTCAACAAATCTGATTTACAGGTTCAGCTTATATGGATGCCCACAAGCTGTTTTCGCGGGATTCGTGTGTCGTCTTGTGGCCACATCTCCGGCCTCCACCACCGAAAATATCTATATAGGGATGTATATATTCAGTTGTCGCAAGTTCCTTGGCCACCCCGCCCCTGGTGTCTCCGCTGGAAGCCCGTGAACAGGCCTTCACGGCCAACTTTTCTGCTGGTTTCTTTTGCCCAGAATTCCAGCTTCGGCGAGTGATTTTCGTCGCCTTCGTTCTCCGTCTTAACTCAATGAAATAAGGTTCTGTTTTCAACAGTAGAAAGAGGGTGATGGGGACTTCTAATTGTCGCTTCAATCACCCCCAAACGGATATTAAATGAAGTCGCTAGACATCGACGAAGTTGGTTCGTCGGTCACTGATATTCCGGGCCTTTTTATGGGTTTAAGTGAAAGGAAAAAGGGAAAGGTGTTTGGACCATGGTTTGCCTCGGTATGCGTGACATGGATTCCGATGGATCGTTTTGATTCACAGGTTGCCTCGTTTTGCGCATCGCATGGTTTTGCGTGCCACCTCGATTTGCGTGCAAGCGAATCCCGAAAGCGTATCGCTAGGTAATTTTCTTCTTTCGAGCTTGACTTATGTTACAGAATGATTTTTGGATAAGATCATTCAAAGTTGGATTTTTGTATTAAATCTCGTAAAGTGTGATTTATCGGATTGGTTAAGTTATAAAGCCAGATTAAGTCAAGCAAATACTTGACAAATTATTATAAGGACATAATAATTTGTAGTTAATCTTGAAACGGAAATAAATTGATTATAATTTATTTCTATATTCTTTCCGGTACAACCCGAGCTCGAGTCTTGGATGCACGTCGTTCGAGATGGAACTAATCGCCTTGAGAGGAGAAATTTCGTATGAGGCAAGTGGACGATTCTCTCTTGCATTATTATTATTAAATGAGGAATTGAATCTCATTTAATATTTGTGTTGGAAACAACTTGTGTGCTTAATAAAATATGATAGGTCGTTATATTTGTTAGAAATAATGACCATGTTATTTATTCAGTTTCGCGATAGAACTGGATTTAGGTCCGTTATGTGTGACCTTGTATGTTGTCTCATGCTGAGACATTATTGTGAAGTAAGTTAGTTTTCAGGGGTAGGAGCCGAGTCTCCGATGACCTCTTTATAACACAGTCTATATTGGGAGGTTTAGTTCGCTATCATATCCCAATATTCGGGTCATGACTCATGCCTCGCTCAACGCTGTAGGAGGTGTTTATGCACTCTAGCTAAGTGCAAATTGGTACTAGGTGTTCGTCAATGATCATGGATGAAATAATCCCTCTCATCTTGACGTCTCCATGTACATGTGGATTCTCGGCGGTTTAAGCCGATTAAAAGTTACCAACATGTTTGTGGAAAGTTTTGAAAGTAATATAAGATAAGTGCGTTATGCACATTAATGTACCCGGATGGTTAGTCTATTCAACAACCATTCATGCTCCCGGTTATGAATGATTCTTAATCAAACTTTGATTAAGTCAATCTGATTAATCGATGGAGGATTGTCAAAATGTTGTGTGATTAATATGAGTTCCCAACAATTGTTCATGTTTCATAAAGGAACCACAAACTGTGGTGTCTTATCTCTTGAATATGCATGCCTCATTCTTATCCTCTATGGGACTGCTAACTGTTGGATCATCGACCGGTTGTCATTCGGATTTCGATGCCAATATGTTTAGTCACTACCATAAGAACCAATCAATTTCTCCACTTGCTTAGTCTTTCATTAGACTAACCCGACCACCTTATTCAATTGCATGGTCGGCTGGTGTCCACCGTTGTATACGACACATCAGGTATTTCTTGGAAGTTGATTTGAGAAGTGGATCAAGAAGTTGAAGAAAAGTTTCCAGAAGTTGTGTTTGAGCGAAGTTTATTGTTGGGCCACTATAAAGCTATGTTGGGAAAGAAGAAGCTAAGAGTTTATATACTAAAGACTTTGTTCAGATAGAAGATTGTTCTATCATCTTGTCATAAAAAACTAATGTTGTTTTAAGACCATTTGTATTTATTCCGCTGTAACGTTTTCTTAAACTTTGTTAAGTTGGAGTTGTCGAATAATAAAGATTAAGTTCTTTTACAATATGTTGTGGTCTTTCACCTTCATACTTCTGTTTTAAATGATTCCAGCTTTTGGATTTTTAGTTGTTCAGTCAAAAGCTTTTGGATTTTTAGTTGTTCAGTCAGTTTAAAGCCTTGGGTAGCTTCAGTTTAGTCTTAATCGGGGTTACTGGCGGTAATACCTCCAGGGTAGGAAGGGGTGTTACAATCCTCCATTGTAAAATTTGCACCAAAGTAGAGTAAGAAATACACTCTTTAAAGTTCTTACTCTCCCTCCCTCTCTTCTAATGATCAAAAGGTTCTAGTTTGTTTAAGTGTTCTTTCAAAAATTAAGTGGTCTTGCTTTTGATAACAAATTATAACTTTTACATACTAGACTCGGATCTCCTAATTTTCTAATTTGAAATTCACGATTGAACCTCAACATGAACCAAGCCTTAGTCATCATATATACATATCCAACAAATTCAATTTACATGTGACATAACTTAGTTTGTGAATCAGGTATTCCCATTTATCATGCACAATATAATTAGTATGATATTCTAACCCACTCTGAGCTGGGAAGATTATTGGTTGCTGCCCCCACAAAGGGGCAGCACAATGGCTGGAAATTTAAGCTGCCCATACCAAATTACCAATCACTTATTTTATGTCTCTTTAAACCACTCTTCCACTTGCAAGATCAAGCAAAACTAAATTAAACCAAAAAAAAAACATAAAATACAGTAACAAAACGAAACGGCGACCGTTGTAATTGTAAACATCTGGCGCTCAACGCCGTGCAAGGGCTTTAATGACGGGCAATTCTTCATCGTCAGAGTTGACATCTCCGTACTGCCAGATTCCGAGATGATGCTTTTTGGCCTCCTCCTGAAACTCTTCAAGGCTGTCAATGGCCGACTTCGTCTCTTTCGTCTCCCACTTTCTTCGTCTTTCTACCCTCGCGAGTCCTTCCTGCACATTCCCTCAGTTTGATTATTACTCGGATCGCCACTAGACAATCAAATGAGACATCCAATTAATAAGATGAATGCATGAGTGAAAATGCAACAATTTGCAAACCTTCAACAAGGCAGCATTGATGCTTGAATTAGCTTCCGCCTCCGCCAATGTAACAAGAAGGATTGCCCCGGTTCCCTGTCCCTTGACTTTCCCTCCTGAAGTATCTCTTTCTTCAACCACAGCTCTAAATTCCTGAGGATTATTAAGAGTGCACTCGCTCAAGTACTCAGCTGCCTCCTGCCCATAATCTTGCTCCAAATTGGGAACCTTAATGAATGCAAGACTGCACAACTGAGCCAATGGAGGCGCAGATGACAAAGAAGGCTCAAGGGGACGCAATTGGCTATAGGGAACAACTTCTTGGTTCCCGTAATCAATATAAAATACTTCAAACTGATCATTTTTGGATTGAACAGATCCTCCACGAGGCGCATTTACAATCTGCAAGCATAGGAGATTAGGAGTTGAGTTTTTTTACTTAAGGTAATTATGAAGGTTGGGAAGGGACTGGAAAGTAATATAGCTTTGTGTGTTTACCATGGCTCGATTCCATGAATTGTCACCGCTAAATTGAGCAAGGACCATATCGCCTTTCTTGGGATTGAATGCACCTATGACAGGTGCTTCGCCGAGGTTTAGAGAAGCAAGCTGCTGCTGAACTGAGGCAACCGTCTTATCTCCAACTGTTTGAACATAGAACTTTCCGCCACCAAGCACTTCAGTGACAACAACCTAGTATTCACATGAACCAATGATGAAAGATATCTTCTACACTGTTATAATACATTCAATTCACAATATTGTTCCTTTATTAATCAAGTTAGTTTTCACATCAAAACTAGGAAGTGCGAGAAATATTGACAAACTCAAAGTTCTACCTTCAGAACTTCTTTTTGTCTGTTCTCATGGGTCGATCCATTCACAGCTTCCTGTCCCTCCACGTAATTTTCCCATATCTGCCAACGTGAAGAGATAGAACATTGAATAGTTATAATTATGATATGTGCTGGTGTAATCAAATTGAAGAAAGAAAGAAAAAAAATGGCAACTAGACTTACTTTTAGCTTTTGTCTCTTGGCGGACTCCTCAGCCTGTGCAAGAAGATGAGCATCGGGTATCCGGTCTGCACCAAAACCCATTTGGAACTTGGCAAGTCCTGCTTCTACTAAAACTACAGCCATGTTTGTTCTAGACTCCCAAAGATAACCCAAGAAGGTACCAGTTCTATCCACATTTTCAACTTCAATCTGCGCACAAATCATCATAAACAAAAAAGCAGCAGAAAAGCATGGATCATCAACTCATAAAATATAGTAATAACAAACCTCAACATCTCTCTGTAGTATCTTTCTTCGCATGAAGGCAATTGCTTCATCTGAACATGGCTCCCCACGACCAGGACACCTCACACCAGAGAAAGAAAACGCTATGCTGCATGTTTCCTTGGGAATCAGCAACTTAAACCGATGGCCACTGAGTACATACTCCACCACAGCTTGATGTCGCCGACTTCTTTGCAAGAATGGCAAGAAATCTTTAGCTTTCTTTGCCGATGCCTGCAAAAAATAAAAATTAATTGAGAACTTTTATTTGCAAAAGATGGAAAGAAAAGATTTTTTGCTATAAAAAGCATTTCACGTACCGTAGTAAGATCCTTTACATTGTTCACTGGGGATTCCTTTGCAGAATGAATCCCTTTCTTCTGAGACATGGCACGGGATTCGGCTGAAAGAAGAGAATCATAGTGATTGGATCTTTCCTCAAAATCCCTATGCCTAATAACCGTACCAAGACCCCGGGAAATTACTAGCTCAGCCACATTAACCCCGGGAGGTGAGGAATCATCTCCCAAGAATACTGATCCGAAGTCCATAGCCCTGGAATCAAAAGAACCAGCAGCTGGCAATGTACCATCAGCCATGGTGACCTTTCTTGAATACTCCATTGAAACATTTACCTGCATTTGTGAATCAAATTCGTATCAAATTAGGCTTCCATAGGTAAAATATTGCAAAAATACGAAATCATATATACCTGACGATCAATAAGCCTTTGGCGAAGAAATTCTTTTGCCTCTCGGGCATATGGAGCGGGTTTTTCATCTCTGCGAGGGTTGCCCATTTTAGGGCATCTTATGCTGGAGAGATTGACTCGTCGCTCAGCTAATAGACTACCATATGGAGCAGCATCATCAGCGACAATGATACAGTCCCCACTGACAACCTCCACAACCTAAAAGAAGAAACAAAATACTAATTGACTGAGCTTGGAGTACTGGTGTCATCTTTATGTAAGAGCATAAGAGTAGACTTTTTACCTTTCCGGTGAAATTCTGGTCATGAATTGCTTTTGAATTTGTAGAAGGAGGAACATAGTTTGTCCAAAGTCTAATGCGATCTTTCTTGGCTTGAAGTTCAGCTGATTTTAATCTCCTTTTGGCATCCTCTTCCATCATGTTTGCACTCCATTCAACGTATTTAGCCAACCCCTGCATTTGGGTCCTCCAAGATAGTTATCAAATGCAGAAAAAAAAAATACATGCAATTTTCTTGGAATATTTGGACAAATGGAAAGATCTTCGGAAGGTGAAAGCCTATTAGCTAATCCACAAATACTTGAAAGATGAGTTCATCAGAAAAGTTCCCAAACCATTAATTTAAATCCGCTCATAGTGAGCCTAACACATTTACACATTTTTGGCACAAACGATACAATATGCCATGTATAAAGTACAATAGTGGCTTGCTAAGTAAAATTTAATGTAGCATATAAAAAATGGCACTAGGGACCAACAAATTTGGATGAAGGAAAACGCTCATCATACATGAATTGGCAAATTAAAACCACAAGATTCATGCGTACTTAGATTGACAAGAAATGCTAGTGAGGCTATGAGTATGGCATGAGCTAAATTATGCATCAATGAAGTACCATAGAATGGACTTACGTTTTCAACCAATTCCAAGGCAAGGTCCTTTGCTATATCACCATCAGGGTAATATACAGAGCCGATCAAGTTGTTATATTTGTCAACGCCTTCAAGGACTATACGCACCTGATGAACAATAAGGTAGTTCAAAGTTTCAGACACCCAAACAGAAAAGGAAGACGAATCAATCAGAAATTATACTAGGAAGAGGACTCCAATTACTTCTCTGTTCAAAACTCTTATCTCAGTAAAATGCTTTGCCTCCCTCCCAAATGGATCAGGGGAAACTTCCATTGCTGATGCTGCTGAGGCAGCAACTCTCTGGGCTGAGGTTAGTGTAGCATGATTTTCTTTTGCATCTTCTCCATTTGAGTGCTTTGTTGTTATTTCAGGTTCAGCAACAGCTTCTGCAACTGCTCTTCTTCCCATAGATGGACTCTTAACACCAAAAAATCACACAAGTGTTTAAAAAATAACACAAAGACAACAATATATGATGAGAGTCATGAGACCTGAACACATGAAATAACTGGAAATAGTATACCTGGATTCCAGCAACAAAAACCTGGACAAACTGGAAATCTGGAAGTAAATAGAGCCTTATAGTGCTTCCATCACGAACTTGCTCAACTATGCCTTGCATAGAACTACCTTTATTTGCTTGTAATAGAGCCATTGCATCAAAATTACTAGAATCACCAATCGCAGAGGGAGGCAAATTCCTGATGGCAGCCTCTGAAGCACCAGGTACCTGAAAGAGCGCAGGAAAAGATCAAGTTTAATACAACATCATAAAGGACCTAATACAACACACTGATACAGCAATTGAGTGCAGGGGAATTGAGCTAACCGTGCTCCATTTGCCTAACCCTTGTTGCTTTGCTTGGTCTTCGAGTAGTAAGAGTTCAGACAGATAAGGGCTCGCTTCACCTTTTTGTTGTCCTTGCTCTCTAACCTGTATAAAGTTCAAGCAAGTCATATAAAATAATCTCAATTCTCAAGGCAAGAACTAAGAAAAAAAAACTTACAACAAAGAAAGTAAGAACATGAAAAAAAGTAAGAACCTTTGCCCAGCCATTGGAAACAACGAGCATTGCTAAATTCTTATTTCCTAGGTACACAGAACCAAACTCCCTTGCAATTGAAGTTACAGTATACTCCACCATGAAGGTGACCTCCTAAAGTGACGTCCATAAGAATAGAGTCAGCAATTTGTGTAGAACTAAATAGGGTAAATTAAAGTAGACATACAATGATAAAGTTTAATAAATCAGTAAAGTACCCACCTTTCCTATGCACAATTTCCTTAGATACTCTCTGCTTTCCCATGCAAATGGCTCATCTACACCTCCCCTTCGGGCCTATTACGAATGAAATAGATATACGACGAAGAAAAAAGTTCAAGACGTCAATGAATATACATATAAAAGAACCTCTTGAATAACTTGTGTTACCAAATCAAGATAAACATGTGAGTGTAGACATAAAGAAGCTCATGTAAAGATGACTGACCAATCTGGGAGCAATGATAGAGGACAAAGTGACGGTCTTCTCAGGGGGAATGGCGTCTCCCTTTGTGCTTGCCATGATCACCAAGCAATCGCCGGAGGGAACCGCCTTCACTTTTCCCTTCAGCCATCCCGAGGATGCAGATGTAGATGCAGCCACCATTTTACAATACACAGATCTGCAAAAGGAAAATAAAAATCTCCGATGAACATCATTAATTCTACATGCAATTGTGAATTGTCGATGACTCGATGATCAAATCCGAACTACACAATCACATAACAATGATGAATTGCGAGGGGAAGAACAAAACACCGCGGGAAAGATTTGATGTGACTCAGGAACACTGAAATGGCGCATGAATGAATGTAGAAACAAATCATAATGCAAAATTGAGCACATGCATGCTTACATAAACCGGAAAAGCAGTGCAATCAACCAGAAACAGACGTTCGCGGACGAGAAAGGCTCAGATCAGTAAAACAGAAAAACCGGACTTATGACGTTCAAATCAATTTTAAACCAAAATCGTCAGAGAAAACGCATAGCGGATCATCCATCAAGAGGAAAAGGCAGGAACAGGACAAGAGATCGGTACCAAAGAGAGGGAGGATTGCGCAACAATCTCGAAAGGAATCGAGTTAGTGTTAGGAGGAGGAAATCGGAATTGATATTAAAATCTGACAGCGAAAGAGAAAGTGAAGCAGATCTGGAGCTCTCCTCGACGTCGAGTTCCCCTTCTCAACGATGAGATTTATTTTACCCCTCTAGGAGGTAAGATAAGCGAAAACTGTGGGTTTGGGTGGTGGGGGCCAATTGGTTACTCACGATTTTATCCAAAAGTAAATGAAAAGATTATAATAATGAATTTTTAAAGCTAATGTCAACGGGAGTAGGAGAATAACCGCGTTTTTTTTCTTGATTTGGATTTCTGCCGCAGTAGGAAACAATACCAAGAAGACACACAAAAGGTGAGTCTCTTGAATCTTGATATATGAAAAATTGTAAACAACAAAATTCTAAAATACCTAGAAATCCACCATATGTTGTAATCTATCTATATATATATATAGACAGGCAATAAAAGATAGAAGATAGAAGATAGAAAACAGAAAAAAATAGAAAAACTAGAATTACGAAAAAATTCTAAAAATATTTAAAATTTTATTTTAAGTCCTAAAACATTATTAAATGTCCAAAAAATACCGGAGCTCAGGCAAAGCGTTAAGTCTTCCTCATTAGTGAATTCCCTATCCAGAAAGGACGCTCAAAATCACTTCTGCCGAGAATTCTTCCTCTGCCGAGAACTGCTCAATTTCTGTGGACTTAATGGTGCTGGCTAGCACTCAATTTGGAAGATATAAGTAATGATGATTTCAAGGTGCTCGCCTGCTCGGTGGTGCATGCGTGTTCAAGTTAAATTGCCAAGTGTGGTTGTGGAAACTGGAAAAGGCCCTCCACTGTCGTTGTCATCGCTCAATGTAAATTATGATATATTTTTTGAGCGTGTGTATCGGAGAAGGTGAGCCATGTTCTCATTGCCATCGCCTTAGGTACAAACATTCTTATTGACCTCTAACGATTCTATCATTGTCTAGTCTCCCATATATCATTAGAGAGATTAATGTTGTTGCCCACTTCATCGTTAAATTTAAACAACGTAAGAGATTAATGTTCAAGATAACTAGCCAAGAGTAATTGGCAGTGCAAGAATCAACTACCTTAAATTGTCAACTTCATTCATGATTCCTATACAATAACTGTTCAATATTCAGTAACTTAATATTTTTAACAATGGAATCGAAACACAAGCCAGCAAGCATGTGATATCACATCAATTGACCACCGGATGATCTTAATGACCGAGTATGCATTGCAGCTAAAATTTAACTTAAAATATGGACATTATGGAGTATATATAAGATGATAAGATACTTTTTATGTAGCAGAATGATGGTACAAAGCTACAACAGTTAAATTCACCAGTTAGGAGCATTCTTTTAGCACCATATATAACTTTTATGCAATGTTAAGAGTGACAAAAGTACTAGCAATCTAGCATCATTCCAACCATTAATTTAACAATGACCCAACAATCCCATTCAAACCCTCAATATCTGAAGCTTAGTGGCAAAAGCAATTGCAACCCAATCAGGCTGAGAAGACGACCACTGCAACTGCTCGATCTCAGCCCCGGCAGTATAGGCTAGGATTGGATCCAACCCGCCCTCAACCGGCTGCCCCATTGAAGACAGATCCCAAATCAAAGCCTGCATATCATCTCCCGCCGTGCAAATGTGACAAGAGCTATGTGGGGCCCACGCAATCGCGTTGACGCTCGCTTGGTGTCTCTGCAATTCCACCACTGGCAATGTAGGGAACCGGATATCCAACACCACGACCTTGGCACTGTCCATTATGATTGTGGCCATATACCTGCCGGGATACAACATTATTGTATAGTTCAATCCAATTCTTATCCAACATCTGAGCAAGAATCAACACTTTCAGCCTCTATTTAATGGATTGTAAACAATTCCATGGAAAATTGATAGTCATTTCTGTGGGAACCAAATGAAATACAGTAGATAGTCAAGACAATGAGCTGATGGCCTTCAATTTGCCTAAATACAGGGAATTGTATTGAAATCTAACAGAACTTTTTCATCTATCATAGTTTTCTATGTTCCAAACATCCAAAATTTATTCTTTCCCATCAAATCCCACCAATTCCACCCATCCAAAGTCCAAACACTCCATTATCTCCACCCAAAAACTTCCATAATCCTCCTGATTGATACACACATGCTAAAGCATAATGGTATCAATTTCATTACCAAAATCAATCCTTTCTTCAGCTTATCAAAAAAACTACTAAATTTAAACCAATTAGAAAGAGAATGTTACAGTGATAACATACCTAGGATCCTGCTTGTTCCACCCAAGCCTGACGAGCGGAGTATCAGGCTCAGAGCTCTCGTAGATGATGGTAGAGTGCTCCTTATCCCTCAGATCAAAAACCCTAACTGATCCATCCGCCGAGACGGAGGCAAAAACTCCAACCCCGCCCCAGGCGATATCATACACCTCCTTATCGTGCGCGATGAGCTGCGTATCGACAACCTCCTTCTCAATATCCCAAATCGTACAGGTGGTGTCGATGCTCGAAGTACCAATCCTGCGCGGCTCCGCCTCGTTCCAGTCGAAGGAAGTGAGGGGGCCACAGAATTCGCTGTTCTTATTTCCGTTGAGCAACGACTTGAGGTCAATCCGGCGGCCGTCGTCGGAGATCCGCCAGATCCGGAGGAAGTCGGAGGAGGTGGCGAGAAGATCGGGCTTCTGGCACTCCTTATCAGGGATGAAAATGTTCTTGGTGGGAGGATAGGGGTGGTCGAAGGAGAGGTTGGGGTCGGCTCGGATCTCGCCCGTGGAATCATCGAGCTGGACGATCTCGACGCGGTTCTGGTACTGCTCGAGGACGCTGGAGATGGCGAGGCGGTACTTCTTGTCGCGGCGGACGCTCCAATTCATGGCGTAGATGTGCCATGGCGCTTCATAGGTGTAGATTTCGGATCGCTTCTGTTGCTCGTCGGAAGAGGCGTCCGGGTTTGGGTCGCTGCTCGCGCCCATGGTGAGAGATGGAGGTCGGGGTTTGAGCTGGATTTTCAGGAATTTCAATGAGCTCAATTCCAGCAGGTGTGGTGTGTGGAAATTGGGAATTAGGGTTCAGAGACTTGTAAGGGTATTGGGGGCGGACATTCCATATCTGCGAGCGCTGAAGAAGACTGAGGAGGGAGTGCCAAAATACACGAGTCACGACTATGAACTAAAGTTAGAAAAATGAATTTGTATTCAATTATATGAAAATAGAACAAATTTAGCCCAAAATATTTAGGGTCATCCTATTTAAGCCTTTGTTAAGCCTCTTTAAAAAATTAGTTTTTTGTTAAATATATAAAGGTTTATTTTTTCATTTTTTTCTCCCTTCCTAATTATCTCTCTTTCCCGACTCCGTCTCACTCTCGTTCTTTGTTGTAGAATCCTTCTTCAGTAGAAACTCTCGATCTGATGGCGACTTCATCGGAAATCTCAAATTCCTTCGCAATTTCTCCTATTTTCAGGCTTTTGATCTCGATTCCGGAAATCTTCCAATGGCATGAGAGTAAAGAAACACATTCGATTCCAGAAACCTAGCCTAAACTCCAGAGAGCTTGCTCTCTCTCTTCCTCGTTAATTCCGATCGTCGCCAACCAAATCTCTCTGTATATTGCTCCATCTAGTTCAAATCTACATCTGAATCGAACGGAGAAGAGTATGCACCTAATTTGGAGACATCAGGTCTGTAGGAGCTTGATTCGAAGGGGACCAATCTGGACTTTCGTTGCAGGTTCGATCTTGCTCTTCCCTTCATCTTCTTTTACTCTCTCTCTAAGATTGTTGGTGTAGTAGATTAATGGTTGGATAGTTCAAGTTTTTTAATCTATACACAATTTCAGAGATAGTGAACATGGCTTAGATCCGCTTGGGGGTCAGCCAGTGTCAATTTTTATTTTTTATTTTATGCTGAAGATGAAAGACTTGATTAAGAGTAATCTTGCCAAAGTTGATCTTTGGAGCACAAAATTTGGTATAAGACCTGGTCAATTTGGACGATGAAGAATGCCGATATTTATGAAGGAAAGCCGAAAAATGTTAGGGATGTGAGGGATTTTGTGTGCACGGCAGGAATTCCATCTATTGCAACAGTGTAGAGAGCATATGGTTGAAATTTCAAGGTTATTGTGACACCCTTATATCCTATGATATATGTTTAGTAATAGCTTATTTCTTATATCAACAGACAATTCACATATAACAACTATCAATGTAAGCATATAGCAGACATTAACAACCATAAAAGGTTGCACACACACATCTATGTTGTTACTTCTCATACTAAAACATCTGTGACTCTAACTTATATTACAACTCATATGTCTATGATGCAAAATGAGGAGGAGAAGGTTGCATTGAGCTTCAGCCGACTGTATGAATGTGACCTCTAAAAGAGAAACACGTCAGAAAGTTCTAGCTGAACTTGAAAAATTGTGTTGCGATTTACGTGAGTCGCATACTCAGTGAATATAAACCATCATCAATTATTTCACACAGAGTCAAACATTTTGTTCATGTACATATACATACATGTTCTATATATGTCATATATAAGAATTTACTATGCATATGCAAATGCGAATGTATCCGATTTATTATTCTATGAACTGTTCAAGCCTGAATCTGCCCCAGGTTTCCATTACCGACTCTTTTCCATTACCAACTTTTCCTTTTTTTCATATACCACCTTTTCTCTTTTTTTCTTTTCCATTACCGACTTTTAGGCATCTCAGGCCTCATTTGCTCATATATCATCTCTTAGGCATCTTAGGCCTCATGTACGACCCGTAGGTCTCTTTTGTATACAAATTCAGGGCAAGACAGTCACATGTCCTTTTAATCTCATTGCAATATGATATGCAATCAAGTGCATCATGTGACCATATATCATATGTCATTTGTTAACATACTTTCTGTGCAAACAACTCTGAAAATTTAAAAGCTATCACATATAACACATATCCATATAACTCATATAGCACATATATCCATATAGCACATATAGCATATATATCCATATAGCACATATATATTCATATTTCACATATAGCACATATGGTTGAATCTCCGGTATATACTCACACATATAACGCATATATCATATACCACATATAGCATTTATATATCCGTATAGCACATATAACACATAGAGTTGAATCTCCGGTCTATACTCACACATATAACGCATATATCATATACCACATATAGCATTTATATATCCGTATAGCACATATAACACATAGGGTTGAATCTCCGATTTATACTCACCTGTTCAAGACAGATACTATATCTCTTCCCTTTCTCTTTGACCATTATCTATGACTTGTGCTCCTATATATAACCCAATGCAAATTAGGCTATTTACTCTTATAAACTCTAACCCCAGATGCAATAAAATGCCAGTATGCATTATAGCTTTCTGTGCATAATTCCAAATCCTTTAAAACTTGACATCGATAAACTATATATATGAAAGAACATTTTTCTAGTTCAAACTTTTCTGTAAAACTTGATCAAGGGTCTCAAAAAACCAGTACAAAACGAAACCCTAAAATTACTCTGAAATCTTTTTTCGAGCATAAATCCGATATCGATAATACCCTTTAAGAACTATAAATCAACTGATTTCTGAATCAAAAGCAACTGTAGATCTAGATTTGGAAAAATCAAGGAAATCCAAATAAACCATTAACTAATTAAAAACTTACCAAACAACGCTTATGCTTCAAGATTAAAACCCGATAGAAGAGATCTTGTACCAGGTCCGACAAATAAACAACAAAATCAAGCCTTCTCTCTAAAGAACACCCGAACTCCCAATTCTATTTACTCTCTTCTTTTTTTCTGTACGTAGCTTAATATTTAAGATAGAACATTCTTATATATATATTGAAAGTTGAGAAAGCTAAGGTTGGCAATACCGTGAAAGTCGGCCAAAATTTTCCAAAATTACGGGTTCATCCTCAAATTTCCTTTACTACAAACTTTACCCTGAAATAATTATTAATTAACTTTTAATTAGAAACTTTTTAAAATATAATAACTTAATTAGAAAATAAATATTACTTTTAAAAGTGCACTATATATCACGCCAAAATGCTATGCATATGCTATTAATATTATATGAATGCAAAATGACGTATGCACTTTGGTCAGAGATGTTACAGTTATCCTGATACACAACATGTGCCGAATTATGCTATTAATTTGTTAGCTAATCTATCATTTGGTGATACTGATACTCTGTCATTTGGTGATATATATTGCATCTCTAGTTTGTTTGAAAACTCTGGTTCAAGGACAGTAATTAATTCATTGCATAATCAAAGGAGAAAATCACATGTCATGTGTCTCCAAATGATTTATTTTAAAATAATAATTGCAATTGATGACTTATATTGCTGATCAGTTGGCACGGGATTACGATTTGAATTATGTGATGTTGGCTAATTTTTAGTGATGACAATTATTTTTTATACGGTGATGACAACTATTTTTATGCGGTGATGAGATTTGATGACGACTATTTTTTGTGATGATGATAAAAACGAAAAAACCTTAAGTGATGATAGTTTGATGACACTTTTTGTTATCAAGGCTCTTTTGGTGACGAATTAATCGAACCGTCATCAAGTAGTGATCATAATTTATGACAATCGAATCGTCATCAAATAGCGATGATGATTGATGACAATTGAACAGTTATCAAATAGCGATGACGATTGATGACAATCGAACCGTCATCAAATAGCGATGACGATTGATGACAATCGAATCGTCATCAAGTAGAGATGACATTTATGATGATAGTTAATGACAATCAAACTGGCATCAGTTAGTGATGACAGTTGATGATTGTTTATAAAAAAATCGTACGTGATGACACATATTTGATGACACTTTGAATAATGATACTAAAAATTATAAGTGATGACACTAAAAAATTAAACGTGATGATATTTGATGACACTAAAAAATTAAACGTGATGATAAATATTTGATGACAACTTTGTTTTTTTATTTGTGATGACAATTGTTTTTTATGGGGTGATGACAACTATTTTTATGTGGTGATGAGATTTGATGACAACTATTTTTTGTGATGATGATAAAAACGAACAAACTTGAGTGATGACACTTGATGACGGTTGTTTGATGATGCCTAAGTGATGACAGTTTGATGAAACTTGTTTGTCATCAAGGTCCTTTTTTGATGACAAATTAATCGAACCGTCATCAAGTAGAGATGATAGTTGATGACAATCAAATCGTCATCAAGTAACGATGACAAGTGATGACAGTTGATGACGGTTCGAACCGTGTGATGACGATTGTTTTTATATGGTTGAATGTCTTTGATGATACTTTTTGTTATTAAAAAGTTGTCATCAAGACATTTTGATGACACTTTTTGCCTTTTATTACACTTTTTTCAACAAAAATTTGTGATGACGGTGAAAAAAATTGTGATGACGGTTGTTTTTATGTGGTTGAATGCCTTTGATGATACTTTTTATGACACTTTTTTATGACACTTTTTACCTTTTATTACACTTTTTGCCCTCAAAAAATTGTGATGATGGTGAAAAAATTTGTGATAACGATTATGAAAGTGATGATGGTCAACGGTCAGTCAACGCCCGCCCGGTCAACGCCGGTCAACGACCGAGTCAACTCGATCAACGGACGAGTCAACCCGGTGAATGACCGAGTCAACTCGGTGGGAGTGGAATGGGGGGTGGGTGATGGGGGGTTTTGCTATTTACCTAATTTTCACACTCTCCTTAATATCCACCTAATTAGGTATTTTTTTTTCTATTTTTATTTAATTCATCATAATATGATTTTTTAGGATAATGAAAATAATAGGATTACATTACACAAAAAAACACTCATAAATCGGATACTTTATAGAGGGCACAAAAAATTGGCATATAATAGAGTTCTTGCTGATTTGTTGTCGTCAAGGTTTTACATATTTATGGTCTTCTCTCGTGGATCTTTAAAATATAAAATCAAAACCTGTCATTTTTATTTTATTTAAAAAGATAGGCAGAATATATGTAGAGACACTTCACCTTTAACTAATTGGTCACTTTAACACCCCACCTTTGAAAATATTTGATTGATTACTTGAACTATATGAATTGAGACCTATTGAAGTATTTTGAAAATTATAATATATTTATTGACTAAACCAAACCCGATAGAACCCGAAACCCGTTGGGTTGACCAATTTAGTATATTTATTGAATTTTTAAAATTTATTTTGAAAATTATAATATATTTTGTTATTAAAATAAATACAAATAATATATTATAATTAAATATTGTTATTTAATTAAAAATTGATTTTAATTATCATAAAAAAAAGATATTTTAGACCCGCTAGTCAACCCGATCCGACCGAAAATCCGCTACAACCCGACCCGATTGACCCGTGACCCATAACGAAACGGAACTCGATTTAAATCGAACCCGAAATGAACGAACCCGCCCGACGCGACCCGATTAACAGGTCTAGTACTTTAGGCGAGTTTGTGCAGCAATTTATAATGGTTCATCTTCACAAGTATTTGGTTTACTGTGAATTTGTGTGAAATTTATCTGCGAATTAAAGAAGGATGTAACCCGTTTTTGAGCAAAGGCCAACAACATCTTGTTCTTGTATGCAGGTGGTCAATGGCCAACAACGTTCTTTGTCCATAATAGGTGGACTATATATATACGAACATAGGATATGCAATACATAGAAAATAGAAATATATGGTGGACATCAGGACATGAATGGTATAGCAAAAGTGCTCCTTTTTGATGCTCTTTGATATCATTATGTTTGTCACTCAGCACATTTCGCATTTCATACACACATTTTACAGTACTAATGGTTAATTAATTAATGTTTCATTCAGGTGGAAACTTTGTGTGATGAATAATGTGCCAAACTACGCACCTTTGTCAAATACAATTTCCCTGAGAGGTAGTATTCAGTAACCGTGCAATAATGTGAAGAAACAGTCAATGCTCTTTCAAGATCGAATGTCCAAGACGTACTTTGGTTCAGCGACAAGTCGACAACGCACTAGATCTCAAATGTGGGCACATCGGATTCAGAGCCATGAACTGCTTGGTAAAGAAGGCGGGCAAACAGACTTCTGTACGGATCACTCTCTCTTTTCTTCTTCAGATATGAAATGCATCTCTCAACCTCAGACTTCACTTGTACATACATCTCCTGTGCCTTCTCTCTGTCACTCACTCCATTCTCTATGCCTGCAAAACACACAGTTTCTACTTGGATCAACTTCTGCGTTGTAAAACCAAATATATCTACATATGTTGATTAAGAGCAACCATCACATTGCATATCACCATATGGGTGGAGATTCAATCATAGAATGCAAAATTTTTAGTTGTGATATTTTTTTCATACCAGTGAATAATAGTTTGGGTTACTCCAATTAAATTCACCAAATTAAGAAACCTATTCAATCATTTGGATGGCTGGAAAACACTGGGAAAGCAAGAAATTTAGAAGATTAGAGCAACGTGATCACCTGTTGTGTCAAGGGGTTTGCCAAACAAGTAATAGAAACGCCCGGGAAGTTTAGGCAGAACTATCGGAAGGTAGCCGTTTTGGTTTGCCACTTCTTCGCCTTCCATATCCGTCCTACCATTACAAATTACATGTAAATTATTTAAATGCAGATGAGATTAAAGGTAACCAAGGACTAGAATGAAACCAAAATCTGAAAAGAACTTGCAATACCTCAATCTAACATTTTGAACCGTTGCTTTTTGGTTAATATTTCTGAGGTAAGGAATCTTCATTTGGTCCTTGTAATCAAGTACAAACTGCAAACCACAATTCAAAATATGAATATTTAATCTAACTTGTGCATAATGCAAGAAATTAATGAGCAAGAATTTAGGAAAGGAAACTGACATGACAAACATCATCTTCTCCCATAACACCAAATGGAACAATTTTGGCTCCAAATCTAGCAGCCATCCTCACAAATTCAGATCTGTCTGGCCAAAATAACTGATATTCCTCACCCTATAGAGGAAAAAAAAAAAGACGATTATCAAAATTTTACTCATATGGAAAAAAAATTCAAGACTTGTAACTTCAAATTCAGTCTCTCAATGCATCAGGCCTGTCCGGGCCATCAAATCACTCCCCTTTTCAAAAAACAAACTTCAAAATTTGTAAGTTAAGCTTCATGATATTCAAATTAATAAAACTATTACCTTATTATGAAGAGCTTCACGCATTCCTCCAGGATACAGTAGAATATAAGATTTGGAAGAAAGAAGCTTGTATAAGTTGCTTGGGGAGACAGGAACTGCACCCATAAGTCTATGTGGATCAAAAAAAGATGTTTCAGTGCTTTGTTCATTCAGCTTCGCAAAGAGCATAGGATGTGCCATCCCTCGTAACACGACATTTCTCTCACTAAATAAATCTATCACAAGGGGATATATTTCGATTCCCAATAGCATATGATAACCAACAAATATAACAGGTCCTTCATGTGGAATCCCTCCTAATCCTCTCACAATCTTCCCATCATCCAAAGTTGAGAGCATAACTGGACCAGTCACCGCATCAATCCACCTTAATGTAGAAAAATGGCCATGATTTTATAATATTGCGAAAAACTAAAGTTTTTGTCATTATTCAAGAGAAGAGCTACCTGAATCCTTTAGTTATGACATCAAATTCTGATTGTGTTGGTGGCTTGTAATCATGAACATAGTCATGGCATTTGCTGTGACGATAAAAGCTTGTACCCTTGATAATAGATGCTAAATCTATATTGTGCTCCTGCAAGGTCAAAATGGTCATGTACCTAGAGCCAAGAATAAGTCAGATTGGGTGGAAATAGCAATCATCTTACCATGAATAGGAAATGGCTGGCTTCCTTGAATATTCGAATGTCACATCTTGGCATTTTTCCAGAATCACTAAAAATTCGAATCTCACGCTTTGGCAGGGCTTTGAAGATCCTTTCAGCTTCTTTTTGGCTTGGTAGTAGCTGATCCCTTCCACTGAAAGTGACCATGACCAAAATGAGTTGTCAAACACCAAAATTGGTCACTTGTGTTTCAGTTTAAGCACAAAAAGGTACATTTCTTGGAGCTAATATTAGTTACAGCAAAGAAAAACAATTATTTTTATTGTCAGTTGCATAAGCTTAAACATGACAAGGTACAGTAAAGCATTTACCCCTTTTGTTAACCTTACAACAATATTTTAACTTACAGATAAATGAATTGTACAATTGCAAGTATTAGGTTCTGCAAATCTACAGCTGCTAGAGAGAGAGAGAGAGAGAGAGAGAGAGAGAACCTGGCTAGCACTAATGTCTGAGCTTGGCAAACACGAAGCCGTGAATTTGCATAACTTGAAGCTGATTTGATTATCTGTAACTTCCATACAAGTGTCTCTTTTGGTAATATCTTTGCCAAGACCTGAAAATTCTGATCATCAGTGCTTCCTCCATGATACATTAAGTTAATCTTGAGATACTAATTCCCAAAACTTTTTGGTTTAACAAAATGCAGTCTTTTATTTTCAAATTTTACTTTTCATGATCAACAACATTTACTTTAAGATCTTCTAATTACCGGAGAGAGTGAAGAAACAAAACAAACATGATACATAAAAGGTATGGGTCATACTGAATGATAAGATGACAACAGGGCAAGACCTTGAGATAGCTCTAGAGCTATTTGTTGTAGATGTAGTGCAGCTTTGAAAGATTCACCTGAAATCCAAAAAACAGAGCAAGTGTTAGCTATATCAAATGCTGATAGACAATTACAGATGATATATTAAACAAGTCAAGAAAGAGAAAAAAGAAGGAAAAAGGCTTTAAACCTGATATCAGGCTCAGCAATTGTGGTAGACTATCTGAAAGTTGGGCAGGCAAGTGTTCAAGTACAGGCAGTAAATTCCGTAAAGGGGAATTGCAATAAGAAGTTCCTGATACATAAATCCACCCCAACAATATGAAAGTTTAATAATACATATTAAGAAGATGATACAATTGAGTAATCAATACTTGAGATATCTCTTTCGAACCCAAGAAGATAGAAAATTAAGAAAGAGTAAAGGTTGAAAGAAAGCTTCACCAGGATTTGCCAGAATCAGTACAATATCTAAATCCGGGTTGCGCGCTGCAACTGCTAATGCTAAGCATGCTCCAAATGATTCTCCAACAAGATATATTGGTCTGCCCTTTAACCTCTCATTCTCTGCCTTGACAGTTTCCTCAACCAGTCGAACCAAATCTGAAATGCATATAAAAATGTAAATATGGGATATAATGTCCTTGGCATAAACTTGTGAATCCATCAAATGTCTTTTGTATGGCTTCAATTGTGCATAAAACAAATAAAAGCCATGTACCTTGAAATGGAGTTCGATCCATGACTGGTATATGTAAGCACCATATATCAAAAAGCCTTCATATAGAAGAAGGAATATTTCAGTATAATCACAGTCAGAGCAAGGAAAATAAAATAATAGCCTCTATTAATAACAGAACAAAAAATGGTTCTGATAAGTAGTTTCACTTCAGGAGATTTGAAAACCGAGTGCTACAATCTATAGCAAACCACAACAATGAAAACAGAAAATGGTAAATGGAGAGTAGAGTTCAGTTGTGTATACTAACTTTCCAAGCTTCTGGTGCTGTAAGATAAGTCCTAGTCCAACACCATCAAGTCCTGAAATTTTGATCTGAAAATAATAAATTAAAAGGTCCTTATAAAAGCAAAGAATCTATAACAGACACGATATAAGATTCAATAAACTCACTGGAATTTAAAATACAATTTAAATTTGATTGGAACCCATTTGAAACCCGATGATGCCAACTCAAATGAACCTTAAAAGGCTGAAACCCAAATCATGTCATTATCCAAAGTGACAGACCATCTCTACCTAGTGGCCCCTAAAGTCACTTGTCATGGCCCTTTCTAAAATTGTCAATTAACTTGGTATTCAGAATAATATTTGATAATAAATACTAATCATATTGTATGATGCTCATGCTTATAATAATCATAAAAGTATATTGGTATTTAGTTACAGAAATATGCACAGTATATCGATCATTATTATAATATGCTGTCATATCAAATCATATTAACCTGAACAAAATAGAGAAATGATAATGTAAGGTTAATATCTTTGGGCAGTCAAATTGGTGTTTCGTAATACCAGCGTTTAAAGCGTTTTCATTGATTTTTTTGCTAAACTTTGTCTGTCATAATAAGACCAAAACCTATGAAAGATGCGGCAAAACTTATGAAATTTAACATTACATTAAATGCATTTCACAGTATAATCTTGACACTTTATTTAGAATCGAATTGAGTCAAGTCATAGGAATGAGCTCCAATTTCAGCTCTATAATCTTGACACTTTAGGATCATCACATTATAATGCATTCCACTTTTTTTTTTCAATATAAAGAAAATAAATAAAAAATAAATTACAGTAAAATTAGAAATAGCAGCAAAAAAAGCTAAAAACTTTACAAAAAAAATCAGCATTCAGCAGTATAATCCATCCATGTAATGTGGTACTCGATCAAAAGTAAAAAGGCGGATCAGGAAAGTGAACTAACCAGGCAGATAAAGAAGAAGAGGCGAATCTTCCAACTGCAAACGACTCTCCAATGGCGAGAACCATCGCGGCGGAGAACCAACACCGCTTGACGAACGGATCAAAACCTCCGCTTCATCAAAGTAATCCTTCAAACTTATCCTTTTTTCGTCTTCTTCCTCCTCTAAATCTTCCAATTTCATCTTCTTATTCCCCAGCGAACCCCCCGCCGATGTCGGCGAACGATCTGTACCCGAAGCGGAGCATGATCTGATAGCGCGAAAGGGCTTTCTCGCCGCAGAATGTGTAATCGGAGCATGAGACGTTAAATTGCGGCCACATTCAGCAACCGCCACCGGCCAATTCGTGACGCCGATACGGATTTGAGCGGCGGAAGCCATGGAAATGCGTGTGTTGACCTGTAGGTGTCGCCAGGGCGACTGCTCAGACTTAAATCAGCATACATTTAACGTGGATTGGTTGGTAATCGAATTGATTTTTTAATATTATTCTGGGAAAACGATTAGGATAGTTTTTTATGGAAGTTGATTCAGAGATCTGGCAGGGATGCAACTACGCTACTCTTGAGTCTTGTTTTGGATTTGCATAATGGAGTAATTAATAACTGAGTGTGTGGGTGAAGATATAGGAACCACGTTTCTCTTTTGTCTATTTGTAGGTGATGCCAAGGTAAATGGTACTACAAGGTAGCGTTTAATTAATGGGGAAACAGAAACTCCTTCAAATGGTATGACTACGAATGAATTCGAGTAAGTTGAGTATTTTAATGTTTTCTTACACTAATATTGGGGGTTGAACTGTAGAGATGTCACCAGGCAACCGCTCAGATTTAAATCAGCATACTTTTACCGTGGATTGGATTGTAGTCGAAATTAATTATTATTTTTATTATTATTATTCTGGGGAAACGATTGAGATTATTTTTTTATGGAAATGGAATCGAATCTGGCAGAGATGCAACTACGTTACTCTTCAGTCTTACTTGGATTTGCATGATACCGCAATAATGGGAAGAAGATGGAACTACGCCAAGGTACATGTTAATAGGTAGTGTTATATGAAATGTTTTTTTTTTTTTTGATGAGGTAAGAGTTGGGTTCTATCGGATAGGACCGAGAGGCCGTGGAGACGGCAGCTGGAAAATCAGCTAAAACAGGCGAAACACAAATAAAAAGTTAGTAAGTACAACTCACGACAAAGGAGCAAGAATGAATTGGATAGTGGAGAGTGAAGGGCTAAAAAAGCAGCGCCTTTAGCATTCGGGACAAACACGGACATATCAAGTAAAAGGAGGGGACTACTGATGTTGCCTCCATCTTGGATGAAGGGTCTTCAGCAGCTTCGACAACGTCTAAACGACATCGCCAATCACAAGCAACCACACCCAAATCTAGAACCAAATCTCGGAGTAGTACAAACCATGCTCAAGACAAACACCAACCAAAAAAACAACAACAAAAAACACTAAGAAGCTTTAAAAATCCAAAAAAGAACAAACCAAAAAAAAAACAAAAAGACCAAAAACTCTTAACAAAATTCTAAGAGTTTCAATTCAAAGGATGGGGCCTAGAAAGGGCTTGTGGCCTACCAATTACAACTCAGAAAGCTGAACAAAGCAATCAGAAACCACACAAAAGTACAAGTCTAGAGCGCTCAAAGGTTGGCCAATAATTTTCAAGAAATTAAAGTAGAAATTTGTAAAGATCAAGAGGTCCAACTCAGATTTAGAGCTTTGGTTTTTTGTTAGAAACATGAGTCATAAAGGCTTAACAACCCTCAAATTGCACCATCAAAAACTTGTTCGAAACATATGGGCTTTTTACCCATGGTGTTGAAGGAACTAGGAAGGGGCTATCAATTTTAAAGTATATTGTCTTAGTGTTAAGTTTCTTATCCAATAGAAATTGGATTCTTGTTCTAAAGGAGAAAAGCCAAAAGGCAGATTCAAGGCTTCTCGCCGAATATCTCGGGTTTTGAGATCGTAATAGTACTAAGCCTCTTGTTGATTTAGGATTTTGATCTCGATCTTGGACGAGACAGATTGTGTGGAGTGATTTGGGAGAAAAATCTGAGATGGGGGTGAGGCTACTGTTGCAGAGCTTCTCTTATATGAAATGCTTTGAATTTGAGTTAGTTGAATGTTTATGTTTTTAGGGTGATTTTTTCATATATATGTGAAAAATTACTCTATTAAGTTATCTATAAAACTACCAACAAATGAATAATTCAGTTAATTTAATAGATGTAATATAAATAACATAACTATTAAAAAATGCACATACCACACTTTAAAAATGTACATATGATACTTTAAAATGCGCATATGAAACATTAAAAAATGCACATACAACACTTAAAAGTGCACATAAAATACACATACGACAAATTAAAATATGAACATAAAGATAACTATCAGATAAAAATGCACATGAACAACTATGACATTTTTATGTGTCATATAAGATAAAAAAAATGCACAAAAATATTTTGTTGTAATGTTGCGAACTTTACAGACTAGTTAAAGAGGTCCATCCACCTATGAGCTTAGTAATCTACATTGGGTAAAGTATTGACTAATTGGACAAACATTTAAAAATTTTAAGGACTTGATGTTGTGTCATGATCCATAGGATGACACGTAAGCGAATTAAATTAGATGTTGACACGTGATTAAAAGGTCTCTTCTTTAAGATATAAACAAATGTGCTCAAGATTCCTCAAGGCACTCCCAATATTTATTACCTTTAGAGGTTGACAGTTTTAGAGCTTCAATTTGAAGTTAATTTCAACCAAATGTGTAAAAATTATGATTTTACTAGTAGATTTGTACAATATTACTCTTCAAGGTAGAAATAATAAATAATATCCATGTACTATTGTTTTACATCTAAATCCCAATAGAATCCTATCAAAATCCTAAAATAAAAGGATCGTAAGAATTTGTAGTTTTCAGGCAAAGAAACAATAATGTCTTTCAAACTAAACTACTTGTTGTCAAGGCTATTATTTACATGCAAAGAAGTAATTTTCATAGGTGCTAATCCTAATGTTGTCACTTGCACTAACAAAATCATTGATGAGTGTAAATTCAGGATTGTTATGAAGCTTAATCTTGAAGGGAGAAGGGGTCAAGCTATGCGTAACAAACTTCTCTTGTGAAGTGCTCCTTGTCTTCAACTTGTAGTGTTTTTAGGTTTTGGTTTGATGGTGTTTTTGGGTTTCCTTTCTGAGAGATCATCCATTTTTCCCCACCTTGTGGAATATTTTCGACTTATTTCATGCATTATGATGCAGTTGGGGCTTGGCCTTCACTAATGCATTGTGGTCCTTACTCCTTTATGTGCTTAGCATTAGGATAAGGAGTTTTTGGATCTCTCTCTCTCTCTCTCTCTCTCTCTCTTGTTGGTAGTTTTTTTGGTAGACTTGTTGGCTTTAATTTGTGGAGCAAGTCTTAGCTTCCAATGTCAAACATACTAGGGTACGTAATAAGCACAAGTCTTGCTACTTTCATTTGGAATAAAGCGAAGCATATTTACTCAATAACCATGACTTGGGCGTGCTTTCGGAGGGAACTGAGGGAGTCATCCACGATCTAACTACTATGTATTACATGTCCTCATGGATAGAAAAGCTTCATGCGAACATCGAAAAAGTTAATTACATGTAGGTGTTAGGACTAGATTAGCACAATTGTAGGTTGATAATTCGGCACCATATATGGTTATGTACATGTGCACTACAAACATAATGTGTTGCTATAGCTTCATTGGTGGTGGTGTTCATCTTCGAAATGTGATTAAAAATGTATTCAAATGTTGTTTGTTCCTCATGTATAGTGTTTTGTCATCAGTTTATGAGTTTGTAGATTTTTCTCTTTTAATGTCATAGCCACTCCTTCTTTGGCTCCATTTTTGGGTCTTCTTACATTAGTCTAGCACATGTTGATTTTGTAATAGAGAGAGAAAGGGTAAAGTCACAAAAAACATAGAATTGGAGAAGATTAAAGTGTAAATAGTTATTGTAAATAGTAATAGTATTATAATAAACTACCTACACTACTCATAATGCATTTTATAATTTAATATCAAATGATGCAACATTTCATTATAATGCCTGCATTTCAAATGAAACTTTAGATTTCAAACGTGGGGACATCGGATTATAATAAGCTACATACACTACTCATAATGCATTTTATAAATTAATATCTGATAATGCATAATTGCATTATAATGCTTGCAATTCAAACAAAACCTTAGATTTCAAATGTGGGGACATCAGATTCAGAGCCTTGAATCGCTTTGTAGAGAAGGCGGGCAAATGCGCTTCTGTAGGGATCACTTTCTCTTTTATTCTTCAAATATGAAAGACATCTCTCAACCTCAGATTTCACTTGAATGTACATTTCATGTGCCTTCTCTCTGCCACTCACATCATTCTTTATTCCTACAAAACATAGTTTTTACTTAGATCATGTTTGATTACTTTGAATAGTACATGAATGTTAATCAGTGTATATGTGGAGAATTGATTATCAAATGCATAATTTATAGTTATGATATTTTCGTACCAATGATAATAATTTGAATTACGCTAAATTAAATTATCAAATTTAACTATGAACTAAAGAAAAGGTCTTTTTGATACATCATACATGTGAGTCTATTATTTATTTAGACGATGTGTCAATTTTAGGTGTTTTTTAATTATTACAAGCAATGATGTGGGTCATGCATAATTTTTATTTAGATTCTCAAAGAAAAACTCATTTTACAAGTACTGAATATTTATACGGTTTTTTTATCTTATGCCCTTAGAATAACTAAAACCCTAAAAGGAAATTGATGAACCCTATAAAAAAGTCAAAATAACCCCAAATAGTAAAAATCAGTATTTGTATAATACTGCACAAATCTTCATTTTGAAATTCAAACAAAATCTGTGTATGGCGAGAAGAATTCAACTAGTTAAGAAACTAATATGAAACAATATTTTCTATTATATGATATTCTAGATTATGATTATTATCTTAGGATACTTGATGTCATAGTTGGTAAACCAATCCCATGATTGTAAGGATATTGATCTGCCTCTTCTTCCTACATATAAAATGCTTTAGTCACGTGAATGAAGCACATCCAAAAGTAATTCATCATCGGATGTTGTCTTTCATAATATCGGAGATGTGAACTCTACAAATCCAAAAACAAATTTTCCCTCTTTGATCATTGGCCTCTGAATCATCTTCTTCCACTCTCATCCCAAATCATGATGACCCAAACACACTACTTTTTGGTTAACTTTTCAAACATCTCCAAACTCACAATCATCAATTATCTTTTGAAAAATTCAAATCAAGGTTGTTCTTGTTGGGTATGGTCTCTTTATATTTGTTGATGGAACCCATCCGAATCGTTCTTCAATGGTCTCTAACAATGCACCTCCACTTGTCACTAGCTCGTATCTGGCCTACCACACTTGATTTGATAGAATCAACTCATCAATCTTTTGTGCGATCGTTGACACTTTTTCACCAATAATCATTACTCTCTAATCTAGCACAACCAACTCACTTCAACCTTTGCTCATCTGACTTAAGGCCACATTAAAAAACCTAAGGACCAACTAAAGCATTCCACCAAGGGATCTTTTCAAATATTGGATTTAGATGATCAAGCGTATTGTCGATAAACTAGCACTTCTTGGAAAGCCAATGGACCAACTTGATATCAAGGATCGTTTCCTTGATGACATTGACATTGGTTCTCAATTAGTGATTGATGTTTTTCATGTTAGAGATTCTCTCATCAACTTTGATGAACTTAAGGAGAAACTCATCAACAAAGTAACTCTCATGTTGCAAGGTCCCACGACTTAAAAAAGTACTCTCTCATCTCCTTATGTTGCAAGGCGTCACCGCCCTTGTTCCACGTTGTTGCTAACTCAATGCTAAGTTGCTAACTCATGGATTCAAACACCATAAACTCCATTAATCTGGTCTTCAAACTCACCACAAAAGTCCAACCATCCTTCCTCAAAGCCCTACCTAGGATAATTCCAATGCTTTGAGAAATAAGGAAAGACCTTATACTTTTGCATTGCCCCATCTTCCAATGACTTCATCCCGTCATCTGTAATTATCCCACCAATCTCACTCACACGATTCAAAACCACAAATCAACATGTGCACCACAACACAACTTTTTGTTGAAATTATTGCTTGGCTCATGGACCTAGGGCCTTACACTATGTGACTTACAGACTTATTTAATGTCTCCATTCACTACCCTTATAATGAATCAAATAAGATAATTATTGATGATGGCTCAAGTTTTCCTATCTTCAAAAATATTGAATTGTTTTTCTATCCTTATCCTCTAAACCACTCAGATTGCCTAACATCCTTCATGCTCCATCTATACACAATAATCAAATTCTAGTTGAACTCTCATCCTCGTCTTTCATTGTTAAGGATCTTCAAATGTATCAACCTCTTCTAGTCGACCCAAGTAAGAGTGGAAATTATGAGAAACAACCTTTGTTCAACGCCACCCCTAGTTGTTCACCATACCACCATATCTTCACCCTCTTAGAACCATCCCCTTGGTTACCCATCAACCAAGATTTTTCAAATTTCTAGCCTCAGTTTTGATTTTCCAAAATTTGAATATTACTCCATGTAACTCTTACAACTACAACCCCTCTTAAAGTTCTATATAGTGATATATGGCCTTGAGCCATATATTCAACTAATAACTAAAAATGCTACATTGCCTTTATCGATCATTTCATTATTTTACATTTGGCTCTACCCCTTGTCCCCTTGAGTCAAAGATCCGACAACCAAGAAACCTTTGCTCGCTTCAAAGCTTTATTTGAAAAAAAAATCCACCGCCCCATCATGACCATTAATTACTTTGATAATGGCGGTGAATATGATGGATTTTTATCATTTCTTGCTCCACATGACATTTCTCTCCTCACTTCCCCTTCACATATACCGCATAACAACGCTGCTTAATGCTAGCACCGACATATCGTAGAAAACACTTTCACATTGCTAAGTCATGCTTCCTTTCCTATGACATTTTGGCCCTTTGTAGTCTCCACCATTGCATACTTAATCAATTGAATACCCCCTCCCTCGTGCACTCTTCAAAACATCTATCCTTACAAGAAGTTGTTGAACAAGCTACCTAACTATAAGCTTCTACTTTTGTCTCAATTATGTCACTAATTGTGTTTATTCCTCTTGTCATGTGAAGTTCTTTGAGGAGCAGTTTCCCTTCGCTCAATTAACACCATTAATTTCCCGTTGTTCCCCGTCTAATACTAATAAATGGTGCACTATTCTCATTCCTATAGCACCATTGCCATCTATTCCCTCTTCCCTACCAGACTTGGTTGATAGGATCAACTCATTTTTGGTGCGATTGTTGGCACTTTTTCCTAAACAATGGCCACTCTCTAATCTAGCACAACCACATCTAAATACGCTTGATATTTACTCACTCAGACCTTTTCTCATCTAACCTAAGGCCCCATTAAACAACCTAAGGAACAACTAAAGCATGCCACCAAGGGATCTTCTTCCATTATTGGATTTAGGAAAATGATCAAGCATATAGTCAATGAACTAGCACTTCTTGGAAAGCCAATGGACCAACCAAATATCAAGGATGGATTCCTTGATGATATTGACTCTAGTCATCAATTAGTGATCGGTGTTTTTTCATGTTAGAAATTATGTCATCAACTTTGATGAGCTTCACGTGAAACTCATTAAAAAAGAGCTCTTATGTCGCAAGGTCTCACGACCTAACAAAGAACTCTCTCGTCTCCTTATGTGGCAAGATGCCACCGCCCTTGTTACACATTGTTACTCAATCAATGCTAACTCATGGATTCAAACACCACATACTCCTTAATTCGGTCTAAAACCTCACCACTAAATCCCAACCATCCTCCCTCAAAGCGCTAACTAGGATACTTCCAATTGTTTGACAAACAAGGCAAGACCCTCTACTTTGCCCCATCTTCCAACGACTTCGTTCCCCATTTGTATTTATCCCCACCAATCTCACCCACATGACTCAAAACCAAAAATCGCACATGCACCACAACCCAACTGTCTATTGAAATTACTCCTTGGCTCCTGAACGTGGGGACTCACACTATGTGACTACAGACTTACTTAATCTCTCCATTTACTACCCTTATAATAAATCAGATAAGATAATTATTGATGATGGCTTAATTTTTCTTATCTTAAAATATTGAAATTGTCTTTCTATCCCTATCCTCTAAACCACTTACATTTCCTAACATCCTTAACGCTCCGCCTATGCACAATAATCAAATTCTAGTTGAACTCTCATCCTCGTCTTTCTTTGTTAAGGATCTTCAAATGTATCAACCTCTTCTAGTCGACCCAAGTAAGAGTGGAATTTATGAGAAAAAAACCTTTGTCCTACGCCGCGCCCGATTGTGCACCATAACACCATATCTTTATCCTCTTGGAACCATCCCCTTGGTAACCCATCAACCAAGATTTTCAAATTTCTAGCCTCGGAATTGATTTACCCAAATTTGAATATTACTCCATGTAACTCTTATAGCTACAACCCCTATTGAAGTTCTATATAATGATATATGGCCTTGTGCCATATATTCCACTAATAACTACAAATACTACATTGTCTTTATTAACCACTTCATTATATATTGTATATTTGGCTCTAATCTTTGTGTTAAAGATCCAACCCCAAGAAACCTTTGTTGACTTCTAGGTTTTGGTTGAAAAAAATTTCCGCCACCCTATCATGACCATTTACTTTGCTAATGGCGGCCGATATGTTGGGTTTGTATCATTTCTTGCTCCACATGGCATTTCTCTCCTCACTTCCCCTTCCCATATACCGAATAACAACTTTGCTTAATGCAAGCACTGACATATCATAGAAACCGCTTTCACATTGCTAATTCATGCTTCCCATCCCACTACATTTTGGCCCTTTGTCATCTCCATTGTTGCATACTTAATCATTTAAATACCCCCCCACACACACACTCTTCAAAACATCTATCCTTACTAGAAGTTGTTCAACAAGCTACCAACTATAAGTTTCTTTTGGTTGCCTATGTTACCTATGGCTTAAGCCCTATGCCTTGAACAAACTTGAGCCTAAGTTGTCACCATGAGTGTTTGTAGGCTACCGTAATATGATTATTGCCGCAATTATGTCACTAATCATGTTTATTCTTCTTGTCATGTGAAGTTCTTCGAGGAGCAGTTTCCCTTCCCTCAACTAACACCATTAATTTCCCACTATACTCCGCCTTATACTAATAAATGGTGCACTATTCCCTTTCCTATAGCACCACTACCATCTATTCCCCCTTTCCTATCTGTAATCTCTAAAATTTCAGCCTCATCATTGACTTTCGCATATTTATCTCCCCACCAATTTGGTCACCTTTATAGCCTCTATTGCCTCCTCCACTAGATACAATAACCCCTACATCTTCAACAATAACACTATCTAATTTCGTCTCGCCTCAAGCTATTACAAACTTGCCTCATCCCCCGTCTCAAGTGATTATCACCCACTCTTAAAGACATATATACAAGCTCATAAAAAAGTTCAACCTCACACCCCAAATCACCTCATCCTCCACACCTAAATCACAAATAATAAATAGGCTCACAAGGACCCAATATAGCATGCAACCATGGTTGTACAATACGTACAAATCTCTCATCAACAATGTCACATGAACACTCGATGGCTCAACTCAAGGAACCGATATAATGTGCAAATGGATTTTCCAAACCAAATTCAAACTCAATGGCTCATTTGATCAACACAAGACTAGGCTTATTGCCAAAGGATTTCATCATTGTCGGTATTGGTTACTCGAATACATTTAGCATGGTTATCAAACCTGCGGTAGTGTGGCTTATGCTTTTTTTAGACATCACGAATGACTCATTTGATCAATATAAGGCTAGGCTTGTCGCCATGATTTCATCAATGTCAATATTGATTACTTGAATATGTTTAGCCCGATTATCAAACCGGAAAAGTACGCGTTATACTCATATTAAAGGTCGTAAATGGGTGGTCACTCTGACAACTTGACGTCAATGATGCATTTCTCCAAGGCCATCTTCATGAATCGATTTTATAAGCTAATTGTTAGAGTTTATTAAACTCTATTAGCCTCCTCTTGCCTATCCATTTAGGAGCACAATCTATGTACTTAAACAAGCCTCGGGGGCTTGGTATAATGAGTTACAAAACCATCTTATTCATCTAGGCTTTGTGAACTTTGTCTCCGATGCTTCACTCTTCTATATTCGACACTCATTTGATGTAATATCAATATATATCTTCTAAACCTGAATCACTTTTGAGTAGATTCGTCATTAAGAATTTATATTCCAGCCAAACCTATATTTAATAATGATTTTCTAATAAATTATATATTATGTAATTCAATCACCTTATGGAATCTCCAATTTTATCCACTCACCTTAATAATTTTTTTTATCAATTTTATATGAGATTGGATAAATTTTTAACTCTACCCATTATTTTTATCTTTGTTCATGTTCATGTTTATTATACTATATTTAATTATCTTATATCCATATGGTATAAATAAAATATACTATATAAGAATTTATATATTTTTTTCAATTTACAATGAGATTGGATAACTTTTTATCTCTACCATTCTTTTTATATTTGTTCATGTTCGTTATATTGTAATATTTAATCTTCTTCTATCCATATAATATAGATAAAATATACTACATAATTGATTGTATGGTTATTTTTTTCACGATTACGGTTTGTACGTACAATATTTATAAAAATTATACTATATGGATAATGATATTTGCAAAAAGTATAGTTAAAATTGATCAATTTTAACGATTACGATTTGTCGTACGGATATTAACTTTATCTTGAAAATTATTTTATTATATTCTAATATTTAATTATCAATTTGGTATGATTATCAATTTGAAAATTTGGTACGAGTTTTCTTTATTTTTTTCTTTGCACATATTTATTATATTGCAAATGATAGTTTTTTTGTAGATAAGATAGGTATAATTTTTAAAAAATATCCTTACATATATCAATTTAATCAAAATTTAACAAATACAAATAAATAATACAATAATTCTATCTATATGTATGACACATAAAAAATACTAATTTTTGTTTATAAGTATGCCAATGTTTTTAATGAATATTGACCATATTTTTCATATTAATTTCGAATCTTCTATATTAAATTTCTATTCTTAAAAATGATAAATTTTTAAATTTTCATCCATAAATATGTCGGGTTTTATATATTAACGTTGAACATCTATAAATATGATAGTTAAACACAATATTGTCATTAAATTAATTTCAGTCACCATAGTTTTAGTTACGAAATTGTTTTTATTAATATTGCATCCATAACTATGCCCACACTTTTTTAATTAATATGGACCATGTTTTTAACTCTATAATTTATATTAACTTTTAGATTTTCGTAGATTGTTTTTTCATTCACAAATATGAAATTTTTTAAATTTTCTAACCATAAGCATGATGATTTTTTATACCATTTTATATTAATAAGTATGACAATTTTTTAATTAACATCGGTATAGATATGTTATGTTTTACAATATATTAATTTTCTATTCATAAGTATGTTGATTTTTTATATTACGGATCCCTTAATAAATAAATAAAAAATTATTGATCCCTTAATGTTAAACCAGTTAATCGTGTCAATTCAGGTTCGGTTGGGTACAAGTTCATGTCATTAAAATTTACAGGTTGATTGTGTCAATTCATTGAGGTTTTTGTACGGATTCGCATCAACCCAATAAGTTAACAAAGTCAACTTTTATATGATTATTACATAAATATTATAATATTATTTTTAAGAATAAGATAATATTTGTATTCATTTTAATAATAAAAGATATTATTATAATTAACTTAAATATTTATAATATTGTTTTATTATATTAATTATAATACATATATATATCATATTTAAATAATATATTACAATTTTTATTAGATTTGAGTCAGTAATATTATTATTACTGACTCAAATCTAATGATTTCAAGAGGCTATTTGGCAAATCACTAATCACTTTTCCTTGAATGATATAGCCATATAGGTATGCTTCATTAATTGAGAGGTTCAATATCCTTTGCCAAGTTCCTCTTTACTTTGCTTGCATATAGTCGTGAGCGTTCACTTGTTGAGGGTGCATTGCTTACTAATTTGCATGACCTACCCCTATGCCCCCTTTGCCATTAATAATCATCTCAATATATGGATCGCTCAACCGAATTGCACGGGTCGATAACTAAAAAGATCCTTTGATACTTGGTCAAAATTTCATATCTTGGTGTATTGATTTTGCATGAATCAAAGCTCAAATTGCATTCCTTTTCTAATGGTGAATGGGTTGGAGACAAGCGTACTTTAGGTCCAATCCGATCTCTAGGAGTTTGAAACATCAAACCATTGCTCAGTTATCCACTAAAGCAATGTATCAAACAATGTCCAACACAATAGTTGAAATATCATGGCTTTGATCACTTCTTCATGAGCTCGACATCTTGTTGCCCTCCATTCCGATCGTCTAATGTGACAATGTTAGGGCTACTAATCTTTATGATAATCCAGTATTGCACTTTCATATGAAACATGTTGCATAATATTACCACTTCATTCGCGAGCAAGTACTAAGGGGTCAATTAAGAGTTTCTCATGTTGCAAATAATGATCAACTAGTGTAATTCCCGTAAATTTACGGGTAGTTTTAAAAATTATACTAAAAAATAAATTATAGAGAAAAAACAAAGATAATGTATATTTTAATAATTATTAATGATATTTATATAAAATTTAACTTTTTATTTGTTTTCTAATCTTTAAGATAAAAACAAATAAATATGGAAAATATTTTTCTATATCAAATCTTCTACATTCACTTTAAAGTATAATAAATAAAAATACATAAATAAATGAAAGATCAAATTGGTTCCTTAAGTGCCATGTAATGCAAATTGTATAGATAATTTGTTTTTATTTTATAATGTATTATTGAAAATATAGATAGAAATTTATATTGTTAATTTTTTTTCAACAATCCGATAAAAATATTTTAGCATAATCTATAGCATATATAATATTGCTTATCAATATCAATAAACATAGATAGAAAATTATATACATAGAAACTTATTTTGATACATTACTTATTTTATAAAATCTAAAATAGCCTTTTTTTATATTTAGGATTTTTTTAAGAATGAAATCAATATTTACATGAAAATTATATATATACACATTATCTATTTTATAGGATCTAAAATCTTACCCTAAAAAATCTTCAATTTTTATAATTATTTTATTTAGTAATGTTTATTATTTAAATAATTTCTTTTTAAAATATGTGTATATCAACTAAATTTTATTTTTTAGTATGTGATACTATATGAAATAATCTACTCATACAATATGGTATCTATCCATTATCTATTTTATGAAGTGGTTAACATAAATCATTATTTTTAGAATTATTATTAGAGTATAATATGAATGGGGCTTTCTAGAATTACTATTTATGTTTTTAAGTTGAAAAAAGTTTTTCTATTATTTTATTCAAGTTATGCCACGTGGCGCAATTTTTTATATAGACTTGGTTTCGGCTTTATAATGTATTAGGGTAGATTAGCCGATATTCTCACAAAGACACTCACTCGTCAATGCTTCTCCATGATAATTTGCAGCTTTCTTCTAGGTTAAATTTCTTGCGAAAGAATGATAAGAATAATATCTTGTATTATTGGATATCATGTATTCTGATTATTATCTTATGATGTTGTCATAAAATCATAATTCGTAAATCAATCCCATGACTATAGGATTTTGATTCGCCTTTTCTTCTTATATCTATACCGCTCAGTCACATTAATGAAACACATCAAAAAGTAATTCATCCTCATATGTTATATTTCATAATCATATTTAATAATCTGGATAAGGCCGACCTTGAGCAAATGCAAGGTGTGCACTTGCACATTATAAAGCCGAATATAATGATCTATTATTTAATATAATAAATTTTTAATCATTATAAAATAAATTAAAGTTGATAGTAGAGTTGGTTCATGAATAGAGGAGGCAATATTACTTTCATGTTCGAAACATAAGAACAATTTTTTTTTTTTTAAAGTATCCTATATATTGATATATTGTAATTCTGACTTGGCAAGTAAGTTAAAGAAGACACCATGATATAAAATATGAATTATAAAATTATAAATATGCAAAGAATTTTAGGTGTAAAATGTTTTCATTTCTTGATACAAATTTTATAAAATTTTATGATATAATGAAAGTATTGCAAATGTTACTACGCTCTTAAAGTTAGAACCGCAATTTTTATAAATAAATAAATAAATCAGGACCTCAATTTGATATTTTAAATTCGGGTGCTGATAATTTATTGGATGGCCCTGCCTTTGAATATTGAAAAATCAAGAAATTGAAAACATTTAGAGCGATTAAATCACCTGTTGTGTCAAATGGTTTGCCAAACAAGTAATAGAAACGCCCAGGAAGTTTAGGCAGAACTATTGGAAGGTGTCCATTTTGGTTCGCCACTTCGCCTTCCATATCCGTCCTACCATTAAAATGAAAATGTATGCTATTTTAAGGCAGCTTTCCTTTTTATATGTGGCAAACATAAGAGATTCAAGGTAACAATGACTTAAGAAAAAACACAATCTAAAAAGAACTTACCTCAATCTTGCATTTTGAACTGTTGCTCTTTGGTTAATATTTCTGAGGTAAGGAATCTTCATTTGGTCCTTATAATCAAGCACTAACTGTAAACCAAAATTAAGTTATCAACACTTGAATTACTTTGTATAAAGAAACAAGGAGAGGAAGCTGCATACTTGGAAAACATCATCTTCTCCCACAACTCCAAATGGAACAATTTTGGCCCCAAATCTAGCAGCCATCCTCACAAATTCAGATCTGTCTGGCCAAAATAACTGGTATTCCTCACCCTACAGAACAAACAAACAAATAAACAAACAAACAGAGGGTATCAAAATTACTAGATCCGGTTCGTGAGATTCAAGTTACTAGATCAAAACCTTATTATGAAGAGCTTCGCGCATTCCTCCAGGATACAATAGAATGTAAGATTTGGAAGAAAGTAGCTTGTATAAGTTGCTTGGGGAGACAGGAACCGCGCCCATAAGTCTTTGTTGATCAAACATGGACGTTTCGAAGCTCTGTTCATTCAACTTGACAAAGAGCAGAGGATGTGCCATCCCTCGCAAGACGACATTTCTCTCATTAAATAGATTTGACACAAGGGGGTATAAATCAAATCCCAATAGCATGTGATAGCCAACAAATATAACAGGTCCTTCATGAGGGATCCCTCCAAAACCTCTCACAATCTTCCCATCATCCAAAGTTGAGAGCATCACTGGATCAGTCGCCTCGTCAATCCACCTCAAATTTATCAAACCGCCAAATAAATTAAAATTAAAAGAAGAAAAAAGCTTTTGTGATTATTCAAGAGCTCCAGGACCAGGAACTACCTGAATCCTTCACGTATGGCAAGAAATTCTGAACGTGTTGGTGGCATGTAATCATGAACATAATCATGAGATTTGTTGCGACGGTAAAAGCTTGTAGCCTTTATAATAGATGCTAAATCTATATTGTGCTCCTGCAATATACCAAAATGGTCCTTATAGGGAACAATATAACTTGTTATATTGACTGGAAATAGAAATCATCTTACCATGAATAGGAAATGGCTGGCATCATTGAATATTCGAATGTCACATCTTGGCATTTTTCCAGAATCACTCAAAATTCGAATCTCACGCTTTGGCAGAGCTTTGAAGATCCTTTCAGCTTCCTTTTGGCTAGGTAGTAGTTGATCCCTTCCACTGATCAAATTATCAAAATGAGTTACCAAGCAACAACATTTGGAGAAATATATATCACTTGTGTTTCAGCAAAGATAAACTTTTTTTGTGATTTCAGTTCCATAAGAATAAACTTGATTGATAAGGTATATTACAGCATTTACCCCCTTTGTTAACCTTACAACTTTTCATGTTTTAACTTAAAGATAAATGAATTGTACAATTGCAAGTATTAGGTTATGCAAATTTTCAACTGTGATCAGCCAAACAAAAATAAAAAAGAGAGAATAACCTGGCAAGTACTAATGTTTGAGCTTGGCAGACATGAAGCCGTGAATTTGCATAACTTGAAGCTGTTTTCATCATTTGTAGCTTCCATAAAAGTGTCTCTCTTGGTAATATCTTCGCCAAGACCTGACAATTCTGATCATTAATGCTTCCTCCATGACAGTGTCAGTAGGTTAAGCTTGAGAATTGCATACCCAAAATTCTTTGGTTTAACAATATGCATTCTGTCATTTTCCAATTTCCCTTACATGATCAGTGACATTTTATTTTTAAGGTCTTCTAATTTAAAAAAAAAAAAGAAGAAACAAAAAATATGATACATAAAAGATATGGGTCTTACTGAATAATAAGATGACAACAGGGCAAGACCTTGAGATAGCTCTAGAGCTATTTGTTGTAGATGTAGTGCAACTTTAAAAGATTCACCTAAAACTCAAACAACTCGTCGTGTGTTAGCTATATCAAAAGCTTATAAACAATAACAGATTATAAATCAAAGAAAAAAAAAAGACCAATAAGACCCTAAAAACCATCAGTCATGGATTTATATGGTGGGCCAGTTGCACTTGACGTTCATGCCTTAAGGCCGGCTAGGCCAATAAGACCAGGAAGTCGGGCCAATATTGGGGGTACACACATCAGTTCATGCGCATAAGCGGGTTCGGCCCAACACATAAGCCCGTGGGGTTCCATCCTAAAACCAATTGGTAATAGGAGAAGTAACCCATGGATTTATATGGTGGACAAGTTTTTATCATAAATCCCGATGTGGGATAGCTTTTTATCTCAACAAAAAGGAAAAAAGAAAAAGTCTTTAAACCTGATATCAGACTCAACAATTGTGGTAGACTTTCTGAAAGTTGGGCAGGCAAGTGTTCTAGCACAGGCAGTAAATTCTGCAAAGGGGAATTGCAATAAGAAGTTCCTGATACAACAATCATAAGAGTTAAGAAGATGGTACAACTGAGCAGTTAATACTTGACATATCTCCTCCAATCCAATTAAAGAAGAGAAGAAAATTAAAGGAGAGTGAAGGCTGAAAGAAAGAAGCTTTCACCAGGATTTGCCAGAATGAGTACAATATCTAAATCCGGGTTACGAGCTGCAACTGCTATAGCTAAGCATGCTCCAAATGACTCTCCAACAAGATATATTGGTCTGCCTTTCAACCTCTGATTCTCAGATTTGGCAGTTTCTTCTACCAGCTGAACCAAATCTGAAATGTATGATATAAATATAAAGATGGCATAAATGTTTCTTACGATATATGTCCTTGGCACAAACTAAGTCACTATTATGTACCTTGAAATGGAGTTCGATCCGTGACTGGTATATGTAAGCACCATATATCAAAAAGCCTTCACATAGAAGGAGAATTATATTAGTATAATCACAGCCAAACTATAAGCTCATAACAGACAAAAAAAATGATCTTCTTATAAAGGTTTAACTTCAGAAAATTAGAATGTAATGGTAAAAGAAAATAGTAGAGGTCAGGTGTGTGTACTCACTTTCCAAGTTTCTGGTGATGTAAGATGAGTCCTAGTCCAACACCATCCAGCCCTGAAATTTTGATCAAGATATAATAAACCAAGGCTAGGGATTTAACTATTGTTGGACCAATAGACATCAGAACATAAACTTGACAAAACCCAAATCATGTCACTTTCCAATATTATAGAGACCGCAAGAAAGTGAACTCACCAGGCAGGTAAAGAAGAAGAGGTGAATCTTCCACCTGTAAACGACTCTCCAATGGCGAAAACCACCGCGGCGGAGAGCCATTACCGCTCGACGAATGGATCAAAACCTCAGCTTCATCAAAGTAATCCTTCAAACTCATCCTTTTTCCGTCTTCTTCCTCCTCCGATTCTTTCAATTTCATCTTCTCCGGCGAACGATCTGTACCCGAAACGGAGCATGATCTGATAGCGCGAAACGGCTTTCTCGCCCCTGTATGTGAAATCGGAGCATGAGACCTTAAATTGCGGCCACCTTCAGCAACCGCCGCCGGCCAATTCGGGACGCCGATTCGGATTTGAGTGGCGGAAGCCATCGAAATGGGCGTGTTGATCGAGCTGTAGATGTCGCCAGACAGCCGCTCAGATTAAAATCAGCATACTTTTAATGTGGTAGTCGAAATTTATTACTCTATTATTATTATTCTGGGGAAGCGATTGAGATTATTTTGTATTGAAATGGAATCGAATCTGGCAGAGATGCAACTACGTTACTCTTCAGTCTTGACTTGGATTTGCATAATGCCGCCCGCAATAATGGGAAGAAGATGGAACTACGTTACTCTTCAGCCAAGGTTATATGAAATGGCTTTTGAATTTGAGTTTTTATTTTGGGTGGAGGGTATTGGCCATAATTCCGTAATAGTTAAAACGGAGACTTCTAGATACTATTTTTGAAGACTGCTCGACTAGATGCTACAAGGCATGCTTTGAAATTTGAGTTAGTTAAGTGTTTATGTTTTTTTAGGATAATTTTTTCATACGTGGAAAATTGATCTATTAAGTTATCTATAAAACTAACTAGAAATGAATAATTCAATTAATTTAATGGATGCAATATGAATAACATAACTTTTAAAAAATACATACGACATTTTAAAAATATACATATGATACTTTAAATGCGTATATGAAATATTAAAAAATGCACATACGACACTTTAAAAAATAAACATAAAGATAACTATTAGATAAAAATGCACATGAACAACTATGACATTTTTATGTGTTGTATAAGATAAAAAAAAATACACATTTTTTTTGTTGTAATGTTGCGGAATTTGCTATAACCACGAAGTATATACAAACTAGTTAAAAAGGTCCATCCGCCTATGAGCTTAGTAATCTACATTGAATAAAGTATTCACCAATTGGACAAATGTTTTAAATTTTTAAGGACCTGATTATGTGTCATGATCCATAGGATAACACGTAGGCGAATTAAATTAGATGTTGACACGTGGTTAATAAAAAGGTCTCTTCTTTTAGATATAAACAAATGTGCTCAAGATCCCTCAAGGCACTCCTAATATTTATTACCCTTAGAGGTTGACAGTTTTAGAGCTTCAATTTGAAGTTAATTTCAACCAAATGTGTAAAAATCATGATTCAACTCATAGATTTGTACAATATTACTCTCCAAAGTAGAAATAATAAATATGATCGGTGCACCATTGTTTTACATCTAAATTGCAATAGAATCCTATCAGACTCCTGAAATCAAAAGATAGTAAGAATTTGGGTTTTAGGCAAATAAACAATAATGTCCTTCAAACTAAACTACTTGTTGTCATGGCTATTATTTACTTCACTTGGTGGACACGCAATGAGGCAATTTTCAGAGGTGCTAATCCTAATGTTGTCACTTGTGCTAAAAAAATCATTAATGAGTGTAAAATCGGAATTGTTATTAAGCTTAATCTTGAAGGGGGAAGGGGTCAAGCTATGCAGAACAGACTTCTCTTGTGAAGTGCTCCTTGTCTTTAATTTGCAGTGTTTTTAGGTTTTTGTTTGGTGGTGTTTTTGGGTTTCCTTTCTGAGAGACCATCCTTTGTTCCCTATCTTGTTGAGTGTTTTCGACTTATGTCGTGCAATATGATGCAGTTGGGGTTTGGCCTTCATTTGGAATGCCTGTGATGGTCCAGGTGAAAGATATTGTAGAATTAGGGGCGACCGCCAAGGTTTCATTGTTGGAGTACCATACTGAAGGCGCATTACCGTATCGGAGCTCTTCTACAGTCGGAATGCGAGTGTCAAGAATTTCATTGGTCAAATCGAACCTGCAATGGTTATTTTGGTCGACAATGAAAAGTCTCTTGTCGATCTCAGCATGCTTAGGGTTCAGAAACAGGATAGCATTGATTGTAACGAACGCTACCGCAAAAGTAAAATTGTTCACTCGATAATGCGACAGGTGGCTGAGACAGTCAAAATGGATCTTGAGGTTCTTTTACTCTTCCTTCTAACGATTCAGAGTTTCTTGAAGAAAAAAAATAGTTTGCTACTTTAAATTGGTGAGAATTTCCTGAAATTTCATCTGTTACCTGCCTTCCTTTCTAGTCTGTTTGGTAAGATCGTTTGGATAGAACCCTAGCTAATTCCTTGCCTACAAGTTTTAGATCATTTTCATCTGTTGCATGAAAAAATGGAAATGACACTCTCTTTTGACCTCCTAGCAGAGAAAAAGGGGTATGTTAAGATTTGTGATCCTGGGATTTTTTTTGAAATGCTAAGTTATCCATATTTGATAGGTCTATGCCAACTTCAATGCTCCTCTTCTTTGTGAAAAAATCATAGATGAGTGCATGTTGCCCCGACCAAAATGCATACGTCATTCGGCATTCATATAAGATTAAGAGCATATGCATAGCATATTGATATGATATATAGTGAGTTTTTAAAAGTAATATTCATTTTCTAATTAAGTTTATTATATTTAAAAAAAAAATTAACTAAAAATTAATTAATAATTATTTCAAGGTAAAGTTTGTAGTAAAGGAGATTTAAAGATGAATAGCGTAATTTTTTTAAAGCTTTGCCGACCTTAGCTTTTATATATATACGTATGTTCTCAAGATTCTTACAAAAGTAAGCTATCAAAAATGAAAAAAAGAGAGAAAGAATTAGAGAGAGTTCGAAAGAAGAGGAGGAAAAATTTTAATATTTCGGTTGTTTTTGCTGGATCTGGTACGAGATCTCTTCTATCGGGTTTTAATCTCGAAGTACAAGCTTGATTTGGTAAGTTTTTATCTAGTTAATGGTTTATTTAGATTTCGCTGATTTTTCCAGATCTAGATCTACAATTGGTTTTGATTCGAAAATCAGTCGATTTATAGTTCTCAGAGGGAGTTTTCGATATCGGATTTAATTCGGTAAAAGATTTTAGAGTATTTTTAGGGTTTCGTTTTGTAAGGATATTAGGAAGCCCTTTGATCAAGTTTTTCAAAAAGGTTTGAACTAGAAAAATGTTCTTCTATATATGTAGGTTATCGTTGTCAAGTTTTAAAGGATTTGGAATTATGCATAAGAAGTTATAATGCATTCTGGCATTTTATTGCATTTGGGGTTAGAGTTTGTAAGAGTAAATAGCCTAATTTGCATTGGGTTACATACAGATGCCCAAGTAATAGACCGTGGTCAGAGTCAAGGGGGAGAAATATAGTATCTGCCTTAAACAGATGAGTATAGACCGAAGATTCAACCCTATGATCTATAATGTGAAATATGAATATATGGATATATACGTTATATGGATTATACGGATATATGTGCTATATGGATATATGTGCCTTATGGATATGTGTGCTATATTTGTTATATGGATATGTATGATAGCTCTGAAATTTCCAGAGTTGTTTGCACATAAAGTATGTTAGCAGATAGCATATGATATATGATTACATGATGCATTTGATTGCATAGCATATTGCAATGAGATTAAAAGGATATGTAACTGTCTCGCCCTGAATTTGTATTACAGGACCTACGGGTCATACAGGATCTTCGGATCATACATGATCTACGGATCATACAGGACCTACGAGTCATAATTCTTACAGGGACCATAAGAGTCCATATACAGTAAACTCGGGGCAGATTCAGGCTTGAATAGTTCACAGAATAAAGAATCGGAAACATCAACATTTGCATTTGCATAGTAAATTCCTATATGACATATGTATAATATGTATGTATATGCACATGGACTAAATGTTTGGCTTTGTGTGAAATAATTGATGATGGTTTATATTCACTGAGTATGCGACTCACGTAAATCGCAAAATAATTTTTCAGGCTCAGCTAGTTCTTATTGACGTGTGTCTCTTTTAGAGGTCACATTCATACAAGTCGGCCGGCTGAAGCTCAATGCAACCTTCTCCTTCTCATTTTGCATCATAGACATATAGTTGTAATATAAGTTAGACGGACATATGTTTTAGTATGAGAAGTAATGAGATAGAACTGTGTGTGTGCAACCTTATATGGTTGTCACTTTCAGCTTTGTGCTTACGTGGATAGTTGTTTTATGTGAATTATCTCTTTATATAAGAGATAAGTTTTTCAAAGTATACGTCATAGGGTATAAGGGTGTCACAGGCTTCGAAGGAATTTTTCGTTGAATGCACGAGCTAGCAACGTGCCTAAGCCGAACCAACATTCGCTTTCATGACTTGTCAATTGAAATCTAGACCTTTAAGCACTTAGAATTTAAGATTAAATTGAATCAATACTCGCTTTCGTGACTTGCTAACTCAACCCAACCTTAAAGTTTCTATGACAACTATTAATCCACAAGAGAAATCAAAACACTTTCACAATAAAGAAATCTCAGGTTCAAATCCTAGGATTCCGACAGGAAAAACTACCTTTCAATCTCAATTCCCTGTCTGACTACTTATTAAAGTTATTACCTTTCAGTCTCAAACTTTAACAAGTTCCTATTCACAAAATTTACTAACGCATAAAGCATCTAGGATTGAATCAAATATATTTCAACTCAAGCAAAGAATATAACTTTAATTAAATATACATTGAATGGATCACCAAAACCCTAAAACTAGGAATTTAGCCAAGCACGATTGAAGACATAATCACAATATATAAACTAGCCAAGAATTATTCAATATAATAAAAGAGTAAGAAAACTTAGTCTTAATTATGTAGATAATCCAAATCAAAGGGCTAGAATCTTGAATAACAATGCAAGTCTTCAAATCAAACGCCGAATTCCTCCATGAAAACCGAAGTCTCTAATGTGCGGCACAAACAAAAACTCAACTCCCCCTAACCTAAGCTATTATCTAAACTATATATATTAACTTGTTGCAATTAACCACCCTTTATATTTTTTTTCTACACTTAATCACCCCTTATTTGTAAATATGTGCATTTAACCACCCATTTTGATGAAAAACGTTATTTTCTTCGTTAATTAAAGTAAATTACGTTTTGCCTTCTTTTTTAATTTTATTTACAATAAATAAAAGAATTTAAGAATAAATTGAGATTGGAATGTCATTATCATTGGATATCGGCATACATCTCAACCTTTTGAATCTCGAATCGTCGTCTTTCAACTTAGACACGATCGACTCCAAGGGACGCTCAAAGTCGTCAGAATCAGATCCAAAACACATGGTCTTTGCATCAGCAAAGTCGTGGTTCTTCTTTGCCATTGGATGGAGGGAGTGAATTATTATGGAGGAAATTAGGTCAAGGTTATCGGCGTATTGGAACTTGAAAGTGTCAATTGTGGTTTTTCCTTTATTTATTGCAAATAAAATTTAAAAAGAAAGGAAAAAACATAATTTACTTTACTTCACAGAGAAAATGACGTTTTTTGTTAAAATGGGTGGTTAAATGCACATAATTACAAATAAGGGGTGGTTAAGTATAGAAAAAAATATAAAGGGTGGTTGATTGCAACAAGTGTAAAATAAAGGGTGGTTAAATGCAATTTTCCCATCTATTAAAGTACACGTACAAGATTGGAAATTTTGCCATGAGCCCACTACATATGCAGTTCCAAGATCATCCCTTTAAACTCGATAACGCAGACCGAAACAGGCCCATCTAAAATTTAATGGGTTGCTTTGCTCTTGTCCTTCAAAGTTCAAATCCACATGCTCGTATTCACTCGCTTAGCCTCCTTGAAATTAGTTCCAAATTCTTCTTTAAAATTGTCCAAAAATGCCAGAAACAATAATAAAGCACGAGTGTAGATTCTGAATAATAATAAAATAAAATAAAATAAATATAAAATATGCATGAAAATGATCTAAATTAATATGCAACTAGAATCCTAAAATATGACTAAATTAAGCGTTATCATAGATCTCACGATCGTTTACGAGCGTCGCACGCGATCGATCGGGCGAATCCTAATCGTCGCCATTTGTGCGGGTTTTGGTTTCGGCCAAAGAAGTCGATGACTTCCCTTCGCTCGGGCCTCAACACTTTGATGGTGGTTGATCACCGATATGTGATTCAGGATCAAGCTTTCAACTTTGGGTTATCGTGCACGCACTCGTACCCAATTCGCCATTAGATGGTCGACTACTAACCTTAGGCGGGATTGAGATCGACGAGGGGCTGACTAGGTCGCCCCTTGCCCCAGCATGGTTGATTTCGCAGCGCTCGCTACGATCGGCGCTAGTCGCGGTTTCTGAACCGCGATCACGGCGACAATTTGTGACCCCGATCTTACCTAGGGTTCACATGACTCCCGAGGTGGTGATTTTTGGTTTCTCTGCTCACCATAGCGATTTCTTGTGGATTTGAATCTTCGTTTCCCACAAACGGCGCCAATTGTTATTGCATAAAAATTCACCTTTAATACACTAATGAATGCTCCTCTTGATTCGCCTCTTTATTCCGTTCTAAGCTTCTTTTTCAACCTAGAACCTGCAAAACAATGGACACAAGGCCCAGGGTCCCCCTAATCCACCTCTGATGCCTAAGTCAAAGAGCAGTTTGTCGATTGAACATCGAGGAAAGGTAAGCCTTGCGAGCAAGTTCAGGGTGTATTGAATGTGCGTACCGTACATGGTGATCCCATGTATTTATAATGGACGAAAGTGGGAGAGAGAGTCGAAAAATCTATCTCTAGGGCCGGTCGAGATGCCTTGTCGTCCAACCAAGCGATATCTTCCTCCCCAATCTATGCGGATATTCTATCTTTTGACTAAGATAGATTCTTCCATCATAATGATAAGAAAAACTATAATTTAATAAGGAAAATAATAAAGAAGGTTGAGAAATGTAATATTCGGGTTCGTTTTTCTTTTAGGTCGGAAAAACGAGTTTCATAGTTAACGCAAGCAATCGAGTTCTGGTTTTACAAGTAACCTCGGATTATTAATTATTGATCCCATGGATTATCCGTTAAACAAGTTAAAAAAATGATAAAAATAAAAATAAAAATAAAAATAAAATGTATATATATATTTCTCTATCCAAGATCTACCTTATCTTCTTGTAAATTAGTCCGATCAATCTATCAACCCCAACAAACTTTATCTTATCTAACTAATTGGATAGGCACCTAATTAACCTAATCTTAATCTATCTTTCGCCAAGCCTCCTTAGTTTATTTGTTCCGACTTATAAACCGAGAAATCAGCGTTTTTTTTTCTCGCCCGCCACCAATCAATCTTCAAACGCCACACCATCGCCGGAGCTCACGGAGGGATCGTTCTCGGAATTGTGCTCATCGTTCACACGCTCCCTTGTTCCGGTAAATTCCTGCCTTCCTCTAGTTGTGTCTGATCGTCGGTGATTATTTCTCGGGCACAATTCACTCACTTTCTTTCCCCTTCGGTAGCGTAGAGCCGGGCAAGCGCCTTCGTGCCGAAATCGACGACGATCTTTGCCTTTCTGCGTCGGTCACTTTCGCCACCTTCGCAATCGAGTCGAGTGTCGTCGTGATCGAGTGGCATCATGGTCAAGCGTCGGCTTGAAATTGCACGTTGTGCCCGCCACCGGTAAGAGTCGACCGTCTTCTTTATGAGTTCGTTCTGTTTTTCCTTCTTTGATGTGGTTCGATTGAGGGAGTCGGGGATTAGGCGTCGTTGAGGGGCGGTGGCTTGAGTCGGGAGTGGAGGGCGAGTCGGATGAGCGGGGTGATCAGCGGGGGCGGGAGGTACGTTCCAGAGCCGCCGGCGAAGTAGAAAAAAAATGCAAGCGGGGTTGTTTGATCGGGGAAGAAAGTAGGGGGTCCCGCGTGGAAAAGTCAAAGGCAATGTCTTGATATGTAAGCAGAATAGTGAATATGGGCTAAACTTGGGCCGATCAATCTGGATAAGGGGAGAGAAGTGTTTACGGGATTGGCTATTTCTTGGGTTAGGTGAGTTCGTCTTTTTGGATTAAATGTTGTGTACGTAGGCTGGTGCTAATGTAAATGGCATTAGTTAATTAGTGTTGGAAAGTATATATTTTTTTTATTAATCAAGTATTTATCTTTAGGTTATTTATATAGATGGGTATAGTTACTGGAGTGTGATAGTAGTGGAGTCGTGGGATTATTAGAGTTTAAATATTGTGGTCGGGTCACGCTTTAGGTCAATTCCGTAAAATAAGGGTTGATCGTTCATATATCTCATTAGAGTAAGTGTGGGTTGAACCTAATTCAACTGGTCATGTTAATATTTCTTTTAGGGAATCGTCTTCGCTCACACTCTTAATTTCCGTCTTCTTCGAGGATCCTTCGTTCGAGGTAAGTCGTTTTTCGACTTGCTCGGTTCTTCTTTATCTTGTTAGATTGCGTACCGTTATTGTAGGGCTGGTTTTGGGAACTAGTCCCGAAGACCTTTTAAATTGTTTTGAATTTCTTGAATTGTTGTGTGCGTAAAATGGTTTTGAATGTATTTTATCGGAAAGATATTTTCGGAACGTTTTCTCTGTGTTGGTACCGTTTCCGACACGGCCCATCGTAGCTGGCGTTGAGGAAGAGTTGGCTACGTTGACCCGTGTGACAGGGAAACCATGCCCCTTCAAAACGAAAGTCTTTATCTGTGTGTTTTGGCAAGTGCTCCAGTGGAGGCTTAGCCGGGGTTAGAAGGGAGATTGTGAAGTGGAGTGAGAGGGCCTGCCTCTGCACTCGGCGCGGTGATGAGCGCCTTGGAAGTCGGATGGTGAAAAAGGAGGAGTTGCTTTGTTATGAGGTTGTGATTATAAATGTAAATGTGGCTATGTGTGACTGATTATAACTAATTTAGATATTGGCCTTTAGAGTTATGATTGCGATTGTGGATTTGTATGCTGACTTTAGAAATGTTTTTAAACGTTCTACAATTTCCGTATTCTCTCTAACTTGATAGATTAGAAGCTGACCCTTCGGGGAATATTTTTTTTAGTTCCAGGTATGAACCAGGGAACCGTGCAGGAACCGAGGCCTGATGGAGGGCCGGAGCTGTAAAGAGCGCGTGTCATAGTGGGACGGGTTTTACGCTAGTTTATTTATGATCGTTAGGATGTTGATTTTATTATTGTTAAGATGAAGTTGGTATTAGGTTTCACTTATTTTTGTTATTATTATTATTTTGTTTGAGTAGTTCAGTATTAGTAAGTGTTGTGTCGGATTTGAGTTTATATTTTTCGGGAATTCATGCATAACTACGTTTTCCATATTTTTATTAAAAGAAAGGTTGGATGTTTTTATTTTGTTTTTTCGTCGTGCCCGCGTTGCAAGATCCTAAAAGTGTAGATGTCAACCTACTTAATAGTACCTAGTAAGGTCTATTTCTAAGTAGCGTCCCGTCGGAAGTCGGGGTGTTACAAGAAAATACTTACAGAAAATATTTTCTAAACATAAGAAAATTTAATGTCCTTAAAAAAGATGAATAATCAATTATATTTATTTATTTAAAAGAACTTTTATATTCTTATTGAAATTTAATATTAAGAGTAAGGTTCAAATAAAACAACTACTTATCTTATAAAAAAAGGAGTGTTTAGAGTCATTGGGTCAAGGTGATCAAAAGGGCTGATATATTCTCCCTTTTAGGGACGTGGTGGCATTTTAGTAAATTCTTGAAATTTACAAAAGTGCATCGCTATCATGAAAAAGTGCATTGCTAAATACAAAAAGTGCATTAATAAGCCGAAAAAGTGCAAAGAAAAATGAAGCAAGTGGGACGCAAGCTCCATGTTCGGTTCACTGTAAAAGTGCATCATTATGATGAAAAAATGCATTGCGAAATACCAAAAAGTGCATTACTAAACCCAAAAAGTGCATCATCATGAACATCCAATTGACTCGATTATGATTGAACTCAATCACGCAAAATATTTGGGTTTAGTACTGCACTTTTTCACCATAACGATGCACTTTTGTAACTTTTGAGAAATTACGAAAATGCCACTGCATCCCTAAATTTCCGAGAATATCAACCCTTGGATCAAAGAGATCCAAGGGTTCTAAACACTCTTTATTTTTTAGAATAAGGAGTTGGTTTATTTGAACAAAACTCTATATATGATAGTAATTATTATAAAAAAATATTTATTAAATATAAAGGGACAACTTTAAAATCTATAACTATATATAGTTGTACCTTTTTGAGCCACCACATTGATTTTAGTCCCACCTTATATTTAAAAAACTAATTTTTATTTATATTAATTTCGTTTTTCTAATTAAATTTCTTTATATGAATTTATTTCAGAAAAGTTTAAAATTCGGATTTTAATTAAAAATAATTAAAACTACATTATATTTAGGTTGTTGATCATACGTAAAATTTTGTAAGTGCATACAGAAATTCGCGCAACGGGGATGCGTGCGAATCGGTATTGTGCGGAAGGGTAAAACCGGAATTTAAGAAATCGAGGGTTTTGGGAGCGTGGCGGCACAGGGGCCGCGCAACACTGTTGCGCGCGAAACAGTGTTGCGATCAGTTCAACGACACTTTTTCAAAAGTGTTGTTGGACTGGCGCGAGGCCTCATTGCGCGGATCTCAACAGTAAAAAAAACGGTCGAATTTTCCCCTATAAATACCTATTTCAATTCTCATATTTGGCATACCTTCATTCCAGCTCATTGCTTAAAAATGTCGTCAGGAGAAGAAGATATGTCATCGAGCGATTATCATCCCGAGGAGGAAGATTCATCGTCAATCGATAGTTTCATAGGCGAGGATGAGGAAGATGTACCGGGAGAAGAGTAAGGAACTGATTCCGATGCATCAAGCGAGCCAGAACAGGTATTTGTCAAAGAAACCATAATATTATGTTTTTAGGATAAAAACCTCAAATCCAAATATTCTGTTTAGGATAGTGGAATTTACGAATATTGAAAATTAGGATAGTGTAATTTATAATATTCTATTTTTACATTTTGAAATCATAGGTTGTCGGAATAGATTTTTCTATCGCTTTCCACTACGATGGATTGTGGAGTGACCGAAGAGAAATGCTTGATTGGGTTAGACAAACTGCAATTTCGAAGAATTTTGTACTAGTCATAAAAACCTCAAATCTAAACAGGGTCATACTCACTTGTGACCTAGCCGGTAGATATAGATGTGGCAAGAAGGTGTACCATTTTTACCAGTTCCGCGCATGCTTCTGATAACAGTATACCATCAGCTTTTCTGATGGCAAGACTATGTATGCACACCACAAATTTCGAGCAAATTCCAAGCATAAAATGAGACTTCAACCTTCTCCATTGTTGCTCCACTCTCTATCAACCCTATACCTCAAACCAAAACCATAATTTCATACTCGACACGTCGATGGCTCAAAGGAAAGCGTGCTCATCGCGAACCTACCCCCTTTTCTCCACCCTTCATCAACTTCTCCAACGTGCACGTCCGTGGGGGTACGGAGACAAAGACAGAATGGACCGTTTTACCAGGAGCATCAATAAAAAACATCATCATATCCTGGAGCCAATCTGGCTATGGAGCACCACCAAGATATTGCCCTTTTTTCTTGAACGATAACAATAAAACAGATCCCATTTATGCCAAAGAAACGACTTTGCAGCTTCGCCTGGTCGAAGGTGCGGAGATTCGAGCGATTGATGATATTTCGCTTGATAATTAATGTTGTAGTTTAGTAAATTCATCCTACTAGATCGCATTCATGTATTCTTAATTATTGTTGTTTTTTGGTTTTTTTCAGTAAGTTGCTTGTAAGCGTCATCGAGTTAGAAGCTTGTGTTGCTTGTCACTTTTTATGAAGTTATTTGTAAGTTGGTCATTTTGGAAACACAGAAGTTGTCTGTCAAATCTTAAATCCGAACATCTCCATTGCAATTATATACAAACATACATAGATATATAAAATCCGAAATGAAATCATCCAAAACATCCGAAATAGAGAGTAATAATGTGAAATCATATCAACAGTCCAAAATCATCTTAACCAACCAAAATAGATAGATAAAGTAGTAATGCATGTCAAATATGAAAACATCTAAGTCTGGCGCTCATGTGAGGTATCGCTGCCACTGCCGCGCTCTTCCATTGAATCCGGAAAGAGCCGGGCTCGGGTGGGCATGGGTGGGGGAGGCTGGCTCTGGACAAATCCCGCTGCGTGTTGCATCCTCTGCGCAAATAAAACCAAGTAATATTATTCTGTGCACTCCAATAACAACTTAAACATACCCTAAAAAATATTAAGGGCTCGTTTGGTTCGATTCCCGTGGAATGAGGAATCGGAATCGGAATGAGTCATTCCGGAATTTGTGTTTGGTTAGACAAAATATTGGAATCACTTTCATTATTTGGAATGGGCCATTCCAAGCCCAAAGAAGGACTTGTTTCCAACCAAAAACCTAGGGTATGGCCCATTCCAACATAACACCCTAATTAATTTTTACGTTGCCTCCCGACACTCAATCTTCACCCCCTCTCTCTAGGCATGGCAATTTGACCCGAATTCGACGGATACCCGATGTACCCGACCCGAAAAAACGAGAGAAAATCCGACCAAAAAAGGGTGAAAAACACGTTTTGGGTGAAGCGGGTGATGGATCGGGTCGGTTTAGGGTGGAAGGTTCATCCACCCATCACCCGACCCATCATCCGACCCGTCACCCGACCCGTTTTTCACCCGACCCGTTTTTCACCCATCATCCGACCCGTCACCCGACCCGTTTTTTTCACTCCGTCTAATTTGCAGATCGTCTCTTTCCCTTCCCACGTGGCCAGGACAGGCTGAGAGCTTGAGACTTCCACGACGGCGACGACTTCCATGACGGTGGCGTCTTGCGCTCGATTGCAGTCTTCCACGAGAGGTTGCTCGTCTCTTTCCCTTCTCCTTTGACGCATTAGATCTCGAGCATTACAATCTTGCGCTCTCAGATCCCGAGTCGACGACGACGAACGTCTTCCGATCTAGATCCCGACGGCAACGACGAGCATCTTGTGAGTGCGAGTCTAGATCCCGACACTAGACGTCTTCCGAATCCAGATCTAGTGTAGTACGTTTCTTAATCTCCTAATTTCTAGTTGAATTCTGTAATGGTCCAGATAGATCATGTCTTTTTCACTGGGATAGGTTATAAATGCTTTGAAGTAAATAATTGATATTGCCTTTACAAGTGAGACTTTAGTTCTTTTATTTATTTGAGCGACTCAGTATTGTATAAGGTTCTCTACTATTTAACATTTGGTTTAGGTTATCACTAAGTGTTTTATGAGAAGTAGATACTTTCTACCACTTACAAAAAGAGCACACATATAGCAAGTTTTTGAGTTAACTTGTAGATCAACTTGAGCTAAGACTACTATGGGTTTGATTCATTTGCTACTCAACCATTACTTTATTCATTGGACAATAGTGGGTGAGTGGTGTAAATTGTAAGGTGAATGCGTGTCATTTTCTATCATTATACATTCAGTGAGAGGTTGAAATGAACTATGGTTTTTTACAGATTATGGCAAAGTGGATAGTGTATAAGCTACTGTTTTCCTCAGAGTTATTGAGTGTACTTCTGCATACTATATTTAACTTTTGTATTCAATGTACACACTCTTCTTTCTGCCCCATTATACTTTAAGGAGTGTTCACATAATAGATGGTTTATTTTTTGCATTTTCTGATCAATGTTGTATGATTTTGTAGTTGAATGGAGATGGGTCAGAATATAGAAGATCAATCTTCATGCCCTCAATCAACTGAACAAAAAGCCACCCCACCTTTAATTGCTGGGAATGCATCTGTGAATGAGGAATCCAGCCAGACATCTTCTTTGCCTGAGGTGTCAGGTCCCCTTACTCCAAGGACTAGAAAGCTTAAATCAGAGGTGTGGAATCATTTTGAGAAGATAACTGTTGACGAAGTACCAAAAGCACGATGCTTGCATTGTAATCAACTACTTTCTTCTTTGAGAAAGAGCGACACTTCACATCTTAAATATCACATGACAACGAGATGCCCCATGAAGCATGTCAAACTCGATATTCATCAACAATTGTTGAGCTATAGTAATCGAGGAGATGGCAAAGCAAAGCTAGAGAGTTATAATTTTGACCAAGGAATATCAAGCAAGGAGCTTACAAACATGGTTGCTATGCACGAGTACCCGTTATCTATGGTGGATCATATCGGCTTTAAGAGGTTTGTTACGAGTTTGAATCCAAGCTTCAAGTTAATTTCTCGCAACACTCTAAGGAGCGATATTTTGAAGTTGTTTGCTAGCAACAAAGCAACTCTTAAAAAGAAGTTTGAGGATCATAATGGAAGAATTGCTATTACAACTGATATGTGGACTACGTCTCATCAAAAGAAAGGCTATATGGTGGTCACGACTCATTTTATTAACGATCAATGGGTTTTGCATAATTGAACTTTGTGGTAACATATCTACACTATACTTGCATTTTTTTTTGTACCATAATACCTAAATTCAGTTTTTTAATATATGATTTCTTGTTGTCCATGATTGTTTTTTTTTCTTGATTTGTAATTGCAATTGTTGTTGTACTATTAGGTTTGCTTATGTGCCTTCTCCATACACAAAAGAGGTTTTGGCTCAAGTTTTGCTTGACACTTTTAATGCATATAACATTGCTGAAAAAATCTCTGCAGTAGTTGTTGATAACTTGAATACAAATGATGCTATGGTAGCAATATTGCGAGAGAGATTTGATTCGGGTTCTCTTACATTGAATGGAGAATTTCTACACATGCGTTGTAGTGCACACATTTTAAACTTGATTGTGCAAGATGGAATGAGTGTAATTGATAAGGGTATTAAGAAGATTAGAGATTGTGTGTTGTTTTGGACTGCAACTCCGAAAAGGGTTGAGAAATTTGAGGATAAGATTAGAGCTTTGAAACTTGATTGCTCAAGAAAGTTGAGTCTTGATGTAAGAACTAGATGGAACTCTACTTATCTCATGCTTCAAAGTGCTTTGCCATATAAGGTTGTTTTTTCAAAATTGAAGATTCAAAATCCTACTTTTAAGTTTGTCCCCCTAGTGATGAAGAATGGAATTTAGCTTATGTTGTTTGTGAGAAGTTGGAGCTGTTTTACAAAACAACCAAATTGTTTTCTGGTAGAAATTACCCGACTGCAAATGTATTCTTCAAGCAAGTTTGTGAGGTCAAAATTAACTTGGACAGATGGCTATCTTCTGAGGAGTTGGTTGTAAGTAGTATGGCTAGTAAGATGTCAGAGAAGTTTGACAAGTATTGGTCAAGGGTCAATGGAATTTTAGCTATTGCTGCTGTTTTGGATCCTCGAGACAAATTGGAATGTGTTGATTTCTATTTTAGCATGATTTATGGTGAAATGGCTGAAATTGAGAATGAGAGGGTTAGAACATTATTGTATAAAATTTTGTGTGAGTACCAACAGAAAGAGAAAGAGAAAGAGAAAGAGAAAAATGTTTCATCAAGTAATGAAGATTATGCTCGTATTTATGACATTTCTGGTGTGCTTGGAAAACGATCTGCAATGAATAATCTTGCTGAAAGTACGAGTGAAGTTTCAATTTTGGATTTGGCTAAGAAGAATAGGAAGAAGCAAGTTTGTGTGAGATCTAAATTAGATATTTATCTTGAGGATCCAGCATTGCCTACTAGCAAAGATTTTGACGTCCTTCATTACTGGACGCTTGACTTGAAATATCCTATACTTCGTAAGGTTGCTAAGGACATTTTAGCCATTCCTGCTTCTACTGTTGCTTCTGAAAGTGCTTTTAGTGTGGGTGGTAGAATGGTGAGTCCTCATTGTTCTAAGATTAAACCAAATACAATTGAAGCCTTAATGTGTCTCCAAAATTAGACCGTTGAAGAGTTGGTAGGCAATTTCATCTAATTTCTATTGTTAGATTATAAACGATTCACTTTTAAATGTTTTTATTTATGATTTAATTGGTTTTTTAGGATATCAAATTGATAACGTTGAAGCATATGGTACTTGTACGAATGATGGTGATGATCCAGAGGAAGAAAGTACTATCAACAATATCAATGATGTTATTGATGTAAGTATTTTTTTTCCTTATCACTCTCAATAGTTGTCATGTTATTTAAAATAATACTATAATATCTTATTTTCCTTTATGTTTTTTATATTTGATAGTCTATTGATGAAGTTGAAGAATGAAGGTTGAAGAAGTTAGAAGAATGAAGGATTGAAGAATGAAGATGTTGGAGTTTTTTTGCTGATTTTATTGCTGTTTTTTTTTTGTTCTACTACTAGAAAAATTGATATTTGATAGTCTTGTTACTCTTGTATTACAGTACTAAGTATTGTTGGATTTTTTGGATTTTATTATGTTGGATTTTATTGTTATTTTGCCTACTGATGTATTGTTGGATTTTTTTTGCTATTTTGTCTATTGTTGTTTAAATTACCTTTAATATAAGGCTGTTTAAAAAAATCAGATTTAATACAGGTTAACTCCTGAAATACCACCCGATCCACCCGACTCACCCTAAAATTTAGGATGGGTTGGATTAGGATGACCCATTCTAACGGTGGGGTCGGGTTTGGATGGATTTTTTTTAGGCGGGTCAGGTTTGGGAATGGTTCATCCATCCATAACCCGACCCATTGCCATGCCTACCTCTCTCTATGAAGTCGAGTCGTCCGACAATGCCCAGCTTTACGACGTCTTCCCAGCGTCTTTCCGGCGGCTCCTCACAGACTCCGTTCCCTTCGTTCCTTGTCAGGTAACTTTATGCTTGAAATTCTCAAATCCAACCCTTATCTTGATGTAGAATTTGCAAATTCTAGAACTAATTAAAAAATTAAGATTTCTCAGTCTAGAGCTTATTTTGATTTTTGAGTTCAAGAGGACCTCAAATATATATATATATATATATAAAATCGTATACGGTTCTGTTTTGAGTGCTAGAGCTTAATTTTGACTTTTTTCTTCAATTTAATGTTCAATAGTACGTAAATACATCGAAATTTATTTATCCATGGCATAGACTTTAATCTTCAATATTTTGTTGGACTTTGAAATCCATGTGTACAGATTATATTTGTGGTTATAGTTAGAGGACTCTCTTTTTATTTATAGTTAATTATGTGATTTGCCATTCTTATACAGATTATATTTATTTGAGGTTATAGATTGACAAATCCATTTGTTTACTTGTGTTTATGTAAAATGATATGTAGTGATGGACTCATTTGAGCAAGATTCACAAAGAAGGAGGAAAGAAAGACAAAAGCGTTTGCAACTAATAATAACGATCGTGGTTAGATTTGTTATAATGACAACTATGATGTTACATGAACATGTTTCCTAATTAGAGAGATCCAATTTGAGAAAAAAAATAAGATACGTCATAGAATGGAAAATTTGAATAGAATTATTAGAGAAACTGATGTCTTATGTAAGAATGAGTTTCGTGTTAATAGACACACCTTTGTTGTGCTTTGTGAGATGGTTCAAGAGCAAGAAACATGGAAGTGGATGAAATTGTTGCCATGTTTTTGTATACATTGGCTCATCATAAGAAAAAGGTCGATAGGGAATTACTTTCTAAGAAGTGGGGAGAGTGTAAGCCGACAATTCAACCTTTGTCTTCTTGCAATTCTAAAGTTGCATAATCACTTACTAAGAAAGCCCACACCGATTCCCGAAGATTGTGAAGATTATAGAAGGAAAATGTTCAAGGTATAACAAACAACTCTTATGAATTGATAACAACTCTTTTTCACACATTTCTTAGGAAAATGATCAAGGTATAACAAACAACTCTTAGGAAAATGTTCAAGTTGCATAATCACTTACTAAAACAACTCTTTTTCACACATTTCTTTTCATTTTGTAGAATTGCCTAGGAGCATTAGATGGAACATTCATTAGTTTTCACGTGTCTAACAAAGATAGGTCAAGATATCGAACTAGAAAAGGTGATCTTGCTATGAATGTGCTAGGTGTATGTACACCTACAATGGAATTCATCTATATACTACCTGTTGGGAAGGTTCTGCACATGATGGTTGTGTTCTTGGTGACGCTTTGTCAAGATCTAGAGGTTTGAAAGTACCGCAAGGTGATTATTAAAAGGGATTACATTATTATATAGAATACTAGGTAAATAAAATACAATATATGAGACAATAATATCTTTTTTGTTATATGACAAGGTAGTTATTACTTGGCTGATGCTGGATACACCAACTGTAGAGGGTTTTTAACTCCTTATAGAGGCCATCCATATCACCTGAAAGAGTGGTGAGATCGACAACCACAAAGTTTGGAGCAATATTTCAATATGAAACATTCTAAAGCTAGAAATGTTGTAGAAAGATGTTTTGGCCTCTTAAAAGGAAGATGGGTGTTGATGGGCCTTTACTCTAAACAACAAATAAATTTATAAGTCAAGACCCTGCTGAGTATAGGGGAGTCAGGATCGTTCCACGAGAAGCATGGCTGTTTGTTTATCGAACTACTAAACAAAAATGAAACAAATAAAACAACACAATCACACACACGACCAACCTCGTTAACGACTTTGTCAGGGTCGTTAACAAGCCTGCGTAGACTACTAACTAACACTAACGACCTAAAACAGGTTCGGTACCGAGGCTACGAACTCAGTAACGAATACGGCCTAGGAGAATTCAAATAAAAACAAAGATCTAGGACAAGGGTCACCACAACATAGTCATGCATATAAACTTGTAAGAAGATAAAGATCATGCCTTTAAATAGATAAATTCATCAACTTTCATTGACTAGTAAGTAAGTTAATCTACTCTCATAAATTAATTCACTCAATCACTTGTTTTGGATCTAAAGCTTGAAACTTTCGTATTCAAACAATATCAACCTTCAAGTTTATAACTTTCTCTCTCGATCAAGTTAAGACTCAAATTACATTGACTTTCATCTATGTATAAGCACAACAAGCAATCTCAAAAATAGATATAAGGCATTCAACACATCATCTACTTACTCATCAAACCATGCATAACTATGCCGGGTTAAACCCCGACCCTAGCTAAGAAAACTACTCACTACTCATAATTATGAAATAAACAACTTCTATAAAGGAGAACATTGAAAACAAAACAACTACTTCAAATTAATAAGAAAATATCGTCTTACAAAATTCAGAAGAAACCGAAAAGCAAAAGAACACTGAATCGAAACTCGTGATTAACGACCTCGGCTAACTCTCGTTCCACCGAGGCTCGATCTCTATCTCCGAGTCTTCTCTCTCTCTCGGCTCTTCTCTCTTCTCTACTTGCCTTCCCCTTTCTTGCCACCCCTTCTCTAGGCTATATAGAAGGGTATTTATACTAATAAAGCTATCTAAATAAAAAGGCTAGAAGATAAAAACTTTCCTAAAAGATAGAAACCTACTCTAAAAAGATAAAAATAAAATCTAGAAGGATAACAAGACTTAAAATAAAATATAATAACCCTAAAACTCATCAAAAACACTCTACCGACACGGAAATAAATTCCCGCACAGGATCGGTAATCATAAGACTGAACACTCGAAAAACTCTATCTCGTAGCCTCGTTAACGACCCTGGATAGCCTCGTTAACAAGCCTGGATTTTGCTTCTTCATCACTTCTTCTCTAAAAGCTTGAACTTCGACTTCTTCATCTTTTAATTCTTCCGTCCTTTACCATAGCATTCCAAATTCAGCTCCAAAAAGCACCGTTTCCTTGCTAAAACCTACAAAAAGACACAAAACGGAGTAGCTTCCATAATTTTCACAAAATATGCAAACTTATCCAAAAACACACAAAACTAACCCTAAAACTTCTAAAACTAAACCTAATAAACTAAGAAAACAGACTAAAAACTATACCAAAAACACGAACATCAAAATACCCCATACTTAGACTTGCTTGTCCTCAAGCAATCACTAAACAATAATCAAAACCAAACAACAATACTTATCAAGCTATAGCCATCATCTAAAAAGCAACATCCAAACATATAGAAGAAAAATAGCAAAATGACTATTAATGTCATCACACATATGCATCCAAATAGACATAAGCAAATACAATCCAACCTCACAAGGATAATGTGTTTCACTCATCTCTCAAGTGTTTGGGCTTATAAATTCAATCTCTCAACTCATCCTATATGCAAAAACTCATAGTAATTGGAACTTATATCACCAAACTCTCCACCTAAGATTTGTCAAAACAAGCAAAAATCATCAAGAGAACTTAGGGGGCTCAATGAAAAACTTCATAGAAGCTTCCATTCGGCCGGGTTGTAATGGGGCTTGGTAAAGACAAAGGGCGTGGAAATATTTTGGTTATGTGGTGCTAATAATATCCGGGAATCAAAAGACTCCTAAAAACTTACACATATATCCAAAACTCTCAAAAGATACCAAACTCTCTCTTCATTATGCACACTCTTTACTCACCCAATATATCCTAGAAAGTCTCATAAAAACAACTCAAAAGAATCTCTAGTTTATCTATTAAACACACATGCACTTCTTACTTCTCTTTCTACTTCATATTTTCTTTCAGCTCGTTTTTCTTCTTTTTCTCTGCCTCGTTAACGAACCAATCATGTTCGTTACCGAGCTTCACCGTGTACTCCTCCTCTTTCTTTTTCAAACAAACGATCTTATTTCGTGCATCCTTTGTCACCAAGAGATCTTTCTTTCATAAACAATTTAAGCAAGAGACTTCCAATCTACCCTTCCCAATAATCCCTCAATTCAAACCAAACATAACATTGCACTTCTTTCTTTTTACACTCAACAAAACAAACCTTTCCAATCTAAGTCCTAATCCCCGGATAGGGTCAAGCTTATCTCGGCTAGGGAACAATTTTGTGGAGCTATAAATAAAAGGCTTCAGGCTAAAATTGGTTGTCAAAAGGAAGGATCATGTAAGGGTGGATAGGGATTAATAGGGCTTATAAAAATAAGTTCTCTGTCATCTGATTTTCACAAGTAATGAACTATAAATCTTATATAGGTCTCAAAAAATAGATAACCATCACAATTCCAAGAGATAATATGCATATAGAGAGTAAATCACACAAAAAAGAAGAGGGATTCTTTATGTTCTCCGTATAAGGCAAAAAAAAACTCACAAGGCAAATTTTGTTGGATTGCATCACTTATGCTAAAAAGTATACATGCTCAATTTCATCAAATGCTATTTCTTCCTAAAAACAACTTCATAACAAGAATCCGACTATACTATCAAAGACATGCTTGCAAGAAATTATATGATCATGCTAGCAACTACTATCATAGAACATAAGAAAGGGATATCTATCAATTCTAAAACTCTTTTTTTTTGAAATTTTTAAAATTTTTCAATTTTTATATATTTTTTCTTTTTTTTTTATTTTCCGATTAATAAGCCTACTTAAGATAAATTAAACACATAAAACAAACAAAACACAAGACAAACAAGTTTTTCTACTTTCTCCCACCCCATACTTAAAATTACAGTGTCCCCACTGTAAAAAAAAAGAAGAAGAAGGAAAGAAATAGAAAAGAAAAACAAAAGAAAACAAGAAAAGAGAAAAAAAACGTACAAAGTCATGAAGCAGAAAACAAGAAAAACTTCTTCAAGCTGAATCAATGGTTTGGTGGAGGAAAGTAATGCTCGAAGTTCCCCATGAAGTCATACATCGTCCTCCAGCGCTCTGCATCATCTGTCTCTCTCTGGCGATGCCTCTCGTCCTCCATCGTCATGCGAGCAGAATAAACACTCTCCCATCTATCCATCCTCCTATGAATATGGTTCTGCTGAAGGTGAAGCTGTTGCATCTGAGCAGAAAGATCGTCAGCCCATGGAGGTGGGATACTTGATCCAGTGTACTCGGGCTGAGGAGGTGGTTGATAGTGAGGCTGGAAATGGTCTTGGTAAAGCACCGGATTGTATGGCATGAGACCATAAGAATGAGGGTCGATAGGAGGTTGGGAAGGGTCGGTAGATGCTTTCGGCGGGTCGTTACCGAAGTTGTGTGCCTCGATAGGAGCATCTTTAGAAGCCTCGAAGTGGTTGTTAACGACCCTGGTGGGCTCGTTAAAGAAGACATTGGTGCCCAGAACTTTTGTATCGAAGTCTTCCTCCTCAAGTCGAGCTCCTCTGTGCCTCCCTTTGTAGCTGCCTCGTCAGTCTCATCTTCTTCTTCATCCATCGCTTCTCCTTCTCTTTGAAACCTTGTCTCACATGGCCTAAGTGATAGCTCATTCTCCGGCTTGGGCTCTAACGGGAATGCATGCCCCGTCCACGCCTCGTACCAATTCGGTACGTAAAGTAGCTCCAACTTATGTCGGGTGGGCACAACATCTCGGCCTTGCACTTTAGTAATATACCCATCCCGAACTTGAGTGAAAATACCGGAGCTAAACCAATAGTTTCGGTTGAGCAACTGAGCGTGGGCCGGCGTGTAGCGAGTGAGATCAACTCCAAGATTGGTTGCTAGGAGGCAAACCAGATTCCCGCACCAAACTTCCTTTGACTTGGTTGACTTCTCCACATAATAAAGCCATTCGTACCCCAAGTTCAATGGGGCGGGCTCCTAAAAAAGAATTGCGCGGAGGCAAGCAACGTCTGTCCTTGTCGGCCTGTTCAACTCTCTCTTTGGCCAGAATGTAGCGGCTAGGACTCGGAGGATGATCCTGAATATGGGGTTGATGATGCTTGCCCCAGATAATGCCGCAGCGGAGGGCTCTACCTCCCCAGTGATGTAGCTTCAGGTCCTCGTCACCTTGTAATCTTTGAGGCTGTAATCTCGAGATGGATTTGGGAGCTCCAGAATAGCATTGAACTCCGCCAAAGTATACTCTCGGTTCACATTGTCGAGCCTAAATCGGATGCGTCCCGCCGAAGTCTTCGTCGGGAAGCTCGTCTCAAGAGTGGCTAGATACTCGGATGTGAGAGCCAGAAAGTGTGGTAAATTCTCCTTCTTCAGCAAGTGAGGCACACCAAGAATAGCAAAGGCCTCCTTAACATCCTCATAGATCCCCATGGCTTTAGCACTTGACCTTGAAAACCACCGAGTGTTGTGGTCCTTGTCTAGAATGGCGTTGTATCGGTCCGCTTGGCCTTGCGTGCGCAAGATCACGTTATCTATGCTAGGTGGAGATGGGGACCTCTGATTCCTCTTCTTCTTTTGGGCTCGGGTAGCGGCTCTGTTTGAACTTGCCACGTGGACCTACAAAAAACTACGACTTTTCCAAGATAAGATCCACTAAAGTAGATTAGACAAGAGACCCCATACTTGGTCTCGAAATAGCCCTCGGAATTCGTCATTAACTACCCAATTGGGTCGTTAACGGATCTGGACTAGTTTTTTCAACTTTGAAGATACACAGGGTCGTTAACGAGCCTGGGCGGGTCGTTAACGACCTGCCGAGAACCAGTTTGCAGAATTCGAGTGCGATTAACTCTAAAATATAAGCCATGAATTAAGCATGCATCCTCTATAATCCTATACTAGACACACAATCGGGTATACGCACCCCATACTTGCTCAATTACCCATCCCGAACATGCTAGAATTGCCCAAAATTAATATGGTGAAGATCGAACTCAATATCTAGAACAAGAAAATTCATGCTTTTCCAATTAATATTGCAATGGGGAGCTCGACATGAATAACCTTCCTAAATCGAGAACCACTACCAATGTTCAAGACAAAATTCATGGGCAAGAATAAAACATGCAATTCAACCACCTCTATAATGCAATCTAGATATGAAATTCTCTACCCTAAAAACCATGAATCATGCAATAAAGAGTTAGGGTTTAGAAATCATACCGGAAGATTGAGAAATTGAAGAGTGAAAGATCGAAGGTTGGGTGGTTAACGAGCCCGAATCTCGTCGGTGATGAAAACAGGGACGACGGGCTTCGGTAACGGGGTGTTCTCCGAATTTCGGTGGAGTTGGGATTTCCGATCGGTGGTGAAGGGTTTCGGTGGGGATTTCTTTGAAAATTTGAGCTTGGGATTTGAGGATTTGAGAGTTGAATTTTGGGAGGTTTAGAAGGGTTATATAGAAGAGGGTAGAAATAGGAGGAGGGGTAGGTAAGAGGCGGCAGGGGTGGGTAGAAGATAGGGTAGAAGATAGAAGATAGATTAGGGTTAAAAATAACTTACCTGCCCGTTTGCCGAGTCGGGTCGCCAAACCGGGTCATTAACGACCCTGAGTGGGTCGTTAACGAGCCACCGTAGCCTCTTTGAGTGGTTTTCATGCCCATCTCCTGCATCTTGTGAGCTCAAAAAACTATCCTATTTTCTATCCTAAAAATTACTAAAAACTCAAAAGAAAGCTAGGAAAAAGATCTAAAAAGAAAAGAAAAATCTAGTCTATACTAAAAGCGGGTTGCCTCCCGTAAGCGCTATTTTTAACGTCGTCAGCCCGACGTACTTACCTTGGCTAATCCGACGTTGTAAGAGCCATAGTGACTCTAATCTCTTCATCTGGGTCGGGTTGCTCATGAAACTTTTTCAGTCGGTGGCCGTTAACTTTGAAGATTGTGCCTTGGTTATCGATCAACTCTACCGCACCATGGGGATAGATGTGATTAACCACGAATGGCCCACTCCATCATGTCCTAAGCTTCCCTGGAAATAAACGGAGTCTAGAGTTGAAAAGAAGTACCTTATCGCCAACCTCATAGGTTTTGGGTACTAATTTCTGATCATGCCACCGCTTGGTGCGCTCTTTGTAAATTTCAGCATTTTCGTACGCCTTAAGCCTCAATTCTTCTAGTGCTTGCAAGTCCATGAATCTTTTTGCTCCTTCCGCGTCGAGGTTCATGTTGAGCTCCTTAAGAGCCCATAGTGCTTTATGCTCCATCTCAACCGGTAAATGACATGCTTTGCCATACACTAGGTTATAAGGAGTGGTGCGCAGAGGCGTCTTATATGTTGTCCTGTATGCCCATAGAGCGTCATCCAATTTGGAAGACCAATCCTTCCTAGAACGGGACACTGTCTTCTCCAATATGCTCTTTATTTGCCTGTTTGAAACTTCAACTTGGCCACTGGTTTGGAGATGATACGGTGTTGCCACCCGATGTGATACCCCATACTTAGCCAAAAGTGCTTCAAAACTCCGCTCAATGAAATGAGAACCACCATCACTAATGAGGACCCTTGGAACGCCAAACCTGGGAAAGATGTTAGTCTTAATAAATTTTTCCACAGTTTTAGCATCGTTGGTCCTTGTAGCAACGTCCTCCACCCACTTAGAGACATAATCGACTACCACTAGGATATACTTGTAGGGGCCTGATGCGGGAAAAGGTCCCATGAAGTCTATGCCCCATACATTGAATAACTCGACCTCTAGTATCCCGGTCAGCGGATTCTCATGCCTCCAAGTGATGTTGCCCCAGCGTTGGCATCCATCCCATGCTGTCACATAAGCTTGTACATCCTTGAACATGGTTGGCCAAAAGAGACCACTTTGAAGAATCTTCGCCGTGGTTTTGAATCCTTTTGCATAGCCTCCGGTAGGAAGTGTGTGACATTGACGGATCACGTTCTCGACCTCCTCTTCTGGGATACATCGTTTAAAAAGGTGGTCACTTCCTTGTTTAAACAAGTAAGGATCATCCCAATAGTACTGTTTTACATCGTGGAGGAACTTCTTTTTCTTTTGTGGGGTTAGTCCCTCGGGAATTACGCCTCCTACAAGATAGTTAGCAAAATCCACGAACCAAGGGGCTTTTGACCCACTAACAGCATGAATTGATGTAGAAGAAATAGAAGTGGTAAGAGAGGAAGGGATTGACTCGAATTGAATGAGTTTTGGTTCAGAAACCTTACCTGACCCGATCATCACGGGACCTGAGTGGGTCGTTAACGACCCTGGAGATGTAGTATCATCCTCGGTGATGACCCCCCCCCCCCCGTGGCATGGTAACGACCTGCCTGACTGATATGTCGATGCACCTTGGGTCTTTTCCTTCGTGATCTATGCATTCCAGCCTCGGTGCCTCGTTAACGACCCTGAAGGGGTCGGTGACGAGGGTCTTGTTGAGTTCGACCTCGTTCAGCATGAGGTGTTCGTCTGGTATGGTATGATTTATTGGCACCTCATTGTTGGATTCAGTGATATGCTCAACCGACAATCTGGATAAGTGATCTGCCACTATGTTCTCTGCTCCCTTTTTGTCTCTTATTTCATGGTCAAATTCCTGTAGTAAGAGCATCCAACGAAGCAATCTAGGCTTGGCATCTTTTTTGGCCATTAGGTATCTAACAGCCTCATGGTCAGTGTAAACAATCACTTTAGATCCAACAAGGTAGGATCGAAATTTTTCAAAAGCAAATACCACATCAAGGAACTCCTTCTCCGTTGTGGTATACTTACTCTGCGCCTCATCCAGCGTTTTACTGGCGTAGTAGATGGCGTGGAGTTTCTTGTCCTTCCTTTGACCCAAGACTGTGCCGACTGCATAGTCACTGGTGTCGCACATTATCTCAAAGGGTAATGTCCAATCCGGGGACTGCATAATAGGGGCGGACACGAGTGCTGCTCTTAACCTGTAAAATGCTTCAAGACATTCTGGGGACAGCTCAAACACTACATCTTTCATTAGTAGGTTAGTCAAAGGTTTAGCTATCTTAGAAAAATCATGAATAAAGCGTCTGTAAAAACCAGCATGCCCTAAGAAACTCCTGATGTCTTTTACAAAAGAGGGAGGGGTAGTTTTTCAATAAGCTCAATTTTTGCTTTATCTACTTCTATCCCTCTTTTAGAGACAAGATATCCTAGTACTATCCCCTCTTGAACCATGAAATGGCACTTTTCCCAATTTAACACAAGATTGGTTTCTTCACATCTTTTAAGCACACGTGCAAGGTTAGCAAGACAAGCATCAAATGAAGAACCATAAACAGAAAAATCATCCATGAAGACCTCTACAATCTCCTCTATCATATCTGAAAAAAGGCCATCATACACCTTTGAAAGGTGGCAGGGGCATTGCAAAGCCCAAATGGCATTCTTTTATAAGCAAAGGTTCCATAGGGACATGTAAAGGTAGTCTTCTCCTGATCATCAGGATGAATGGGAATCTGCCAAAAACCGCTGTATCCATCTAGATAACAGAAATAATCATGCTGGGCTAAGCGTTCTAACACCTGATCAATGAAAGGAAGCGGAAAATGATCTTTTCTAGTAACACTATTTAGCTTCCTATAATCAATGCACATCCTCCAACTGGTAGTGGTCCTAGTCGGAATAAGCTCTCCCTTTTCATTTTCTACAACAGTCATCCCCCCTTTTTTTGGGACTACATGGACCGGACTCACCCATTGGCTATTCGATATAGGAAATATGATCCCAGCATCAAGTAATTTAATGATTTCCTTTTTAACCACATCCTTCATGTTAGGATTTAACCTACGTTGATGCTCTATAGTGGGTTTATGATTATCCTCCATGTATATCCTATGCATGCAAAGAGAAGGAGATATGCCAGTTATATCATCTAGGGAGTAGCCTATGGCTTTTCTATGCATTCTAAGCACATTCAGTAGTTTCTCTACTTCCTCATCTTTTAATTTAGCATTGATGATAACAAGAAAAGTAGAATTAGGACCAAGGAATTCATACCTGAGGGAATCTGAAAGAGTTTTAAGTGTTGGAGAAGGTTCAGCTGGGATTAGAATTGGTTCTTCTAGCTCCGTCTTTAACACCTCTTCAAGGTATTCAAATGTTGAAATTTCATTGTCTTCGGCCAGGGTCGTTAACGAGCTTGCTTCTTCTGCCAGGAGAATCGGTACTGGGGCTGGGGAGTTTTTTACCGAAACTACAGGGGCTATTTCTGCCCATCTTTGACCTGAAAATTCATCATTTGACACCAATCTTCCAACGGGGTCTCCACATTCGATGATCTCATTGTGGGTGTAGAGCATCTTGACTTCGGCTCTATCGGTCTCTTTCATTGACTGTTTGAACCGGAATTTCGTCACCTCATCCCCAATTTCGAAAGTTAGGAGTCCCCTCCTAACATCAATTATGGATCCAGCTGTGGCGAGGAACGGTCTCCCCAAAATAATAGGCACTACCGGATCTTCGGGCATTGTCATGACAATGAAAAGAATTTGCCCACCTGAACCGGAAAGTCTTCGACAGCCCCTAAAGGTTTGATGCAAGAGCCATCTGCCATGTATAGCCGCATGTTGATTGGCTCTAGTGGTCCCATGTTAGCTTTTGACCAGATTGAGAGAGGAAGTAAACTGGCACTGGCTCCCAAATCACATAAAGCTTTGAATTTATGGTCGCCAATGCCAATTGTTATGGCAAATCTCCCTGGATCTCCTAACTTTTCCGGTAGAGCAATAGATCGGACTTCATCCTGCAACTCTGTGATGGATCTTTTCCTGCTAAGAATATCTTTCAAAAATTTCGTGTAAGCCGGAATTTCGCTTAGGCCTTTAGCGAATGGGATGGAAATATTAATGCCTTGAAGAATCTTTATGAAACGCTTGAACTTACTCTCAGTAGAGTCCATAGATTTCTTAGTGGGAAATGGAAGAGATTTCACCATTCTCGGAACCAAGTTAGGCTCGAGAGGTGAAGTTACCGGATTGACACTAGGGTCGTTAGGTATTCTCGGAGGATCGTTACCGACCCTGATGGGGTCGTTAACTACCCTATGATTGAGAGGAAGTCTCGGATTAGAAAACTTACCTGAGCTAGGGTCGTTGACGACCCTGGGAGCCTCGTTGCCCTGATGTTCTAGTTCGGTACTTGCCCTTGCTGGCTCGTTACCGAGCTGAACCGTGGCGTCCTCTTCAGTCTTGTCCTTAGCTTGGACACGCTCTGGTAGTGTCTTTCCGCTCCTAAGGTGTACCGCTGCTATCTGTCCTTTAGGGTTCTCTTCGGGACGGTCCGGAAGTTGCCCTTGTGGCCTCGGAATCTGTGCAGCAAGGTTCCCTAGTTGGGAATCAACATTCTTCTTCCATACATCAAACTCTCCCCATTTTTTATTTTGGTGGTTAAGGTTGGCTTGAACTTCATTAACTTTAATGTGGACTCCGTTAATGTTTTCCTGTAACCCTTGTACCCATGATGGTGGCTCCTGATGGCCTGGTGGTCGATAAGGCGCAGGTTGTCTATCCGGTGGAGGAGCTGCATAGCTTGGATTTGGATTTTGATTCCCCCACGTCTGATAGTTATTCGATCTGTCAAAATTACTAGACTGGTTCCTGTATGGGCCTCTCATGTAATTCATTTCAGCGATTGTCTTAGCGGCTCTTACTTGCTCTATGTTAGTGCAAGCAGAAGCACTATGGGTAGAAGAGCCACACTCTTGACAGGATTGAGAGGATTTTAGAAAACTTACCTACTTCTTCAGGCGAATGACCTCGTCTTATAGAAATTGACTTTTAACGTCTGGGTCAACTTCTTCTCGGTTAGGCACGTAGAGACGCTTTTGGGGCTGGGGATTTTGTTGGGTTCCATACATGGCATCATAATTGGACAGCTTATCCAGCAATTCCCATGCAGCCGTAGGGTCCATCTCTATAAAACCGCACGCTGTATGAGTGTTGATGCGGTTCCTGGTCTCGGCGTTGATACCCTGGAAAAAGATTTCTTGAAGAACATATAAAGGTTGCCCATGAGTGGGGCACTGTCTAAGCATCTCTTTAAATCTTTCCCATGTTTCAACAAAAGTCTCATTAGGCAGCTGGTGATAGGAGGTGATGCGCTTCCTCAGCTCCGTTGTCTTGGCAGGAGGGAAAAATTTTGTAAGAAATTGATCATACAAGTTCTTCCAAGTCCTGATAGACTTAGGAGGTAAGCTCTCCAACCAGCTCAGGGCCTTTCCAGCAAGAGACCACCTGAAAGCTTTTAACAGAAAATATTCAAGTGAGACACCTTCAGCAGCTATGGTGTCACATAAGTCAAGAAAATTTCTAATATGTTCCATAGGGCACTCAGTAGGTTTCCCTTCAAACTGAGCCCGCTTAATCAAGGATATAAATTGAGACTTAATCTCAAATGGTTTCTCTATCCCCGGAAGCACAATTGGAGATTCTGGCACCCTCAGTTTCGGATGCATATATTGTTTGGTATTCCTCGGATAGGCATTCAGCTCTTCCTGTAGACGAGCATTGTTAGCTCGTTGACGCTCAGCCTCGGCCGCAACGTCTTCTTTCTCGGTTTTCAATGCCTCCATCTGGTTTTGGAGGATTTCCAACTGACGAGCCATCTCTCCAGGTGTGGCCATGGCTCGATTCTCTCGGCGTCTACGGTGCAGGGAACGTTCAGGTTCTGAATAATAACCAGCGTTGTCAAATTCGAGCCTTCGACGTCCTACCGACATTCGCTGAGAAAACAGATAAAGAAAACAAAAATTAAAAACAAAAACGGGGTCGGGCTATTCCCAGACCCACAGATAAACAAACAAACTCGTTGCTTCCCCGGCAACGGCGCCAATTTGTTGACGGGCCTTTACTCTGAACAACAAATAAATTTATAAGTCAAGACCCCGCTGAGTATAGGGGAGTCAGGATCGTTCCACGAGAAGCACGACTGTTTGTTTATCGAACTACTAAATGAAAATGAAACAAATAAAACAACACAATCACACACATGACCAACCTCATTAACGACTTTGTCAGAATTGTTAACGAGCCTGCGTAGACTACTAACTAACACTAACGACCTAAAACAGGTTCAGTACCGAGGCTACGAACTCAGTAACGAATACGACCTAGGAGAATTCAAATAAAAACAAAGATCTAGGACAAGGGTCACCACAACATAGTCATGCATATAAACTTGTAAGAAGATAAAGATCATGCCTTTAAATAGATAAATTCATCAACTTTCATTGACTAGTAAGTAAGTTAATCTACTCTCATAAATTAATTCACTCAATCACTTGTTTTGGATCTAAAGCTTGAAACTTTCATATTCAAACAATATCAACCTTCAAGTTTATAACTTTCTCTCTCGATCAAGTTAAACTCAAATTACCTTGAATTTCATCTAGGTATAAGCACAACAAGCAATCTCAAAATAGATATAAGGCATTCAACACATCATCTACTTACTCATCAAACCATGCATAACTATGCCGGGTTAAACTCCGACCCTATGTAAGAAAACTACTCACTACTCATAATTATGAAATAAACAACTTCTATAAAGGAGAACATTGAAAACAAAACAACTACTTCAAATTAATAAGAAAATATCGTCTTACAAAATTCAGAAGAAACCGAAAAGCAAAAGAACACCGAATCGAAACTCGTGATTAACGACCTCGGCTAACTCTCGTTCCACCGAGGCTCGATCTCTATCTCCGACTCTTCTCTCTCTCTCTCTCGGCTCTTCTCTCTTCTCTACTTGCCTTCCCCTTTCTTGCCACCCCTTCTCTATGCTATATAGAAGGGTATTTATACTAATAAAGCTATCTAAATAAAAAGGCTAGAAGATAAAAACTTTCCTAAAAGATAGAAACCTACTCTAAAAAGATAGAAATAAAATCTAGAAGGATAACAAGACTTAAAATAAAATATAATTAGCCTAAAACTCATCAAAAACACTCTACCGACACGAAAATAAATTCCCGCACAGGATTGGTAATCATAAGACTGAACACTCGAAAAACTCTATCTCGTAGCCTCGTTAACGACCCTGGATAGCCTCGTTAATGAGCCTGGATTTTGCTTCTTCGTCACTTCTTCTCTAAAAGCTTGAACTTCGACTTCTTCATCTTTTAATTCTTCCGTCCTTTACCATAGCATTCCAAATTCAGCTCCAAAAAGCACCATTTCCTTGCTAAAACCTACAAAAAGACACAAAACGGAGTAGCTTCCATACTTTTCACAAAATATGCAAACTTATCCAAAAACACACAAAACTAACCCTAAAACTTCTAAAACTAAACCTAATAAACTAAAAAACAGACTAAAAACTATACCAAAAACACGAACATCAATGGGCTATCTTCGAAGCCCCTCATTCTTTCCAATACGAACTCAAGGTGATATTGTCACTGCATGTGCACTATTACATAACCTCATTCGAAGGCATATGCCAACTAAGCAAGACATTATTGAAGAGAGTAGTGAAGAGGAAGAAGAGAGTGATGAAGAGGAATAAGAGAGTGATGAAGAACGAGAATATATCACTCATGTTGTAGCATCAGATTCATGGACTTCCTTTAGAAGCTCCTTAGCACTTACTTCATTTAACAATTGGAGATCTAGTTCTACTTGAACATGTAATTGAACTTGATGTCATGGTTATGTAGGATGGACAAATCAACTCCAAGTTCAACAGGGCGAGGGAAAAACAAGAGATATTGGAATAAGGAAGAGATCGTCGCTTTGTTGGATTTCATGGTGGACGTTAAAGAAGATCCTTATTGGCGATCTGAGGGAGGCTTCAAGGCTGGATATATGTCTATCTTAGAGAAAAAATTGAATGAAAAATTTCCTACGACGGGCATAAAGGCTAACCCACACATTGAATCTAAGATCAAGTGATTTAAAGAGAAGTATGCTATCATTACGGAGATGTTACGCTTCACGCTTGTCTGGATTTCAGGGGGATGACGACAAACACACGATTCAATGTGAAAAGCAAGCATTTGATGAATTTTGTGAGGTATTCGCTCTAATTTTTTTACAATGCAATTTTTCATATTTTTTAATGAAATGCATTATTATTATTTATGTACATATTCTTTTATAATACATATTGTCATGTTTAGGGACACCCCAAAGCTAATGGGTTGTGGAGGATGGAATTTCCCCATCTTCACAAGTTAGATCTTATCTTTGGTGTTGATCGGGCTAATGGGAATGAAGTCGAAGATGTAGATGCTGCAATTGATGATTTGGAGAACAATGTTGTGAATCTTGGAACAGAAGAAGAGTTGGAAGAACTTGTTGATTTACCATCTCCACCACCTTTGAACAGGCAAAAGAAACGAAAGACATCTTTTGGACGCTCGAATAAGAATGACTTGACGGGGAAATGGGCAAGTACAATGGATGATATGAATACACATCTTAGCAAGATTGCAAGTTCTATGGTTGCTGCAGAGGAGCGTGAGCAAGCTGTGCAGATTCGTGAGGTGGAAGTCTTTGATCAAAAGAAGAAATTACTTTCTGAAATTTCCAAGATTGATGGACTCTCTATGGATGATGCTATTGATGTTGCACGTATTCTAAGTAACAATCCAAATGAGTTGGATATTTTTTACAGTTGCCCAAATGATGAGTGGAAGGCTCGTTATGTCTTGAAGCTTATCCATTAAGTTGGATGTCCAAGTGCAGGTTTGGTGGATTTCATTTTTTGTGGTGATTGCAAGCCCTTTTGATGATTTACTATCTTTAGGTTGTGTCACATAGCCTTATATGTCAAACATTTGGTAGCCTTTGTATGTTTTTGGGTTATGGGAGGCTTGCAATGTTGATATGTTTGGATGTGATGTTAAGGCACTTGCAAAACACTTTGATGATTAATAGTTATATATAAATATTTAGTATGAACAGAAAAAAGATATTTTAAATTATCATACAGAATTTGATTCCTCATTCCAGACTTCAGAATACTACCAAACAACAGTTTTCAGGAATGACTCATTCCAACAACATACCAAACAACACACTTTAGGAATGTCTCATTCCGATTCCTAATTCAAGTCCGATTCCAGGGGTCGTAGCAAACAAGGCCGTCAGAATAGCATATCCCCTAGAAACACAGTGGCAAATGGTGAATAAAGTCATCCCGAGAAAGTACCATAGAAACACAGTGGCAAATGGTCTCTGGGGGTGCGGGCCGGACCCCGGTAAACATGTCCGTCAGAATAGCTGCGATAGCATCCGACGGGGCCCGTGTCTTCCATGCATGTGTTGTATGTGGATCGAGATCAAGCATATCCCCTAAATGAACCTTCGTCTCCAACGGATCCATCGGGGGTATAAGAGCGTCTCCATCTATAGGCAACCCGAAAATGTGGTGCATATCATGGAGGGTGATGGTAATCTCGCTCCACGGGAAGTGGAAGTTGTTGGTCTCGGGATACCAACGCTCCTGAAATGCAAAGATGAGAATGTGGTCCGTCGAGCCAAATGAGAGGTCGATCAGCCCAGTGAGACCGCTCCGTTGGGCGATGCCTCACCAAGAACCGGGTCCTCCATGCATATACTGTCGAAACCCGTCTAAAGGTGCCAAGTTCCTAGACCACACTCTAATGCCCTTAAGATACTAAAAAGAGGAAATAAACGTGAGTTAGAAAAATCTAAACATTGATTTGGACAAAAAATTAAATATTCGTAGATTGGAAAAGTTTACGTATGGTGCAATCGCTCCAAATCTTGCCCGCCACGTGTGTGGAATACGTCGTCAACAGAATGTCGTCTATAGGACCTTCCGATGCGCCCTCCGCTGTGGGTGGGTCCTTAGGAGCGGCCCCTGCTGCTGGTGCAAGGGGAGGGGGGTCCCTTTGGAGCGGGGGGAAGGGCAGGTCCAATTGGAACGTGAGGAGGGATGGGTGCTGCTGGAACGGGAGGAGGGGGAGACGGAAATGTAGATGTAAGTGGAGGAGTTGAGGGTTCTGCCACGGATGTAGTAGGATCGATCGAAGAAGTATGTGGAGGAGTGGAAAAGACCAGTGGCGAGACATGGGTCGTGGGGGGAGGTAAAATGGAGATGCTGGCCTCGGATATATGGTAATCATCAACCGACAAAACCTTCGCAGTACCCACATGAGCATCAAAGTGTATGTCCTGCTCCGCGAAGAACTGATCGTCCCCTGCGACGTCGTCTGGCAAGTCATCCTGCAGAAGCTCGTCCGTAAAATCCATCTCCATCTCGGCGGAGGGGTCTACATCCATCTCCGGAGCATCCGTTAGCTCAGGATCACGGTCTATCTGCTGTTGCTCGATAGGCGGCACTCCGACAAGTACAACACCTGCAATCTCCTGGGCCGTAAGCTTGGACACCTTCTTTTTCTTCCTCTTTTCGAGGAGGACGACGCTCAAGCTAGTGTGTAAGTCCTTTAGACGACAAGTTCAAATTAAATTAGTAAGTTTTATTTTTTTAAATTTTTTTTACTTTTATTTCTTTAAAATTAGGAATTAAACCTACGAATATGACTTCAATTAATAATTCGTCGTTTAGGTTGGAATTCAAAATCCGACCTAAAAATTTAATATATCATTACTAATTTTATTTCAATTTCATTATGTTTGTATAGTAATATTCGACTAAATATAACTCTAACTAATAATACATACTTAAAATTCGACTTATTTAATTTCATTTTAATTTGAAATTATTCTTTTTTAGGGTTTAGGGTTATTGGATTCAACTTACGAATTAAACCTCCGACTATGAATTCAATTAATGAATCCGTCGGCGTAGTCGATATCCAAAAATTGTACTTAAAATTACGATATATTATTACAAATTTTATTTCAATTTTAATTATGTATGTATGTTTAAATATTATTTTTTAATTTTTACTTTAATTGGATTCAAATTACGAATTCAACCTCCGACTATGAATTCAATTAACGAATTCGTCGGTGTAGTCGATATTCAAAATTGGATTAGAATATCTAACTTAAATAACTAAACGAAATCAAATAACGAAACCAAAATTCGACTTAAAATTACGATATATCATTACTAATTTTATTTCAATTTTAATTATGTTTATATGTTAAAATATTCTTTTAATTTCATTTCAACTCATGATTCCAAACATAAATAATAACTCATAGTAATCTAAATATGACTAAATAATACAACTAAATTCCCTAACACAACTAAAAATCTATATATAACCAAGATATTGAATATTAAACAAATTACGAAATTGATTAACTAATACGAAATCAAATAACTAAATTTCATATTCATTACGAAATTGAATATTAAGCAAATTTAATACGGTTAAATTAGTTTGTAAAGAACGTACTGCAGTGGTAAATATCGTTCGGGTGCGGATCGGGCTACGTGTAACACCCCTATTTTTACAACATTGGGTATTACCGCCAGTGACATCGGACTTTTCCGTCCAAAGTCACCCAAGACTTTTAAAATGATATTGAACTCATACAAATGCGGAAAATTGACATAAATGTTACATAAATAAACGAATGCTCACGAATGAGACTTGATTCTTTAATTGAAGATGAAATTGACTAAAAGCGGAATTTCATTTATTGATAAGAACTTTCGTTCATTACATTGAGAGTCATTTTACAAATGTAGCAGCGGAAAGTAAAACTATTTGGAAAGGGTTTAAAAGACGTAATTTAAAATTTACAAGTATGTTTTCCCAAGACAACTCATGTGATGATGATTTGCTTGGTTCTAAAAAGGAAAGAGTCGGTGCACTATCTTCGGAATGCCTTGCTCTTATGAGAATTCCTTCCTTCCTTCGATGTCGTCTTGCCTTGACCTTCAATCCTCGCCTAACGCTTCTAGAACCTTCTAGACTTCGTCTTCAAAACTTTGGTGTACATTCCTACAGTCTGGCATTTGTCGCGAAGGGCGAGAAATACTAGGCAAAAATGTAGAAGTGGGGAATTAGTCTAAGGAGACTAAGCAAGCGGGAACGGAACTTTCCAAGGGTATTTCGGTAATTTATCAATATCGAGAGAGATATTATCGGGTTGTGTTTAAGGTATGACTTGTTTATGTGGGTTTTAATGGTACGAAGAAGAGCGTATCTCAAGCGGAGATAGCTCGATAATTGAGAGAAGAGCTACTAGATTGTAGACTTCTTTTTAGAATGGATTAGTGTATGTTGGGAATGCTATTCAATCAAACAAGTTTAAGAAAACCTCTCGCGCCCTGAATAGACCGAGAGCCGGATCGATCATTTAAGACCGGTCCGGTTTTGATGTCTTTTAAATGTGCACGAGCACTTATCTTATATCGTGACGAAAGATATTGATTACTTTTAATGATTTTTAAAGGGGGTGGGGGCTTGCATTGCCCGGTCCATCAAGGGAAAACTCAGTTTCCGACACTTAGCTAGAGTGCCACTCATCCCTCCTTGCAATCGGAGCGGTCTGGATCATGATCCTGAAAGTCGTACTTTAAGCACATAGGCATACGACTTAGTAAGTATAGAGGCACCGGGATAATCCCGCGCCCCTCACTAGTTTGTTCGACATCGTTCTCTTAACGAGACCGTAAACAATCAAGGCCACAACCAAACTAGCATAAATAATCCTATCAAATAGTAGATAGTAGAATACGATAACAGTGGGGTCATTATACCTAACAATCGATATTCCTAGGCTCGTTTATTACTTAGCAAACAAGTTGTACCCAACATCGAGAAATTTCACGTAATGGATATATATAAGGCTACAAGGGGAAATTCTACTTGCCTTAGCTTTTACGATTGTGTACGAACGAACGATCGGAAATCGTTGACTTTACTCGGAACGGAGACTCGCCCTATCGATACGAGAGGTACGAACGAACTTTACTAAGAATTTCTTTAATTCTTCTAAAGTTTTAAATACCTCTTATATTCTTTTTATAAGAGAATTAATTTCTAAATTATTATAATAATAATTTAGGTGGAGATGAATAAAATAATAATATTCCTCATTATTATTTTATATTGGTAATATCCTTGTATTTCTTATAAATTCTTTATTTGAATTTAATTATTATTATCATTTGAAGATCAAGGTTTAGTAATATTCAAATTATTAAATACTCATTAAATTAAGGTTAATATTCCTTTTAGATAAATTTATTATTTTCTTATTATAAGCAAGGATAATATCTTTATGCAATCATTAAGATATAGTTTTCATAACTCTATCAAATATTGTTTTTACAAAACTCATCTTAGGGTGTGAAAAGTCTAAAATACCCTTGTAGTTGAATATCTTTTATTTCTCTTATTATTATTTTAATATCCACCTTATCATATAAGATCTTTTTAAATCTTATAAAATTTTCTCAATATAATATCTTTCTTATTATACTTCTCATAAAAGACATGCAATAAAGATATTTAAATTAATATATCCTTTTCTAGTAATTTCCTTAAGTAGAGAGTTTGCAATTACTTAACCTAGTATACTTTCCAAGTATGAGAGATAATAATATAATATTATTATCTATTTAAATGGTTTTCCCAACTCTCTTAGGTTATTAGTTTATAGAAACATGCACTAATATAACTTTAGTAATATTATTTCCCATCTAGTATTATTTTAATAATATTTTCTCATTACTATAGAATATCTTCTTAATATATCTTTTTCCAATAACAAGTGTCTTTTATATCATAATATCTTTAACTAATGTTCTTTTCATAAACTCATTAATATATGTATATACTATTGGTAATGAAGACTTATTTTATTTATATCAAAATCATGACACAAGATATTAATATGCAAAGATAATTACTTTATCTTATTATAGTACTTTGCTTATTCGATTTTATCTAATTTGACTAGCAAGATCTTTTTAACAATATAACTTACTTAACTTATTAAAAAGGGTTTTTCCTTGTCTAGAAATATTATCTTATAAAATATGGCATGCTACCATTTATATTATATCTTTTGTCTTACTTCAACTTAATCATATAAACTTATCTTATGACAAAGATACATTATCCATATTATATTCAAGTTTATAATATGATTTGGTAAGACATGTAAGTATTTTTCTATTAATAAAGTCTTAATTAAATAAATCTAATCATCTTGTTCTAATTCTTTTATTCATATTATAAACTTCAAGTTTCTACCAAAAAAAAATTATAAACTTCAAGTAATGTACACATACTATTATTATATTCTTTCCAAGTATTTAAAATTAGTGATATTAACCCATTATTTTATTTATAAGGATTTCCATGGCATATGATTCATAAAAATACTATTTTCCATCAATTTACTCTTGTTTATTTACTTATTCAAATAAACTCTAAATAATGTAATATTATTTATGTTATACTTTGACAAGCATAAACTCATATTTTAGTCCCATAAATTTATTTACAAAAATTCCTTGTCTATAAGATTTATTTTATATAGAATAGGCATGCAAGCTATTTAACTCCTTTTATGTATAAAAAAATTATATATGCAAATAAATAAATTCTGATTTTTTTTTCATTTTATATATTTCAGAAATTAACATGTAAAAATTGATCTTAATTAATATTTTGGGCCTAAAAAATTCATCCCAAGTTTAATGAGAAGATTGCCCAAAAATTAGGCCCAACTCCCCTTCTATCTCCCTCCTTTCTCCTTCTCTGTACGCCCAAACCAGAGATCTCAGGACAGGACGACGACGACCATCGACTGGCGGTGGAGGGCGAGCTCCGGCGGTCTCCTGGGCAGGCAGGCGGCGCGTGCGAGGGGGCGGCGGTCCGACAGGAGGTCCGACGGCCATAGGTGGAGGATTAAGGGTTTTGTGGAATTTTAACCAAAAAAATCAGATTTGTGAAAAAACAATTATATGGATTTTTGGCTTGAAATTGAGATGGATTTGAAGAGGAGAATGAGAGGAATTGGTTGTGTGAATTTTTCCATGAATTTTAAGCCTTATTTATAGTGGAAGATGACCCCTCCATGGATCCACACCTCAATGGATGGACCAATGGTGGAGGAGGAACTCAATGGGGATAGGTGGGTAGTGCGCTTCTTTGGTGGTGACATAAGATGATGAAGCTTGTTTTGGTGGTCAATTGAAGCAACAATGGTGATTGGGAGGTCAATTCAAAGACATTTGATATACGTCAATTCAATCAGACTTTGCCTGATGTTCTCTTTAAAGAAGAAGAAGAAAAAGATTGTTTATAATTAAAAAGGGTTGTATTATGGGTAATCAAATTACAATAGTCTAGCGGATTGGAGTGGGTGTTATTATAGAAGAGGTGCAAGAGGTCTCGGGTTTGAGTCCCGGCCTCTTGACACTTTTTTATTTACATCTCTTTTATTTTTGTTAGCTTTGAATTGATACATTAATTATAAGATCCGAAATTATTATAATCATATATGTTTGACATTTTATTTGTCACTTTAGTAATCTTTTATAATATTTTTTATAATCCATTATGAAAATTATAAAAATTATTTAAACTCTCTATTAAGAGAAAATATTTAAATGCATACCAAGTTTGCTTAATATATTTAAATGAAAATTCTTAATTGTCATTTGTAATAAAATTTTACAACCTCTTTATAATTTAATAAAAAATTATAAAGATTATTAATTTTCTCTACTTTAGAGAAAAGAAAGAAAAAAAACTTATTGGGATAAATATCCGTTTTATTATTTTTGAAATTTAGCGGATATTACACTACGAACCGGAGGAGAAGCGCCGGAAGTCGTCGGAGCCGAGACGACATCCGTCACGCGACCGTCTTGCATCTGATATCGTCGCCTTGCCGGATCTCGTCGCCTCCTCTTTCTCCCGAAGCTCGCCGGACCGCCCTCAGAGGGATCTGCTCATTGACCGACGGCGAGTTGGGTGGCCGGTTCAAGGGCGGCTTGGGCGGCCGGTTCAGGGGCCGACGGAGCCCCTCCCGGTGCAACAGTAGTGGGGACAGCCGGTTCAGGGGTGGGCGGAGTTGCTGCGCGTGGTGGTGGTGCGCCCGGACCACCCGTCGCTTGGGGAGTCAGAGGTGGTGCGCTCGAATTCACCGGAGGTGGCTCGTGGGAAGTCGACGGTGGCTGGGAATCGGACGTTTGAGGGGGCTGGGTCATTTTTTTGGCTCGAGCTTATGTTTCACGCATGAAGGAGGAAGATGACAATGGTGGTTGCGGCGGCTTGCACGAGGGTTTTAACCCTAATGATCCGCGCATCGGTGTTGCACGCGTGGGCCCATTTTGTGCGTACTTGGGTCACGCAGGCCCATTTCGCGTGCAGGCCCATTTCGCGTGCAGGCCCGTTTCGAGCGTCCCTTTCCTGACATTTTCCGAATCCCATTTCCATTTTTCACTTTTGACCTTCCGCACAATTCCGTTTCGCGCGAGCCCTCGTTATGCGGATATTCTGTGCGCTTTAAAAAAAAAAGTCGTGCTTATGTACCTCGCGTATATTTATCTTTCTCCTACTAATTCCATTTTATCTTTAAAAAATAAGTATAAATATTTAAAATATTTAAAAATAAGTATAAACATCTTTTATGTATTAGCTTGATACCTTTTAACAAATTTTATTATATATATTTATTTATTTTTACAATAAAAAAGTAATGGTAAATGTTTATAATGTTTTAAAATAACTAAAAATATAGGCAATAAAATATTAAATGTTATAGATATATTGAAAGATGTAATAACTACGGTTTTTGAGGATATTTTTGAATTTTTCTCGGATATCCTTTTAACTTTTTTGTTCGTTTTAACGCTTAATCCAATATTTTTGTTGGAGATTAAATCCTAGAAAATTGTTGGTGATATCCTAAAATCACAAAGAAATGATTTTATGGATTGGAGTGAATTCTAGGATTTTTCGGTGGAAAAAGAATATTTATTGGATAAGCCGTCTTTTTAATTATGTACTGTAAAGGATTTAAATTACGAAACAGAAGCCCTAAAAATTGAAGGTAGTGTTATAAAATCATGGAAAATTGGTTTTATTGGTCTACATAATTTACAGGACGTTTTTCGTTTAGTAAGTTTTTCCACCCGAGGTACATAATTTTACCGCTTAAACGCGAGTCCCGTTCCGAAACGGATTTTTTTTGTAAACCGCCTCTTCCAATTCTTAGTGGGGAAGGAAAGGCTGAAATTTCTTACAAGATATGTACGCATATCTTTAATTGCCTCGTCAAAGTCTATTTTGTCTTCAAAAGAAAGGAAGGAGTGAGGGACGACGGACTCGGAGAATTCGAACCTTTCTCACCGCCGACGCTAACCATCTTCTTCCCCTACCTTCTTCCTCACCTCCACCTCTTCTTCTTTACTCTCTATGTTGGGCTGCTGCAAGGGAGGAGCTGGACCAGCCGGAGAATCAGGTCGGAACGCCGGACTCGGGGAGAAAGAATTCCTTCACCGTCGGCTGTCTTCATGCTCGTCAAGCGACGTCGCCGGCGTTCAACAACCCTCCGACCACCAACCACCACGGAAGTCACCGTCGGGCAATGCTCAACAACCCTCGGGATCAGGGATCGAGCCATGATCGAGCCAAACGAGCCATGGGCTCGAGTGAAGGTATATACGATCGAAATTACTTAGCGGATTGGTTGCGGAGCCACCGTAAGGGCCTTTCGGTTCCTCTTTGCTAAGTAAATTTATGGTTTTTATAATCTTGACGTTGATACGGTTCCACAGGTTCAAACCGCTCGGGAAACGGACGTCCGGATCTTCCGTTATAGCGAAGACAAGTTTTGGTTACCGATTGGCAGGTAAAAGACTTTGGATAATTACTCAGGATTCGTTGTTAATCCGTTTGATCTGAGATTTGGTAATCTTTAAGAACTGTTGCTGATGAACAATTTTTATTTAGAAAATTATTTCAAAAGTGAAGCGGATAATTAATTATAATTCCGCCAAGATGGCTCCTTGAAGCATGATAACTAAGGATTTATTATATATCGATATTCGGAAATTAAATCGTTTATCGATTAGGAAGTTGTAGGAGTTGAGAATACAACTAAGAAGTGTTTCTGTGAGCTCGTTGTTGAGAAATCCTTTTGTTATATTTGCCAGAGGGATGATACAGATTACTGTTGGAATTGCTAAGGACGTCGAGCACGCCTTATAAGGCAAGTGGACGATTCTCTCTTGCGTTATTGTTATTAAATGAGGAATTGGATCCCATTTAATATTTGTGTTGGGAACAACTTGTATGATTAATAAAATATGATAGGTCGTTATATTTCTTAGAAATAATGACCATGTTTTTTATTCAGTTTCGCGTTAGAACTGGATTTAGGTCCGTTATGTGTGGCCTTGTATGTTGTCTCATGCTGAGACATTATGGTGAAGTAAGTTAGTTTTTCAGGGGTAGGAGCCAAGTCTCCGATGACCTCTTTATAACACAGTCTATGTTGGGAGGTTTAGCTCGTTACTATCATATCCCAACATTCGGGTCATGACTCATACCTCACTCAACGCTGGAGGAGGTGTTTATGCACTCTAGCTAAGTGCAAATTGGTACTAGGTGTTCGTCAATGATCATGGTTGAAATAATCCCTCTCATCTTGACGTCTCCATGTACAGGTGGATTCTCTGCGGTTTTAGCCGCTTAAAAGTTACCAACATGTTTGTGAAAAGTTTTGAAAGTAATGAAAGATAAGTGCGTTAGGAACATTAATGTACCAAAATGGTTAGTCCTTTTGATAACCATTCTTACTCCTGATTAAGAAATTGATTCTTAATCAAACTTTGTTGAAGTTAAGCTCATTAGTCGTCGAAGACGATTGTGAAGGTTATGTGGTTAGCATAAGTTTCCATTAATCGTTTATGCTTCTTAAAGAAACCACAAGCGGTGGTGTTCTCTCTCTTGAATATGCGAGTCTCCTTCTTATTCTCTATAAGACTGCTAATTGTTGGATCATAATCCGAGTCTATTCGGATTTGGATGTCAATATGTTTAGTTACAACCATAAGAACCAAGTTAGATTCTCCGCTTGCTAGTCTATCATTAGACTAACCCGTCCATCTTCTTTTCTTTTATATGGTCGGCTGGTATCCACCGTTGTATACGATACATCAGGTTCTTCTTGGAAGTTGATTCAAGAGGCGGATTCAGATGTTTGAAGCTCCAGAAGTTGAAGAAAGGTTTTCAATGGTTATACTTGAGTGAAGATCATGGTTGAACTACTTCAAAGTGAAGCTGAGTTTCAGAAATAAGAGCTTATGGAAGACTGGATGAAGATTTTGTTTAAATAGAAGGTTGTGCTATTTATTTATTCTTTTTGGATTAAGGTTTGTATAAAACCAATTGTATTTATTCCTCTGTAATGTTTGTTTTAGTTTGGAGAGCATGAGGTAACAAGTTTGTAATGGTTTATGTGGAAAAAGGTCCTATAGTGGACATTTGATTCCCTGGATATGGGAACGGATTCCGAGAAGGATCCAAAGTAAGATTAGGTGAAGATTCCTAAAGTTGAACCGGTTCTAGACCAAGTTCTCAATGAGTTCCTATTCTCTCTTGAGAGTCTGAATTGGATGTACCCTCGTCGTTTCTTCCATATTAGGAAACTTCTTTGTGAGATTTTGAAGTTAAGTATTGTACTTCATAAAGACTTTCTAGTTTGAAGGTTTCCTATCAAGAAAAGATTCATGAAAATTCAAGTGTTGTCTTGAAGTCATAAGAGTAAGAGTTTTCCCGAGAATATTTCTTAGGAATTTCTGAATTTGGTTGAAATTCGATTATCAATAGAAGTTTGGAGTTGGAACCTCTACTTCTCAATGTTGAGATTTGGAAAATCTTAAGAGTCTTGAGTGATTCTAAAAAGATCAGTATGGATCATGAAGTGATGTAAAAGAATCCTGAAAACAAAAGGATTGTCTTTGGAAACTTTCTTCAACAACTATGTTTGTGACTCTATAGTATAGAATCATGGATATTCTGTACTTTTCTTTGCTCAGTTGGAAGTTAAAGAGCTTCGAAGTGCTCAAGTGTTGGATCAATTGAATTGTTAAACTATGGGAAGATGCAGTTCAATTTTGAATCTGAGAGTATTCGAACTCAGATTTTCATATATGTTGTAATCCTTTGAGTTAAGAGGATTGAGAATCCTAAATGAAATGCGAATTTCTTATGATTATAGTAAGAAAGAAAGGAACAATGTTGGTTCAGTTCAAGTTGTGAACAAGTGGTTAATCATCAAGGTTGTTGTGAATAAGGTTGATTGGTCAAAATGAATTGAACAGGTAAAAGTTCATCAGTAACGTGTTTATGCTCAATTAACTACTAGTGCAAGTGTTAATTGATGACACTGAGTTGTTGATATCCAGATGACTAACCTATGTGACAACGTTATTGGAGTTTCGTTGTATGATACCCAACTCGGGATAATGAGAAAAGACTTGAGGTCTATAATGGACTAGAAATGGAATCAACATAGAGATGTTTCACTTTGCCAATGGTATTGACTTATGTTTATTCAAGGATGGAAATGATAAAGTTCAGTTTTGAGAAGATCAATCAAGGAATGATCTTAGCATATTTGCCTTTGATATTTTAATCGGTTGGAATAAAAATATCAATCATTCAATGTTGTGGTCAATAAGGCTTAGCCCTTATCGCTGAAGGGATAATTTCATTTGTGTTTGGGTTTTTAAAGATTTTATAATAGTCAAACCTAATGTCTAAGGTGGTACTGGTGAAACTATTAAGTTGTCAGCAAGTTTCCTAATCACAAGTTCTTCCTTTGCAATATGGTTTGAACTTGAGATAATAAAAAGGTATATGTCTTCTCCTTATGGTTAAGTAAGAAGACAAAAATGATGGAGAAGTCTAGTTTGTTTAACAATGTTGAATTGGGATAGGTTCAAGAATATCTTGTTTGGTCATGTGCATTTTTCTGCTAAAAGGGATTGGAAATTAAAGGAATTTCCTTATATGTAGAGAGATATAAGGATTGGATGTTTTGAACTAGATGCAAAGTTTGAAAGTTCACTTTCTATATTGAGAAGATTAAGTTGTAAAAGGATTGAAAGTCCTTAAGATCATCAAAAGAGTTTGATAGTCACTCTTGGATATCGGAATTTAAATGACTATTAATTTGCAGAAGGCTTGTTGTTTAGTGAATGGATGAACTCAAATACTAAATTTTTGTCAATGGATCATATTTGCATAATTTTAAAGTAGTATGTCAAGGAGGCATACAAGTTGAGAATGATCAAAGAAGAATCTTTGCTATGAGTATGAAGATGTCGGAATCACATTTTCCCTAAAGTTTGCAAGTAAGTGGATTGTGATCAACTCTTTTATTGAACCTGTGAAGTTAAGTTGGGTTAGGACCAAGTTAAATCAGGCAGAGATTACTCAATGTTATGACTATAGAAAAGTCTAGCAGTATGTCTAATTAAGAAAAGTCGAGGTCTGCCACCAGATTTTATCTTGAGAAAGGAATGAAGTATTACATTCGAAAGGAAATGTAGTACTCATACGTAAATTGGATTGTCTTAGGTCCTTTGAGACTCATCTTTGATTCTGAGAAAATTTCAAATATGAAATTTTAAGGCAATGTTAGTGGTTAAAACGATTTGAGAGTAAATGTTTTTACGGTTTTCATGGTGGTGAGTAAGAATGTGATTTGTCTTCCATCTTGATCACATGGTAAGGTAAGATTACATGTCTTATTCCTATGAGAATGCAGTAAAGGATTATGTTTATTTTATCTCCCCATCCTGATCACATGGTGGAATAAGATCACATAATTCCTTGGGTTTTAAAGAATAGTTTGTAGTATAATTTGGCAATCATATAAGTTTTGCAATTATATGAGTTTTGCCGGTATAGTTGGTTGAGATGAAAAGATGCAAGCTTTCTTTTGCATTATAGCAATTTCTATATCTAGTATCCGGTAAAACTCATTTGAGTTAGTATATCCTTGGTATCCTATACCATTTAAGGAGTATGGTCAAACTTCCCAAAACATTTCGATTATAAGTAAAGAAATTTGGTAAGATTTTTTACAAATCTGTGTTGGTCTCTGAAGAGCATGGAGTAACTCCGTACTTCTCCAAAAGTTTGGGATTGTTTTCAGTCAATGATTATTGGAATTCTCTAAACAGTTTGCTAGTAGTTCATCTTGGTTGACATCATGACCTAAGAAAGTCATTGCCTTTTTAGCGGAATTGTCCTTGAAAGTAAGTTGATATGAACTCCTGGGATGGAACCCTTTCTAAGGAATGATATTGTAATAATCCTTTCTTCGGAATAAAGGATGTACTAGTAATTTCTCCATTAGTTGTTATTTGTTTTCAGGTTGTTTTGAAAACTTAAATCTCTTTGAGATAAGATAGTCAAGTGAGGACTTTAAGCAGAACTCCAATGGGTCTGGAGTTTGGACATGTAAATTAGTATTGATTTTCAATCTCAGCCTGATAAGTTATTGGATATAGAGAGTAGACACGTGAGGATATGTTTTAATCCTAAGAGTTAGGTTGCTCAACAAGTCAGAATGTTAAGTGAAGCCTAAACAGTTCTTTGATGAAAAAGACTGAAAATTGTCAATGGAGACAATTTTGTTGGAAATTATTGGACTAAAGGTATTATTGTCCAATATGTTGGTATAGTAATGCATGAGAGTTTAGTTTGAAGTGGTTGAGTAAGATAACTACTTTTGGATGTCAGTATGCCCAAGCTGAGTTTTGATTGAGAAAAGGATGTAAAGGATTGACAAGATAGGTTATTATATTGTCATGTGTTGGACAAATCTCATATTCTTGGTTAAAGTAATACTGAGATTTTATCTCAAAAAGGAAATTGAGTAAGGATTTTAAGTAATCCTTGTAAAGAAAATAATTTGAGAAGGACTAAAGGTTTAGTTTGAATGACGACAAGGTCGTGTAAATACCCTAGGATTTTATTCAGAATTTGTTGACCGGATCAAGGAAAAGTAGTATGGGGAAAGTAACATTGTTTAAGATCAATGAAGAAGATCAAGAAGTTGAGACACTGGGATTTGTTATTCAAGATTATGGATTGCTTGGTTTTGAAACTGTTCATGTGTATCTGTTGTTGATGAGCTTTGAAAGCTTATTTCAAAGGAGGAATAGTTATTTGCTTAATTAGTTCATCCTGGAACAAGTAAATGTATAAGGTTTTTAAGATAAAACTTTTGATGGAATGACATGAAGCGAAATGTCACTGAGCTTGTTGTGATGTGTTTGGTTTGTTTGGAAGTCCTGATTAGCATAGAAGATTAGATGAAATGTTATAGTCTCTTCCTGTTTCAGAATGGAAGCGGAAAGATGTTACAATGAATTCTTGTCATTAGTCGTTCAGGACTTAATGAAAGAAGAATGTAATATGAAGGTTGTTAAGAAACTCATCTAGAGTGTTCTTTTTAATGCATTTAAGATGACTTAAAGAGTACAGAAGTTAGTTGAGGTGTTCATGCATGAAGTGTTTCATCTTCATAAAACTCCAAAGATTATTATCTCTAATTGAGATGAATGGTTCATGCCAAAGTTTTGAAGGGAGTGACATCAAGCTTTGTGGAGTGAATTGAATTTTAGCGCTGGTTTCCCTCATCAAACTGATGAACAATGCAAGAAAACAAACTCAACTCCCGAGGACATGTATTCTGGATTCCACATGAGTTGGAATGGTAGTTTGAGTTTGAGTGATTTCACCTACAAGAATTGTGATCACATGATAAAGAAATGACTATTTTAAGGCTTGGTAAAGCTGGAAGTGTTGGTTGTCAATTTGTTGGAATGACAATGCTGACAAGGTTCTTCATGGGCTAGACTTGGCCATGAGACCAACTGATATCGCACTAACACGTTCAAGGATTCTAACTGCTCAAAATTGACAACAGTCATGTGTTGTTTTAAGCGAGAGCATGTTGAGTTTACTGTAGAGAACAACGTTTTTGTTTTGGTATCCGCCTTGAAAGGCATATTCCGCTGGGGAATGCGAGACAACGTAAATGCTCGCTATGTTGAATCTTTCGAGATACTGGAAAGAACCTTTGGTTAGGCTACTTGGGTCTAAAAATGGAAATGAAGAAAAGACTTGAAAAACTAGACAGGAAATGCTGAGTCATTTTCCAAAGTTAATGAACGTTATAAAGAAGAGTTTGGTAACTAAGCAATGGTTGATTGTGCTTGGTGCAGATGTAACAGTATTTTTTTAAGGGGGTACTACAAACTTCTGTATAGGTTTGTAGTGGTGGTGTGTATGTGCTTGTGCTATCTTTCCTTGTGATCTGAGTTCTCCTTGGTTTCGAGGACGAAACCATTTTTAAGGGGGTACTAATTGAATAACTATGGTTTTTGAGGATATTTTTGAATTTTTCTCGGATATCCTTTTAACTTTTTTGTTCGTTTTAACGCTTAATCCAATATTTTTGTTGGAGATTAAATCCTAGAAAATTGTTGGTGATATCCTAAAATCACAAAGAAATGATTTTATGGATTGGTGTGAATTCTAGGATTTTTCGGTGGAAAAAGAATATTTATTGGATAAGCCGTCTTTTTAATTATGTACTGTAAAGGATTTAAATTACGAAACAGAAGCCCTAAAAATTGAAGGTAGTGTTATAAAATCATGGAAAATTGGTTTTATTGGTCTACATAATTTACAGGACGTTTTTCGTTTAGTAAGTTTTTCCACCCGAGGTACATAATTTTACCGCTTAAACGCGAGTCCCGTTCCGAGACGGATTTTTTTTGTAAACCACCTCTTCCATTTCTTAGTGGGGAAGGAAAGGCTGAAATTTCTTACAAGATATGTAAGCATATCTTTAATTGCCTCGTCAAAGTCTATTTTGTCTTCAAAAGAAAGGAAGGAGTGAGGGACGACGGACTCGGAGAATTCGAACCTTTCTCACCGCCGGCGCTAACCATCTTCTTCCCCTACCTTCTTCCTCACCTCCACCTCTTCTTCTTTACTCTCTATGTTGGGCTGCTGCAAGGGAGGAGCTGGACCAGCCGGAGAATCAGGTCGGAACGCCGGACTCGGGGAGAAAGAATTCCTTCACCGTCGGCTGTCTTCATGCTCGTCAAGCGACGTCGCCGGCGTTCAACAACCCTCCGACCACCAACCACCACGGAAGTCACCGTCGGGCAACGCTCAACAACCCTCGGGATCAGGGATCGAGCCATGATCGAGCCAAACGAGCCATGGGCTCGAGTGAAGGTATATACGATCGAAATTAATTAGCGGATTGGTTGCGGAGCCACCGTAAGGGCCTTTCGGTTCCTCTTTGCTAAGTAAATTTATGGTTTTTATAATCTTGACGTTGATACGGTTCCACAGGTTCAAACCGCTCGGGAAACGGACGTCCGGATCTTCCGTTATAGCGAAGACAAGTTTTGGTTACCGATTGGCAGGTAAAGGACTTTGGATAATTACTCAGGATTCGTTGTTAATCCGTTTGATCTGAGATTTGGTAATCTTTAAGAACTGTTGCTGATGAACAATTTTTATTTAGAAAATTATTTCAAAAGTGAAGCGGATAATTAATTATAATTCCGCCAAGATGGCTCCTTGAAGCATGATAACTAAGGATTTATTATATATCGATATTCGGAAATTAAATCGTTTATCGATTAGGAAGTTGTAGGAGTTGAGAATACAACTAAGAAGTGTTTCTGTGAGCTCGTTGTTGAGAAATCCTTTTGTTATATTTGCCAGAGGGATGATACAGATTACTGTTGGAATTGCTAAGGACGTCGAGCACGCCTTATAAGGCAAGTGGACGATTCTCTCTTGCGTTATTGTTATTAAATGAGGAATTGGATCCCATTTAATATTTGTGTTGGGAACAACTTGTATGATTAATAAAATATGATAGGTCGTTATATTTCTTAGAAATAATGACCATGTTTTTTATTCAGTTTCGCGTTAGAACTGGATTTAGGTCCGTTATGTGTGGCCTTGTATGTTGTCTCATGCTGAGACATTATGGTGAAGTAAGTTAGTTTTTCAGGGGTAGGAGCCAAGTCTTCGATGACCTCTTTATAACACAGTCTATGTTGGGAGGTTTAGCTCGTTACTATCATATCCCAACATTCGGGTCATGACTCATACCTCACTCAACGCTGGAGGAGGTGTTTATGCACTCTAGCTAAGTGCAAATTGGTACTAGGTGTTCGTCAATGATCATGGTTGAAATAATCCCTCTCATCTTGACGTCTCCATGTACAGGTGGATTCTCTGCGGTTTTAGCCGCTTAAAAGTTACCAACATGTTTGTGAAAAGTTTTGAAAGTAATGAAAGATAAGTGCGTTAGGAACATTAATGTACCAAAATGGTTAGTCCTTTTGATAACCATTCTTACTCCTGATTAAGAAATTGATTCTTAATCAAACTTTGTTGAAGTTAAGCTCATTAGTCGTCGAAGACGATTGTGAAGGTTATGTGGTTAGCATAAGTTTCCATTAATCGTTTATGCTTCTTAAAGAAACCACAAGCGGTGGTGTTCTCTCTCTTGAATATGCGAGTCTCCTTCTTATTCTCTATAAGACTGCTAATTGTTGGATCATAATCCGAGTCTATTCGGATTTGGATGTCAATATGTTTAGTTACAACCATAAGAACCAAGTTAGATTCTCCGCTTGCTAGTCTATCATTAGACTAACCCGTCCATCTTCTTTTCTTTTATATGGTCGGCTGGTATCCACCGTTGTATACGATACATCAGGTTCTTCTTGGAAGTTGATTCAAGAGGCGGATTCAGATGTTTGAAGCTCCAGAAGTTGAAGAAAGGTTTTCAATGGTTATACTTGAGTGAAGATCATGGTTGAACTACTTCAAAGTGAAGCTGAGTTTCAGAAATAAGAGCTTATGGAAGACTGGATGAAGATTTTGTTTAAATAGAAGGTTGTGCTATTTATTTATTCTTTTTGGATTAAGGTTTGTATAAAACCAATTGTATTTATTCCTCTGTAATGTTTGTTTTACTTTGTTCAGTCAGTTTAAAGCCTTGGGTAGCTTCGGTTTAGTCTTAATCGAGGTTACTGGCGGTAATACCTCCAGGGTAGGAAGGGGGTGTTACAAAAGATTTGATAATATGTAAGTTTAATTAAATGAAAAGTAATCAAAAAATATAGATAATATTATATTTAATCTTATCTTATATAATCCTTACTTTATTCTTATGCAAATTTTCTTAATAAAATAACCTTCTACTATATTAAATAAAAATTAAGAGGAAGGATAAACAAAAGAAAATATTTTTTGGTAGAAAAAGTAATATCCTAATTATAATATATCTAAAAATTTATAACTATATATTAAAGTTGTATCTTTTCGAGCCACCACGTTGATTCTGGTACCACCTTAAATTTAAAAATTAATTTTTATTTATATTAATTTAACTTTTTCTATTAAATTCTTTTTTATCTATTTATGTGAAAAATAGTTTTTAAATTCGAAATTTAATTAAAAATAATAAAAATTATTCTATCTTTATTTTTTTATCTATTTATGTAATAGATTTATCTTAAATAAAATTTTGATAAGAAAATAGAACTTTTAATATCTAGATAATTACTTGCCTAAATTGAATTTTGATTAAAAAATGCATTGTCTTTCCCTTAATTTTCTTTTGACTTATTTATCTAAATATAGAAGATTTTTTTATCTTTACAAAATTCAATCGTTATTCATATTTTTTCATCGTTTCTTAGCAAGTATATTTTTTTTTTATTCAATTTTTTAAAGAATTGAATTTCATAAAAAAATAATTATAAGAATTTACATTACTTTTACCTTTTTATCTATTTTTGTAAAAGATTTTTAAAATGCAATGATTCTAATTCAAATAATTTTTATTTATATATTCCATAAATAAATTATTATTGAGCCATCAATTATAGTGGGCTCACCTTAATGATTTTGGTTCCGTTTCACATGACTGACACTAATTGTGAAAATTTATATATTTTTTTATAATAAATAAGTTATTTGTATTTTTGATATTAAATTAAAATTATAATTTATTAAATAAGTTAATTATTAAATTTATATAGTCGTGCATGACACGAAGGATATAACTAGTAATTTTAAATTTCGAATCAGTAGTCTCGCACGAAGCATATAACTAATAAGGGCTCGTTTGGTATTGATATCTAAGATATGAGATATCGGATATCGGTATGGGTATGAATATCAAGATATCGGTATGAGTGATATCTAGATATCGGATATGGGTATGGATATGGGTGATATCTTTGATATACCAATTTCTTGGGTATATGAAAATCTATGTATATATATAAAAGACGTAAGGAATAAGGCCACCACGTTGCGCCACCTAGGATTTTTTCTACGTGTCGTTCCCACATTAAGCCACCTAGGATTTCGCCACGTAGGATTTTTTATTTTGGAAATTTATATATGTTGATATTATTTTAGGATAATATAGAAATAGGATAAATTAATTCAAGAGAGATTCTATCTAAAATAAAGATGTTATCTATTATATATATTAGGAATTAGGATAGATCTAAAAGATTTTATCTAAAATTAAAATAAATTATAGAACATTAGATATTATATATTAAGATATATATATATATATTAATTTAGTTTATCCAATTAAATTTCTATCTATTTATATGAAATAATTAAATTCGAATTCTATTTGAAATTAAAGAAAAATATTTTATCTTTGTTTTTTTTTTCTATTTATGTAAAAGGTTTATCTTAAATAAAAATTTGAAAAAAAAAATAGAACTTTCAATCTAGATAATTACTTTCCTAAATTGACTTTTGATTAAAAAAAACTATGTTATCTTTTCCTTAATTTTATTTTTGAATTATTTATGTAAATATAAATGATTTTATTATCATTAAAAAATTCATTATTTATTTATATTTTTCCATCGTTTCATATTAAGTATATTTTTAATTCTCATTCAAATTTTTTTAAAGAATTGAATTTGTTAAAAAATTTACAAGAATTTAGATTATTTTTTCCTTTTTATATTTTTTTGTAAAAGATTTTTAAAATTGAATGATTATAATTCAAATAATTTTTATTTATATTTTTGCATAAATAAATTACCATTAAGCCATTAAAATTATAGTGGGCTCACCTTAATAATTTGGGCCCGTTTCATATGACAGTATGACACCAATCGTAAAATTATATATATATATATTCTAATAAATAAGTTTTCTTATATTAAATTAAAATCATTTTCATTAAATAAATTAAGTATTAAATTCATGTATAAATAAGCTTTCTTATATTAAATTAAAATCATTTTCATTAAATAAATTAAGTATTAAATTCATGTAGTCGTGCATGGCCCGATGGGTATAGCTACTACATTATAAAGCAGAAACAATGTATGTTGAAAAAATTGCGCCACGTGACATTTCTTGAGTAAAATAATGTTATAGTTTTTAATAATGTCATATGTATAGAATTTAAAATTAAAAATATGTGTACAAAATTTAAAAATTGCTAAACTAATTCATGTTCTTTTAGTAAAAGAAAAAGAGAATATTGGGCCTTATATTAAAATAATGCGAAAATTTTATTCATATTGACATAAAAAAAATTAAATTTATTTATTTTTTAAAAAAATTATATTTGAATAAACCCGTACAAGGTACGGGTACTTATGCTAGTAACACTTTAATATCACTCTGATATCCTTTTGATATCAGCTGATATCGATATACTCCTATACCAAACAGCAGATATCAATTTGATATTTATATCAGGATATACCAAACACCAGATATGGGTATCAGTTATATCCATACCCATATCTGATATCCTGATATGAATACCAAACGGGCACTAAGATATTTGGACTTGCATCAAACTATTTTCGTTTAATTAATTATCATCTTCATTCTACTAGTGTTGAATTATCAATGAAGCAACCCAAAATCTTTCCACTCAAGTTTCGTGACAGAGTTGAGGCCTGAGAGGGTGTCGTGTTGTTGGAGTCAGTTGTTTTAGGAGCGTTGGACATTTATTGAGGGTTCGCGATATCTGGAATCTGGATAGGGGGAACGCAGAAGGGAGAAGGTGAGTTGAAAGAGAGATTCAATCCGATCAAAGATGAGCTACGAGAAAGTTCCCCAGCAAGGCTATCCTCCTCCTGGTAAAAACCCTATACCCCTCTGATAAAAATCGAACCTTTCTTTATCTGATTGCTTGAAATTTGCTAATAACCGATTGAAAAATTCGATTAGGGTATGGAACCCAATACCCACCGCAATCCGGGTACCCATCAGCTCCACCGCCACCGTACGAGGGCTACCCTCCGCCGCAAGGGTATCCCTACCCTCCGCCACAAGGGTATCCCTACCCTCCGCCGCCGCCTCCAGGGCCGGGTGGGTATCAGTCTTACTTTGGAGGAGGGTACCCTCCGCCGCCGCCGCCGGGAGCACCACCTCCGCCGCCGACCCAGGTCTACCATTGCGACCATTATCAGCAGGATAATTCTGGCTGTGGCTCTTTCCTACAGGGATGGTATGTTTTTGGCAAATGTGGTCATAATGTTGTATTTAATTAAGTCCATAATCTGTTTTGGTGCATGCTCTTTTGTTTCATGCTTTATGTGATGGTTTGTTGTTGATTAGTAAGTTTTGGAGTATGTAGGATTTTCTATAAGGATGGTGAACCTTGAATAGATTGTTTTTACTTGTGGAGCATGTACTAGAGAGAGGACTGGTGTTTGTGCTTGATGCTTGGTTGGCATAAGAAAGATTATTGCAATTATACGTGTTTTTATTGTTTTTTGGGTGATTTTGTTATGAACATTGTGGTTTGTATGGGCATCTGATCTTTTTTTTGTTAAGGTCTTTTATAAACGAACTGCTAGAAGTCCTTGTGAAATTTTCTATTAGCTGTTGGATATATCTTCTTTTGACTAGTTACTAATCCCGCACCCACACTTGCTTCTTACTTCAATGTCCGCTTGTTCAATTGCTATTCCATTTCAATATTTGTACACTCCCACAAAATGTAGAATACTTTCATCTTGATATGCCATTCCTGTTATTATATCTTATTTGGCCCAACTCCATCCATAGTCTACGAAAGCTTCATTATTAATTGAAGGAAATGTGTAAATACCCTTTGGTCAGCAGTGGGACATGTGACAGGTAATTTAATGAATTCCCTTCCTATGCCTAGAAACATAAAGTGTAACCTTCTGTGCTGTATCAAAATAGTCGATTGACCAGGATAGCATTATATTCTATCAGTCTCAGAGAAGAACACCGGAAGCTCATCCATCATAATACTTCTTACTTATTAGAGTAGTTCAGGCCATTAGGGAGTAATTTTGTTAGCCCATATGGTTGTTCTTAGGGACTTATCCTCTTTACTCTTCGAAAAGGGCTTGCCAATTTTGGTTTGCAGTAGGCTGTTGCAGTCCTATTATAAATTTAGCCACTTTATGATTCTGTATTTCTGTCACAACTTTATTCTCCTTAGTTTCTTTGAATTTCACCCTCTGTTTTCCTGGTTAAACTGATCAACCTTCTTGGTTCCCTTAGTTTTATTGAATAGGGTTGTCCTTTGATCTTTCACCACATGACAAGATTGCTTAAAACTGTTGTAATGGTCTCCGGAATACAAAATTAAATTGTGTTTAGATACAGATGCCTTAGCATAAGTTTAGAGAAGGCTTATTTCGTTAGAGACATTTGTCAAGTCATGTAGCAGGATGATGAGGTTAGATCCTGTGCCTTACAATTAGCACCACTATAGTATATATACCTTGGTTGAAAAGACAAATAATTATATTAAAATACTCTATAGGGACAAATTGGTAGATTAATCAACACAGAGACATTAAAGTGTATAAGATATTCTTGCAGGTCATAGAAATTGGTGTAAAACAAAAAAAATGACCAAACAGCCATGGCAGTCGCTCTTTCTCATAACCTCTCCTCCACCTGAGGCATTAAGGCTTCTTTCCCACCCTAACAAGTTTGCAACTCAACTCAAAGACATTTTCTTCCCAGCTGCAAAATCATTGGCTAGTCTTCAAGATAACAGCTTTAGTCAATCTTTGGAACCTTAGCGAGGAATATTTGCTGATGATGATAGTGCGCATAGTGCATATGATGAAATGGCATGTTTGAGAGGACAGAAACCACACTAGGATATTAGGAAATTACATTTTCAGTGATATATTTGTCTGGTCTCCATCCCCTGCCCCCTATGGTGCCCTCACACTCTCCCTTTCTCTTTAATGAATCCATCACATGTCTCTCATCTTCTGTATACATCTAAACGTTTAGTTCGAATGTTAACTCTGATTTTGAAAAATATCCTCACACTCTCCCCAGATTCTGCTGAAGTGGAGCTACATTGGGTCAATGTTGTTGTAGTATCCTTTGCTTTGCAAAATTATTTGAGGGGGTATTTGAAGCCTTCAGCACAACACTATGGGTGTCTCAATATGCAGTTTACATTCCAAGACTTCTATATACGCATGTCATCATCTTATTAAGCCTCTTCAACTGCCCTATATACCAGTGTATTATAAGACCTTAGGCGGTCCCTTGGCGGCGAGGGACCGCATAGCACCTAAAACAGTGCCTAGCCCGTATTATTTTCACTTCTACCAAACACACCTCATATTAAATTACAAGCATATTTTACCAAAACACCATCATATGTTCACTTCTGTTTTGAATTTGTGCTTTTCAGCTCTATAGATGACTGTGCATTAGTGTCACTTCCCCTCTCTAGTGCTATGGATTATCTTATTGTGTTAGTGAATGATGAACTAGATTTAGAGTTCGCCCAACAATATTAAGTAGTAGGAGATACTGAATGATGTTGAGTGAGAAAAAATGATAAACTAGAGATGAAGCTGTTATCTGATGTTCGTTTTGCACTGCCAGTCTTTTTGCTCATATCTCTAGTATTGAATAAAGCAATAGTCATTCTCAATTTGATGTTTGCTTAAGTACACATTTCATTTGTGCACTGTATAAGTTTGTATCATCGTTTGTTTGGTTTTTTACTTCTGGATTTTAGGTCTAAACACACAGATCCATAGATGTGTTCTAACTAGCTTTTATTGCTTTCAAGTATAAATATTTAGTGAACCTTCTTCTCCTTGGATAATCACTGACGCATCGATATCTTGCTTGTACAGTTTAGCTGCCCTTTGTTGCTGTTGTGTGATGGAAGAATGCTGCTTCTGATCATCTGTGGCCTCTTGAAGCCGGTGAACTCTCCCGTGCAAGATATATACAATAAAAAATAGCACTCGACTGTTACAGAAGTCCATTTTCTGTTGCACATCATAGTCATATTATTTGTTTCGCAATTGCTGTATGGCTCCTGAATCCTGGTTAAAATTACAATGTGCACAACTCAATTGCTGGGGTTAATATGTCTGCTTGTCATGTGGCGAGCCTGTAACTTGCCCTACCAAGAGTATTATATTCAGTATTGGTCTCATGTTCATTGGTTTAACATTGTTTACGGATTTGGTTAAAAAAAACTGGACAGGTAGAAATTTATCACCTTTCCAAATAGGGCAAGTATGATGCCAAAGTGATTTCTTAAGGCTTTTAAGATCGATGTATTATGCTATCTAATGTTATACTAGAGTAAATGTTAATCTGTATACTACATATGATATGAAACTACCCTCCATGAGCCACTCCGATTGTATTCGTTTGGCGGTGTGGACTCTATACAAGTAAGTACCTTACTGTCAATCAATATCCATTAAGTACCTTATCTTGTTGTAGTCTCATTATTCATTAATCTTTATAACATATTTTTGAATCATTTTGGACAATGTTAATCTCGTATACTCCTGTCCTATACTTTTTCCCTGTATTATTATGTTCATGATTTCACACCCCTTCCTCATCTCATCTCCTACTCTGCCAACGATGACACCTGTAGCAACTGTTGTCAGTAATGACACTTGCTAAAATTGTTACCACAAATAGGATTTCTTTACGAGAAGGTGCCAATGGTGTTGACATTATATAATAATATAAAGCATATAGTTTAGTAAAGTGATAATGTGATGACAAGATTCTTATAAGCTAATTAAACTTGTTTTAAAAAATTATAATATTTTTTCTAGTCTTAAAATATGTGAAAATTTATCATTCTTTACACATTTTAAGGCCAGAAAAAAAAATCCAAAATAAGTGCTTTTTGCCCAAGAGGTGAAACAAAGCCGGTGGTGTGACCCGATTGACAGGCTTAGTTGACTGTTACTATAATTAGTTGAGTGTAAGTATATTATTATAACCACTATAGATGATTCGGAAAAGTATCATATGAGAATGGTTATTAACAGTGTGAAATAATAATAGATCTCATCCGTTCCTTGAAAAAAATCGACATTGCATATTAGCCTTTTATTAAAGAGTGGTGAAAAACGACACACACATATTTTTTCAAACTATTTGTTTTTTTTCCTCGAAAAATCCATTTATGGGAGACATGTGCATTTTATACATATATGAATTTCGTCTTGAATGTGCATCAAAACTAACTCTATGTGCATCGATATGTGTTTGCATTTTATGATACACACATATCTAAGACGTCAGTTTTGATGTACATACAACCCTTTTTGATGCACGTATAATCAGTTTTGAGGCACATCATGCACGCTTTCCATATATTTTTTTTTTGTTAAAAAATACGGAAATAATTCGTCAAACATTCGCCCGTGCTACTTTTCACTATTTGAAGTGAAACGATCAACCTCTTTGATTTCTTTCCATACAACAACTAATGTTCTTTTACATTTCTCAGTGTAGCATTCATTCTCACCCGAACTGAACCGTAGATGATAGCCGATAGTGACTCGTGTACATCCTATATATATATATATGTGGTTCAATTTTTAGTTGGTAAAAACATTGGATAGTACCTATGTGTAGATCTTAATTAATTTTCATGGTGTTATTACGAGTGGTATATCTTAGTACGTAAGAACTAGGATGAAGGGGGCAATGTACATAATACTTTCTTTTCTATTTTAGTATTTTGTGTGCACATATTTTTGTTAGTTAGTGTTAAAATCTTATAGTATAATGATTGCAGACAAAGAATACATAAAAGTAAAATAAGATGATAGTTTGACATTAACAGAGGGGGGGCTATGTGATGTCACGTGTGCACCCCCAACGGCAACCAACCGGGAGAGTTGACGTGGCACGTAGTTTGGCGCCATGAATCGAATCAAGAATCAAGATGCAAGAGAGACGACGACGGACGTGCAAGCTGTTTCCGTTTGTCTCCCCGTAAAGTCATAAACATAAACGACGACGTATTGAGAGAGAGAGCGCCATTGAATAATTGGCGCAGAGTTGTTGCACCACCTGTAAATCCCCGCCTTTTCTCTTCCTGCTCTCCATTGGCCACCCATTCACACTCGCTCCTCCATTTCTCTGATACCCAACCTCCCGCAATTATTTCGTTTCGATCCCCTTCGCTCTCTAGCTTTCAAAAATTAACGGCCAAGTAAAAAGATTAAAATACTCCACTCCGTAGTAGAGAAAGTGGCAGTACAATTCACCACTTACTACACGGACTACTCCTTTTTAGTTTATATACAAAGGAGCGAGCTTGGTAATAAGGTGGATGAAGACGAGCTTTGGAAATATCAAACACTACTAACTTACTCCACAAAAGATGAATAAGGCACTCACAAATGTCCTCCATCCCGTAGATTGACTTGCCATTTTTGGCTCAACCCCAAGCTCGATCTCTGTTTTTTAATTTCATTAATTAACGAGAAAGGAAGCACAAAAAGAGGGGAAGTGGAGTTGCCCCAGACTCTCACATTGCTCAATTGGGAGCCATTGGTGGGAGTTGGGCAGCATCAACAGCAAGCAGAATCGATCCCTAAAACCCTAATCATGGAACAGAGAGAAAGCGTGGAGGCTCTCAAAACCGAGGCCAAGCTTGGTAATTGGTGGGAATCTCCTACTTTTACCCAACCCCTCTCCTCCGATTTCACCCCTCTGTTTCCTTCCACTCGTTCAGACTCACCGATTCCAGACCTGGTCTCTGCTGTCACCGGGTTCGGGTTCCGCCGGCGGAAGCGGATGGCGCGCCAGCGGAGGACTCGCTACACCTCCTCGTCGTTCTACTCCCACGTGCCCCTCACGTGCGCTCCTCCACCCCCTGTGGCTACTGTGAGTGTCACTCGCCCACCTCCTCCTCTGTTTTCCTCTAGTACGGGTCGGAGTATCTGTTATCTGTAACCTTTTACTAAAACATTATTTCAAATTTTTTTGCAAAAACTTTTATGTGAGATTTCACTCTCCGATTTGGTGAGGGTACGGAGATGTCTGGATTTGTAGGTCCAAGACGACCTTTTTTTGGCGGCGGTGACCTCGTTTTCTCATACAGTAGTTCCTGCCTTTTTAGGAGAATCGAGAATTCATTCATGTTTATGACACTCTACTATTTTTTCCCCATTTGGGGTTTCTGTTTGGGTGATTTTACCACTTCGTTTTCGGTAAAAGCTACTACTCCGTACTATTTAACTATTGACTTGCTATTTTTACCACTTCGTTTTTTTTTCCCATTAGTGTAGATCGACCAAACAATTTCCTCGTCTTCTCTACGAATCAAATTTATCAAGATATAATGAAATGGCTACATGAGCTAGTTTGTTACAAAACTCAAGGTTAGATTAGTTAGTTAGTTAGTCAGTTATGACTTTTTTGTTTCAAAATCATGGGGTTAAATTATCTCATCTATTTATATAAGCTTGTAGTGGTTATATATCCCTGCCTGTTCACACTTAAGATTAAGCTTATTGGGTAAATCCCCTACCCATTTGTATTTGAAATAGATTTTTGGGTTGAGTGTAATATTTATTTTTATGAATATGAGGCCAAACTCTAGTCGAGCAGCTCTCAAAATTTTCACTATCCCAAAAATTAATTCAACATTCATCCATAGCCCATATCCCAAATACTTTTTTTTCTCGTTTGCCCATTTAGTCTAATTACTAGAGTAACTAGACTTATAATTGGTGCATATCAAAGAGTCCGTATGTATAGTGTTGGTTTCGTTAGACACTCTAATTTGCTTGTTTTGGATCAAAATACTATATTTCGCGTTTGGAATTATACTATCAGTTTAAAAGCTTAATTCGGAATGATTATATATATATATATATTAATATATTTCAGAACTCTCGGGCAATTGATCCAATAAGGTTAAGGTTTCTTTTCAAGAAGCAACTCCAAAATAGTGATGTTAATTCTCTCCGGAGAATGGTGCTCCCAAAGGTAAGCATGCGTTGTTAATCAATAATTATACAAATATATCAACATATATAGTATGGCGTTGATTGTTGAGCTACCCTTGATGCTATAATATGAGGGTTAATTAAAGACTCTTTTGCATTTGATAATATAGAAAGCAGCAGAGTCACATCTTCCACACCTAGAGATCAAAGAAGGGATGATGATAACTATGGAGGATATAGACGGATCTCATGTCTGGAGCTTCAAGTATAGGTTAGAAACTTGATTAGGATTATATTTGATCGAGTTTGTACAATGTTCAATTCCAACCCCAAATTAATTGTGTGATTCTGATATCAGGTTTTGGCCGAACAACAATAGCCGAATGTATGTGCTGGAAAACACCGGTATATATATGCACACTTTTGCCTCTAGTTTCATAACTTCATGGGTATCATATGTATAAATTATGTATTAATAACATTCTATCATTCAAATGGCATGATGAAGGGGATTTTGTGAGCGTTCATCAGTTGGGACCCGGGGACTTCATCATGGTCTATCAAGATTATGTGAATCTCAATTATGTAAGCCCAATCATATATAATTTCATATTCCAAATGAACCTTATATATGTTGTATCTAGCTAATTATACTACGTACAATGTGCAATTTAAATCACAGGTTATTCGGGCCAAGAAGGCGTCTGAGGAAGAAGTAGACGACACTAGTGCTGCTGCAAGTGATGAGAGCTTATTTCCGGAATTGAGCATGAATGGATTGAACGAGCTCAGTTGGAGCAACTCGCCCCCTCGGAATGATCCAAACTCTAATTCCATGACGTTCGTATACGACACGAGCTTCTTTGAAGACGAGTCTCCGCTCGACTTCTTGGGGAGTACATCAACAAATTACTACTCAAAGAGCTTTGGATGTGGAGACATCTTGTCCCTTGATGACTTCCCCTGGCTTCACTGATCATCAAATGCCTTTATTATTAAGTCCCGGCCGTATGCTTAAGTAATTTCAAGCCCTTCAAGTTTGAACTATAGTGCTCTACTTTTGTGGATTGAACTTTTACACGGATGGCTCTCGATCATGTAGAGAGTTTGTAACATGACTACGCATTTTGCTATTACCGATCGAACTTGTTGCAATTGGGCTTCATAGAAGCAATCTCATACGGAAAAACTAAAAGAGGAAAAGAAAAGTAGGAATGACGCAATTTTCTAAATATTTGTCAGTCATATGTATGTCACATATGTAAATATCCTATATCTCTTGAAAAATGGCATGCTACATATATGTACTACAGTACTAGGGAGTTAGTTTTATAATTGGGGTGTTGGATTATTTAAGTGGGTTAGTTTTGCCACCAGTTGAAATATGATTATGCCTCGTACGTAAGGCCTTTTTTTTTTTTAATTATCCATAGGAAGCACGCCATTACAGTTTATAACGGAGAAAGGGGGGTTTTGACCGTGATTTTTCAAAAGATGTTTTTACGTTTTTTTTTTTGGTCCAAAATTGTTTGTACGTTGATCTACAAGTTAACTTAATTAATAATTTTCAAGGTCAGCAAGAATTAATCAAAACCGATCTAATTAATGATACAACGAACTCAAATTCTATAATAAAATTGCTGAGATAAGTGCTTACGTCATCTCATATTCTTAATTTGATTAATTGGATCAATCGGACTTATCCCCCGTTATTATATTGAACGAGTGGTGACTATAAGAACTACAGTCAACTGCTGTCTTTTGGGCGAACCAATTCAGAACTTGAAGAAAATAAGAAACACAGCGTTAATGGCAGAGAATAAGGTGAAATTGTATGGATTTTGGGTGAGTCCATTTAGCAAGAGAGTCGAAATCGCCTTGAAAATGAAGGGCGTGGAGTATGAGTACGTTGAAGAGGATCTTCATAACAAGAGCCCCGATCTTCTCTACTACAACCCGGTTCATAAGAAGGTTCCGGTGCTAGTCCATGGTAACAAGGCCATCTCCGAGTCACAGGTGATCCTTGAGTACATTGACGAGGCCTGGGATTCGGGCGCTTGCTTTCTTCCCCGAGATCCCTATCAAAGAGCCTTAGCTCGTTTTTGGGCTCGCTTCATCGATGACAAGGTATACAAACTGAGGTTTTAAAACATAGATTAGAAAGATCGTTATATATATATGATTGTTGTAAAAACATGCACTTGTGCATATATATATGTGCAGCTAATGCCATCGATCGTTAAGGCATTCTGGGTAGGAGAAGAGGAGGCGATGGAAGAGGCGTTGGAGAACATGAAGATTATTGACAAGGAGTTGGAGGGAAAGAGGTTTTTCGGAGGGGAAAGCACGGGTTTGGTGGATGTTGTGGCCATCAGCGTTGGATACTGGCTAGGTGCTATAGTAGAAGCATCGGGTAAGGCTGTGGTAATCGAGGAATCTTTGCCGTCGGTGTGCAAATGGTGGAATGAGTTTGTCAAGTGCGGGGAGGTTCAAGAAACTCTGCCTCCGAGAGACAAGCTTGTTGATTTCATCAAAGCACGCATTAAAACCTACAGAGTGATTTGAAACTATATGTAGTTGATCATCGAAATACGAGAGAGCCAAAATAAAGATGTTTTGAATCACATGATAATTGTTTGAGATTTATTCTTGTTTTCATAAATGGGCTATTGGTGGTAATTGGGATAGTTGATCAAGGCCTAGTGATTGTATTGATTTCCGCACATATTACATGATAGGGATGCCTCTTATATAGTAGGAGTACATACATAGCTGTTATAGTGTCATGTGTCCTAGCTACAAAGAATTCTAGAAGAGAACATTTGGAATATAGATAAGTACAAATGAAATCCTAGTGCGTTACTACTCCCCGTAGATCCGAGCGTTGCTGAAGGCAGAGCTTGGAGCTTTACCGATGCGTAGTGGAGTAGCTTTCTTACCTTATTTAATTCTAATGAATAATGCTTCTGACAAATCGTCGGGTAACGATAATGTTCTAAAAAACGTTAGGCGGATACTGGGCAGAGAGGGACCGCCTAGGCGGTTCTATACGGGTGCCTAGGCGATCTGGACAGCTAGACGGGCTATGACCTTCCAGCGCCTAGGCAGGGCCTAGAAGGGATTTTTAGAACGACCTCTTGGATACTTGGTACTGGAGCCTCTTTTCTTAAGCAATGTTACTACTTTCATGTCTAAATTCTGTAACAAGCACTTGTCATGTGAGAAGATGACTTGGCTATGTTTATCCGACACAGATTTTGTAGTTGAAATAAGATTGCATGTGAATGAAGGAAAAAACAAAACGTCCTAAACCAACAAATTATCAAATACACGAGCTTTTTCACATTTATTGACATTCACAACATGTCCATTTGGCAATATGACTGTTAATACGTAATTGAAAGAACAAATATCATGTAACAATGATAGATTTCCACACACACACATATATATATATATGATTGGATGCACCAGTATCTAGAATCCAGGAAGTATTAGAAGATGTAGTAAGTACTTTACCACCAAAAGCATCAAATTCTTGGTCATCAAACGCTCCTTTAGAAGTTGACTTTTCAGAAATCAAATTCAAGAGACGGCGGTATTGGTCTTGAATAATAGCTGACTCATTAGGAGTTGATGATGAACCACACTCAACCTAACCAACAAAACCTTTGTAAAAATTATCAGATTTACCATTCGACTTATTGACTTTAGACTTGTAGTTTTCAAGAAAACCAATAATGAAGTAACGATGATCAATATTATGATTCATTTTCTTGCAATTTGTACAATATCGCTTCTCATTCTTGGAAGATCCAGAAGTGTGCTTTTCAGTTTGGGAATGAACATGCATTGAAGACGAATCAACAAGAATTTGTGAGTAACTATGAAGTGATCTTTGCTTCTTTTCGCGGAGAAAAATGCCATAAGTATTGCTCAAATTCAAAAGAGGCTTCATCATTAGGATATTCCCACGAGTAGCAAGATATTCTACTTGTTCTTGGCCGAAAGAGCACGATGCATCAAGCGCCTCCAATCGCTGAAATTGTGTCCATCGAACGGTTAGGAAACCAGTATTAAACCAACATGGTCGGACAGAGGGAGGTACAATGGATTCGCCAGATCCATCGCCGGAGAAATAGGGGAACGAAGTGTAACGGAATCGTTCGGCATCAAGGAAATGAGGAATTGATCAAAAAAACCCTATATAAATACCATGTTGATTTAAGCTCCGTTCGGCTGGCACTAGCTGGAGCTTTTTTTCCCATTCATCTAGCGGAAATTGAAGAAGCTTGTGAGGAGCTTCTTCAATCCGCCCATTTTTCCACTCCCCCTAGCGGAAAACGCTCCCAATTCCGCTAGTGTCGAACGGTGCCTTAGAGGGAATAGAAGAAGAGGAAATGTAATTCTATATTGAAAATTATGAACTAAATACAGAGCTCATAAAGAAGCATTTATACATTCTACCAAAAAAAAGAAGCATTTATATTTTATACAGTTGCTAACAAGGCTTCTTAAGCAAGCAACAGAATAACTTGCATCACGAGCTACACACATGTGCATAACAAAACTCATATATACCTATCCTATTAGGATGGGGAGACATCTTGTCCCTTGATGACTTCCCCTGGCTTCACTGATCATCAAATGCCTTTCTTTATTAATAAGTCAGGTATGCTTAAGCAATTATAGGCTTTTTTTTTCCACGCACTGAGACAGTCAAGACGAATTTGTTATGCCCAGGCCCCCGGCCGACAGTATACTTTTTTTTACGTCCCGTAACTCTTCAAATTTGAACTATAATGCTCTACTTTTGTGGATTGAGCTTTTGTATGGATGGGCTATCTCTCTGGTAGAGATTTCGTAGTATTGTGTTAAAGTTCCGTGGGCCAAATATGGACGAGGGAAGACCGTCCCAGCACGCATGCGCGATAGATCTATCACATAAGTCATAATGTTCAATCCAAAAACCAAAGTGATAGGAGGAGTAATCCAATGGTATATATTTAGATACTTTTTTACTTAATTTTCCGATATAGGATAGACTTTTTCACAACTCATTTTGCTATTACCGATCGAACTCGTAATTAGGCTTGATAGATGCAAGCATATATATATATATATAAGGAAAAAAGAGAAGAAAAAAACGGGTAAGAATGACGCAAATTTCGATATAAAGGAGAGTTAGGCTCCGTTCAGCAACGCTTATATTGATACTTATAAGTACGCAGTTACTTATATGGAAAAAATAAGCTTCATTTTATGTGTTCGGCAAAATTTGCTTATTTGAAATAAGTTACTTATATCCGATGCTTATCTGCTGAAAAAATAATCAGCGCCCCCAACCTTATGTCAAATAAGCTAACTTTTCTACCAAAATATAAGTAAGCGGGACCCACATGATTTCCTAATTAAATTTTATTTTTTATTTTCTTACCCTTTATTAAGTCATTTTTGGTAATTGTACATCTCTTGCTTAAAATATCAGCAATTCAGTTTACCGAACACATTTCGGATTATTTGAAAAATAAACAACTCATATCAGTATCCCATATCAGCATCCACGATCAACATCAACAACCATAAGTATCAGTATCAACATCAACATCAGCATCAACACCGATAAGTACCTATTTACCGAACGGAGCCTTAGTTTTATAAAGTGTTAGAAATAAATGGGTTAGTTTTATAAAGTGTCTCGTACGTACCAACCTTTTTACACTAGAGATAGTGTGTTACAACTTTTCAAAGGTAAAAGTACATGTTTTGAAGATAGTTTCCCGAACTTTCGAAAGATTTATGTACAAAGAAATCAAATTTACAATAAAAAGTGCTGAGCTAAGTGCTTACGTCATCCCATACCTACTCTTTGATTGGGTCAATCGGACTGTTTTCTTTCGAGTCAATTCATCAAATATCTTTGTGGCTACCGTGAAATTAAACCAATTACATATAACACATGCGATTCCAACGTTAATGAATTCAGGACCTGCACAAAAAAACACACACCACGTCAATGGCGGAGAATAAGGTGAAATTGTATGGATTTTGGGCGAGTCCTTTCAGCAAGAGAGTGGAAATCGCCTTGAAAATGAAGGGCGTGGAATATGAATTCGTTGAAGAGGATCTTCATAACAAGAGCCCCGACCTTCTCCTCTACAACCCGGTTCACAAGAAGATTCCGGTGTTGGTCCATGGTAACAAGCCTATTGCCGAATCGCAGGTGATCCTTGAGTACATTGACGAGACCTGGGATTCGAGTAATAATATTCTTCCCCGAGATCCCTACCAAAGAGCCTTGGCTCGTTTCTGGGCTCGCTTCATCGATGACAAGGTATACAACAACTGACGTTTGAGAACATGGATTAGAAAGACCGTTATATGATTTAACCCTTATTATTAGTTTTTTTTTGTTAAAACTTGCGCTTGTGGGTGTATATATCTGCAGCTAATGCCATCGATAATTAAGACATTCTGGCTAGGAGAAGAGCAGGCGATGGAAGAGGCGCTGGAGAACATGAAGATTATTGACAAGGAGTTGGAGGGAAAGAGGTTTTTCGGAGGGGAAAGCATCGGTTTCGTGGATGTTGTGGCCATCATCGTAGGATACTGGCTGGGCGCTATAGTAGAAGCATCGGGTAAGGTTGTGGTAATCGAAGAAGCTTTGCCGTCGGTGTGCAAATGGTGGGATGAGTTTGTCAAGTGTGGGGAGCTCCAACAAACTCTGCCTCCAAGAGACAAGCTTGTTGCTTTTCTCAAAGCCCGCATTGAAGCTAGCAGGGCCCTCACATCAAACTGAAATCTTTTTAGCCGGGCCATATTTATAGAGAGGGTTGTCATGTAGTTCTAGAGTAATTTGAAACTATATGTAGTTGATCATCGGAATACAAGGGTCAAAATAAAGATGGTTTTATTCTACCAAAAAACAAATAAAGATGGTTTGAATCCACTAATTGTTGGAGATTAATTTTTATTTTTGTAAAAGGACTATTTGTGGCAATTGGGCTAGTTGATTATGGCCTAATTCATTAGGGGTGAATCAAGTGCACTAGAATTTTTTTGGAGGATAATTCTAAAATTTCTTGAAAAGTATGGCTAGTTGGGTATGTCTAAAGAATTCTATGGAAGTTGGATCTTGAAAAGGCCTATGATCGGCTTCGATGGGATTTTGTTATACGGGAAGCTGGTTTTTCCGTTAGAGTGGCAGAATTGGATTAAGGAATGTCTACAGTCTACTTCTTTTCGGCTTCTTTGGAATGGGGAAGTTTCGGATGCTTTCTTGCCCTCTAGAGGTGTTAGACAAGGTGATCCTATCTCTCCTTATGTATTTGTGTTGTGTATTGAGAGATTGAGTCACATAATATCTAAGGTTGTTTCAGACAAGGTTTGGAAGCCAATCCATATATCTCGGAATGGTCCGAAACTATCTCATGTCATGTTTGCTGATGATTTAATTTTGTTTGCTGAGGCTTCTGTGGAACAAATCAGGGTTGTTAAGGATTGCCTTGATCAATTTTGTAGTGCTTCTGGACAAAAAGTTAAGGCCGGAAAATCTCGGATCTTTGTGTCGCATAATGTGCGATCCAATTTGCGTGATGCAATTCAATCTGAGAGTGGATTCACTTTGACTTCTGATTTGGGGTCTTATCTAGGAATGCCTATATTCCATGAGCGAGTCACGGCTGCAACCTTTGACCCGTTGCTTGAAAAGATCTCTAATAGGATGCGTGGTTGGCAAAGTCGGTTTTTGAGTTTTGCGGGACATATTACTTTAGCCAAATCGTTGTTGTCATCCATTCCGGTCTACACGATGGCAACCGTTATCCTTCCTGATAAAGTTTGTAATAAGATTGATGCTTTGATTAGCAACTTTGTGTGGGGAGGATCTGGTGATTCTCGTAAAATTCATCTTGTTGGATGGAATGAAGTCTGTCAGCCGAAGGATTGTGGTGGCCTTGGTATTCGTCGTATGGCTGATCTTAATATGGCTCTCATTGGAAAATTAGGGTGGCGTTTTTTAACAGAAGATGGTAGGCTTTGGGTGGATGTTATTGGTTCAAAATATGTCCGTACCTCTTTATGTGATCGTGCCAATCCGTCTTATATTTGGCGTAGTCTTAAGAGAGGAGTCAACACTGTTGTTATTCCGGGTAGCCGCTGGTGTGTGTCGAATGGGCGTAATGTGCGATTTTGGGCTGATCCTTGGATTGATGAACACTGCCTTATGAATTATGCTTCTGTCCAAATCAGTAATCAGGCCCAACAACTTCTTGTTTCTGATTTTTGGGCCCCTGGTCAGGGTTGGAAGTGGGCCGAGATTGGGAATAAGCTGCCTCCTTCGCTTTGCCTTCGTTTGGCGTCTTTGGCCCTACATGAAGATGCTGATTTTGAGGATACTCTTTCTTGGAGGCTTTCTTCAACAGGACAATATTCGGTTTCTACTGCCTATGATTTTATATCTAAGGCAAACTGTGGCATTCATGTAGACCGTGTTATTTTTTTAACTATTTGGAAGCTTGATGTGCAGGAGCGCGTCCGTGTTTTTCTATGGCTTGCTGTGAAGGGTGTGATCCTTACGAATTTAGAGCGGGTTAGGCGTCATTTCGCCACAAATACCCTTTGCTCGATGTGCACTAGTGAGGAGGAGTCGTCGATTCATCTCTTCCGTGATTGTCCTCAAACATTACGGTTTTGGGATGAGCTTCACCCTCCTCTGACCAGGGAAGTATTTTTCCAATCTGACTTTACAGTTTGGTTTAGGGTTAATATTTCCTGTGATCACATTTTTGCTGGAGGATTAAATGGGCAAATTTCTTTGCTATATCTCTTTGGTGGATTTGGAAATGGCGTAATGCTTTTGTGTTTAACCAGACACCGTTGAGATTACAAACGGAGAGAGTGGCTTTTGTTATACAACAAGCAGCGGATTACCGGGTTGCTAAAGCTCATACAAGGATGCAAAGTGTGACTCATAGTACCGAGGAGTGTTATATTTTATGGCATCGTCCAGGAGTTGGGTGCGTCAAGATTAATACGGATGGCGCTGTTCGGGAAGGTGGTTTGGCGGCGGCTGCTGGGGCCATTCAGGATTGTGATGGTAAGTGGCTTATTGGTTTTGTGCATAATATTGGTATTTGTACGGTCCCAATGGCCGAGTTATGGGGTGTGTTTCAAGGGCTGAGTCTTGCTTGGAGCAAGGGCTACAGGAGGGTTGAGTTGGAGGTTGATTCACAATTGGTGGTTCTTCTTCTTGGTCGGCCTATGGAGCGTAGTCATCCACTCTTTAGTCTGGTATCTCGATGCCAAGACTTCATTCGTAGAGACTGGTCTATTCAGTTTCGTCATATTTATAGAGAAGCTAATAGTGTAGCTGACTTTTTAGCTTCTTTTGCTTTTTCGTTTAGTATAGGTCTTCATGTATTGCTTGACCCGCCGGAGGGTGTTTTACCTTTTATTTCTGCTGATGTTAGGGGTCGGGCTATCCCCCGTTTGCTGACTACTTAGCCCTTTTTTTCTATTAATAAAATGCCCCTAGAGGGCCCGGAGAGTACCGCCTCTCCTTCTACCAAAAAAAAAAGAATTCTCTGGAAGTTTGTATAAATCTCCATTTTATATGTGTGCATGAAAGTCGGGTGCTTTTGAATGTGTCACCTCCAATTAGCTATAAATAGGCACATATAGGTTGAATTTTGGGCATCGATCAAAATCGATCGAGTGAGTGTGTGAGGTGCAGTTATAAGTCCCGGGTGTATTGTCACGACTATGGTTTAAATAAAACAATTCCTTATCCTATAAAATAAGAAGCGTTTAGAGCCGTTGGATCAAGGTGATCTAAGGGCTGATGTTATATCCCTTTAAGAGACGCGGTGACATTTTTGTAATTTATCGGAAATACAAGAGGGCATCGCTATCGTGAAAAAGTGCATCGCTAAATACAAAAAGTGCATTAGTAAGCCGAAAAAGTGCAAGAAAAAATGAAGCCAACAGGGCATGCACTCCATGTTCAGTTCACTGTAAACCATCATCCTACGAGTCCAATTGACTCGATTCTGATTGAACTCAATCGCCCAAAATATTTGGGTTTAGTAATGCACTTTTTGGTATATCGTAATGCACTTTTTCACTATATCGATGCACTTTTGTAATTTCGATAAATTACGAAAATGCCACCGCGTCCCTAATTTCCAAGAATATGAACCCTTGGATCACCTTGATCCAAGGGTTCTAAACGCTCCTTATTTTATAGGATAAAGTGTTGTTTTATTTGAACCAAACTCGTATTGTCACATATTATTGTTAGATTATATTATCTCTTGTGGGTTGTCTTTTCATTGATAATTAATATATAGTACAATGACTTATACAAGCTAGGGTTTCACCTAGAATATTTGCAAGATTATATTATATTTTATCAAAACAAGAGGGACCTAACAATAAGACAATCTCTAAAATTAAGAAATAATTGGCAAGACAAGCCCTTTATGAATATGACAGCGAATTGATAGGATCGAAGGAAGGAACATGTAGAACTCAAATGTATCCAAGTGTAACCTTCTCACGAACAAAATGAATATCCGACTCAATATACTTGGTATGCTAATGTTCTACCAAGTTGTTGGCCAGATAAGTGGCAGACAAATTATCTGTATAAATCATCGTTGCACTAGAGAGTGGAAAATTCAAATGAAGAAGAAGATTACGAAGCCATGAGCATTCTGTCAACTCAAGAGATGACAGATTGTCATTTAGAAGACCAGACAACCAAAGTATCATTTAGGAAAACATAATACCTTGTAGTGGAGCGATAGGTGTCCGAACAACCCGCCTAGTCGATGTCAATATACCCGATCAAGGTAGGAGAAGGCAACATCGTAATTGATGTGATCTGAAGGCGTCGGGTCACGATTCTTCCAAGGATCCAATCTAGAGGCCTTCAAACCCCTTGTTCAAAAGGTTCAGCTTACGATGACTCGACTTGTGAAACCTTGACACACGCAACCAAGGGTTTGACTTGGATGAGTTGGGATATGACACGATGGGATCGAGCTTGGTGAAAGGATGAGAATTAGATTTGGTAAAGGGATGAGAGATTAGACATTGGTAACGTCCAAACCAAATGAAGGAGAAACATTCATCTCGAACTCAACTTTAATTAGTCAAACTAGGCGTGCCAAAACAAGGGAGTGGAGGCCAACCTTTATATAGGGGTGGATCCAAACCCTAAAACGAACAAGGCTAAATGGACTAGGGTTTGCATGCAAGTAAGGCCAAACACCCAAAGCCCAAAAACCAGAAATAGTAAAAACCCAAAACAAGTAATGCCTTACAATGGAAAGTAATAATAATAGAAATATCTAATAAATAAGCTAAAGATGGCTAAGCCTTCAACCAAAGTGAAAACCATGGTGTAATGATGCAACCTTGTTGCGGGACGCGACGGATCTTTGCGGTGTTTGAGTATTGGGTCTCGAGAGTGTGCGGCGGAAGGCTTTGAAAGACTCAAATCAACGTTGGATTGACCAAGTGTGACACGAACAAACACGAACAAGCAATGAACGAAAGCTTTGTTTGATAATAAAAGGGGCGGCGCAATGACACTAAGATAAAATAAGGAGAACCCTCAACTTTATTAAACCCTAAGTGTGCGCTAAATTGAAATAACAAACATAGCACCCTATATATAGGTGCGGCTAATGAAAAGGAAACCCTAATGATGCGGCGCGCCTAGGGCTTGGACGCAGCCAAGGCCCATCGACGCAAGTGTAAAGCCCGTAGGCGCAAGGCCCATAAATGACCTTCTAAGTATATAAAACTACTAATAGTAATGTTCGGAAATAGAAAACAAGCTAAAAATAGTATAAAATATGCATGTCGTCCGTGGCCGGCACCGAGGTGTCAAGACAAGGCTGTCGCGAGTCTGGCGCGGCGTGGCAAGGTCCGGACACGGCGCTGGAACGGGCGCTGGCGAAGCTAAGGCGTTGGCACGCGCGACTTACCGAGGCTTCCGAGAACCTCAAGCTGTGATCCGGTTCCGAAGCTTGGCACGAGAGTCTGGCCTGAGCTTGCAAGAAACTCAAGATGCGACTCGAGTCCGAGCGCTGGCGTGAAGGACGAGTCTTGGGTGGTTGGTTCCGAAGACTCGACCCGAGGTTCTAGCACGGCGATGAAACAAATGGTGTCGAGCGATGGTGCGATGTATGGCGTGCCGTGGCCTGCGGATCAGCGTGACACAAGGGATTGTGTCGCTGTCTCGATGGCCCGAGCCCTGGCACGGGTGACGGCGCCATCCGAGCGCAGTGTGAAAGACTCGGCCTCATGACTAGCATCCAAGGCAGGGGTCACATCACCCTACCCCACTTGGTTGGGAAACGTCCCCGTTTCCTCATAAGCGGGCTCGACATAGGGGGAGAGATCTGCAACATTGACAATGGAATGAACCGAATACTTGCCTGGGAGGTCGATCTTGTATGCGTTGTCCCCGATGTGCTCCAAGACCTTGAAAGGACCGTCTCCTCGTTGATGAAGCTTGGTTTTCCGTGCGTCCGGAAAATGATCCTTGCGGAGATGCAACCAAACTAGATCTCCGGGGTTGAAAACGAGGTGTCGGCGCCCCTTGTTGTGTTGCGCCTCATACTGCGCTGCTCGACGCTCCAATTGGATTCTGGTCCGCTCGTGCAAGCGGCGAATGGCATCGACGCGATTGGCCGCGTTGATGTGCTCGCCGTTCTTCAAAGGCCGTGGCACCAAATCCATAGGAGAGTGTGGGTTGAGCCCGTAGACCACCTCAAACGGGGTCTTTTTTGTCGTCGAGTGTTTGGACGTGTTATATGAAAACTTAACAAAAGGAATTAGATCCTCCCACCGGCATGGGTTTTGTTTGAGCACCGTCCGAAGAAGGGTGCCCAAAGTCCGATTGGTGACTTCAGTTTGACCATCGATTTGGGGATGATAAGTAGTAGAAAACAATAATTGTGTACCTATCTTTCCTCACAACGTTCGCAAAAAGTGGCTACAAAACTTGGTGTCCCTATCGCTAATACTAGTTCTAGGCACACCATGTAGCTTCACGACATGTTCAAAGAACAAGTTTGTGATTTCAGTCGCATTGTTGTTCCTTTTGCATGGCACGAAGTGAGCCATTTTGGAGAATCGGTCCACAATTAAAAAAATCGAATCTCTTCCGCGCTTTGTCATTGGAAGGCCCGTGATAAAATCCATAGAGAGATCTTCCCACGGGGTATCCGGAATTGGCAAGGGCGTGTATAGGCCGTGAGGTTGTGAACTCGATTTTGCGGTTTGGCACGACACACAACCTCGGCAATACTTGTGAACATCAGACACCATGTGAGGCCAAAAGAAATGTTCACGAAGTGCTGCTAAGGTTTTGGGTATGCCAAAGTGGCCTCGGCCATCATGAGCTTCCTTGAGCAAAAGATGCCTCACGGACGAGCTCGGAATTCATAGCTTTTCGGGACAATAGAGGTATCCATTGTCCAAGAACTAGGACTCATGGATCCGATTGTGCTCGAGGTTCTCCATGATCGGTTTAAAGAAATGATCATGCAAATATAACTCCTTAATCAAGGAGAACCCGAGCAAATTGGCATGTAGAGTAGTAAGTAAGACATACCTGCGCGAGAGAGCGTCGGCCACGATGTTCTCTTTCCCCTTCTTGTGGGCGATAACATACAGAAAGGTTTCCATATATTCCACCCATCTAGCATGGCGTCGATTCAGAGTTGTTTGACTCTTTAAATAAGCTAAGGCCGCGTGGTCCGTATGAATGACGAACTCGCTTGGCCAAAGGTAGTGCTGCCATGTTTTTAAAACCCGAATCAAGGTTGGGTATTCAAGGTTGGGTATTCAAGGTTGCCCCCTTAATTTTTCGCTAAAGTAAGCAATGAGACGTTTTTCTTGGAGGAGTACGCCGCCTATGCCATAGTCGGAGGCGTCGCACTCGACCTCAAAGCGCTTAGTAAAGTCTGGCAATTGCAAGACCAGAGAGCTGCATAAAGCGTCCTTTAAGGCCTGAAAGGCGGCCTCATGGATGAGCATCCACTTGATTGTGGTTGCCTTCTTGGTATGATTGTGGAGAGGCCAGGCGATGGAACTAAAGTCCTTGATGAATCACCGATAGAACCCTGCGAGCCCTAAGCAGGATCGAACCATCGTTGAGGTTGTAGGGGTGGGCCACTCTCAGATGGCGTGGATCTTGTCTTCATCCACACGAAGGCCATCCTTGGACACAACGAAACCAAGAAAGTTCGTCATGTCCATGCAAAAACAACACTTAGCAATGTTTACATACAAATTGTGCTCGCGAAGGCAATCTAACACCATCCTAAGGTGCCTCGCGTGAGATTCTAAGTCCTTCGAAAAAACAAGAATGTCGTCAAAATACACGACGACAAAACGTCCCAAAAATTTGCGAAAAACAAAGTTCATGAGCCGCAGAAAAGTACTAGGGGCGTTTGTCAAGCCAAAAGGCATGACAAGCCATTCTTACAAACCATGATTGGTTTTAAATGCGGTCTTCCACTCGTCGCCTTCATGCATGCGGATTTGATGGTATCCGCTACGGAGATCGATCTTAGAAAATAAGGTTGCACCGTGGAGCTCGTCAAGCATGTCGTCCAACCGCGGGATCAAATGCCTATACTTCACTGTGATTTGATTTATGGCTCCGCAGTCGACGCACATGCGCCACGAACCATCTTTCTTCGGCACGAGAATCACCGGCACGGCGCACGGGCTCAATGACTCTCGGACAAAACCCTTGTCCAAAAGCTCTTGAACCTGTCGTTGGAGCTCTTGTGTTTTCTTTGGTGAAGATCTATACGCTGCCCTATTTGGTAGAGATGCACCTGGCATGAAGTCGATCTTGTGCTCAATTCCTCGGATCGATGGCAACCCCTCCGGAAGCTCGTCCGACATCACATCTTCATATTCCTTCGAAAGAGACACAATAGAAGGGGGAAGCTTATGATCCAAAGATTTAGTAATGGAAAGAAAAGGACATAAAATGAAACAAGAAAGACTCTCCTATATAGATTTGGTGATGTCACGACGTCAGGCCAAAAGTAAACGGTCTTGGCACGTCCCTAAAAGGGGTGGCTCGGCGTCCTCACTCGTTCTAGATGGTTCTGGGGTGCCTTTTGGATATGTTGTAGCCCCTGGAATTTGAGGAGGCCGGAATGGCCTTGGAAATGCCTGTAAACTCGTCCCGAAGTTCCTAGAATCCGAATGTCCGTGCTGCGACGGCGTGGTGTGCTACGGTAGGCGAGGTTGGCGGCGGTCCCTTGCTCAAATGCATTTCCCCTGGGCGTTTTTTCTTCAAATCTGTTGGAAATTCCAAATGAATGGCTTTACCACCAGAAACGCCAATGGAATTGTCGGAAAGCTGTTGTAGGCCGGCGTTCGGCGCGGCACCGGCACCACGGGACAGATTCTGGCGGTTCGACTCCGGCTTCTCTCGGCGCTTCACATCTCCAGCATCATGTTGGACGGAATTAAGTGGTTTGGTACTGGGAACGCCGCTGGACTCCAATTTCTTGGCTTGTGATGCCGAAGGCGTTTCGCTCGGCGCGACGGTGCCCTTGTCACTAGTCTTTTGTCGTTGCTTTTCGGCTTCGTCCTACAAGGCTTCAATAGTCGACATAGGTAAGAGAGCCACACACTTCCCGTGGAAATTGAACATGTAAGTGTTCAAAAACCCGTCGTGAAGCACGCAACTAGAGGTGTGTGGCGTCCATAGGCGTTACGTCACATAAAATTGAATCGAAATAAGCACCAATTGAGAAAGAGAAAATCACTTGCATGTCAACCCAGTCGCCGCCGTCGTTGGATATCCATTGAAGCTTGAACGGCTGCGGATGCGATGTGGTTGGCAACTTGAAGTGATCAACAACCTTCTTAGAGAGGAAATTTGCACAACTTCCCGAGTCAATAATCACGCTTAAGGACACGTTATTAACCAAGCAAAGGGTGTGGAACAATTGCTCCCGTTGATCGGTTTTTGGTGCCTCTCACATGCTTAAATCTTGGCGTATTACCAATTGAAGTTTGGAGACGCCAATAGCTTCCGAAGGATCGCACTCCAACTCGGTTTCGTCGGCTAAAGGCGCCTTGATCTCGTCCTCTTCTTGTCTCTCGTATGGATCCCCTTGAGCCGTAAATAACACATTTTTCTGGTTTGGACAATTACGCATAATATGCCCACGGCCCCCGCATTTGTAGCAAGCCATGTCGCGAGCACGATCGGCGCTCAGCGCGGCGTTGTGGTCCCTTGCGGCGGCTGGTGCCGTGGATGTGGTCTCGGCCTTGGCCATAGAACCTGTCTTAGCATTTGGCACAGAAGAAGGTGCACGGTTAGTAGAAACATTTAATGGACTAGGGGTCGATGCATACCTCGTGTTGGACCAATTGGATTTGGCATGCATTTCTTGCTTATTGATTTGCATCGCCGTATGCACTAAGTTGTTGAGATCCTTAATCGGAAAATTTTCCAAATGATCTTAGATCGATTGCCTTAGACTCTAAATAAATCGAGTCCTCATAACCGATGGAGAGACGCTCATGCCGGCCTTAAAAAACATGTCTTCAAGCTTTGCAAAGTATTCTTCCGGGGTCATGGAGCCCTGTTTTATGCGCATGATCTCTATGTGCATCTTGTCCTTATAATCCGCTGGGATGTATCTCTTCTTCCGAATATACACAAGTTGATGCCACTCTCGAATGAGGGGCTTGCCTTTCCAAAACCTTTCGGACTCACATCGGTTCCACCACGTTCGAGCGGCACCATAGAAATTTAAGGTCACAACTTCGACCTTTTCATCATCTTCATAACCTAGATGTCGGAGCGTGTGCTCTGTACCCTGTAACCACTCAATGAAAACATCAGGATCATAAGTAATGTAAAAGGGTTCGAATTTAACCTTGATGTCGTGGCGGTTGTGGCGTGGATCATGAGCATCGCGGCGATCATTGTCTCGGCGCGGACTGTCGTGTCGAGGCGAATGCGTGTGCCGATCGCATCGGTGATGAGGCGACCCGCGATTGAACCCGTCGTCTCCATCATCCGGATCATCACCGTCGTTCGGGCGCCGAGGACGCCTGCCATCACGACCCTTGTCGCACCGCTGTCGGTTGTTGTCCTTGCGAGCCGAGTCATAGGCACGGTCATCTTCCTTGCGGTTTTTGGCTAGGCGCGGTGGAGGAATCCAATCGGATGGCCGATTGTCATGCTCCTCGGCATCCTGTACCTACGGATGATCAAAACTAGACTCGTTAGAATAATCACTAAATTCTTCATAATGATCTTCAAAATCTGAATAAGGACTCCGAGCACTTTGATGCTCGAGATCGTCCTCGACTCTGTATGCGTCGGGGTCGTAGTACTTGGCCTCGTGCTTCCGCTTTGGGGTTTCGTATACATATGCCGGCGACTTATGCTTTTTCTTTTTCTTTTTAGGGTCACCACTAGTGTGTTGACGTCTATACTCTTCGGAGTCATACTCGTCACTGGAATATACGTCGTACACTTACGTGTCCCTATAATCTCGCGCCATTTGATAGCGATCCGCGGTCCGGGGATCACCATCGTGCCGATCAACTTGGCGACTTTCTTTTATCGACTCCATGTGATGCATGGTGCCGAATTGTGATGAAGGTTGGGCATGTCCTTTTCCCTTGGCACAAGCTCGCGCCATGTCGTCTGCGGAAACTCCCGGATTGGCATGTACTTCCGAGGAGAGCACATGTGCCTATGGTACAGTGTGCTTAGACCGTGCCTGGCTCTCGGCCAAGAGACGCTCGAGCTCCTCGATCCGAGCCAAGGCCTCAGGTGAAAAATTCTGGTTTGGTTGATGTTGTTGCGACGCCGGAAGAGTGTTCTTGTCTCGGTTGTCTTCATTACCTGACTCCGAGACCGTACCTATAGTAACACCACTCATCGCAGTAAGATGTTCACAAAAAAAGCAACGAGTTGAAGGTTCGCTTAAGTTAGCCGACCCTTAATGTTCAAACCACACGAACACACTAGGATAGGCTAGGCTATAGGTCACTCAACTCGATCAATGATATATGGATCAGAAAAACAACAAAGCAAGCAAGGCAAGACACAATGTAGAATTGCAATGCGAAACTAAACAAGCAAGAGCAATCGGCGTTTTTAGGGTTGCCGAAAATAAAAGATTAGATTTGGAGAGATCTTGCCTTATTTTGGCTTGCGATCTTCCAAAGATTTTTTTTATAAAATCGAGATATCTTACCTTATTTTGGTTTCTGATATCCGATTCGTTTTTTTTAAAACACCGATCTCTAGGGTTTCTCTTCTAGAGATAAGAAGAAAAATAACAATCGAAAGCAACACAAGATATACTCAAAGATGCAAGCAAAGAAATCGGCAAAACAAAACCCTATTGTGCAAGCAACTAGCAAGACAAAGTGTAATCTTCACCAAAATCAATCGATCAAGCGAGTATGGTCAAGGCTGTTTTTTTTATAATTTACGTGAACAAGAAAAAAAATTCTGGCCCTAGATGAAGGTTTACGAAGTGGAGGATGAATCTAGGGTTGATGCAGCGGAATGGATCATGTGAGAATGAACAAAGAAGGATGTAGCGAGACTTACTCAAACCGTGGCTCTGATACCAGTTGATGCGACCTTGTTGCGGGACGCGACAGATCTTTGCGGTGTTTGAGTATTGGGTCTCAAGAGTGTGCGGCGAAAGGCTTTGAAAGACTAGAATCAATGTTGGATTGACCGAGTGCGACACGAACAAACACGAACAAGCAATGAACGAAAGCTTTGTTTGATAATAAAAGGGGCGGCGCAATGGCACTAGGATAAAATAAAGAGAACCCTCAACTTTATTAAACTCTAAGTGTGCGCTGAATTGAAATAAAAAACATAGCACCCTATAATAGGTGTGGCTAACGAAAAGGAAACCCTAATGATGCGACGCGCCTAGGGCTTGGACGCAGCCAAGGCCCATCGGCGCAAGTGTAAGGCCCGTAGGCGCAAGGCCCATAAATGACCTTCTAAGTATATAAAACTACTAATACTAATGTTCGGAAATAGAAAACAAGCTAAAAATAGTATAAAATATGCATGTCATCCTTGGCCGGCACCGAGGTGTCAAGACAAGGTTGTCGCGAGTCTGGCGCGGTGTGGCGAGGTCCGGACACGGCGCTGGCACGGGTGCTGGCGCTCGCGACTTCCCGAAGCTTCCGAGAACCTCAAGTTGCGATCCGGTTCCGAGGCTTGGCACGAGAGTTTGGCATGAGCTTGCAAGAACCTCAAGACGCGACTCGAGTCCGAGCGCTGGCGTGAAGGACGAGTCTTGGGTGGTTGGTTCCGAGGACTCGACTCGAGGTTCTAGCACGCCGATGAAACAAATGGTGTCGAGCGATGGTGCGATGCATGGCGCGCCGTGGCCTGCGGATAAGCGCGACACAAGTGATTGTGTCGTGGTCTCGATGGCCCAAGCCCTGGCACGGGTGACGGGGCCATCCGAGCGCAGTGTGAAAGACTCGGCCTCCTAACTAGCATCCAAGGCAGGGGTCGCATCATGTAGGGTGCCTCGAGCTATACAGAACCAACTCGGGGCTAGGTCGCATCAGTAATGGTGATGCCAAGTGATATAGTGGCATGCACATACCAAATAATCTACTTCAGTGTAGAAAAGTGATTTTACCGGGATACTATTGAATGGGCAAATATGTTGAATAACATATGTGATGTAAAGTCGGGTAAAAGTGAGATACTATAAGGAAGGGATCGGGATCTTGTAAAGAATGGGATGCGAAACAAAAGGTTTGGCTTCCACGTTGAGCTTAGTGCCTGGACCGACTAGAGTCACAACAAGATAACAAGAGGCCATACCAGCCCAATCAACAATCTCACGGGCATATTTCTCATGTGATAAGAACAAGCCAGACGAAGCAAAAGTAGTAGAGATGCCCAAGAAATATGATCACGGGCCCAAATTAGGCAACACAAACTCACAACCAAGGAGAGAGATAATGTCCGTTCATAAGGACTCAGAGGAATCCATAAGCAAAATGTCATCGACATATGGGAGAAGATAAGCCATAGAAGAGTCACGACGAAGAATAAATATGGAGGAGTCACACCTGCTACTTGTAAAACCGATACGATACAAAAAAGAAGAAAACCGCTAGTACTAGGCTCGAGGCACTTGTGTAAGATCATACAAAATTTCATCAAAAGACACACATTCTTAGGTCAGTTAGGATCCACAAATCCATGTAGATGAAACATGAACACAATCTCCTTAAGATGACCATGCAAAAACGCATTCTTGACATCTAACTGATCAATCTGCATAGAGCACGAAACTTACAAGTGTAAAACTGTGCGGATCGTGGCATATTTAACAACCGGGCTGAAAGTCTCATCACAATCAATACCAATCTTCTAGGGCTGACCATTAGAAACAAGTCAAGCCTTGTACCGTAGAAAGGAACCATCAACTCAAAATTTGTACCTGGAGAGCCACATGCATCATAATACATTGACCCTAGACGATCGAGGATCCAAAACCCAAGTACCATTACTAATTACTAAGAGCACAATATTCATCATTCATGGTAGCATACCAATTCGGGTTAAAGAGGGTTGATTTAAGTGAGTTTAAAATGGGATAAAGATTGTCAGAGGTGTTGGAAGATGTAGTGTTGAGGTCAAATAGGTGGCAGGGTTTAATTACTCCATATTTACCACCAGTAGTCATTGGGTGAATGTTTTGAGTCAGTGTGGCTCGGGGGAGGGGGGGGGTGGATGGGCTTGGGGACAGGCTCGACAAGGGGTTCTATGGGTCCGGGGAGGTGTTAGGAAAGTGCGACATTTGAATAGAAATCACGGGTGAAGATGAGGGCGGGGGATCGACTAAAGAGATTGCTGTCGGCGAGCCAAGAAAAAACAAGGAATGAAGAGAGGACGGGGAGTCATCTAGAAACTCATACGAATTATAAGGGGAAGGACGAGATTGAGCAAAAGGAAAGACAAATTCTTCTATAGTGACATGATGAGCGACAAAGATTTTATTTGAACTAAGATCAAGACATAGGTATGATTATCTGAGTACCCGAGGAAGATTCAAGGATTGGAGCGACATTGAAGCTTATTAGAGGTTTGAGTAGACATGATTGGGTAGAAAATACAACCGAAGACTCGGAGGTGAGTACAAAGAGGAGTGCAATTATACAAAAGATGAGTGAGACTAAGACCATGAGAGTTGGGTGAGGGCATAATATTAAGGAGATAGACGACTAGGGTGACCGCAAATGGCCATAAGCAAGAGGGGATGGAGGCGTTGAATATAAGGTACAAACCAAGTTGTTGATAGTTCTAATGACACATTCGACTTTCCCATTTTGAGATGATGTATAAGGGTAAGAAAAGTGAAACGAGATCTTGTGTTTTTTTACAATGAGTGAAACTCCCTATTGTCAAATTCTTTGCCATTATTGCATTAGAATGTTTTAACAAGACAATTAAATTGAGTTTGCACGTATTGATGGAATTTAATGAATTGGGCATAGTCTTGTGATATGAATTTTAGTGGAAAAATCCATAAAAAATGAGAATAATCATTAAGAAACGCAAGATAATATTTGTGACTAGTAGAACTAACAATGTGAGATATCCATAAGTCGCTATGAATTAAATGAAAAAGGGGCAATTGTAAACATCCTAGACCGAAGAAAAGGGAGACGAATATGCTTCCCTAATTGACACGAATAGAAAAGAGAAGAATCATATACTTTATTACAATTGGATAAAATAAACTTTCTAAGTAAATTAAATATAGGACCTCTTGGATGACCGTAGCGAGCATGCCAGACACGAGACGAAATGAAAGACAAGGAGACAAGGTTGGGCGTGGTGGTGATGTGATATAGATCGTCGGAGCTAGTGCGTCTTATTCGAGGAATTCCCATTTAAAGATCTTTCAGAAAAAACCATTAAAGTCAAATTCCACAATTACATTGTTATTAGAGGTAAACTTTCGAATAGAAACAAGATGTTTAATTAGGTTTAGGGCAATGAGGACATTTTTTAGGATAAAAGGGTGCTTTAGTGTGGCTAGATGGGCATCTCTATAATCTAAAGTTGGTGACCTTTGTCCATAACTTAGTTGGAGTAAAGATACAAAGTCACCGTGTTGAATGATTTCAATAAATCGATGGTTGGCAACTACCCATTCGCATCGGAGAAGACAATGTGTGCCTATTGTTTAGAGGGATGTGGCATCGGGCCTAGAATGACCTGAGATGGAACAGAAAAAATGGACACGATGTTTGATTCCATAAAGAGTATGGACAAGTGTTCGGTTGTTTTTTATGGCATGCAGTGACGTGCATCCAACCTAGCGGGGTACATTGGAAGTGAATCGCACCACTGCCTCGCCCATGCCTACGACCTTGTCGCATTTGCATCCCCAACCGTTCTTGTTGTTTTTGTTTCCATGTCTAACATTGTTGGACTTAGATGGTGGTGTAGTTAGCCTCATAGGTTGAGTGGCGGGTGGTGTGAACATTGTGGCTGCCAAGGCTTTGGATCCGGCGAGTAGGGAATTACGCTTCTCTTGGTGGGTTTCTTCAAGCAGAATCATCAATTTAGCTTGCGCAAAATTAGGCAATGGATCTTTTTGTTGAATGGGACTAGCCACAATGACGAATTCAATGGATAACCCAACAATGAACTAAATGACCATCTATCGCTGAGAGACAAGAGAATCAACATAAGACAACTAGTCAAATAAGTCTTTCAAGTGCTGACAATAATATGAGACCAATGAGCGGATTCAAGACGACATTGGGCGAACTCGTTCTGAAGTAGACTGCATGATAGGCTTTGTTGTCATGGAATATGTTCTTCAATCTTGTCCATGATGAGAGTGCCATAACGTTCGGCTCAAGTATGATGAGAAACAGGTCGGTCGAAATTGATGCATAGATCCATTGCAGAATGACGGCATATAGTTGATCCCATAAAATATCATCAACGTCAACCGAGCGTGGCACCGACGGGCCAATGTGATCGAGAACCTGATGAGCCATGGAAGCAACTCAAAACAACTCAGCCCACGAGTTATACTTAGTGTTGGTGAAATCTAAGATGAACGGAATGATGTTCTTTATATTCGAGACTACAAGTGTCGAGTGAAACTATGATTTGGAGGAATTGGAGGACAAATACAAGTCCAAGTGCAAGAGTTGTGATTTCGAATCCAAGACGATCAGATTCTTAGGATCGATCATTATCGGTGTTTTATTATTGGTTTCGTCATCCATGAGTGCAGACTGAGAGGGAGTTCAGACGAAGCCGAGGGGAGTAGTGTGATGGAGGGAAGCAACCAATCTCAAGGATCATTCAGAGAGTTTAGGACCGGAGATGTCGTGCGCTACGAGAGAGAGAGAGAGAGAGAGACAAAAAATGATCGGCCCATCAAGGAAGAGGACGGTGGTGCAAGGAGGGATTGAGTTTAGGGTTAGGCTCGTGAATCGTGATACCATGTTAGATTATAGAATCCCCATTAGACTTGCATTTATTTCCATTGATAATCAATATATAGTGCTTTCCATGCAAGCTAGGGTTTTACGTAGAATATTTACAAAGGTATTATAAGGTCCGGTTCAGGTGCGAATGGGCGCCCAAGTGCGAAATAAAAAAGAACAGGAGCCGTTGGATCAAGAAAAATCAAAGGTGTTGATCATTTCACTTAAAAAGGGGAAAAAAACGGCACGGGCGAATTATTGGCGAATTATTCGCGTATTTTTGAAAAAAAACGGAAATTGGACACGCGCCCAGATTGTTCATCAGTATTGTGGATTTGTTCATCAATAATGTGGATTTGTTTATCAAAACTGTGATTTTGTTTATCAAAACTGTGATTTTGTGCATAAATAAACTATTGCTTGTGCATCAAAAATCTATTGTTTGTACATAAAAAATGAATAAATGTGTATCAAAATTACATGCAATATGTTCATCAACATTGTGATTTTGTTCATAAAAAACGAAAATATTTATTCATTGGTTTTGGCATATTTGTTCATCGGTTTGTACATATTTGTTCATTAGTAACATCAATTTGTTCACTGGTTTATGCATATTTGTTCATTGCCTTTTTCACATAATTGTTCATTACTAGATGCATATTTGTTCACTAGTAACCTCAATTTGTTCATTGCTATATGCATATTTGTTCATTAATAACATCAATTTGTTCATAGCTAAATAAGGCACAAGCACTCCTCTTCGATTTATTGCTATCTCGTTCTCTTAGCATACACCATTGATTGCAAAGTCAAATTCTTTATCTATTATCTTTTGCATTCAAGTTTCTATATCAAAATTATCTTAATTTGGTACTATATATATTGAGCACTTCATTCGTATTGACAAGTTAGCCTTAAAGCACTTCATTCGTATTATACTTTGAATTCAAGATAGCCTTAAAGCACAAAATAAATGCAAAAATGCACAAATAGATAGTCCTAAATGTACAAGTTGATGGTATTAATAGTCCTAAATGTACAAGTTGATAGCCTTGACACATAAAACATAAGTTTATTTCAATTTACAAATAAGGGTATAATAATGAACAAATAAGGTTATATCAATTAGCAAATAAGGGTAAATCCATGAACAAATAGGGTATATCAATGAACAAATAATGGTATATCAATGAACAAAAAAAAAGTATACTAATGAACAAATAATGGTATACCATGGCTATATCAATGAACAAATAGGGGTATATCAATGAACAAATACGAGTATATCAATGAACAAATATGAGTATATCAAAACTAATTATATGTACATAAAAAAACTACATAATATTGTATTCCTACACATAAATAAGGTTAAAAAATAAAATTAAAAATTAAAAAAGTTCGAAATCAATGAACAATGTTATCGAAAACTCAATGCATAATTAGTTAGTATTGATGAACAATTGGTGAATATTGATGAACAAATCGCTATTTCTGATAAACAAACTGGGCGTGTCTCATAAAAACGTACTTTTCGAAAAATTCGTGAATAATTCGGGAAAAATTCGCCCGTGTCGTATTTTATTGAAAAATACGCGAATAATACGGGAAAAATTCGTCCGCGTATTTTATTTTTTTTAATGAATGTTTAATCAGGGACGTTGATTTTTTGGAATGAACGATCGAGATTTATTCTTATTTCCAACACAGGCGACCATTCGCACGAGACTTTTTCTCTTATATTATATGCTATCAATTTTATATACACCGCTGATCTTTACTCTGGATGCTCTTTGAGATATGTTCAAACAAACACCGGGTATATCACCTATTTTTTAATAGTGATGAGACTGCAAAATCTTGCAAAAGTTCTCTTATGGATTTCGTGAGGCACCTCGTAATTGTTTTTCCAAATTTTCTGCTACTCTTCATCAATTTGGTTTTCGTCAAAGTAAGGTTGATTAATCCATGTTCTCCTATGGTAGTCATAATGTTATTTTTCAAGTCTTAGTCTATGGCCTTGTTTCACTTTCAACATAAAATCCCTTTCTACCCAAAAAAAATCTACTTTTAATACTCTTGAAATCCGTGCAACTCTCTTTACTTTTTACGTTTTTCGAGACAGTAAAAATCACTTTTCACCCATAAACCCATTTCTAACCACAAGTGAAAATGTTGATGACCTTATTATTGCCAATAATGACTCTTCTACTATCACCCGTTTTAATATTTATACTAGTCTTAGTTTCCGTACCCTGTACGGGATTTTATAGAATTATTATATATATATATATATATATATATAAGCAATAAGGTTTAGATCCTTCACGTTGCACCACCTCAGCTTTTGCCACATGTCGTTCCGGGAATGTGCCACATAGGATTTGTCACATGTCTTCACCATATTAATCCATATATTTTATTTTTAAATTATAATTTTTGATTTGAGAATATTCTAACAAAATCTAAGAGATAATTTTCCTTTTTATCTGATGATACACTTGACAAATAAAAGAAAATATAATACCAAAATGGAGAAAATATTATCAAACAAAAATATAGAATATGTAATATAATATCTAAGGAAAAAAATAAAAAAATATTTAAACATATCTTTTCAATTGATCCTAACAACCATATTAGATAATATACCCAAAAAAATGTCTCCTAGATAAATACACTGATTATGTATAGAATACGACCAAAACAAGCAAACTAAAATTTTGAATATTATAATTTTTAATTAATTATTTTATGATCTATTGGAAACAAAAATATAAAATATGGCATCTTTATATATAATTAAAATCGGTAAGGATTCGAGTCACCATATTGCACCACGTCTGATTTCGCCACATGTCGATTTTACATTAAGCCATGTAGAATTTTAACACACGCCTTTTTTCCTTGCTCCACTTATTTTACATGTCATATAAATTTTAACAATTTAAATTACATGTCATCTTTTAAAGCACTCTAATTTCTTTTTATAATTTACATGTCATTTATGATTTACACATCATTTACCTTATTGATCTACTTTATTGCAAATCAATACTTTTAACACTTGTTGATTGTTTAATGAGCGATAACCATAATCAAAGCAATATTAGATTTTTAAATGAGCAATTTGAGTTCTAGCTACACGCTAGCGATCTTGTTTTTAATGGTGAGGATCTTTTGCTCTTCTTGGAAACACTCTTTAGAAGGTTTCATCGGATTGTTGACCTAGAGAGTGCCCTCTCGCATTCTTGAACTACCTTCGAGTAATCTACAACATTTAATACTCCATACTAGATTGGCGTAGAAATAAGCGAACTCTACCGAGTTTGGTGAATGAGAATTACCGTTGATATTCTGCTTGATCGTTCATAATCTTAATGACATTGACACATATTGTGCCTTCACAACAATGGATGAGACGGTGATTTTCATGGCGCTAAGAAGCCTACTTAATGACTTTCAATAAAAAAATAAACAATTAATTATGTTTTTATTAATTTAGCATATTAGTTATTTACATATTTGTTAACTTTTTTATTAGCAAATTTGTATTGTTACACTATGGATCGGGATACTGTGAAAACAAATCTTATGATAGAATTCAAAATTTAAGTTTAGGACTTTGTAGCAAATCCAATGGAATGTTAAATTATTTTTACAAAGAGATACTCTACAATTCTACATCAGTATTTTTTGAAAAATTATAAAAAAAATTGCGATGTTTTTTTTATGATAAAGAGAATATATAGCCTCAATTCTATACTTTTTTTATTTAAAATATAGATAGATTGTAGGGATAGATTAATGAATTAATTAATATAGGATTATTTTATTTTAGGTAAAAATATAGAATTTAAATGGTACGGAAAGAAAAAATATTGAAAAGATTATATATAACAACTACGTGCTGGCTAAACTACAAAATCGTAAATATCATTTTTTTAAGAATCATTTATTTAAAATATATAAAAGATTGTAGGGTTAGGTAATTTATTAATTATGTAATATAGGATTATTTTATTTTGGGTAAAAATATAGAATGTAAATGGAAAGAAAGATATTGAAAAAATTATATAATCTATATATATAATTAAAACCGCTAAGGATTCGAGCCTCCACATTACGCCACGTCAGATTTTTCCACTTGGCACTCCCACATTACGCCACGTCATATTTTGACACATGTCGCATTTTCTTCGCTCCATTTATTTTACACATCATATTATTTTTGCATATCATTTTACACATCATCTTCTACCACACGCCAATTTAACTGGCTGATTTTTAAATTAACAAATTTACACTGGCTGATTTTTAAATTAAAAAATTTAATTTCCACATCACTTACATTTAATTTGCACATCACTTTCTTTTCTTTAAATATCAAATTGTCAATTTATTATCTTCATTGGGTGATTTTCAAAGAATAAAACATTCTCTACTATAGGGAAACGATTCCAAGAAATTCACTTCCGAACGTTGAGTTTACCCAAGAATGTTGATGGTCAATCCTTCAATTAATTTAAACCTAGAGATTTGATTTCGCTACCATGATTAGAAATTAGAAGAATCCATGCTATGGTCCCAACCTACAAGAATAAACAATGGATTTGGTGTCGATCTTGAAACTCTTCGTGATTACATTCATGTCGATTTTGCAAGTGTTTATCATAGTGGATTGGGAGCTTCCTTATTCATGTCGATTTTGCAAGTGTTTATCATAGTGGATTGGGAGCTTCCTTGTTGATATGAGTTATTCACTTAATTTTTTTCGAATTTAATTTCATATAATTATTTAAATTCTGATTCTTGAAACTTTTATGCAATATTAAGTGTTCACAATCTTTCTCCCAAAGATTCGTTAGTTTTAAAAAAAAATATGATTCTTGAAACTAAGAGATTTTTTTTAACTTGGATAGGGCCAGAGCATTTTTTTTAAAATTAAATTGATATCTTTAAATTGTTAGGATTAAGGATAATACATATCGTATTCTTAGCTTAATTTTGTATCTAATTTTAGGGTATATATTTTCTTTAAAAAAATTGCGGTAGATTCTATTATACACAAATACACAATCAATAGCTGACTAACTAGCCATATAATATTTTTAATATCTTAATGTCCAATTTGGTAATATCCTAATATGGTAGTTCGTACCCATATTATATGTTGGTGATTTGTGAAAGTCATCAATCCATTTGGTGTGAGTTATGAATGGATAAGTGTGGGAACTATCAAGGGTATCGCTTAGGCTTGGGGCGTGTGGGAGGCACGACCTAGTGATCGGCCCAATGGTGGTTCTAAGGGTTGAAAGAGAGGTTGGAATCATGTGGCATCGATGCAAGGATGCTAGAGGCGCGCCTTGATCGATTGGACCCAAGTTGAGGTTCACGACCTAGGGCTGGGCTGGAACCTTGTATGTGCCGAGCACCGTGCGTCGGCGTGGCACGCCGAGACGCACCAGCAGACGCGCGCCTAGTGCTGAGGCACCAGCGTCGGCGCGCCGCTGCGAAGGTGCAAGCGCGCGACAGCCGCGGTTAGGCTAGGCACGCCGAGGGCACTGTTTTGAGTGTTTTGCAAATGTGGCTTGATTCATGTAATGAATTGGCAATGTGATGATTCCTAGGTTGAGAAATAAATCTCAAGGACCATGTGGCAAAATTTGAGAGCTAACCAAAGCTTGGAACCTCGGTTTTAAGCTAGCTCAAGTTAGGAGCTGTTTTTGGTTTGAGTTGGGTTTGAGCTAGGGCGTTGACCTTTTGGCTTCGCGAAAGCTTCACCGAGCCTCGTAGGGACGAGACGGACATTTCATGTCTCGAGCATGTGGGCGCGACAAGCTAGCTCGGAGCTAGCTTCCCATTGGTTTGGGCCGCGCGCCTCATGGGCCTTTTTGGGCTTTGCCTTGAGTTTTGGATAAGGATGAAGTTTGAAATTTGAAAGTTAGTTGAGGGAAGTTACCAAGGTGGTTATAACAACTTTCCTATTTCTTGTCCTTGATTTTCTCCTTAATTTTCTCAACAAAATAACTTCCCATTTCTCTCTCCATAACCGTCCATCCTCTTGCCTATAAATAGAGATGGGACGCCTCTTGTTCAAGAGTTCGAGAATTTATTCTCTCAAGAGGGTCGTGAGTTCTAACAAAATCACGAGAGTTGTGTTTGATTGTTCTATATCAATTCACAAGACACTTATTGAAGAACGAGGTGCGTATATATGCAATGATGATACATGTTTGCCACATGTTCATTGTATAGCAACGTTTTATCTCACAACGTTATTGTGGTTTATCCCTGGGCATATTAATAGGGACAATAAACGTTGAAGGAAAGCGGGGTTTCACCCCGTGACTCGTTGCCTTATCTAGTCAAGTCATGTTGTTTATGCTTTCAAAGTTTCAACTTGTGGTTTTCATAAACTAACTTCATTCGGCGGTGATTACCCTTGTGGTCTACACCCAACGAGATTACCTTCGGGTCTACTCACGAGATTACCCTTCGGGGTCTACTCAATCGTCTTGATTACCCCTCGGGGTCTACAAGAGCCGAATCTAACCTTCAATTAACAACACTAACTAAAACTAACAATCTTCAACGTTTATTTATTGTTTTAGTTTTTGTTGATTTGTGACTTGCAAGGCAATTGATAATGGCAAAAACGAGTGAATCATCGATTAAGGAGATGGCCTCTAAGTTCGTGAAACTCGAAAAGTTTGAGAGCCTGGATTTCCGTCGATGGCAAAAGAAGATGCATTTCTTGCTTACTTCTTTGAAAGAGGTGTATGTGCTTACAACACCATGCCCAGAAATACCACCCCCCATACCGGATGTGGTCGAGAATGAGACCGAGGAACAAAGCCAACAAAGGCAAGCCATAGCGCTCGAACATAGGCGTTATGGGAAATGGGAGAATGACGACTACATATGTCGTGGTCATATCTTGAATGGTATGGCGGACTCCCTCTTCGATGTGTATCAAAACTATGAGTCCGCTCGTGGTTTGTGGGATGCACTCGAAGGGAAATATTTGGCCGAAGATGCTTCGTTCAAGAAGTTCCTTGTTTCTAACTTCAACAATTATAAGATGGTGGAGTCTAGACCGGTGATGGATCAATACCATGAGTTGGTTCACATTTTGGGACAACTTAAGCAACATGGTATTGCTATGGACGAGGATTACGTCGTCTCGTCCATAGTGGATAAGTTGCCTCATTCATGGAAAGAGGCAAAACATCTTCTCAAGCATTCCAAGGAAGACATGAATCTTGTCCAACTTGGCTCCCATCTTCGGATTGAGGAGGAGTTCAAAATGAACGATAAAGGGAAGAAGAATGAGGACAAGACCGCCCATTCAAGTAACACCATAGAGGCGGCTAAACGCAAGGGCAAGGGCGCCAAGTGGCCCAAGAAGTCCAAGGGTGGTAAAATAAGCAAAGGCGGTAAGCGTGTCTCTAATGAAAAGATAAAAGGGACATGCTGGAATTGTGGCAAGATTGGACACATGAAACGGGATTGCGATGCCAAACCCGTGCGTAAAGACAAGGGCGCGCCTACACCTAAGTCGGGCTCGGGCGCAAGCCACGAGCAAGGTATTCCAATGGAACTTGGTTTATCTAAAAGTGATTCATTGTTTAGTGTATCTAAAATTGATGAATGTCTTGTCTTGAAGGATGAGAATTTAAATTGGTGGCTTGACTCGGGAGCCACCACACATGTGTGCATGGACAAAAGATGGTTCAAGCACATGAAGGATGTGGAGGACGGTTTAGTTCTCTACATGGGAAACGATTTAACGACTCCGGTCTTAGGGAAAGGAGACGTGCTTCTACACTTTACAAGTGGGAAGGAACTTATTCTACATAATGTATTGTACGCACCCAACATTAGAAAGAATGTAGTAAGTGGTGGTGTATTGAATAAGTTTGGATATCGATTGGTATTTGAGGCCGATCGTCTAGTAATAAGTAGGGAAGGAATATTTGTAGGCTTTGGCCACTATAAGAACAATATGTTCCTACTTAATGTAATCAATAATAATAAAGTTATGTATGATTACATGGTGGTGTCGAAAGAATCGGTTTATGATTTGTGGCACGCGAGGTTAGGGCATGTCCACATGAAACGCATGTTGGATATGGCAAAGGATCAAGTTATTCCTAACTTTGAACCTACACAAGAAAAGTGTAAAACTTGCTTGCTAACCAAAATAACTAGGCTTCCTTTCAAGAGGATTGAAAGAGAGGAAGGAGTCATAGGCCTAGTCCATTCGGACTTGGGGGATTTGCATGCAACGCCATCGTTGGGTCAAAAGCGTTATTACATAACGTTTATTGATGACTACTCTAGGTATTGCTATATCTATCTTGTTCATTCAAAGAGTGAGGCACTTGATAGATTCAAGGCTTATAAAACCGAAGTAGAATTGCAAACCGGAAATAAGATCAAAAGACTACGAACCGATCGTGGTGTGAGTATATGGACAAGGAGTACTTTGAGTCTTGTGGTATAATCCATGAGACAACGGCTCCATATACACCTCAACAAAATGGGGTGGCGGAACGAAAGAATCGTGTGCTTAAGGACATGGTAAATGCCATGTTGTCCTACTCCGGGCTAAAGAACTCGTTTTGGGGTGAGGCGATGCTAACATCAAACTTTATCTTGAATAGAGTGCCTAGCAAGAGGAATCGTCAATCACCTTACGAGTTGTGGTTCAAGAAAAAGCCTATTCTTGATCATCTTCGTATATGGGGATGTCGTGCGGTCATAAGACTCACGGACCCTAAACGAAAGACTTTGGGAGACAGGGGTGTTGAGTGCATCTTCATTGGATATGCACATAATTCTAAGGCCTATAGGTTCTTTGTTATAGAGCCTAATCATGCAATTTCGGTAAATACCGTCATAGAATCGCGTGATGCAATATTTGATGAGACTAGATTCACATCTAGTCCGAGGCCTAGAGAAAAGGACCAAGAAGAAGTTGATCCATCCTCGGATCCAATGGAAACCGAGGAAGAACCAACGTCGGCGCTTGGACCGAGAATAACTCGGTCCATGTCCCGTGTCGCCGCGCCACAAGGAGCGACACAAGGGCATCGCAAGGCGCGCCCTTGGTGCCGAGTGGAGACGACACCGGCGTGACGCCGATGCTCGAGGGATCCGAGTGAGGAATTGAGATCGCCAAGGCGCAAGGCTGCGGAGATCGAAGATGAGGACGCCGGCGCGCCTAGTGATGTCGAGGACGACGCCGTGGCATTGCTTGGAACGAGTGGCGCCGGTGTGCCTACGCCGAGGGCTCAAAAGCGAAAGCGACGCCGAGTGCATGAGGCACTTGCGATGGGACACAAGTCTCGCGAGCCCATCTTTGAGATGTTCTTGGTTGAAGGGTCTATAGAAAACGTGGGTCAAAGAATTTCATATTTTCATATGGATGAGGATCCCAAGACTTTCAACGAAGCTATGACTTCTCAAGATGTTTCATTTTGGAAAGAAGCAATCCAAGATGAGATGGACTCCATTGTTGGCAACAACACATGGGAGTTGTCGAACCTTCCACCCGGATGCAAGCCATTAGGGTGTAAATGGATCTTCAAAAGGAAGATGAAGGCCGATGGGTCCATTGACAAGTTTAAGGCTCGATTGGTTATCCAAGGCTTTAGACAAAGAGAGGGTGTTGACTATTTTGACACCTATGCCCCCGTGGCAAGAATCACCACGATAAGACTCTTGATTGCCTTAGCGAGCATTCATGGTCTTGTCATCCATCAAATGGACGTGAAGACGACGTTCTTAAATGGAGACTTGGATGAAGAGGTATACATGAAGCAACCCGAAGGATTCGTAGTGGAAGGACAAGAACATAAGGTATGTCGTTTGATCAAATCTCTTTATGGACTTAAGCAAGCGCCTAAGCAATGGCATTAAAGTTTGATGAAATAATCTTAACCAATGGGTTCAAGATTAATCAAGAGGATAAGTGTGTTTATAGCAAGTTTGATAATTCTGGTCAAGGAGTTATAATTTGTCTATATGTTGATGACATGCTTATATTTGGTACAAACCAAATGTTAGTGGATAAGACAAAAGAATTCTTGTCTACTAAGTTCTCTATGAAGGATCTTGGAGAGGCCGATGTGATCTTAGGAATTAAGATAATAAGGGATGGTATGGGTTTGGCCCTAACACAATCCCATTACATCGAGAAAGTGGTGAAACGATTTAATTGTGACAAATCCACGTCGGTGAGCACGCCTATGGATCCTACTGTGAAACTCCTTCCTAACCTAGGAGAACCAATTTCACAACTTGAGTATTCGCAAGTTATAGGGTGCTTGATGGATGCAATGACGAGTACACGCCCCGACATAGCATATGCCGTGGGCAAATTGAGTCGCTACACAAGTCGACCAAGTGATAGTCATTGGAACGCTCTAAGAAGAGTGCTTCGTTATTTGATGGGAACAATGACTTATGGTATTGTATACATGGGTAATCCTTCTATTTTAGAAAGTTATACCGATGCAAGTTGGATCACCAATATGGAAGACCACTCGTCGACAAGTGGTTGGGTATTCCTATTGGGTGGTGGCGCAATTTCTTGGGCATCCAAGAAGCAATCTTGCATAATGACTTCAACAATGGAATCGGAGTTCGTTGCACTTGCCGCGGCGGGAAAGGAGGCTGAATGGCTTAGGAATCTCGTGATGGAGATCCCCTTGTGGCCAAAGCCGATTTCCCCCATCGCTATCTTTTGTGATAGCCAAAGCACGTTGGAAAAGGCCTATAGCCATGTGTATAATGGGAAATCAAGACACCTTGGTGTGAGGCATAGTTCGATTAGAGAATTGATCACACATGGAGTCATCTCGGTTGTCTTCGTTCGAACACACAATAACCTTGCCGATCACTTGACGAAGGGTTTGGCAAAAGATTTGGTGTCTAAGGCATCACGAGGGATGGGGCTAAAATCCTTGCAACTCTAAGATTTGGACACCCAATTCCCCCTCATCGAAAGGTGTGGGCTGAATTCAATGTGGAAAGCCAAGTCATGGAGTTGGAGAGCATACTAAAATCCCATCAAAGGTAAATGCTCTAGGCCTACATGAAACTAGTCTTGAAACAAGTTTTCATTAATGAGTCTTTGGAAATTGCTATGTAGGGTACGTTAGAAGACTCAACTATGCATGTGTGGAAGTGTAAGGCTTCTTCCAAGTTACAGTCCGAGGATTACTTGACTAAAGCACATGTGAGAAGATAATGGACGAAAGAGCCTTTTTACAAATGCGTCAAGGATAGCACGTATATGCTAAGAAACTCATGTGTAAAAGTTACTACATGTACTTAGACAAGTTAATGTGGTTCAAATCTTAGGAGCACCACGATTCTTTAGTGCATGAATATGATGATTACAAGTTGTAAATTCAAGTCTACGGACATTTACATCTATACATAGAGTTTGTTTTATAAAAGTTCAAATTTATGACGTTGCACAAATGGGGGAGGAATGTTGGTGATTTGTGAGAGTCATCAATCCATTTGGTGTGAGTTATGAATGGATAAGTGTGGGAACTATCAAGGGTATCGCTTAGGCATGGGGCGTGCGGGAGGCACGGCCTAGTGATCGGCCCAATGGTGGTTCTAAGGGTTGAAAGAGAGGTTGGAATCATGTGGCATCGATGCAAGGACGCTAGAGGCGCGCCTTGATCGATTGGACCCAAGTTGAGGTTCACGACCTAGGGTTGGCCATGGCACGAGGCTGGAACCTCGTATGTGCCGAGCACCGTGCGTCGGCGTGGAACGCCGAGACGCACCAGCGGACGCGCGCCTATTGCCGAGGCACCAGCGCCGGTGCACCGCTGCGAAGGTGCAAGCGCGCGACAGCCGCGGTTAGGCTAGGCGCGAAGAGGGCACTGTTTTGAGTGTTTTGCAAATGTGGCTTGATTCATGTAATGAATTGGCAATGTGATGATTCCTAGGTTGAGAAATAAAGCTCAAGGACTATGTGGCAAAATTTGAGAGCTACCAAAGCTTGGAACCTCGGTTTTAAGCTAGCTCAAGTTAGGAGCTCTTTTTGGTTTGAGTTGGGTTTGAGCTAGGGCGTTGACCTTTTGGCTTCGTGAAAGCTTCACCGAGCCTCGTAGGGACGAGACGGACATTTCATGTCTCGATCATGTGGGCGCGACAAGCTAGCTCGGAGCTAGCTTCCCCTTGGTTTGGGCCGCGCGCCTCATGGGCCTTTTTGGGCTTTGCCTTGAGTTTTGGATAAGGATGAAGTTTGAAATTTGAAAGTTAGTTGAGGGAAGTTACCAAGGTGGTTACAACAACTTTTCTATTTCTTCTCCTTGATTTTCTCCTTAATTTTCTCAACAAAATAACTTCCCATTTCTCTCTCCATAACAGCCCATCCTCTTGCCTATAAATAGAGATGGGACGCCTCTTGTTCAAGTGTGCGAAAATTTATTCTCTCAAGAGGGTCGTGAGTTCTAACAAAATCACGAGAGTTGTGTTTGATTATTCTATATCAATTCACAAGACACTTATTGAAGAACGAGGTGCGTATATATGCAATGATGATACATGCTTGCCACATGTTCATTGTATAGCAACGTTTTATCTCACAACGTTATTGTGGTTTATCCCTAGGCATATTAATAGCGGCAATAAACGTTGAAGGAAAGCGGGGTCTCACCCCGTGACTCGTTGCCTTATCTAGTCAAGTCATGTTGTTTATGCTTTCAAAGTTTCAACTTGTGGTTTTCATAAACTAACTTCATTCGGCGGTGATTACCCTTGTGGTCTACACCCAACGAGATTACCTTCGGGTCTACTCACGAGATTACCCTTCGAGGTCTACTCAATCGTCTTGATTACCCCTCGGGGTCTACAAGAGCCGAATTTAACCTTCAACTAACAACACTAACTAAAACTAACATTATATATTATTAATTGAAGGTTATCCTTTTCTATCTTTACAATATAACTAAAACCGCAATTGTAGGATTACATAACCATTATCTTAACTAGTTTTACCCGTCGTACTATGTAAGACTACGATTCGATATTTTATAGAAATTATAAATAGGATATTAATAAATAAATACAAATATAATGAAAACTTTAATATAAGTAATTTATTGCTCATAGAATGTATAATTCTTTATTCAAATATTATATTCTTCATATTTTATTACTTTTCATGTACGTAAATTTACAGTTTATCAAATATTTCAATATATCTATTAAATATTTTATCATCTATTTTTATTAATTTTAAAAATTTTAAATATTTATCATTAATTTTTTTTATAAAAGAAAATCATTATATATCTATAAATAAATTCGCCAAAAGATATATGCTAAAAGATTTATATTTATATTAAAATATTTTATATGAAAGAATTAGGTAAAAGGGCAAAAATTATGGACCTAATTAGCCGCTTGTAATTGAATTTTTTTTTTTTAGTTTTTTGTTAAGTATAAAAGCCTTTTTATTTTTTTTCTCTCACCTTCTATCTCTTCTGATTTTCGGCTCTCGATGGAAAACTCCGACAACTTCTCCATGGAGGGTCAGATCCGAGGAGCACGACTCAGCCAAGGATTTTTGCAATCACCTCCCACCGGATCTTTTCGATCTTCGACATAGAGTCATGGTGGTAACAAGGCGGCGTGACAAAATCCGACGGTGAAACCCTAGCTTCTTTTGAATTTCGTTTGGATCGGCCTCAAAATCCGACGAGCTCCGGCGTGAACGAGGAGGAGATGGACATGGATGAGTTTCCAGAAGATATTCCGATCTTGAATGATGGCGAGGGATAGTTGTTTGGCTAGATTCGGCGCCGGTGTAGGTCTTGGTGGTGTCGGCGGCGGCGCCGTTTGTAAGTTGTTCTTGTCACTCTCCTACGACCACCTGCTTCTCTCCCTTCCTCCTGAAAACCCTAATTTGTCGATGCTTTGAAATTTGATCTGGAATTGTCAATTGTAGTCTCTTACGTTGTGTGATTTACAGTTCGGAGAAGTAGAATTGATTTCTATTGTGTTTTATGTTCAATTTGTTTGGAAATTTGTGATGCCTTGCTGTAAACGAAAAAGTTCGGACTAGTGAGAAATACAATAGGAGCTTGCTACTCATAAGAACAACTTGTGATGCTGATGTTTTACTAGTCTAGTCCTACTAATAAATCAGTAGAGGACTTACATGAATTTTGATGACAGATGGAGTATGCTGATGTTCTTCTCATGAATGTTGCTTTCTGCATTGATTTTCGAATTGGCATGTCATTTGGTGAGGGAGAAGGTGATGATTTTGATCTCATTATTGTATATATATTCATCAATAGTTCTTTGTTACATGCATTTAACATCTTGACATGAATATAAATATGATTGGTTGCAGGTAAGATGAGCTGGAAGCCTGGAACAACTTCTTTACAATGATGTTAATATGGTTGACTTGGATTTATCTCTAAAGTGGGCTGGTCGTTCGTCCTTAACTAGTGATTCTGGTGCTGCTAGTTGGTAATTTCAATATGTTTTTGCATATATTTTCCTTTAAGTTAGCAAATCAAAGGAAATTTGTTAAATTGAATTAAATTGGTTTAATTTATAGCTAAACGTGATAATAAGTTAATTTACTTCATTACAAGATCAATGATAATTTTGTTAGTGGCTGACAACCTGTTTCATTCAAATAATGCACACAATCTGATTGGTTCTTATTGCTTTACTGCGTGTTGAATTCAAGTTTTTATGAAGCTTCCACTTACATAGTTCACTATATCTGAGCCTAAAAATACTAGCCGATACAGGAAATTATTGGAAATCAAGAGTGAAAGTGGATGGTTGGTTATTGTAAGTACGTGATGATGTTTTTTTATGGTACTGATGATGTTAAAAAATTATATATAATGATACATATTTGATGACAATAAAAATACCATAATTTGTGATCATAACTTTTGATGATGACATATATTTTATTTATGTTTGATGACACTTTTTTAATCTGCTCTTCTTATGATAGTTGAGCCTAAGAGGTACTTTTCTCACTAATATTTTTCTAATTTTTTGTTCTTTATTGTTGTACATTGTTGATTGTTAGGTATTTTTTGTGCATTATGTTGGTTAGCCTATTAGTTTAAATGGTAAATCAATGTGCTTAATGCATAATGATGTGGGTTCAAATCCCACATAGGCTATCTTTGATTGCATATTTAGTGATGACAAGTGATAATTTTTTATGACAACTTGATTTTTTTAGTGATGACAATTGTTTTTTTATGCGGTGATGACAACTATTTTTATGTGGTGAGGAGATTTGATGACAACTATTTTTTGTGATGATGATAAAAATGAACAAACTTTAAGTGATGACACTTGATGACGGTTGTTTGTCTTCAAGACCATTGTCATCAAGACCCTTTTGATGACAAATTAATCGAACCGTCATCAATTAGTGATGATAATTGATGACAATCGAACCGTCATCAAAAATAGTGATGACGATTGATGAGAATCGAACCGTCATCAAGTAGAGATGAAATTTATAATGATAGTTGATGACAATCAAACCGTCATCAAGTAGTGATGACAGTGATGACACATATTTGATGACGCTTAAGTGATGATAGTTTGATGACACTTGTTTGTCATCAAGGCCCTTTTGATGACAAATTAATCGAACCGTCATCAAGTAGTGATGATAGTTGATGACAATCTGACTGTCATCAATTAACAATGACGATTGATGCGAATCGAACCGTCATCAAGTAGAGATGACATTTATGATGATAGGTGATGACAATCAAACCGTCATCAAGTAGTGATGACAGTGATGATAGTGATGACACATATTTGATGACGCTTAAGTGAGATGACACTTGTTTGTCATCAAGGCCCTTTCGATGACAAATTAATCGAACCGTCATCAAGTAGAGATGATAGTTGATGACAATCAAACCGTCATCAAGTAACGATGACAAGTGATGATAGTTGATGACGGTTCGAACCATGTGATGACGGTTGTTTTTATATGGTTTGAATGCCTTTGATGATACTTTTTGTTATCAAAAAATTGTGATCAAGACATTTTGATGACACTTTTTGTCTTTTATTACACTTTTTGTCATCCAAAATTTTTGATGACGGTGTAATAAATTGTGATGACAGTGATGACGGTTGTTTTTATGTGGTTGAATGCGTTTGATGATACTTTTTGTCATCAAAAAGTGTCATCAAGACATTTTGATGACACTTTTTACCTTTTATTATACTTTTTGTCATCAAAAAATTGTGATGACGGTAAAATAAGTTGTGATGACGGTGAAAAAACTGTGATGACGGTTATGAAAGTGATGATAGTGATGATTGTGAGGTCGGTCAATGCCGGTCAACGGTTGGTCAACGCCGGTCAACGTTCGAGTCAACTCGGTCAACGGGCGAGTCAACTCGGTCAACGGGCGAGTCAACTCGGTCAACGACCGAGTCAACTCGGTGGGAGTGGGGTGTGGGGGTGGGTGATGGGGTTTTTGCTATTTAGCTAATTTTCACACACTCCTTAATATCCACCTAATTAGCCCCTTTTTTTTTTGCTATTTATTTAAATCATCCTATTTTATATTTCATTTTAAATATTTGTATAAGGAAGCTTTCAAAAGATATTGTTATACTAAATAGATATTTGTTTGATGTTAGAGAATTTAAATAGTTAAGAAAGAATTTAATAGAAAGAATTTATAATAATATAAATAAAAATTAATTTTTTAAATATGAGAGAGATAAATTTAAATAGTTAAGAAAGAATTTAATAGAAAGAATTTATAATAATATAAATAAAAATTAATTTTTTAAATATGAGGTGGGGCCATAATCGTTCTGGTGGCTCGAAAAGACACAGCTTTAATATATAGTTATAGATTTTGAGAAGTTTTTGGATATTTACAAAAGAAAAAACTACCTTACACATATATAATTGGTTATAGATAGAATCGTAAATAGATCTTTATTATTTTAGAAAGTTAAGAATTCCGTATAATCCAAACAAAATGTTTTAATTAGTAGATAATATCAACTTTGTTTTATTTGTATTTACCTTAAAGATTTATAAAGATACTTAATAAAAAAATTACCTATGATTATGTAGTTGTTAAAGATAAAATCTAAAATTATTATTATTTTGGAAATTTGAACAAATATACAAATCCACGTTAATTATCAAATAAAAAATATGAATTAAAAAAAATCTACAATTACTATAACATTTTAACATCCAATTTTCTTAGTATTTATTTTGTAATTATATATAGTTGTTTTGTTTGTACTTCTTCTAAAAATTAATTATTATTATTATTATAGTTTGAAGATTTTTTTTACATACTTATTTTTATTCTACTTGACTAAAATATCACAATCTTAAACATTATCTATTTAATTTTTTCAAGAATTTTTTTTGAAATAGTGTTGACAGTTGAAACATCTTCAAAATGATTTAGTGAAGAAAAATGAAAAAATAATTACTTTTGCGCAGTTGGTATTAAATTAGATTAAATTTAATCATTCTTTTCATTTTTCTTATGTTTATTCTAAGAAGATGCTACACTTAATTTTAGAAAATCAATATTATAGTTTTATTAAATCATTATTATAATTTTAGAAAATTATGATTCTATAAAATTAATTTTAAATACTAATAAATTGTCAAAACAAAAAGTTACAAAATATTTAACGATTTTTCTATCCTATGTCCTACAAGCATATGATAAAAATACGGATTTAGAAACTAAAAATATATTTTGAAAAGCTTAAACCCTTTTAAAAAATAATTTAAAAAATTCAAATTCAAAATCATTTCTTTCTTTCTAAATTTGGAGTCTTAGAAAATATTAATAATTTTAAATTTAACATTTATCTGTATATTTCTTTTAATTTATATATTATTTATTATATAAATATTTTCTATAAATAAATATTCTTAATTAAAATATGTCAATTTATATCGATAAATCGATATGCAAATTAATACATTTATTTTAGAAAAGTCAAATAAAATTTTAATAAAATCCGCGCAAGACGCGGGTAACTACGCTAGTAAAAACTATATGTTGGCTAAAACTACAAATTGGGAAGATAAAGATTTGTGAAAAAAGAAAGCGGAAAATCGTTAATAAATATGGTAAAAAATCTGTATTGTTAAAGATTTGATAATTTTTTTTATTAACAAATCTTTATTGTTGTATTATGGATCGGCATACTGTGACAACAAATTTTTTGAATTCAAAATTTAAATTTAGGATTTTGTAGCAAATTCAATGGAATGTTAAATTATTTTTGCAAAGAGATACTTTACAATTTTACATCGGTATTTTTGAAAAATTATAGAAAAAATTGTGGTGCTTTTTATGATAAATAGAATATATAACCTCATTTGTAGACTTTTTAAATTTTGAATTTGTTAATTTCTATAAAATATTTTAAACTCAATTTAAATTTGGATATCACAACTATTACTACTCCAATATTTAAAGAAGTTTTACATCCAAAATATTACGAAGCATTCATTGAAATTTGTTAGCCACACATATTCTTTAGCTCTGAAACCAAGCGTGATGGACGACACTTGAAAAATCTTACACCGATCTCAATTACAAAGTCAGGGTTATAACCATTAACATCCCTGAGTTTGCATTTCATAGAGCACTGGACCCACGGTGAGAATTCAATTAATGTTTTGTTAGTTTTCATGTAATTTGATTCAATGAGCTTCAATATATTTGATTTGGATTAACTGGTAATTATTTGAGCAGACTAGGAAAAGGCGTGTAGCGGTTTTTTAGTCCATAGTTGATGGTTGAAGGGAAAATAAGAAGAGACAAGTTGTTGTAAAAGCAAGAGAATATATGATAGATGCCTAATCAACGAATTCATTCATGAATAACCAAATTCCATCGTCTATTTAATTACTCTAGTTGTAATTCACCCTAGAAATAGAATAGGTGATCAATCTATTATAATCCTAAGCGAATATAATCAATTACGCATGGAGAAATTCAATCTAGTCAAGACAAATTGAAATAATTCAAATCTCACAAACAATCATGCATACAATTTCAATTAACTAGTTGGACATGAAAATTTAGCTAGAAAACGACATTAAAGAAGAAATTAAACTTACAAGAGTTAGGTTTCTCTTCAATTGTGCAATCTATGGTTTCTTTCCAAGAGTTCTCTCTCTAGCGTGAAAATAAGGTAGAAACAATAAAGCATAAGTCTCCAAAGAAACCCTAAAAGAGTATTTATATGATATTCAAAAACATCCTAAAAATTAATAAAGTATGCCCAAAGATAACACAGAACCTCGATATCAGCGTCGGATCAACGCGTGCTACCCAAGACTTAAACCGAAGCTACCCAAGACTTTAAACTGACTGAACAAACTAAAACAAACATTACAGCGGAATAAATACAATTGGTCTTATACAAATCTTAACCCAAAAAGAATAAATAAATAGAACCACCTTCTAGTTGAAACAAAATCTTCATCCAGTCTTCCTTAAGCTCTTATTTCTGAAACTCAGCTTCACTCTGAAGTAGTTCAACCATGATCTTCACTCAAGTATAACCATTGAAAACCTTTCTTCAACTTCTGGAGCTTCAAACATTTGAATCAGCCTCTTGAATCAACTTCTAAGAAGAACCTGATGTATCGTATACAACGGTGGACACCAGCCGACCATATAAAAGAGAAGAAGATGGACGGGTTAGTCTAATGATAGACTAGCAAGCGGAGAAACTAACTTGGTTCTTATGGTTGTAACTAAACATATTGGCATTCAAAATCCGAATAGACTCGGATTATGATCCAACAGTTAGCAGTCTTATAGAGAAAAGAGGGAGACTTGCATAATCCATGAGAGAGAACACCACCGCTTGTGGTTTCTTTAAGAAGCATAAACAATTGTTGGGAACTCATGTTAATCACATAACATTTTGAAAAGCCTCCATTGACTATTCAGATTAACTTAATCAAAGTTTTGATTAAGAATCATTCATAACCGGGAGCAAGAATGACTTTCCGACTGGACGAACCATTCAGGTATATTAATGTGCCTAACGCACTTATCTTATATTACTTTCAAAACTTTTCACAACAAGTTGGTGGCTTTTAATCGGCCTGAACTACTGCCGATGGAACACAATGCTACCGAGGTCAAAGGGCTTATTTCATCCTTGAACAACCCGAATAGCACGAGTCCCGATGTTGTAGAGATTAGAGGGCCTGTTTCATCCATAATCATCTCAACACCAAGATCGCAAGACTTAAGCTATCCTTGATCTTTCATTTTGCATATGGTGAGGTAGAGATCACAGAGGCCTATTACCAGGTCGTCTACACTACACCGTACCGAACCTGCACTTAGCTAGAGTGCCTATCAACCCTCTCACACGGGAGTAGGGGATCAGAGTCATGACTCGCCATTAGGATTAGGCCCCTCCTAATGTAGTATTGTTTTAAAGAGAGGGTATAGAACCACTCCCTGAACTATTTTAATCACAACAAAGTCTCAGCGTGAGACAACATACAAGGTCACCCATAACGGACCTAAATCCAGTTCTACCGCAAAACTGAATAAACAACATGGTCATTATTTCTAACAAACATAACAACCTATCATATTTTTATTAATCATACAAGTTGTTCCCAACGCAAATATTAAGTGGGATCCAATTCCTCATTTAATAACAATAACGCAAGAGAGAATCGTCCACTTGCCTTATAAGGCGTGCTCGACGTCCTTGGCAATTCCAACAGTAATCTGTATCATCCCTCTGACAATATAACAAAAGGATTTCTCAGCAACGAGCTCACAGAAACACTTCTTAGTTGTATTCTCAACTCCTACAACTTCCTAATCGATAAACGATTTAATTTCCGAATATCGATATATAATAAATCCTTAGTTATCATGCTTCAAGGAGCCATCTTGGCGGAATTATAACTAATTATCCGCTTCACTTTTGCAACAATTTTCTAAATAAAAATTGTTCATCAACAACAGTTCTTAAAGATTACCAAATCTCGGATCAAACGGATTAACAACGAATCCTGAGTAATTATCCGAAGTCCTTTACCTGCCAATCGATATCCAAAACTTGTCTTCGCTATAACGGAAGATCTGGACGTCCGTTTCACGAGCGGTTCGAACCTGTGGAACCGTATCAACGTCAAGATTATAAAAACCATAAATTTAATTAGCAAAGCGGAGTCGAAAGACCCTTACGGTGGCTCCGTAATCAACCCGCTAATTAATTTCGATCGTATATACCTTCACTCGAGCCCATGGCTCGTTTGGCTCGATCATGGCTCGATCCCCGACCCCGAGGGTGGTTGGGCATTGCCCGACAACAGCTCTTGCTATGGGTGGTGGTCGGACAGCCTAACGGTCGCCGGTGACGTCGCTTGGCGAGCATGAAGACAGCCGGCGGTGAAGGAATTCTTTCTCCCGATTACCTCCTCGTTCCGCCTTGAATCTCTCGCTGGTTCCTCCTAGCAGCAGCAACAAGGCAAGAAGAAGAAGTGGAAGGTGGAGGTGAGGAGGTGGACGGAGAAGGTGAGCGCCGGCGGTGTGATTCGTTCGCCCGAGCCGGTCGTTTGTTCCGTCCTTTCCCTCGCTCTCGGTCTCACTTTGACGAGGCAAGAAGATATGTATGTGGTGGATAAGCACGAGCCCCCCCTTTCTATCTCTCAATTCCTTCCATACTAAGCAAATAAGATATGCTTATAAAATTCAAACCCGTCTCGGAACGGGACTCGCGTTAAGGCGGTAAAATTATGTACCTCGGGTGGAAAAACTTACTAAACGAAAAACGTCCCGTAATTTATGTGGACCAATAAAATCAATTTTCCATGATTTTATCATGCTACCTTCAATTTTTAAGGCTTCCGTTTCGTATTTTAAATCCTTTCCGGTACATATTTAAAAAGACGGCTTATCCAATAAATATTCTTTTTCCACCGAAAAATCCTAGAATTCACACCGATCCATGAAATCATTTCTTTGTGATTTTAGGATATCACCAACAATTTTCTAGGATTTAATCTCCAATAAAAATATCGGATTAAGCGTTAAAACGGACCAAAAAGGTTAAAAGGATATCCGAGAAAAATTCAAAAATATCCTCAAAAACCGCAGTTATTACATTAGTACCCCCTTAAAAATGGTTTCGTCCTCGAAACCAAGGAGAACTCAGATCACAAGGAAGGATAGCACAAGCGCATACACACAACCACTACAAACCTATACAGAAGTTTGTAGTACCCCCTTAAAAAAAACATAATGTTACTTCTGCACCAAGCACAATCAACCATTGCTTAGTTACCAAACTTCTTCTTTACAATGTTCATTAACTTTGGAGAATGACTCAGCATTTCCCGTCTAGTTTCTCAAGTCTTTTCTTTACATCCATTTATAGGCCAAGGTAACCAAACTGGCATTTTCTCTTATTCATAGATAGAATGCACTAAAGGTGGCAATGCCAACCGATAAACAAACTTATCAGTTATTTTCAGTATCTCAAAAGATCCAATCATAGCGAGCATTTACGTTGTCTTGCATTCCCCAGCGGAATATGCCTTTCAAGACGGATACCAGAACAAAAACATTGTTCTTTACAATGAACTTAACATGCTCTCGCTTTAGCACAACACACAACTGTTGTCGCTTTTGAGCAGTAGCACTGTTGAACGTTAGTGAGATATCAGTTGTTGTTCTCTTGGCCAAGTCTGGCCCATGAAGAACCTTATAGCATTGTCATTCCAACAAATTGACAACCAACACTTCCAGCCTTACAAAGCCTTAAAAGAGTCATTTTCTTTATCGTGAAATCAAAATTCATGTATGTGAATTCACTCAACCTCAAACTACCATTCCAACTCGTGTGGAATCTAAAATACATGTCCTCGGGGGTTTGAATTTATTTCCTTGCATCGTTCATCAGTTTGATGAGGAAAACCAGCACTAAGATTTAGTTCACTCCATAAAGCTTGATGTCACTTCTTTTAAAACTTTGACATGAACCATCCATTTCAATCAGAGATAATAAATCTTCAGAGTTTTATGAAGATAAAATACTTCATGCACGAACACCTCAGCTAACTTTTGTACTCTTTAATTCATCTTAAATGCATTAAAAAGAACACTCTAGATGAGTTTCTTAACAATCTTCATATGCATCCTTCTTTCATTAAGTCTTGAACGACTAATGACAAGAATCCATTGTAACATCTCCCCACTTTCATTCTGAAACAGGAAGAGACTATAACATTTCATCTGGTCTTCTATGCTCAATCAGAACTTCCAAACAAACTCAACATATCAAAACGAACTCTGTGACATTTCGCTTCATGTCAGTCCATCAAAAACTTTATCTTAAATCCTTATACATTTACTTGTTCCAGGATAAACTAACTAAGCAAATAACTATGCTTCCTTTGAAATAAGCTTTCAAAGCTCATCAACAACAGATACACATGAACAGTTTCAAGACCAAGCAATCCATAATCTTGAATAACAAATCCTGGTGTCTTACCTTCTTGATCTTCTCCATTGATCTTAAACAACATTACTTTCCCATACTACTTTTCCTTGATCTACTCAACAAATTTTGAACAACGTCCTAGGGGATTCACACAATCTTATTGTTATCCAACTAAACCTTTAGTCCTTCTCAAATTATTTTTTTTATAAGGATTACTTAGAATCCTTACTCAATTTCCTTTCTTGGGATAAAATCTCAGTATTACCTTAACCAAGAATATGAGATTATCTAACATATGACAAGATAATAACCTATATTGTCAATCTTTTACATCCTTTTTCTCAACCAAAACTCAGCTTGGGCATATTGTCATTCAAAAGTATTTATCTCTCTCAACTACTTCAAACTGCACTCTTACGCATTACTATACCAACATATTGGACAATAATATCTTTAGTCCAATAATTTCTAACAAAATTGTCTCCATTGACAATTTTCAGTCTTTTTCATCAAAGAACTGTTTGGAATTCACTTAACATTCTGACTTGTTGAGCAACTTAACTCTTAGGATTAAAAACATATCCTCACGTGTCCATTCTCTATATCCAACAACTTATCAGGATGAGATTGAATATCAATACTAATTTACATATCCAAACTCCAGACCCATTGGAGTTCTACCTAAAGTCCTCACTTGACTATCTTATCTCAAAGAGATTTAAGTTTTCAAGACAACCTGAAAACAAATAACAACTAATAGAGAAATTACTAGTACATCCTTTATTCCAAAGAAAGGATTACTACAATATCATTCCTTAGAAAGGGTTCCATCCCAGGAATCCATATCAACTTACTTTCAAGGACAATTCCGCTAGAAAGGCAATGACTTTCTTAGGTCATGACGTCAACTAAGATGAACTACTAGCAAACTGCTTAGAGAATTCCAATAATCGTTGACTGAAAACAATCTTAAACTTTAAGAGAAGTACGGAGTTACTCCATGCTCTTCTGAGATCAACACAGATTTGTAAAGAATCTTACCAAATTTCTTTACTTATAATCGAACTGTTTTGGGAAGTTTGACCATACTCCTTAAACGGTATAGGATACCAAGGATATATTAACTCAAAAGAGTTTTACCAGATACTAGATATAGCAAGTGCTATAATGCAAAAGAAAGATTGCATCTTTTCATCTCAACCAACTATACTGGCAAAACTCATATAATTGAAAAACTTATATGATTGCCAAATCATACTAGAAACTATTCTTTAAAACCCAAGGAATTATGTGATCTTATTCCACCATGTGATCAAGATGGGAAACAAAATTAAACATAATCCTTTACTGCATTTTCATAGGAATAAGACATGTAATCTTGTCTTACCATGTGATCAAGATGGAAGACAGATCACATTCTTACTCACCACCATGAAAACCGTAGAAAATTTATTCATGAATCCTTTATAACAAACTACCATTACTTTTAGAAATTCATACTTGAATTCTATAAAGTCCAAAGAATTTTCTCAAAAGAGAAAATCACAAAACAATTTCAAATATCCCTTAAATCATAACAGCTTGACAAGAACTCGACATAGATTACTAACATACTTGCTTTAACTTTGAATGTCGTTGAAATAAGGATTAGCTACTCTCTTGAAGAATTTGGCGCGTCAAGCCAATGCATCAATTAAAATTACTGACCTTATCTTAATGATGCTACTAACGCTTTGCCCTAGTTCTGTGCTGACACTTGCACATTAGCTGACTTTACCAACTTGACAAATGTTTTGAATCAAAACCGAGTATCAAAGGAGCTAAGATACTCCAATTCACTTCTGAGCCCCACATTTTCCCTCGAATGTGACACTTCATTCCCTTCTCAAGGTAGAACTTGATGACATACCTTGACTTTTCTTAATTAGACATACATGCTAGAATTTTCTATAATCCATAGTATTGAGTAATCTCTGCCTGATTTAACTCAATCTTAACCCATATTAACTTCACAAGTTCAATAAAAGGGTTGATCACTCCAATCCACTTACTTGCAAACCTTAGGAAAAATGTGATTCCGACATCTTCATACTCATAGCGAAGATTCTTCTTCGATCATTCTCAACTTTTATACCATCTTGACATATTACTTTAAAGTTATGCAAACATGATCCATTGACAAAAATCTAATACTTGAGTTCACCCATTCACAAACCAGCAAGCCTTCTGCAAGTTAATAGTCACTTAAATCCCGATGTCCAAAAGTGAACTATTAAACTCTTATGACGATTTTAAGGACTTTCAATCCTTTTACAACTTAATCTTCTCGATATAATTAAAAGTGCACTGTCAAACTCTGCATCTAGTTCAAGACATTCAATCCTTATATCTCTCTACATATAAGGAAATTCCTTTAATTTCCAATCTCTTTTAGCAGAAGAATGCACATGACCAAACAAGGTATTCTTGAACCTATCCCAATTCAACATTGGTAAACAAACTAGACTTCTCTATCATTCTTGTCTTCTTACTTAACCATAAGGAGAAGACATATACCTTTTTATTAATTTAACTTCAAACCACATTGCAAAGGAAGAGCTTATGGTTAGGAAACTTGCCGACAGCTTAACTGTCTCACCAGTTCCACCTTAGGCTTTGGATCCGACTGATATAAAATCTTCAAAATCCTAACACAACTGAAATTATTTTTCAGCGATAAGGTCTAAGCCTTATTGGCCACAATATTGAAGGATTGATAGTTTTCTCCCAACTGATTAAAATATCAAAGGCAAACATGCCAAAATTCTTCCTTGCATGATCTTCTCAAAACTGATCTTTATCATTTCCATCCTTGAAGAAACATAAGCCAATACCATTGACAATTTAGAACATCTCAATGCTGATTCTATTACTAGTCCATTATAGACCTCAAGTCTTTTCTCATTACCCCGAGTTGGGTATCATACAACGAAACTCCAATAACGTTGTCACATAGGTTAGTCATCTGGATATCAACAACTCATGTATTCAATTAAAACTTGTGCTAAGTAGTTAATTGAACATAAACACATTACTGATGAACTTTTACCCGTTCAATCCATTTTGACCAATTAACCTTATTCACAACAACCTTGATGATTAACCACTTGTTCACAACTTGAATTGAACCAACATTCTTCCTTTCTTTCTTACTATAATCATAAGAAATCCGCATTCCATTTAGGAATCTCAATCCTCTTAACTCAAAGGATAACAGCATATATGAAAATCCGAGTTCGAACACTTCTCAGATTTAAAAATTTGAATTGTATTTTCCAATAGAATAACAATTCAGTTGATCCAACATTTGAGCACTTCAAAGCTCTTTAACTTCCAACCGAGCAAAGAAAAATACAGAATATCCATGATTCTATACTATAGAGTCACAAACATAGTTGTTGAAGAAAGTTTCCAAAGGTAATCCTTTTCTATTCAGGATTCTTTTACATCCCTTCATGATCCATACTGATCTTTTAGAATCACTCAACACTCATAAGATTTTTCCAAATCTTAATACTTAGAAGTAGAGGTTTCAACTCCAAACTTCTCTTGATAATCGAATTTCAACCAAATTCAGAAATTCCTAAGAAATATTCTCAAGAAAACTCTTACTCTTATGACTTCAAGACAACACTTGAACTTTCACATATCAAGAAAAGAATTAACAATTTCTTTCACATAACTTTGAATCATGAACTTTCTAACAAAAATTCTTAACTTGAAATCTCCCATCATACAATCTTAAAATAGGAAACCTTCAAACTAGAAAGTCTTTACGAAGTACAATACTTAACTTCAAAATCTCACAAAAAGTTTCCTAATATGGAAGAAACAACGAGGGTACACCCAATTCAGACTCTCAAGCGAGAATAGGAAATTATTGAGAACTTGGTCTAGAACCGGTGCAACTTTAGGAATCTTCACCTAATCTTACTTTGGATCCTTCTCGGAATCCTTTCCCATCTCCAGGGAATCAAATGTCCACCATAGGACCTTTTTCACCAAAGCTATTACAAACTTATTACCTCATGTTCTCCAATTCCCTTTCCTCTTTCTATCTCTTCACGAGTCTGGCTTCCAATCTTAACCACTTTCCACAAATGGTTCTAAGACAACACCAATATAGAATTATCCATAATTCTATATGGAAGATGAAAGTCTTAAGCAAGACTTAGGAACTTTTAGCTCTGATACCACTTCTGTAACACCCCCTTCCTACCCTGGAGGTATTACCGCCAGTAACCTCGATTAAGACTAAACCGAAGCTACCCAAGACTTTAAACTGACTGAACAAACTAAAACAAACATTACAGCGGAATAAATACAATTGGTCTTATACAAATCTTAACCCAAAAAGAATAAATAAATAGAACCACCTTCTAGTTGAAACAAAATCTTCATCCAGTCTTCCTTAAGATCTTATTTCTGAAACTCAGCTTCACTCTGAAGTAGTTCAACCATGATCTTCACTCAAGTATAACCATTGAAAACCTTTCTTCAACTTCTGGAGCTTCAAACATCTGAATCCGCCTCTTGAATCAACTTCTAAGAAGAACCTGATGTATCGTATACAACGGTGGACACCAGCCGACCATATAAAAGAGAAGAAGATGGACGGGTTAGTCTAATGATAGACTAGCAAGCGGAGAAACTAACTTGGTTCTTATGGTTGTAACTAAACATATTGGCATTCAAAATCCGAATAGACTCGGATTATGATCCAACAGTTAGCAGTCTTATAGAGAAAAGAGGGAGACTTGCATAATCCATGAGAGAGAACACCACCGCTTGTGGTTTCTTTAAGAAGCTTAAACAATTGTTGGGAACTCATGTTAATCACATAACATTTTGAAAAGCCTCCATTGACTATTCAGATTAACTTAATCAAAGTTTTGATTAAGAATCATTCATAACCGGGAGCAAGAATGACTTTCCGACTGGACGAACCATTCAGGTATATTAATGTGCCTAACGCACTTATCTTATATTACTTTCAAAACTTTTCACAACAAGTTGGTGGCTTTTAATCGGCCCGAACTACTGCCGATGGAACACAATGCTACCGAGGTCAGAGGGCTTATTTCATCCTTGAACAACCCGAATAGCACGAGTCCCGATGTTGTAGAGATTAGAGGGCCTGTTTCATCCATAATCATCTCAACACCAAGATCGCAAGACTTAAGCTATCCTTGATCTTTCATTTTGCATATGGTGAGGTAGAGATCACAAAGGCCTATTACCAGGTCGTCTACACTACACCGTACCGAACCTGCACTTAGCTAGAGTGCCTATCAACCCTCTCACACGGGAGTAGGGGATCAGAGTCATGACTCGCCATTAGGATTAGGCCCCTCCTCATGTAGTATTGTTTTAAAGAGAGGGTATAGAACCACTCCCTGAACTATTTTAATCACAACAAAGTCTCAGCGTGAGACAACATACAAGGTCACCCATAACGGACCTAAATCCAGTTCTACCGCAAAACTGAATAAACAACATGGTCATTATTTCTAACAAACATAACAACCTATCATATTTTTATTAATCATACAAGTTGTTCCCAACGCAAATATTAAGTGGGATCCAATTCCTCATTTAATAACAATAACGCAAGAGAGAATCGTCCACTTGCCTTATAAGGCGTGCTCGACGTCCTTGGCAATTCCAACAGTAATCTGTATCATCCCTCTGACAATATAACAAAAGGATTTCTCAGCAACGAGCTCACAGAAACACTTCTTAGTTGTATTCTCAACTCCTACAACTTCCTAATCGATAAACGATTTAATTTCCGAATATCGATATATAATAAATCCTTAGTTATCATGCTTCAAGGAGCCATCTTGGCGGAATTATAACTAATTATCCGCTTCACTTTTGCAACAATTTTCTAAATAAAAATTGTTCATCAACAACAGTTCTTAAAGATTACCAAATCTCGGATCAAACGGATTAACAACGAATCCTGAGTAATTATCCGAAGTCCTTTACCTGCCAATCGATATCCAAAACTTGTCTTCGCTATAACGGAAGATCTGGACGTCCGTTTCACGAGCGGTTCGAACCTGTGGAACCGTATCAACGTCAAGATTATAAAAACCATAAATTTAATTAGCAAAGCGGAGTCGAAAGACCCTTACGGTGGCTCCGTAATCAACCCGCTAATTAATTTCGATCGTATATACCTTCACTCGAGCCCATGGCTCGTTTGGCTCGATCATGGCTCGATCCCCGACCCCGAGGGTGGTTGGGCATTGCCCGACAACAGCTCTTGCTATGGGTGGTGGTCGGACAGCCTAACGGTCGCCGGTGACGTCGCTTGGCGAGCATGAAGACAGCCGGCGGTGAAGGAATTCTTTCTCCCGATTACCTCCTCGTTCCGCCTTGAATCTCTCGCTGGTTCCTCCTAGCAGCAGCAACAAGGCAAGAAGAAGAAGTGGAAGGTGGAGGTGAGGAGGTGGACGGAGAAGGTGAGCGCCGGCGGTGTGATTCGTTCGCCCGAGCCGGTCGTTTGTTCCGTCCTTTCCCTCGCTCTCGGTCTCACTTTGACGAGGCAAGAAGATATGTATGTGGTGGATAAGCACGAGCCCCCCCTTTCTATCTCTCAATTCCTTCCATACTAAGCAAAGAAGATATGCTTATAAAATTCAAACCCGTCTCGGAACGGGACTCGCGTTAAGGCGGTAAAATTATGTACCTCGGGTGGAAAAACTTACTAAACGAAAAATGTCCCGTAATTTATGTGGACCAATAAAATCAATTTTCCATGATTTTATCATCCTACCTTCAATTTTTAAGGCTTCCGTTTCGTATTTTAAATCCTTTCCGGTACATATTTAAAAAGACGGCTTATCCAATAAATATTCTTTTTCCACCGAAAAATCCTAGAATTCACACCGATCCATGAAATCATTTCTTTGTGATTTTAGGATATCACCAACAATTTTCTAGGATTTAATCTCCAATAAAAATATCGGATTAAGCGTTAAAACGGACCAAAAAGGTTAAAAGGATATCCGAGAAAAATTCAAAAATATCCTCAAAAACCGCAGTTATTACATTAGTACCCCCTTAAAAATGGTTTCGTCCTCGAAACCAAGGAGAACTCAGATCACAAGGAAGGATAGCACAAGCGCATACACACAACCACTACAAACCTATACAGAAGTTTGTAGTACCCCCTTAAAAAAACATAATGTTACTTCTGCACCAAGCACAATCAACCATTGCTTAGTTACCAAACTTCTTCTTTACAATGTTCATTAACTTTGGAGAATGACTCAGCATTTCCCGTCTAGTTTCTCAAGTCTTTTCTTTACATCCATTTATAGGCCAAGGTAACCAAACTGGCATTTTCTCTTATTCATAGATAGAATGCACTAAAGGTGGCAATGCCAACCGATAAACAAACTTATCAGTTATTTTCAGTATCTCAAAAGATCCAATCATAGCGAGCATTTACGTTGTCTTGCATTCCCCAGCGGAATATGCCTTTCAAGACGGATACCAGAACAAAAACATTGTTCTTTACAATGAACTTAACATGCTCTCGCTTTAGCACAACACACAACTGTTGTCGCTTTTGAGCAGTAGCACTGTTGAACGTTAGTGAGATATCAGTTGTTGTTCTCTTGGCCAAGTCTGGCCCATGAAGAACCTTATAGCATTGTCATTCCAACAAATTGACAACCAACACTTCCAGCCTTACAAAGCCTTAAAAGAGTCATTTTCTTTATCGTGAAATCAAAATTCATGTATGTGAATTCACTCAACCTCAAACTACCATTCCAACTCGTGTGGAATCTAAAATACATGTCCTCGGGGGTTTGAATTTATTTCCTTGCATCGTTCATCAGTTTGATGAGGAAAACCAGCACTAAGATTTAGTTCACTCCATAAAGCTTGATGTCACTTCTTTTAAAACTTTGACATGAACCATCCATTTCAATCAGAGATAATAAATCTTCAGAGTTTTATGAAGATAAAATACTTCATGCACGAACACCTCAGCTAACTTTTGTACTCTTTAATTCATCTTAAATGCATTAAAAAGAACACTCTAGATGAGTTTCTTAACAATCTTCATATGCATCCTTCTTTCATTAAGTCTTGAACGACTAATGACAAGAATCCATTGTAACATCTCCCCACTTTCATTCTGAAACAGGAAGAGACTATAACATTTCATCTGGTCTTCTATGCTCAATCAGAACTTCCAAACAAACTCAACATATCAAAACGAACTCTGTGACATTTCGCTTCATGTCAGTCCATCAAAAACTTTATCTTAAATCCTTATACATTTACTTGTTCCAGGATAAACTAACTAAGCAAATAACTATGCTTCCTTTGAAATAAGCTTTCAAAGCTCATCAACAACAGATACACATGAACAGTTTCAAGACCAAGCAATCCATAATCTTGAATAACAAATCCTGGTGTCTTACCTTCTTGATCTTCTCCATTGATCTTAAACAACATTACTTTCCCATACTACTTTTCCTTGATCTACTCAACAAATTTTGAACAACGTCCTAGGGGATTCACACAATCTTATTGTTATCCAACTAAACCTTTAGTCCTTCTCAAATTATTTTTTTTATAAGGATTACTTAGAATCCTTACTCAATTTCCTTTCTTGGGATAAAATCTCAGTATTACCTTAACCAAGAATATGAGATTATCTAACATATGACAAGATAATAACCTATATTGTCAATCTTTTACATCCTTTTTCTCAACCAAAACTCAGCTTGGGCATATTGTCATTCAAAAGTATTTATCTCTCTCAACTACTTCAAACTGCACTCTTACGCATTACTATACCAACATATTGGACAATAATATCTTTAGTCCAATAATTTCTAACAAAATTGTCTCCATTGACAATTTTCAGTCTTTTTCATCAAAGAACTGTTTGGAATTCACTTAACATTCTGACTTGTTGAGCAACTTAACTCTTAGGATTAAAAACATATCCTCACGTGTCCATTCTCTATATCCAACAACTTATCAGGATGAGATTGAATATCAATACTAATTTACATATCCAAACTCCAGACCCATTGGAGTTCTACCTAAAGTCCTCACTTGACTATCTTATCTCAAAGAGATTTAAGTTTTCAAGACAACCTGAAAACAAATAACAACTAATAGAGAAATTACTAGTACATCCTTTATTCCAAAGAAAGGATTACTACAATATCATTCCTTAGAAAGGGTTCCATCCCAGGAATCCATATCAACTTACTTTCAAGGACAATTCCGCTAGAAAGGCAATGACTTTCTTAGGTCATGACGTCAACTAAGATGAACTACTAGCAAACTGCTTAGAGAATTCCAATAATCGTTGACTGAAAACAATCTTAAACTTTAAGAGAAGTACGGAGTTACTCCATGCTCTTCTGAGATCAACACAGATTTGTAAAGAATCTTACCAAATTTCTTTACTTATAATCGAACTGTTTTGGGAAGTTTGACCATACTCCTTAAACGGTATAGGATACCAAGGATATATTAACTCAAAAGAGTTTTACCAGATACTAGATATAGCAAGTGCTATAATGCAAAAGAAAGATTGCATCTTTTCATCTCAACCAACTATACTGGCAAAACTCATATAATTGAAAAACTTATATGATTGCCAAATCATACTAGAAACTATTCTTTAAAACCCAAGGAATTATGTGATCTTATTCCACCATGTGATCAAGATGGGAAACAAAATTAAACATAATCCTTTACTGCATTTTCATAGGAATAAGACATGTAATCTTGTCTTACCATGTGATCAAGATGGAAGACAGATCACATTCTTACTCACCACCATGAAAACCGTAGAAAATTTATTCATGAATCCTTTATAACAAACTACCATTACTTTTAGAAATTCATACTTGAATTCTATAAAGTCCAAAGAATTTTCTCAAAAGAGAAAATCACAAAACAATTTCAAATATCCCTTAAATCATAACAGCTTGACAAGAACTCGACATAGATTACTAACATACTTGCTTTAACTTTGAATGTCGTTGAAATAAGGATTAGCTACTCTCTTGAAGAATTTGGCGCGTCAAGCCAATGCATCAATTAAAATTACTGACCTTATCTTAATGATGCTACTAACGCTTTGCCCTAGTTCTGTGCTGACACTTGCACATTAGCTGACTTTACCAACTTGACAAATGTTTTGAATCAAAACCGAGTATCAAAGGAGCTAAGATACTCCAATTCACTTCTGAGCCCCACATTTTCCCTCGAATGTGACACTTCATTCCCTTCTCAAGGTAGAACTTGATGACATACCTTGACTTTTCTTAATTAGACATACATGCTAGAATTTTCTATAATCCATAGTATTGAGTAATCTCTGCCTGATTTAACTCAATCTTAACCCATATTAACTTCACAAGTTCAATAAAAGGGTTGATCACTCCAATCCACTTACTTGCAAACCTTAGGAAAAATGTGATTCCGACATCTTCATACTCATAGCGAAGATTCTTCTTCGATCATTCTCAACTTTTATACCATCTTGACATATTACTTTAAAGTTATGCAAACATGATCCATTGACAAAAATCTAATACTTGAGTTCACCCATTCACAAACCAGCAAGCCTTCTGCAAGTTAATAGTCACTTAAATCCCGATGTCCAAAAGTGAACTATTAAACTCTTATGACGATTTTAAGGACTTTCAATCCTTTTACAACTTAATCTTCTCGATATAATTAAAAGTGCACTGTCAAACTCTGCATCTAGTTCAAGACATTCAATCCTTATATCTCTCTACATATAAGGAAATTCCTTTAATTTCCAATCTCTTTTAGCAGAAGAATGCACATGACCAAACAAGGTATTCTTGAACCTATCCCAATTCAACATTGGTAAACAAACTAGACTTCTCTATCATTCTTGTCTTCTTACTTAACCATAAGGAGAAGACATATACCTTTTTATTAATTTAACTTCAAACCACATTGCAAAGGAAGAGCTTATGGTTAGGAAACTTGCCGACAGCTTAACTGTCTCACCAGTTCCACCTTAGGCTTTGGATCCGACTGATATAAAATCTTCAAAATCCTAACACAACTGAAATTATTTTTCAGCGATAAGGTCTAAGCCTTATTGGCCACAATATTGAAGGATTGATAGTTTTCTCCCAACTGATTAAAATATCAAAGGCAAACATGCCAAAATTCTTCCTTGCATGATCTTCTCAAAACTGATCTTTATCATTTCCATCCTTGAAGAAACATAAGCCAATACCATTGACAATTTAGAACATCTCAATGCTGATTCTATTACTAGTCCATTATAGACCTCAAGTCTTTTCTCATTACCCCGAGTTGGGTATCATACAACGAAACTCCAATAACGTTGTCACATAGGTTAGTCATCTGGATATCAACAACTCATGTATTCAATTAAAACTTGTGCTAAGTAGTTAATTGAACATAAACACATTATTGATGAACTTTTACCCGTTCAATCCATTTTGACCAATTAACCTTATTCACAACAACCTTGATGATTAACCACTTGTTCACAACTTGAATTGAACCAACATTCTTCCTTTCTTTCTTACTATAATCATAAGAAATCCGCATTCCATTTAGGAATCTCAATCCTCTTAACTCAAAGGATAACAGCATATATGAAAATCCGAGTTCGAACACTTCTCAGATTTAAAAATTTGAATTGTATTTTCCAATAGAATAACAATTCAGTTGATCCAACATTTGAGCACTTCAAAGCTCTTTAACTTCCAACCGAGCAAAGAAAAATACAGAATATCCATGATTCTATACTATAGAGTCACAAACATAGTTGTTGAAGAAAGTTTCCAAAGGTAATCCTTTTCTATTCAGGATTCTTTTACATCCCTTCATGATCCATACTGATCTTTTAGAATCACTCAACACTCATAAGATTTTTCCAAATCTTAATACTTAGAAGTAGAGGTTTCAACTCCAAACTTCTCTTGATAATCGAATTTCAACCAAATTCAGAAATTCCTAAGAAATATTCTCAAGAAAACTCTTACTCTTATGACTTCAAGACAACACTTGAACTTTCACATATCAAGAAAAGAATTAACAATTTCTTTCACATAACTTTGAATCATGAACTTTCTAACAAAAATTCTTAACTTGAAATCTCCCATCATACAATCTTAAAATAGGAAACCTTCAAACTAGAAAGTCTTTACGAAGTACAATACTTAACTTCAAAATCTCACAAGAAGTTTCCTAATATGGAAGAAACAACGAGGGTACACCCAATTCAGACTCTCAAGCGAGAATAGGAAATTATTGAGAACTTGGTCTAGAACCGGTGCAACTTTAGGAATCTTCACCTAATCTTACTTTGGATCCTTCTCGGAATCCTTTCCCATCTCCAGGGAATCAAATGTCCACCATAGGACCTTTTTCACCAAAGCTATTACAAACTTATTACCTCATGTTCTCCAATTCCCTTTCCTCTTTCTATCTCTTCACGAGTCTGGCTTCCAATCTTAACCACTTTCCACAAATGGTTCTAAGACAACACCAATATAGAATTATCCATAATTCTATATGGAAGATGAAAGTCTTAAGCAAGACTTAGGAACTTTTAGCTCTGATACCACTTCTGTAACACCCCCTTCCTACCCTGGAGGTATTACCGCCAGTAACCTCGATTAAGACTAAACCGAAGCTACCCAAGACTTTAAACTGACTGAACAAACTAAAACAAACATTACAGCGGAATAAATACAATTGGTCTTATACAAATCTTAACCCAAAAAGAATAAATAAATAGAACCACCTTCTAGTTGAAACAAAATCTTCATCCAGTCTTCCTTAAGATCTTATTTCTGAAACTCAGCTTCACTCTGAAGTAGTTCAACCATGATCTTCACTCAAGTATAACCATTGAAAACCTTTCTTCAACTTCTGGAGCTTCAAACATCTGAATCCGCCTCTTGAATCAACTTCTAAGAAGAACCTGATGTATCGTATACAACGGTGGACACCAGCCGACCATATAAAAGAGAAGAAGATGGACGGGTTAGTCTAATGATAGACTAGCAAGCGGAGAAACTAACTTGGTTCTTATGGTTGTAACTAAACATATTGGCATTCAAAATCCGAATAGACTCGGATTATGATCCAACAGTTAGCAGTCTTATAGAGAAAAGAGGGAGACTTGCATAATCCATGAGAGAGAACACCACCGCTTGTGGTTTCTTTAAGAAGCTTAAACAATTGTTGGGAACTCATGTTAATCACATAACATTTTGAAAAGCCTCCATTGACTATTCAGATTAACTTAATCAAAGTTTTGATTAAGAATCATTCATAACCGGGAGCAAGAATGACTTTCCGACTGGACGAACCATTCAGGTATATTAATGTGCCTAACGCACTTATCTTATATTACTTTCAAAACTTTTCACAACAAGTTGGTGGCTTTTAATCGGCCCGAACTACTGCCGATGGAACACAATGCTACCGAGGTCAGAGGGCTTATTTCATCCTTGAACAACCCGAATAGCACGAGTCCCGATGTTGTAGAGATTAGAGGGCCTGTTTCATCCATAATCATCTCAACACCAAGATCGCAAGACTTAAGCTATCCTTGATCTTTCATTTTGCATATGGTGAGGTAGAGATCACAAAGGCCTATTACCAGGTCGTCTACACTACACCGTACCGAACCTGCACTTAGCTAGAGTGCCTATCAACCCTCTCACACGGGAGTAGGGGATCAGAGTCATGACTCGCCATTAGGATTAGGCCCCTCCTCATGTAGTATTGTTTTAAAGAGAGGGTATAGAACCACTCCCTGAACTATTTTAATCACAACAAAGTCTCAGCGTGAGACAACATACAAGGTCACCCATAACGGACCTAAATCCAGTTCTACCGCAAAACTGAATAAACAACATGGTCATTATTTCTAACAAACATAACAACCTATCATATTTTTATTAATCATACAAGTTGTTCCCAACGCAAATATTAAGTGGGATCCAATTCCTCATTTAATAACAATAACGCAAGAGAGAATCGTCCACTTGCCTTATAAGGCGTGCTCGACGTCCTTGGCAATTCCAACAGTAATCTGTATCATCCCTCTGACAATATAACAAAAGGATTTCTCAGCAACGAGCTCACAGAAACACTTCTTAGTTGTATTCTCAACTCCTACAACTTCCTAATCGATAAACGATTTAATTTCCGAATATCGATATATACTAAATCCTTAGTTATCATGCTTCAAGGAGCCATCTTGGCGGAATTATAACTAATTATCCGCTTCACTTTTGCAACAATTTTCTAAATAAAAATTGTTCATCAACAACAGTTCTTAAAGATTACCAAATCTCGGATCAAACGGATTAACAACGAATCCTGAGTAATTATCCGAAGTCCTTTACCTGCCAATCGATATCCAAAACTTGTCTTCGCTATAACGGAAGATCTGGACGTCCGTTTCACGAGCGGTTCGAACCTGTGGAACCGTATCAACGTCAAGATTATAAAAACCATAAATTTAATTAGCAAAGCGGAGTCGAAAGACCCTTACGGTGGCTCCGTAATCAACCCGCTAATTAATTTCGATCGTATATACCTTCACTCGAGCCCATGGCTCGTTTGGCTCGATCATGGCTCGATCCCCGACCCCGAGGGTGGTTGGGCATTGCCCGACAACAGCTCTTGCTATGGGTGGTGGTCGGACAGCCTAACGGTCGCCGGTGACGTCGCTTGGCGAGCATGAAGACAGCCGGCGGTGAAGGAATTCTTTCTCCCGATTACCTCCTCGTTCCGCCTTGAATCTCTCGCTGGTTCCTCCTAGCAGCAGCAACAAGGCAAGAAGAAGAAGTGGAAGGTGGAGGTGAGGAGGTGGACGGAGAAGGTGAGCGCCGGCGGTGTGATTCGTTCGCCCGAGCCGGTCGTTTGTTCCGTCCTTTCCCTCGCTCTCGGTCTCACTTTGACGAGGCAAGAAGATATGTATGTGGTGGATAAGCACGAGCCCCCCCTTTCTATCTCTCAATTCCTTCCATACTAAGCAAAGAAGATATGCTTATAAAATTCAAACCCGTCTCGGAACGGGACTCACGTTAAGGCGGTAAAATTATGTACCTTTGGTGGAAAAACTTACTAAACGAAAAACGTCCCATAATTTATGTGGACCAATAAAATCAATTTTCCATGATTTTATCATGCTACCTTCAATTTTTAAGGCTTCCGTTTCGTATTTTAAATCCTTTCCGGTACATATTTAAAAAGACGGCTTATCCAATAAATATTCTTTTTCCACCGAAAAATCCTAGAATTCACACCGATCCATAAAATCATTTCTTTGTGATTTTAGGATATCACCAACAATTTTCTAAGATTTAATCTCCAATAAAAATATCGGATTAAGCGTTAAAACGGACCAAAAAGGTTAAAAGGATATCCGAGAAAAATTCAAAAATATCCTCAAAAACCGCAATTATTACATCATGAGCCATCAAAGCTTTTTAGTCGAGTCATATTCCCCACCACCCCATCTGGTTGATAAGTCCCTTAAGGATATAATCAGGGATCTCTCCAAAGGGGCGGATGCTATAATCAAGGAGCACTGTGAGTCTTGTTCTTCACATTTTCATTCCACAATCTCATGCCCTTTTGAGTTGTGTGAAAAGAGTGGTGGAATCACATTGGAGTCAAACGATCATGAGTCAAACACTCAGATTTAAGTTGAGGAGCAATCTATTACACTTGATGTGAGTTATGAAGATGAATTTGATGCCCAACATGAATTCACACCTATAAGGCAAGTTGAGCAGATCATCACAGAGCCAAAGGAAGTCTGTGCTGGCATAGAGATACTTACAAAGCCTAGGGAGCCTAAGTCATTTTCACCCATGTGGAGTAAATTGCTTGAGGGTTTTGTGGTTTTGGAAGAAGACTCGATTGTTGATCATGATGACTTCTTTGATGATGAAGTAGACAACCATAAGGGAGAAAATCAACATGATATATCTGTTAAGACTGTCGTTACCATGGCACATCCTATGTTAGGCCTTGACATCCCTTGCTTCAGTTTCCCCACCTTCTCACATCCAGAGCTTATGGAGTTCCAAGATGAGGGACCAAGTCGACAACACAAGGTGGAAGATGAAGAATATATGGAGCTCATCTTGGATAAAAGTGGTATTGTTGATAAGTGCTTTGATTCATACTGTACGTATTTTCTAAAGCCACCACTTGTGCAGAATTCTTTTGAGGAAATGTCATCGCATGAAAATTGGACACATGTGTTTGATAAATTAAAATGGTCTTTGAAAGCTATATTATACATCTTTGATTTATCATTGTGTTACTTATGTCTTTTTGAGATGTGTGCACATGGGTTTGACAGGTTGTTAAGGGCATAGATAATGTCTAATCTTATCAAATCATTCTAAGAGTCAAGCTAATGACGTTAAATAAGCGCTTCTTGGGAGGCAACCCAAAGTTTAGAGTAGTTTTGTTTTTTAGTTTTAATCTTTTGCTTTTTAGGTAGTTTGTGTGTGTGTGTTTAGATATCTCAGGTCCAAAGATTGATAACCCGAAGAAGCCTTCACCACCACCGTTGGATTTCCTGCTGCAATACTCAAATAGCTAGATTCTAGTGAGTTTTTTCTTTCCTTTACTTTTTACTATACTTTGGGGACAAAATATGTTTTAAGCATGGGGGAAGGGAATTACTTGTTTGCATTGCATGTAGTTGCATTAGTTCATGTCATATTTAAAATTTTTGCATGCATTGATTAAAATCCTAAAAAATGAAAAAAAATCAGAAAAATTTGAAGAAAAATACAAAAATACTTCATTTAGGTTCTTCTTTCCCCATTGTTTGATACCTCTTGTTTCTCTAAGCTAAGTATAAGTTCTAACTCATGATTTGCATGATATGCTGAAATTTCTATGATATGAGCATGATCTTTAATTAAATACCTTGACTATAAGATGAAGCATGTATTTAGCTAGAGTTTTAGATTTATTCTAAAATTCTAGAAAAAAATTGCCTTCTGAGATTTTTGGTCTTTCATGATTATATTTGTTCTCTATTCTTGAGTGTATCACAATGATTTTCTAGCTCTAGAACTTGCGTTTAGACTCTTTTTCAAGACTACTTTATATGATTGAATGCATGACATTAAGATGATTGAGGCAATGTTTCTATTAATTCCCTTCCTACCTTACAAGATCCATGTTTTTGATACCCCATTTCCTAGTCTATTAGGATTGAGCCATCCGGGATTTAGGATTGTAGGTTGTGTTTTTGTTCTGTGGGAGTTTGGTATAAGTATGGGGGAAGTTGAAAGAAAAGGTGGAAAAGAGGAAATACAACTCTAGTGAGCAAAAAGAAAAAAAAATGAAGGTGAAAAGTATGTTGCAAAGCAAAAGAAAAAGTTGAGTACAAATGTTAGTAATCTTCATGAGTGAAAAAGAAAAGAGTTGAAGAAGAGGCAAGAAAAAAAAAGTGAAGAAAGAAACAAAGTGTTTAAATGTGGTTATGGAGTTGGAAAAGAAAGTTTGGGAAAGATGAGATGAAAAGTGTGTTGAAGTTTGGGTTTAGGATTAGTTCTTTATCCCAGATTTAGCACCACAAGCCAAATATGATCCCTTCCAAATTTCTCTTTACCTTGGCCCCATTACAACCCTTCAAAAGACCTCATGATTTTTGTTATGTGTTTGATCCTCAGCGGTGGAGATTTAGGACGTTGATGCAAGCCTATGGTAGTCTAGTTTTCATGGTTGATTTTCGAGTGAAACATGTCCTTAAACACTTGAGAGTAAGAGTGCAAACACATTTACCTTGGTGAGGTCTAGAATGAGTGAATTTATGAAACTCAAGCTTAAAGTGGTTATCAATATACACCGTCTTTAATAACCTTTTAATCAATTAACCTAGACAACCTTCTATGTCAAATTGATCATGCAAATAAGTTCAAAGCATTAAATGGAAACATAGTTCATGAATTCCACCATCTATTCATGAAGTTTTGTGATTGAATTCTCATCCTTTGATTAATCTTATTCCACCGTCTATAAGTTTAATCAACGGATTCATCCATGAATAACCAAATTCCACCGTCTATTTAGTTACTCTAGTTGTAATTCAACCTAGAAATATAATAGATGATCAATCTATTATAATCGTAAGCGAATCTAACCAATTACGCATGGTGAAATTCAATCTAGTCAAGACAAATTGAAATAATTCAAATCTCACAAACAATCATGCATACAATTTCAACTAACTAGTTGGACATGAGAATTTAGCTAGTAAACGACATTAAAGAAGAAATTAAACTTACAAGAGTTAGGTTTCTCTTCAATTGTGCAATCTAGGGTTTCTTTCCAAGAGTTCTCTCTCTAGCGTGAAAATAACGTAGAAACAATAAAGCATAAGTCTCCAAAGAAACCCTAAAAGAGTATTTATATGATATCCAAAAACATCCTAAAAACTAATAAAGACGGCCCAAAGATAACACGAAACCTCGATATCAGCGTCGGATCAACGCGTGCGGGGCGCGGTCAAACACCCTAGAGCGCGGTCGTGCTCCAGCCTACTCTTCCCGTGCTCCGGCCTCAGCAACTCTACTGACACTTTAGAAGCTATTTTGACCCCATTAGAGTTAGAATTTGGACTCAGAGTAAAAATATGAATTGTAGCTCTTTGAATTAGCTTTCCAGTGATACCAAATTCAGTTTCATCTGACCACTATAGCTCCCAAACCAATCATTGAAAGATAGAGGTGTCAAAACAAGACTCTAATGCATAGCCCTGGTTTGAGCGTTTTTATCCCTCAAGCTCTTGGGCCTTAGCTCTTCTAATCTTCACTTGTATCACTCCAAGCTTAATCAAATTCCACCATATTCCACTAAACTTCGTCCCGTCCACGCTTGTTTACCTAAAGATCTGCAAAACCGAACAAAACAAGCGCAAAACCCGAATTTCCTAGAAAACCTAAAAAATTAAGAACTAGACTAAACTAAACTAAAACCATGCCAAACAAACATAAGTATGGATCCTAAACACTACCTAAATGCAAGCTATCAATGCCTTTAATCGATGTTAAGGATGAAGATGGTGGAAAATTAAATCATCAATGTTATAGTTATGTACTTGAGTACACAAGATGATCAAAGTAATGGTCAAAATATTATTTCATCAAAATTCAGAATCCATAATAACGTGAATGATTTATGTAATCTATTTTTATTAACAAACATTTAAAAAATCGATTTATTTAATTTTTTAAATTTAATTATGTAATTTTTTTAGTTCTAGTATAACATTTGCCAACAAGTTAAACATAGTATTTTATTTTCATAAACAATTAACTATAAAATTAATATATATAATTCTTTTTAAAATTATGATTATGTAATTTTTTATTTCCAAAACAACATTTTCCATATATGATGAATAAATCAAGGCATTTTTAACAATTATGATGAATAAATCAAGCCATTCTTAACAATCTATATAATGAATAACTTTATTTCCAATTTTTTCTACATAGATTTTCCACCAAAAAAATTATATTTTTGATTTCGATCGTAAAAATTACAAAAACTTTATCCTTACAATTGTCTTCTTGTTTTTATTATTTAACCACTTCTTTTTAAGTAATTGTTTTAATTTTAACCAATTTATTTTCCCCAGTAATCCGAACAAACTAACTCTTATAATCTTATTTTTATTTTTATATATAAATAAAATAAATTTGTATGTCTTTATCATAACTTCTCTAATTTATATCCAAATAATCTAAAATGACGTGGAGATTGAAGGGTATCAAGAGGCTTTTTTAAATTATTTTCTAAATAGTTCAAATAATATCAAGTATCTTCAATTTGTTAATAATTCCACAATTTTTTTTGATCTCATTTACCTGGAATAAGCTCATTCTATTGATTTATTAATATTTTAACCTTATTAATTATTCCACACCTTTAAAATCCAAATTATTAATATTTTAAACTTATAAAAAATGTACCCAAAACTAAAAATTTATATACATTTTTTTACCTTTATTATAGGAATTGATGAGAATTTTTTATATTTTCTAATTTTTTGAATAATATACAATTTTAATTAATATATTTTGTTTTGACTTTTGATGCATCTAAATACTTTTATATATGATCTATTTTCAAACATTAAACTGATTATTAAAAAATTTACCATGTGACATTATACATAACTTGACATGTCATCCAAATCTTTATCATTTACACTGTATTTTGTATTTGTAACGAATTTTTAAAATGTAAATATGTGTTTAAATTTATATATTATTTCTTATATTAATATCTTTCACTACTCATGAACATGTATTAGATCGATATGTAAAATGATACACTCCCCATTTAGTTCTAAACAGATGGAGTATTTGTAACCAATTTTTAAAATTTACACTATTCATGAGCAAGTTTTTATAAACATGATTTTGAGCCTAAAAAGACAAATAAAAGTAAATGAAGCAAAGTAAAATTTTAAAATCCGCGCATGGAGCGGGTAACTACACTAGTTTTTATTAAATTGATATAGCCAAATATATTTTTATAAAACTAAAAGTACATATTTTATCTATAAAAAACAATCATTTCCCAAAATAATTATTAAAAATTGATAGATGCAAAGATATTTTTAAGAAATTATAAGTACATATCTTATCTACAAAAAAATTTATCATTCCCAAAAATAGTTAATAAAAATTGTTACATGCAAAGATAGTTTTTGAAAAACTATACATATCTTATCTAAAAAGCCTAATCTATCCAAAAATAAAACTATGTATTAATTATTTTTTGGGAAATTCCGGTTGTTGTCCCTCAACTTTGCACTTTTCCGAATGATGCCAGAAAAAAAAAAAATTAATCCGACTGATACCCCTGAGCTTTGAAATTAGTTCGGATCGTGCCCTTTATTGCCATATCTCCCAAACAGCCAAACTTTCGTTAACTTGCCCTTGAAAAAAGATAACTAATTTACACATCAGATGTAAATTATTAAAAAGTCATTAGATTTAACATGTATTTTGTATAAACATTAAAGAAAAAAGAAAACCCATTTGTTCCCTTGTTTCCTCGTTCTGTGTAGTACGATAGAACACACACTCGTTAACACCGATAGAAACAGAGAGAGAAAGAGAGCTCGATCACAGGAACGACGAGAAGGCTGGAGGCGCTGGCGCCGGAAGACGGTAGGCACGGACGCGACGCCAGAATTCGGACGAAGGTGGACAACCAGTGGTCTTGAATTTCTAGGTATGGAATTGAGGCGATTTAGGTTTTTTTTCAATTGATGTGTTAATGGGTAAAATTTGGGTGATTTAGAGTGTAAGTTACTTGATTTTAACCCTATTTGTTATTTGTATGTTTGATTTTAGGTGACATCTAATCTAGAGTAGAAATTAGGGTTTTAGGGTTTAATTAGGAAAAAACTAATGTGTATGTAACTGAGGGGATTTATGCAAATTGACTTCTTAAATTCTAAAGCATATGAACATTGAATTCCACATGAACATTGTTGTCTGCTGTACATGCTCGTAATTTTGAATTACATGACTAAATGCATTACAGGTTCACTGAATTTATGCATGTATAAATGGCATTACATGTTCGTATTTTTGATGTTGCATCTGTTCTGCATATAATCCAACTGGTGCATATAATTTGTGACTAGATTATATGAGTTGTGGCTGCTGAATATATGCATGAAGCCATTCTGAATTTTAGGGCAATGCAAGTTTGCTGGTGCATTCTGAATTTTATGCTACTCTGAGCGTGTTCGTGTCTTTTAGGCCATTAGGATGCCACTGTGAATTGGGTTGCTGTTGCTACTGAATATAGTTTTCTAGTGCATTCTGAGGAGTAGGGAGGCCGTCGAGAAACCGAAGAAGAGAAGAGGGTGAAAAGAGAAAAGGAAAAAGGTCCGGCACAATGCGTTGTGGAAAATGCAAGGTATAAAATGTGATTTTCTTACTTTTTTTATGCTTATGGTAATTAGTAACAAAAATAAATTTTGTCTTTTAAGGCATTTGGGCACAACACTGAGACATGTAAAGGAGGTCTTACCGCGAGAGAGAATAGAGAACAAGGACTCGTTGTTCAACAAAGACAGAGGCAAAAACGTAAAAGAGATGTGGGAACGAGCCATTCTCATGCGCCAGATTCTGTTGATATTACGGGTTTTGCTCCAGCTTAGATGATATATTAGGCCTTGTTTTGGTGTTGTAATGCTTACATTAGCAAGGGGTATTATTTTGGTGTTGTGATGCCACTTTAGAAAATGTGGAATGCACGTTTAATATGTGTACTTATCTTTGGATTCTGACCTTAAAATCAATTACTAAAGTTCATCCATTTTGAGACGAGTGTGGAATGATTGATTTTTAGAAAATTCAAGATTATTTTGAGAAGAATTTACAGGCTTTTAGTTTTAGTTCCAACGTGCCAGATCATGGGTCTAGCTTGTGCATTTGTTTTAGGTCTATATCAAGGTCTGGCTCGTGCATTTGTTTTATGTCTATATAAAGTAATCTCATAGATTTGTAGGCTGTAATTAACAACTTGTAAAACAGGGGTTCCTTGTATGATGTAACAACAACTTGTAATTTGTTAAGGCTATAATTAACAACTTGTAATTTGAAGAATGACCAGCTTTAAAAATTATAAAAGATATTACATGAAGGCCATTGGACTATGAAATGTCAATACATTAGGATCATAAAATAGGACATTGAAATGATTTAAAAGCTAATACATGAAGACTAATGAAACTATTCATTTATTTAACACAATGACCAATAAAACTAGGTACATAACTACCGCTACTTTAATGAGACCTTGCATATGTGAGATGAACTCCTTAACATCATTCTTCAATTCCTCAATGTCATTTCTCGAGGTCGCACGCATCTCACCACCATCATTTTGATAGTTACCTTCAATATGATTATCATATTCCCATTCGACTCATCAAACCATCGAAAAATAGCCCGTTTCACATAAAAAAAAAAAGTATCATTGAAAATACAAAATATAGCATCAAAGAGTACACAATAACAAGACATTCAACTTTGACCAAAAAAAATAACAAGACATTCAATTAGGAAAATACACATGGTACTCAGCTTTCAACTGAACACTAGAATTATGTGCTCAGATTAGTCCTCCCTGCTACCTAAACCAATTTGTCCTATTGTCCTGAACTTCCATTCATTGTTTATGTGCTCAGATTACTCAGCTTCCATAATCCATTCACCAACTATGGTCGTACTCTAGATCATTTTCCCTAATTAAATTCAAGGCCACTGTTCAATATTCATTTCAATGGAGCATCTAAACCAATGGAGCAATTCAACAGATCAATTCTCCCTAATTAAATTCAAGACCACTGTTCAATTTATATATAAATTCAGTGAGTGCAATTCAATGTTCATTTCAATGGAGCATCTAAACCAATTTTCCCTAATTAAACCCTAAAATCAAACATACAAATAACAAATTAGGGTTAAAAGTAACTTACACTCTAAATCACCCAAATTTCACCCATTAACACATCAATTGAAAAAAAAACCTAAATCGCATCAGTTCCATACCTGGAAATTCAAGACCACTGGTTGTCCACCTTCGTCCGACTTCCAACGTCCGCGCCCACCGTCTTACGGCGCCAGCCCGCGCTAGCCCGACTTACGATACACTCGCCCTCAGCCTTCTCGTTGCCTTCGTCCCAGGTCTCTCTCTCTCTCGATCTATCGTGTTTATGAACTCTCTCAACAACGCTCTCTTTCTACTCCCTAATCATACTCCCTCTTGTACTCCCTTGATTTAATTGGTTAGAAGATACTTTTTAATATTTTACCTATATTTAAGTTTCTTTTTTAATGTAATTTGAAAAGTCACCACCCAATCACGTCGTAGGGAAGTATAGAAGGGAGTATATTTAGGGAGTAGAAGATTTGATTTGCTCTTCGTCACAGTCGTGCTTGATAGATAGAAAAAAGAATGGGAAAATTTTACCTTTTAAATAATTTAAATCGTGTAAATTAGTTTTCTTTTTTTTTCAAGGGCAAGTTAACAGAAGTATGGGAGATATGGCAATAAAGGGCACGATCCGAACTAATTTAAAAGTTCAGGATACCAAGCGGATTATTTTTTTTTCTGGGCACCACTCAGAAAAGTGCAAAGTTAAGGGGCACCAACCGGAATTTCTCTTATTTTTTTAATATATAAATACAACTAATTAGAAGTAATCTAATCAAAATTTAACCAATCATATTAATTTAGAAAATGGATGATGTGATTCAACGTGAAAACATATGTATATTATTTTAACCTCCGCTTTAATATATAGTAATCAGGGGCGTAGCCAGAAAATTCTTATTGTCGGGGCCAATATATTTTTCCAACATAGCTAATGTACGTTTCAAGAAAGATGTAGAAATAAAAAAAATATAAATTAGAGGGAAATTTTATTTTTTTTAGAGGATGGACTAAAATATTTCAAAATACAATTACAATAAGAAAACAAGAGTTTATAATTACAACTTATTTTATTATGAATTATGTTTTAGAATATATATTTAAGTTAATAAAACAAAAATGTTTCAGAATACAAATTAATTGAATCTATAAATATTAAAAGGCTAAAAAGTAAAATTCAAACTAAAGCCTCGTGATAATAATGAATTGTAGGATTCGAGACATCCCAACAATAACTTATTATTTCAAAGTTTTCGTGTTCAATCACATTATGAAAGTGGAAAGTTTAGCAAAAGATAAAAACATTCTAACTTAGTAAATGACTTGTTAAAAGTTGTTTGTATACGTCCAATCTTTAAACGTTCATAACTTTTTGTTCAAATGTCAGAATGGAACTTATAATATATCAAATCGAAGCTATGAACAAGAGGAACATATATATAGAAAAAAAAATTGGATTGGGGGACCATGGCCCCCACCCGCCCCCAAATAGCTCCGCCCCTGATAGTAATGATAATTAATTGGAATATAAAAATGGAACACAAAAAATATAATAGAAGATTAGCCCTGCTACGTACCAACGTATGACTTCACTTTTCGTGGGCAACAAGAATCGAATTCGATCTCATGACCATGTGAAGAAGTTGTTACATAAATACAAGAGTAGCTAGAATAGCATCCTGAGGTAAGTGCTTATGTCATCTCATACTTCTACTCTCTTACTTTTGTCGGTTTTGACACTTGCCGACTAAGAAAGCGGGAGGAACCTCCACCAAAAAAGGAGTCGTGATACGGACATAAATAAAGTATTTTCCAATTTATTTATACCACAAAATTAACTTTTCTTGCAAGGCAAATCATCGAACATCTTTTTTATGCCTTTTCGCTGACGAGGAATCCGACCCCGTACCTATATATATATATTCACCATTTCAACGTAGCAAAGAACCTGCACAAAATACTGCAAGAAACTCATACAACTAACAAGAGAAATCATACATATCAACAATCAATTAATCAATGGGTGAGAACAAGGTCAAATTGTATGGATTGTGGGGCAGTCCGTACAGCAAGAGAGTCGAAATGGCCTTGAAAATGAAGGGCGTGGAGTACGAGTACGTCGACGAGGATCTTCACAACAAGAGCCCCGACCTTCTACACTACAACCCGGTTCACAAGAAGATTCCGGTGCTGGTCCACGGTAACAAGTCCATCGCCGAGTCACAGGTGATCATTGAGTACATTGACGAGACCTGGGATTCCGGAGCTCCCATTCTTCCCCGAGATCCCTACCAAAGAGCCTTAGCTCGTTTCTGGGCTCGATTCATCGATGATAAGGTACTAACTAACTTTTTTTTCATATCAAATTTATTATTTATATCCCTACTAAAAAGTTTCCCTCGTACATGTGCAGCTAATGCGATCGATCTTGAATACATTTTGGATAGGACAAGAGGAGGCGATACAAGAGGTATTGGAGGACCTGAAAGTCCTCGACAAGGAGTTGGAGGGGAAGAAGTTTTTCGGAGGAGAAAGCATTGGTTTCGTGGACATCGTGGGCATCATCGTAGGATACTGGCTCGGTGCCATCGAAGACGCGGTAGGCAAGGTTATGGTAACACAAGAAGCATTCCCGTCGGTGTGCAAATGGCGGGAGGAGTTTGTCAAGTGTGGAGTGGTTCAAGAAACTGTGCCTCCAAGAGACAAGCTTGCTGCCTTCCTCAAAGCCCGAATTGAAGCTACTAGGGCCCTCACGTCCAAATAGTAAATTGTACCCGGCTATATTAAGATCAATAAAAAAGTTCATGCTATTTTCAGCAATTATCTTTAAAGGGCAGGTTATGTACTGTAATTCTTTTCGTCTTAAATGCACTTGAGCTTGTTAATTTGGAGCGAATGTAATTTGAAACTATATATGTTTTAAGTTGATCATCGAAATACAAAAGAACCAAAGTGTCTAAAGGATTGGTTGAGACTACAAATTCTTGACTTATCATAAATCACAAAGAAATATATTTTTTTTTTGTAGAAATTACAAAGAAATATTTATACTAGGTTTACAAAGAACTTGCCCTCAAGTCATCTTATATTTTCCTAGTACATAAAATACATAAATATATCAATATATCTCTAATAGTCCCCTCATGTTGGAGCATGAACACTGTGGCCACTGCATGAACTGTGCTAAAGTGTGAACGACATAACAAATCTCAGGTTTAGTGATGTTCAAGTAAATGAGTTGACCTATGAGACGTCCATATTGATCAAGCTCAATAAACAGTGGCACTCGGGACCTGGCAAGCTTGTGATTCGGCTTCATGGAAAAATCGCAAGGCTTTCCTACAAGAAGGCCAACCGTAGACAAAATATCCAAAGTATACTTTCCCTGACAAAGAAATAGATCGTCTAGAGCAATTAATAAAATGCCCAAGAAATGCTTCAAAGGACCCAAATCTTTCATGTGAAAATAAGAACTGAGTTAACCTTTGGATATGAAGATAACATCGGAATCTTTTCCAACAATGATCAGATCATCAACATAAATCTACACATGAAGGCAAGCTCTTGATTGACAACAGAAAAATAGAGAGTAATCTGCCAAAGACTAAACAAAACCAAGCTTACGAAGAGCATAAGCTAATTTGGCAAACCAATTCCTCGGAGCTTGTCTTAAACCATACAAAGAACGATTAAGTCTATAGAACCGCCCGTCAGCTGATCCTGAAAAACCCGATGAATGTCTCATATACACCTCCTCATCTAGATCACCATGTAGAAAGGCGTTGTAAACATCCATTTGATGAAGCTCGCAATCAAACACAACTGCAACATCCAAAAAAGTCTTTATAGATACCATTTTTGCAACTAGAGCGAAAGCTTCATTATAATCAATACCACCCTTTTGATTGTTGCCAAGAACAACCAATCGAGCCTTATATCGCTCAATAGATCTGTCAAACTTGTACTTAACACGAAGCACCCACTTACCTCCAATGGGTTTCTCCCCTTTAGGATGATAAAAAAAAAATAGTCCACGTACGATTCCTCTCTATAGCATCAATCTTAGCTTGCATAGCCTCTCTTTAGTGAGGACTACAAACTACATCAGAAAAACAAACAGGCTCTATAGATGCCTGAATAACAACAATAAAAGCGTGATATTGAGGCGAAAAATGATCACAATTAACAAAATTATCTGTGGGATATGAGGTACTAGATGACACATACCGAGAAGATGAAGGAGATAACGAAGTGTCCTATATCCATATGGTATTACAAGCAAATCACGTAACTTCATGGAGGGGTACGGTCACAAGTAGAATGGTGTATATTGGCTTGAACAAAAACAAGAGGAGATCGAATCACACCCCCTTGTCATACGTCTACAAATGGTCATTTGAGGAGCTAGGTAAAGAGATGTCTTGAACAGTGACAGGAGAAGATTGAATCTCTCCCCTTGTCAAATGAAAATGAATAGTCATCTGAGGAGCTAAGGATTGGTTCTTGGACGGGCATAGGAGGAGATTGAACCCCACTACCTTTGTCATCCATTTGCAATTGGAATGCAAAACTAAGCAAAGCATAAAAAATAAAAGCATGCATATATTCAGGCTCACAATCAGGTCAGTCAAGCTATGGTTGTGCAAGTTTATATGGAAAATGAGTTTCATAGAAAGTGAGATTAGACGAGACAAACCATTCCTTAGTTTTGAAATCAACAACTACCATCCTTTTTGACCTTTGAGATAGCCCGTAAAAATACATTTTCAAGTGCGAGATGCAAACTTATTTTTAGATCGTTGAATCACAGAGGTATAACAAAGACACCCTAGAGTACACAAGTGAGCATAACTAGGAGGATGTCCATAATTAATGTCAAAAGGTGTATTATTTTCAAGAAAAATTGTGGGATTTTGATTAATTAAATAACCAACAATTAAAATACAATCGCCCTAAAAATACAATGGAAGAGTAGGATGAGAGAAAAGAGCACGAGCAAAATTTAATATTTGACGATGTTTTTGCACAATCAAATCATTTTGTTGGGATGTCCAAATATAATATTTTAAAAAAATAATGCCATGTTTATCAAAGAAGGAAAACAAACACGCAAACCTGTTTTGGGCAGGATAATCGCACTAACGCGTTACTTGCTATAATGTGAGAAGTCCTAACCAAACAGAATTTGTAACGCGTTATAAACCACAATCGAATAATAAAGCAAGATAAAAGGCAAGAAATGCTATAGGATAATAAGGTCAATATTATGATTGAGATTGAAGATCTTCTGCCAACACAAATGGATGCTTAGAACAAAGTAGAATGACTAGAAAAAGACTTGAGCTTTCGTGAGTGATCTTAAGTATCGATCTCCCCCCCGGCTGTCCTTACTTCGTACCTATTTATACCCTTCTTCCCTACTTTGACCGTTGGTTGAAACGTTTAGCCAATCCCGGAGATCTCGCCCCCGTCGTTAATGAAATAGCCGTTGGTGTCGATCATAGGATCCGAGATTTCCGTCCTGCTTTGACTGCTCCATCATCGTCTCCTTCTATCGATTTACTCGGATCAATTGTCTTGGGCTTGTCATTCTTTTTTGGGCCAAGTTTCGGAGGGCCCAACAATACCCCCATCAAAAACCCGGGAAAATTCCAGCCTCCACTTTCCTAGGGTTTTTGATTTCGTGTCTTGGAAGTTGTAGCAAGTCATAACACATCCAATCAGCCCCTATTTAAAGCGGTTATGATGGCTTTCAAAGACTTCAATTGTGCTTCTCGGTGTCCAGGTACGTTTTCCCCTACTTTCGCTTCTTCGTCTTCTTTTCTTCCCCCAACTATGGCGTCCTCTGACTCTCCTTCCCTCTACTGCCTTGAATCCACCCTTCCTCCTTCTCTGACATCTTCTGGTTTCCTCACCTCCTATCATCGGAGGGATAGTACTTTCGAGGACCGCCATATTTTCGCCTTTTCTGCGGGTTTTCCTTCACATGCAGAGGTGTTTCTCCCTCCCCCTGGCGTTCATGCGGATTTCTATGCCTACGATTGGGTGCGCTTGTATGAATACCCTTTTCGTATTGGCCACCGTTTTCCATTTTCTCCTCTAGTTGTTGATTTCTTGTCCACCCTCAATGTTTCTCCGGGGAAATTACTTCCTCAAGTTTGGAGACTTCTACTTTCCGTTGATCAATTATGCTCTTCCCGTGGTCTTCCCTTCAAAGCTGCCGACTTTTTCCTAAATTATCGTCTTTCCAAAGGCGGTCCGAGCCGTCTAACTTTGAAAACCTTTACCAACAAATCTGACTTAGTTTTTAACATAAATCTGACCGGGGCTGGGCTGGTAAGTTTTTCTTTGTGAGACTGTCTTCTCTAGGGACCGATACATCTTTCTTGAGAAGTCGTTGGCAATCAACAGGTAGTGTTTCCCTTTTGTACTCGCTGGTTTCTATTCAAGTCTAACCGCTAAGTGTTTCTTGTGCAGAGTGTCTTGCTACTCCTCAACCCCGCAAAGTGTCATATCAAGTCATCTCCCATATCGAGGCTCTCTCATTGGAGGAAAGATCCTACCCCGATCTAGTAAAGGCGTGTTTTGCGGAGCCCGAAGAAACCGAGATGTCGAGTAAGTCTCCCTCTCTTCTCCTTTATAGCTCCCACGTTTCCTGTTTTTTGTCAACCCTGTTTTTCTCGTGATGTCAGGTTCAAGGACTACTAGATCAACCGCTGCTTTGTCAACTCTGGAGAGGGTCGAGGCCAGGAAGAAGAGGAAAGCGGATACAACTTCCACGGCGGATACGTCTTTGATGGTGTCACTGCCTCCCAAAGTGACAGGCGACTCTCCCAAGGTCTCTCTATCAAAGAAAGGTACATCCTCGCGCACGGATCTTCCCAGCACCATGATGTCCTTGGATATGGATGCGGAAAAATGCCTTAAATCTTTGATGCCTCTACAAGTAGACAACCTCCATGGTTCAAGCCATCGATCTTCTTTTCCTGAATTTCTCGGCGAAATACTGGCGGCCCAATGGCAGGTATTCATCAAGTCCCTTTCTTGCTCTTGCTATTGATTGTCTGGACGTCTACTTAATCCATACTTGTTGCCTAGGGAATTCAACTCACTCTTGCTGCTTACGACACCTTTAAAGATTACCCTGAGCAACTGGCTCAGAGTAAAATCAGCGCGCAGCTTGAAAAGGATAGGTCTATCATTCTAGGACAGGAGAAGAAAGCTCTGGAGAAGAAGGTCCTTGATCTGCAAGGTGCCCTTGCGAAAGCTCTGGATGACTCCAAGGCGTGGGAGGACAAATTCATGGAAGTATCAAAGAAGAATGCCGCTCTTGCCCAAGAAGTTGAAGATACAGCCGAGTACTGGTCGCTTAGGGCTCGCGTCGAGACGATTGAGGAATTCGTTGCCGGAAAACACTCCTCTTGGGATGCTACTAAGGAAAGGGAACAATTTGAGAACCTGTTTCCTGAAGAAGCCAACGCGTCAAAGAAATCCTCTCTCATCGACGACATTTCTCAAGTCGCCAAGGATGTAGCCCAGATCGAGATGGATAACCAGAAGTCAGCCGAGAGCACAGACAAAGAATGATTCCTTTCTTCTATTCTTAAACTCTTTTTTCTACCCCCAGTATGTTGGGGCTTTTTGAAAACATTGTGTTTTGTGTGGCCGCTTGTATTAGGGCCCAGACGTAGACAACTTTGTACCCCATGTTGGTTTATGGGGTTATGTTTTATTTTGATATTGTTTTACTAGTTGCTATGGTCTTGGATTTGTGTTTGATTTCTTTTGCAGGTAAGCAGGTTCAACGCTGAAGAAGATCAACGCGTTCGTGGGGAAGTCGACTTGTCTGAAACACGTACTCGAAATTTTAGCCATAGGCTCTTCGTTGTATAGCGCTTCTTATGTTAGATGCAAAGAGAGAGAGAATGATGTACTTGTCTGAATGTAAACTTTTGCAATAAATTTGTGAATCGTATTACAAATGAAAATTCCACTTATTTTAGAATTCCTGTTACATGTTCTCGTCTCTTGCATCTTTTGACTAGTCGTTGTGTGCACAGCGTTGCCTGATCATAAGGCGAGGGCCTATGTTTTGGCCTGTAACGTCACAAGGCGTCCCTTGTTAGTTTTCTTGATACCGTTGTGCTTGTGTATGTACGAAGACTTTTAGTGATATGATGTAAAAGGAGAAAATTTATGAAAATTACCTTACTAGAACTCGTACGTTTCAAAAGTGATACAACTTCAAGTTCAGCGCATTCCAGCTTCTGGGGACTGTCTTCCCCTCTCGTGATATCAACTTGTAGGCCCCTTGTCCTACAACCTCCGTGATCTGATACGGTCCTTCCCAATTTGCTCCTAACTTACCAACGTTCAATTTTTGCGTATTCTGAAAGACTCTCCTTAATACCCAATCTCCTACTTGGAATACCTTGACATTAACGCGTTTGTTGTAACTCCGAGCTACTCCCTGTTTGTATGCCGCCATCCGAATCGAAGCCTCATCTCATAACTCGTCCACTGTATCCAGATGGTGTAACAGGTTGGATAGGTTTGACTCTTCGGTAGTGAGTCCATATCGGACGTAGGCAGAGTAACTTCTATTGGTAGTACGGCTTCACACCCATAGACTAAGGAAAAAGGTGTATGACCCGTAGCTGTCTTAGGGGTTGTTCGATCTGACCACAAGATAAGGGGTAACTCGTCTGCCCATTTCCCCTTTGCTTCTTTGAGTCGCTTCTTTAAGTTGTTAATAATCACCTTATTACTTGCTTCTGCTTGCCCATTAGCCTGAGGGTAACGAGGCGTTGACATCACCAACTGTATGTTGTACTGCTGGCAGAATGATCTCGTCTTGTCACTGATGAACTGGGACCCGTTGTCGCATACTATGGTAATGTTCCTCCTTATGAAGGAAATGACTTGCGTATCTTTAACTTCTTTGAAGGCCTCGGCTTCAATCCATTTGGAGAAGTAGTCAGTCATTGCCAAGATGTAAACACGTTGCCCCGAAGCTGGAGGAAGTTTTCCCACAATGTCCATCCCCCATTTCATGAATGGCCAAGGGGATGTTATAGGATGCAACAACTCAGAAGGTTGGTGTGGTATAGGTCCATGACGCTGGCACGCGTCACACTTGCGAGCAAACTCCACTGCGTCTTTGTTCATGGTAGGCCAATAGTAACTCATCATGCTCGCCTTCTTCGCCAAGTTGCGACCCCTTGTATGGTTTCTGCATTCTCCATCGTGTATGTCCTGTAACACCTTCTGTACTTCCTCTTCCTTTACGCACCGTGCGTGTATCCCTGACGACATCCACTTAAACAAGATGTTATTCTTAACAGTGAACGTGGAAGCTTTTACCTTAAGTCGTTGAGCTTCTTCCTTGTCTTCTGGCAAAACTCCATCTCGTAACCACTTCAGATAAGGGGTTACCCATGACTTGTCTTCATCAGGGCTTCGAATCTCCAACATGTCTGCTTCTTTGGTTATAGATGGTGCATCAAGATATACGAAAGGTATCTTGTCATACTCCCTTGGGTCGATTGCGGATCCGAGGTTGGCTAAGGCGTCTGCTTGCGTGTTGGCATCTCGAGGAACCTGCCTTATCTCGAAATGTTTGAAGTGCTTTACGATCTCTTGGACCTTTTCCAAGTACGCCTTCATCTTCGAATTCCTGGCAACATACGAGTTCGTAACTTGATTCACAATAAGTAACGAGTCACAGATTACCTCGATTTCCTGCACATTCAGATCTTTAGCAACAAGTAACCCTGCAATAAGCGCCTCGTACTCTGCTTCGTTATTAGTAGCCTTGAATGTACACCGAACAACCTGGGCTATCCTATCCCCCTGTGGTGACTTCAGGACTACCCCCAATCCTACGCCAATCTGGTTCGACGCTCCATCCGTATGCATCAACCATTTGTCGTTCCCTGCTACGTGCAGCACATCTTGGTCTCCATTCTCTGAAGTGGTAGGAGTGAAGTCAACCACAAAATCTGCCAACGCCTGAGACTTCATTGTTGTTCGGGGATCGTATGTGATGTCGTAACCTTTTAAGTGGATCAACCATCTTGTTAGCCGACCTGACAATTCTGGCTTTGACATGATACTTTTCATTGGATAATTAGTTCTCACGATTATAGAATGACTTTCAAAATAAGGACGTAACTTTATTGAGGCCACTACCAAAGATAATACTAATTTTTCCATGGGGGAATACCTCGTTTCTGCATCAAGCAAGGTTTTACTTACGTAATAGATGGGCAACTGGTCTCCATTTTCTTCTCGGATCAGGACTGCACTTACTGCTACCTCTGTCACGGCCAAGTACACATACAAGTTCTCGCCTGGCTTGGGTTTGGATAACACTTGCGGATTGGACAAATAATTCTTCAATTCTCCAAAAACTTTTTCATGTTGTTCTGTCCACTCGAACGACTTGTTTTTCTTTAGAATGTCGTAAAACAATTTGTTCCTGTCCGAGGCTCTCGATATGAACCGGTTTAATGCAGCTACTCGCCCTGTTAGCCTCTGGACATCCTTAACGCACTTGGGTGATTGCAACTCCATTATGGCCTTGACCGGTTCTGGACTCGCCTCGATTCCCCTCTGCGTCACTATGTAGCCGAGGAATTTTCCTGACGTTACTCCAAAAGAACACTTGGTGGGATTCAACTTCATCTTGTAACTTCGCAGAATCTCGAACGCGTCTCTTAAATGATTAACGTGGTCCTCCGCCTTCAGTGACTTGACCAACATGTCGTCTATGTATACTTCCATCTTATCCCCCAGTTTTTCCTGAAACATCTTATTAACCAATATCTGATAAGTAGCACCTGCGTTTTTTAACCCAAAGGGCATAACTTTATAACAATAAGTTCCTTGATTGGTCACGAATGCGGTTTTTTCTTGATCGTCAGGATGCATCATTATTTGGTGATATCCACTAAATGCATCCATGAAGGTCAATAATTCATGCCCTGCCGTTGCGTCCACCATTGCGTCTATATGAGGCAAAGGGAACGATTCTTTGGGACATGCTTTGTTTAAATCGGTAAAGTCTACGCAAACGCGCCATTTACCATTTTTCTTTTTAACAACAACCACATTCGCAAGCCAATCAGGATATTGTACTTCTCTGATTTTTCCAGACTCAAGTAAGGATTTTACCTCATCGTTGATTACCTGATTTCGTTCGGGAGCGAACTTGCGCCTTTTCTGTTTTACTCGTGGCACCTTTTTATTGACATTTAAGGCGTGGGTGATTACGTCGGGATCAATGCCTACCATATCCTCGTTCGACCAGGCGAAACAATCTTTGTAGGACCGTAGAAATTCCACTATTTGCTCACGTAAAGTCGGTTCCAGATCTTCTCCTATTTGGATTTTCTTGGATGGCTCCAATGGATCAAGGGCTACCTCTTGGAGCTCGGGCGTCTCCGGCTTTGCATGGCATGTGGTCGTTCTACAGTCCTTTAATTGCTAATCTGACGCCTTCTTCCCTGCTCCAAGCTGTAAGGTTTTGGAAGTCGTTGCTTTCATTGTTATGGAATAACATTCCCTTGCCAGTTTCTGTTCTCCTTTAATCTCTTGAATCCCCCATGGTGCTGGGAACTTCACGCATTGATGGTAGGTAGAAGGGATAGCCCTCATCCCGTGTATCCATGGCCTGCCCAAAATGACATTAAAAGGTGAAGGGCAATCAAGCACTTGGAATTTTACCTGGTAGTTAACTCCTCTTGCAACGGTGGGCAATGATATTTCCCCGAGCGTGTTGCGTGATTCTCCACTGAAGCCTACCAAAGTCGTCAACTTTTTGGTGATATCATCCATCCCGAAACCTAAACTGTATAAGGCGTCCAACATGAGTAAATTAGTAGAGCTCCCATTATCAACTAAAATTCTTTTGACAAGAAAATTAGCTATCGTTAAAGAGATTATTAAGCAGTCATGGTGAAATTCCTCTTCTTCGACATCGTCGAAGGTGATTGGCATCATGGCAAGACTTGTTCGGGATGGTGCTTTTGGGCACTCTCTTCTTGTATCCCTTGCGATCCTTTTGGCTGCGGAGTAGGTTATACCACAAATCTCCGATCCCCCTGTGATGACATTGATTACTCCAGTGTGCTTTGGTAGAGGTGGTGGACTTGCTCTTTCCTTGTTGCACTCTAACTGCTCTTTTGCTTTGTCCGATATTAATTCTCTGAGATGCCCCTTTCGTAACAATTCGCTCACTTCTTTCCGCAACGCGATACACTCATCGGTCCAGTGCCCATGATCAAAGTGGAAATCACACCATCTGGATTTGTCTTTCTGATGTGCTGGCATGTTACTCTTTCGAGGCCATTTAACAGTGTCTCCCATGGCGTTGAGGGTTCGGACCACTTCGGTTGCATCCACGCGAAAATTATAGTAGGAGAGTTTTGGAGGTAGCCTAGGGTTCTCGTGTCTGTCACCTTGTCTAAACATCGTTGCATTGACGGTAGTCTTAGCATGAGGTGCAGTTGGATACGGAATGTATCTTGTGTCCCGTCTTCCTTGTCTCCGATCAGGTCGATGTGGACTCGTTGCTTTCTCGGCGAAGAGGTTGTCTTCCTCTAATCGGACGTGGGCTAAAGCTTTTACCTGTACTTCATCAAAATTCGAACAGGGATACTTAGTTAGTTCACGATATAACTCAGGATTACATATGGATATACCCCTTCGAAATGCCTCCATAGCCGTAGCGGCATCACATCCTTCGATAGTCACCAATTCTTCATTGTAACGGTTGAGGAAAACTTTCAGAGATTCTCCCGGTTTTTGGACCAAGCGGTATAAATCACTTGATCGTTTTTTGGCATGTCGACTGCTTGCGAACCTAATCCTGAACTTGTCAATCAACTCAGCAAAAGATGAGATACTTCCAAGAGGTAAGTGCGAATGCCAATTGAGAGCGGGTCCAGACAACGTGTTCCCGAACCAACGGCGTATAACAATTTCTTTCATATCAAAAGGGACTGTACTAATATTCATAGCCTGTTTAAATGCGGCTATGTGTTGATCGGGATATGTCACCCCTTCGTATTTAGGTATGTCAGGGACGTGATACTTTTGAGAAATATCAACCCTTGCAATAGCAGGTACGAAGGGGGAGTCGGTGTAACCGTCTCTCCTCTCCATTGCTATCGGTTGAGGTGCCCCCGGGACCTGAGTAATTCGGTCCTCCAACGCTCAAAGGCGTTCCCGTAATTGGGAAACCTCGGTATCATCCATGTCTAACCGCCTGGCGACTCCTTCCACCACATCGGTCCCACGGGGACGAGTTGGAGCCGATTGTACCTACGATCGAAGCAAGTTGCGTTCATTAGTTAAAGTTTCAATCTGTTTTTCATATACCTCGGTGAATCTGGCATTGGCCTCCTTTTGGCTTCCCAAGTCCTTCTGAAGGGCAATAATTGTTGATCGGAGCTCCATAATGACGTCGGAGTCGCCTCCTTCAGCTCCCCGTTGCTCGGAAGTACCAGGATTGCCATTGGTGTCTCCAGAACCTTGCTCGATTCCATCGCCATTCCCTGTTCCATCCATGTTTCTTGTACCGACTACGTTTCCAGTTCCGTTCATGTTCTCATCGCCTTGATTGTTCGTCACTTCATTGACCTCGTGATTGTCGAGATCCCCTACGTGGATGTATGTAGTTTGGATTCCCTCCATGTGACAGATCTTGCGGTTGTTTTAGCGTAACTCCTTTTTTGGCTAGGCCCCACGGTGGGCGCCAATTGTTTTGGGCAGGATAATCGCACTAACGCGTTACCTGCTATAATGTGAGAAGTCCTAACCAAACAGAATTTGTAACGCGTTATAAACCACAATCGAATAATAAAGCAAGATAAAAGGCAAGAAATGCTATAGGATAATAAGGTCAATATTATGATTGAGATTGAAGATCTTCTGCCAACACAAATGGATGCTTAGAACAAAGTAGAATGACTAGAAAAAGACTTGAGCTTTCGTGAGTGATCTTGAGTATCGATCTCCCCCCGGCTGTCCTTACTTCGTACCTATTTATACCCTTCTTCCCTACTTTGACCGTTGGTTGAAACGTTTAGCCAATCCCGGAGATCTCGCCCCCGTCGTTAATGAAATAGCCGTTGGTGTCGATCATAGGATCCGAGATTTCCGTCCTGCTTTGACTGCTCCATCATCGTCTCCTTCTATCGATTTACTCGGATCAATTGTCTTGGGCTTGTCATTCTTTTTTGGGCCAAGTTTCGGAGGGCCCAACAAAACCCAGTATCATTCTTTTTAAATTGATGACTAACCATAGAATGAAACTTTTAAATGAGAGAAGCAACCTCAAATTTTTTTTAATCAGAAATTTGAATGAGATGTTAATTTTATTTTCAAAATTTAAACTAATTAATTTTGTGTTTCTTTTATCAAGAATCAAAATTGTTTAGAGTTTCACAAGATTCTTTGTAGGACTTTTAATATTATTTTTATCAAGGTTACACGATATAATAGGATTTGTTGAATTAGAGCGAGTACATTAATTTTTCAATCAAGGCTACAACTTCTCGTGAAATCCCAAAACGACATTTTGATTAAAAAAAATATTAACTTCAGGTGTACTGAATATTGAAAATAACAGAACCTAAAACAAGCTTAAAATCGAAGGGGTAAAGTGTGCTACTACATTGAACTCCACGTTTGACACCTTCGTGCCAACAACTCCGTTTACTTGTAACCCACTCTAATTAAGTTGTACGTATGCCCTTTTTGTATTGTTTAAGAAATTAAGTCGAGTTCGAATTTTCTTAATATATAATATGCATGAAAAAAATAATATTGAAAGACTCTACCTTAAAATAAACCATAAAGTATATAAAGCGGTTTTGCTCGATCCAACCGAATGATCCAAAGACATAAAAAAAATGCATATATAAATATATTAGGATGTGTTTGCGCAATAAAGATTCCTATTTTTTGAAGTCCTACTTGGTAGATTACAACTTTCAGGTCAACATTCTGATAATTCAATATTCTTGGGCAACTGCCAACAAGAATTGAAACTAATTAATCTGTTCATATCGAAAGACCGGAATAAATGCTAGTTTTGAATTGCTGAGGTAAGTGCTTATGTCATCATATATCTGCTCTCAAATTTATTTTATTTTCGGTCTTGAAACTTGGACTTTTTTTTTTTTTTGATTGGTAGAATTCACACAATGACAGTTGCCCATAATCGGGTGATGAGTGATGAATAAGAGCCGAAACTGAGTTTTCTTGGATGTCAATTCACCGAGAATCTTCGTGGGTAAAGGGGAATCCGACCACGTATATATAAATACATGGTCATACCAAACCTAGGAACCCGCAGAATATAAGAAACACAGCAAGAGAGAATATCATACATCACAGCAACTAGTTAAATCAATGGCGGAGAATAAGGTGAAGTTGTATGGAGTGTGGGGGAGTCCTTTCAGCAAGAGAGTCGAAATCGCCCTGAAAATGAAGGGCGTGGAATACGAGTTCATTGAAGAGGACCTTGAGAGCAAGAGCCCCGATCTTCTGCGCTACAACCCGATTCACAAGAAGGTTCCGGTTCTGGTCCATGGTAACAAGCCTATTTCCGAGTCGCAGGTGATCCTTGAGTACATTGATGAGACCTGGGATTCGGGTACTCCCATTCTTCCCCGAGATCCCTACCAAAGAGCCTTGGCTCGTTTTTGGGCTCGATTCATCGATGATAAGGTACGTAATTCGATCCTCCTTTTTTATTTTTACCAAAAGTTTAGGTACAAAGATTAGGCAAGCATTTGCTTATATCTATCTTCACAAGTAAAATAATGACCTAGTCATCAGAATGGACACAGGATTTAACATTAGGATGGGCTAATTGTTACTATTTTTTTAGGTGGGCTAAGTTACCTTAATTTTAACATTAAATTCATGAACGCCTATTATTAGATTTGTACTAATGACAGAGTTATGTATGTTGTACATGTGCAGCTAATGCCGTTGCTCTTCAGGGCAGCCTGGCTAGGAGAAGAGAATGCAATGGAAGAGGCATTGGAGAACATGAAAGTTTTTGACAAGGAGTTGGAGGGAAAGAGGTTCTTCGGAGGGGACAACATTGGTTTCGTGGATATTGTGGCCATTTTCATAGGATACTGGTTGCGTATCGTGGAAGAAGAGACAGGCAAGGTTGTGGTAACTAAGGAAGCCTTCCCGTCCGTATGGAAATGGAAGGATGAGTTTGTCAATTGTGGGGTGGTCAAGGAAACTCTGCCTCCAACCGACAAGCTTCGTCCCTTCCTAAAAGCCCGCATTCAAATTTTTAGAGCCCTTGCTTCCTAGTGAGAATCTCATTATATCCATGTGTTAAGAGTACTTTAATTTTGTTGACGCAAATAATAAACTTTCTATGAATGTAATCGATCATTGAAGTACCAATAAAGAGACAAAGTAGTAGTGATTGGATGTTAAACCCCACTAGTCAAGATAGATTTGTTTCAAATCATGATATATAATTAATTATGTTCTGATAGTACCCAACAGATGTATTGTCAAAGTATATACCAATCTTGCTCAGTTTGACATTTCGAACATAGATTTTGGTTCTAGAAATGTACGTAGCATGATAAAAATAAGGCTTCCAAAAAAAAAAGATTCACAAATTTCGGTATGGCAATATGGAAGTACAAGATTAATCATCAATCTTCGACCAAAAAAAAAGATTAATCATCAATCAAATTTCAGTGAATAATTATTAGGATGTGGGCTTGGTTCGTCAAACAGTATATATAGAAGGCCCAGTTCTCTGTTGTTGTCTGGGCTAATCTTCTGTGATGTGTTAAAGTCAGGCCCAAACGTGTTTTTCTTGGGCTCACATTTCGTCTTGTAGCAGACTACCAGGCGACTTATATGATCAAACAAGAGAGCACTACAATATAGTATATGGTTCGTACATTATTTTATGGCTATGTGTACATGAATTGGCGCCTCTAACTTAGAAGTACTTTTTTGTGCGTCTTTCTTAAGTGTACAAGGGTAAAATGGAAAAAATATCCTGAGGAGGAAATGTTGCGCCTAAAAGGGGTTAAGCGAGGCGTACAAAAGCGTACAACATTGGTTACACGCAAAATTGGTGCGTACAAAAGAGTTTCAAAATTTTACCCTTGTATAAAAGCGTACAAGGGTAAAATTGGTGCGTCTTTCTTAGGCGCAAAGTCTGGTGCGCCTAAGCGCGGCGCATAACTTCCCCCCAACATCCCATTTTATACTAAGGCGGGAACATATTGAACATGGTGCGCTTAAATAAGGCGTACAAAAGTGTACTTGTGCGCCTTACATAGGCGTTCCATCAACAATCACATTTCTCCAACAGTCAAATTTGAGCCTATAAACACCTAATACGTATATACCTCATCCAAAACACAAAACATATCCCTCTCTGTATCAAATTTGTGAGGGTATAGTGACGAATAAAATAATTGGGTTCAAAGTGAAGAAGAAGAAGAAGAAGAAGAAGAAGAAGAGGAAAAAGAAGAAGAACAACAACAACAACAACAACAACGACGACGACGACGACGACGACGACAACGACGACGACAACAACAACAACAACAACAACAACAACAACGTATGGGGGAATTTGTTATATTGTATTTCTTGCAACATAACTAGGACTATTTAATACACTTTTGTATAGAGTTTCAATTCTTTTAGGGCTTTGTTGAAGGTCAAGATAAAGACCGAAGAGTTCAAGTTATAAGCTGAAGTGGGCTCGAAGAAGAACAGGATGAACCGCGGGAGAGCACCAATGACTGCGGATGCCTTATTGAGGAGAAGACAGTTGAAGACCCGCAATCGCAGGAACATAGGCGGCGATCATGGTCCATACATCGGCGACCACAGATCACTCAGTGGTGACCGCAGTAGTTCACCGACTTGGATGGTAAAGAAAGTCAAAACGTGACCGCGGTTTGTGATCCGTGACCGCGGTTTCCAACGATTGCAAGATTTGAAGACGATTGATTTTATCTATTATCTAATAATTTCTTATATTATATCTCTCATATTTTCTACTTTTTAGTTTGCTTTATAAACCTTTGTTTTTCAGACTTAGTTGGATACACTCTACCTTATGCTTTGTGATTCTTTCTTTTCCCTTGCTTTGAGTGAGAATTCTATAGAAAACTAAACTCTTATGATCTATTCAAGTTGAAGTTTTGGGTTCAAGTGAATTGTGATATTCTCCTCTCAAGTTTATTCCTTTAAAGTTATGTCAATTATCTTGAGCTTAATTAATATTTATTGTTTGTCTGCCCAACTAGTTGAAGTTGATACACTTTATTGCTAGGATCTAGGTTTTCTCATAGTAAAACCTGATCTTTGTAGAAATTCATTGTTTTAGAACTCGTTTGACTAAAACAATTGAGAAAGATAATTGATTGCATGCTAATTGTTTGACTCGTTGGAATTCAATTGTATGTATTTTGCATATCCTTGTTCTTAATGCTAGTATATATAATTAATGATCGTTTCATATTTATTTTGATATTAAATATTTGCATGTCTCGTTGCCATGTTTATTATGTTTGGTTAGGATAGGAATAACTAGAGTGAATAACTTATTTGAATCAATGATTAATTAACTTGATGATAAAAGTGGATACTCGAATATGATTTTTTCCTTGATTAAAAACCAAATCTTTTCTTTACTTGATTGTTTACTTGCTTTTACTTTCCTTAGAATTAGAATACAAATTCATCAATTCCCCCATTATTACTACTTTGAGTTGATAAGAATATTGACTTGGAATACAAGTGTCTCTTGGGTACAATCCCGACTTACTTGCTATACTAGTTAAGTAACTAGGGATTTATCTTTGATTAGGTACGTTGACTTTAAGCTTGTTAGCCTTCAAAGATAATATTTAGAAGTTTTTGGTTTGACTTTCATGCACAATATTTTTCACAAAAAATATTGGAAAGTGTTTGCACTGAAGATTTTTTTAGAAGTTCTACTAGTAATTTTTTTTTAGTTGACGAAGAGGTGGAATAGTCCTTGTTAGTGCACACAAATTCGCTTTTATGCCCTAATTGAATACTCCTCTTGATTCGCCCGTTCGTCTTTCGTTCCAAACTCTTACTTCAACCTAGAACCTGCAAAACAATAGAAACAGTGGGCTGGGTCCCCCTAATCCACCTCCGATGCCTAAGTCAAAAGAGCAGTTTGTCGATTGAACGTCGAGATAAAAGATCGATAAGACTTGGTAGCGAGTTTAACGATTTTTTAATATGCTTACCATACATGGAGAAAACATATATTTATAGTGGAAGAAAGGGGGTAGGGGAGTCGAAAATCCTCCCTTAGGACCATATGCCTTGTCGCCCAAACAAGCGATATCTTGTTTCCCAATGTACGCGGAAATACTATCTTTCAAGTAAGATAGAATCTTCATTATAATGATTTAATTACCAAAAGAAAAAAAAAAAAATTTACCATAATAAATACCTTATTTAAAAATATATATAACATAATAAATAAAAATATTTTTAACACAAAATAAATAATTATTAAAATTGATCCGCTGGCAGCCCTGCCAAGTGCTAACTGCTAAGTAGATTAGTAAGACTTTCGGGTCAACTTTTTCTAATAACAAGAGTTGAAACTAATCGGATCATATCAAAAGAGGGGAATAATACTAGAATTGAATTGCTGAGGTAAGTGCTTATGTCATCATATCATATACTGCCTGCTCTCAATTTTATTTTATTTTCGGTATTGAAACTTGCCCATTTTTTTATTTTTATTTTTTGTAGAATTGACACTTGGCACTAAACAACTGATGACTAAGAGCCGAAACTAAGTTTTCTTGCAAGTTAATTCATCGAGCGTCTTCGTGGCTAGGGGAATCCGACGACGTATATAAATACACGGATTTCACCATAGCTAAGTACCCGCAGAAAATAAGAAACACAGCAAGAGATAATATCATACATCACAGCAACTAGTTAAATCAATGGCGGAGAATACGGTGAAGCTGTATGGAGTGTGGGCGAGTCCTTTCAGCAAGAGAGTCGAAATCGCCTTGAAAATGAAGGGTGTGGAGTACGAGTTCATTGAAGAGGACCTTGAGAACAAGAGCCCCGACCTTCTGCGCTACAACCCGGTTCACAAGAAGATTCCGGTGCTGGTCCACGGTAACAAGTCCATAGGCGAGTCACAGGTGATCATTGAGTACATTGATGAGACCTGGGATTCGGGTACTCCCATTCTTCCCCGAGATCCCTACCAAAGAGCCTTGGCCCGTTTTTGGGCTCGTTTCATCGATGACAAGGTACTTCACTCGATCCCTTTTTTCCTACCAAAATCTTAGGTACAAGATTAGGCAAACCTTGGCAAATAAAATAACAAGTCATTAGCAAATAAATCACCTATTGTTGAATATTTAAACTATCAGAGTTGGGCTACTAATGAAAGAGTTAATTTGTACATGTACGTGCAGTTAATGCCGTCGCTCTTTAAGGCCGTCTGGCTAGGAGAAGAGCACGCAATTGAAGAGGCATTGGAAAACATAAAGATTTTGGACAAGGAGTTGGAGGGAAAGAGGTTCTTCGGAGGGGATAACATCGGTTTTGTGGATATTGTGGCCATTTTCGTAGGATACTGGTTGGGTATCGTGGAAGAAGAGACAGGCAAGGTTGTGGTAACAGAGGAAGCCTTCCCGTCCGTATGGAAATGGAAGGATGAATTTGTCAAGTGTGGGGTAGTCAAGGAAACTGTGCCTCCAAGAGACAAGCTTCGTCCCTTCCTCAAAGCCCGCATTGAAACTGTTAGAGCCCTTGCTTCCAAGTGAAAATCTCATACCCACCCATACTAAGACTACTTTAATTTGGTTGATGTAATAAACTATCTATATGAATGTAATCGATCATTGAAGAACCAATAAAAAGCCAAAGTGGTGATTGGATGTTAAACTCGAGTATTCTAGACTTGTTTCTAATCATGATATATAGTTGTGTTCTGATAGTACCCAATAGATATTTTGTTATAATATATATGAATGTTGCTAGCTGGACATTTCGAACATATATTTTGGTTCACTTTAATTTGTAGGAGGCCTAGAAATGTAGCATGAGTATGTATAGGGTATACTTAGTTCTAGCCTACAAGATAAGCATGATAAAATAAGGCTCAAACATTCACACCTTCAAAACGAAAAACATAATGGTACAAGCAATCTTCTAAAAAATACTAGGTGAACCTTGAATTAGATGGATAGTAACTGCCTAGTGTTTAAACAGCCTAAATTGTTGCCTAGGTGGTCTGCACGGGCATCTAGAATAGACAAGCTAAAACATTCTAACGCCTAGGCGGAATCTAAGCGGGATTTTTAGAACAAATTTCGGTATGGCAAATTGGAAGTAGAAGATTAATCATCAAATTTCAGTAGGATGTGGGCTTGGTTGAAGAGTATATATAGAAGGCCCAGTTCTGTGTTGTTTTCTGGGCTGGCCTTCTGTGAAGTGTTAAATCAGGCCTAAACGTGTTTTTCTTGGGCTCACCTTCCGTCTTGTAGCAAACTAGCAAGCGACTCACATGATCAAACAAGAGCCGCAGAGCACTATATATATGGCTAGTATAAATACTGATTTTGACTGGGATAGATACTAATACGAGAGGGCCAAGTTACCTTTGTCAGATAAATCCACGTGAAAAGCATGCACGATAGCTACACAAATCTTGCTTAATTGCTTGCTACTGATTAATTAAAGGGTTAACTTCATTCACAAATTAAGTACCCCATCAATCAAATCTTCTTTTCTTCCCACCCCAGCTAGCTAGTCTCTCAACCAAAGACGTACGTATACTTGGACTATAAATAGCTCGGTTCATTTATTTGGATTGTGAAATATCTGTACTGAACGCCCAAGTATATATATTAATTAAGTATTTAGATATAAAGATAATGGAGCATCATGAGCACATCTACAATTGGGGGCCGGTGTTGGTAGCGACGGTGCTGTTCGTGTTGCTGACGCCGGGGCTGCTGTTCCAGCTCCCCGGGGGACGCCGTTGCATAGAGTTCGGGTCCCTTGAGACGAGCGTCCCTTCCATCCTCATCCACACCCTCCTCTACTTCGGCCTGCTTTGTGTCTTCCTAATCGCCGTTGGTGTACACGTCTACGCTGGCTGAAACTACAAACTCACAACTAATACTAGCTAGGCAGCAGCTTATGCATGATTGCATGAAGAGTCAATTCCAACTCTGCTTTCATCGCTTCATATGTCTACGTTTTTAGTGTTTAATTTCCCGCGTGTCGATCTTGTGATTGAGTCTATAGCTGGATCCATTTGCACCAACGTAACACGTACTTTTTAATTACCCAATTCAAAATCAACAAATTTAATCCCTCTTTTGTTCATTTCTTGTAGAATGAACTACGTACTATATGCAATTGAGCTTTCATAAACACATTTAATTAATTGATTAATGTAGCCCGCGTATAATTTATGATAGACCGATCCGATCGATTATAGTTCAAAATCTAGCTTCGATCTCCCGGTTGTTACTTCCTATTAGGAAATAAACCCTCTTTAATTGGGTATTCAATAAAATCATCTTGCCCTATTTTTATATTATGACTTGTCCCAAGATTGATAAGATTACTTCGGCATTAAGCATTCTTGTATATAAACCCTTTTTGGGTATTCAATAAAATTATCTATTCACACAAAATATTCTTATATGGTATCAGAGCTAGGCTTTCCAACCTTATTTGGTGTTGGGCCCAAACTTTACCAACCTTCTCAAGGAGGCTAATGAGTGTTAAAAGCCCAAAGAGCTCCGAGATCCGCCTAGCCCATGTGCAGCGATAACTAACCCAGACGTCCACCGGCAATTCGAAAAGAAGGTGGATCAAGGACAGGCGAACGTGGGGAACCACCAGTGAGATCGTGCGAACTAACTGTCGAGGAACAGGGGTGGGGGATAAAATGTAACGACGAGTAGGACAAGAGACATGAGTGCTAAGCTTGTGTAATTGAGGGCAACGATAAACTGATCAAGTTTCGGTCTTGAAATACAAACTGTCAATCCATACTCATTCGAATCCACTGTTCTTTTGATTTTTGAATGTGTTAATCGAGTAGATCAAACTCCACTCTATTTCGAGGATTAAGAATTTGCCAATGGTAGATTCTTATACAAAACACTTGGTTGTAATTAATTCTTAATGGAAATCTAAATTGTTGTTTTTCACTACCTGCCCTAACTTTTTCTGTTTAGTATATATATGTTAGCCTAGATAACAAGTACCTAAAATAGAAAGCAGTCGTACCATATAAGAAAATAATCGAATAAGGCTTTGTTTGGATGTACTAGCTAGAGCTGGTACCCGAGCTGGATTTTGTAGCTGAGTAGGAATCCCGAGCTGGATTTGTTCTGGAGCTGGAACTGGAAATATTAGTTTGAAATAAGAATGAGTGTTCTTTAGGGCCATCTGAAAAAAAATGAGGAGATCGATTGATATAATTACCAAATTGGGCTTCATTTTTAACATAAAATGACCCTAATAGCCTTATAGATAGAAAAAAAAACTACAAACCCTACCACCCACATGATTATCACGTGAGATTCTATCCATCTATTTCCAGCTTTCTATCATGAGCCCTTGCACTAGAAACCTTTGATGAAGTTCTAGATCTTAGAGCTCTTGTGTCGTCACCCCCAGCCAGCAAAGTCCGGTGGAGCCCCAACCATCAATTTCCACCTTTCTATCATGACATCCTCTTCATAGAGTGATCCTTGAAAAACCATTGTTTGTCTACACAAAATAAAATAGAGTGAAATAAGTAATTAACAAACAAACTTTAGTTCATTGACATACACAAAAGCAATGATATTGGAATTCATTAGATGACAAAGCAAAATCCAATAAGCCATATATTGATTAACATCAATAATACAACAACAATAATGACCTAAGTAATCAAATTGGGGTAAGTTTGTTTATGAGTTCGATGAATATGGTAAGTTTGTCTATGAGTTGAATAGACCATCACATTGTGCTGCCTCTTGTGATTTCAGAATTTAGAAATTTTGTACACTATTACTGTGAATTCATAGCCCCCTCTTGTTTCTTTTACATCCCTGAAATGTGGTTGCTTCATTCCTTGGTTGTATGATTTTCTAATAAAACATCCCAAATTCTAAGAATAGAAGAAATTATTAGGATATAGAAAGTAAATGGACATGAGCAACATGAAGCATCAAAGAGAACAATTATGTACATTCAACATCAGATTTTAATGCCTAAATATTGTGATACCTTCAATACAATTTTGACCTTGTTTTCAATACACAAGAACAATGAAATTGAAATGCATTAGTTCATGAAAGGAAAACCCTATGAGGCAGATAACTGCAAGAATCCAACAACAATGACATAATTGTTTCGATGAACTAACACCAACAACACAATAGCAATCAATCTCACAGTAAAACTTGTTATAAATTCTTGCACTAAACAAAACTTAATGGACATCAAAGAAGATATGTTATCACATACAGTTATTGACCAATGAATGTTTCTAGCTGGCTGTAAACCTAATGCTTCTTTAACTGTTAGCAAGCAACTTCGACTATTTGACTAGTGAATGTGCAAGAACACAATGAAAGTGCTAAATACATTTACAATCACAAGATATACATGCTATCCTTAATATGAAGACTGTAAAACATCAATTCAACAATCATCTCAATTTTCAGTACATAGATTTGGGGTTAGGGCTTCAATTGAAGGAAACTAATCATATATTTCTTTATAATTAGGGTTTTCCAAAGGAACACAAGTAAGGTTATGGTTTGTTGAAGATTCAATTGGGCTCACACAAACACTTGAACTTATGAAGCCTCAAGTCAAATATGGAATCAACAGAGAAATTAGGGGTTTGAGGTGAAATCGACAAAGAAATTAGGGTATTATGGGATACTTGGTTCAACAACGTCTTCGTCGTCTATGCCTTGCCACCCACAGAGACGGCCGTCGGAGATCTCGAAAGTTTGGAGCCTGGTTCAAGAACGTTATACTTGTTAGGGATTTTTATGGAAGTCGTGAAGGGGGAGAGATCTCATAAGGGAGGGAGATGGTCATACCCAGAATCCTCGGGAATGCTTTGCCGATATCAGAGATGGTCGTCGGAGATGGAGAAAGTCGTAAGGACGAGAGTTTTCCCGTTGGTCTTCGAAGATGGAGAAGAAAGACATGAATGAAATGGTCGAGGGGTATCAAGGGTAATATCAAGGCTGATTTTTTCTCCACAAGCTGCATGAGCTCGGGGGAGGTGGAGAAACTCAGCTGCATCTAGCGGGTTCAAGCTCCTCCAGCAATTGAACGAAGATCGGCGCCGAACACTCCTTTGGCAGCTGGGGAAACGAGGGTAAGCTGGTTCCAGCTTTAACCCGCTACATCCGAACGGAGGCTAAGACAACATGATTTTGGTCAATACTCCGTATTGTTTATTCTTACTATAAGAATAGGAACTCTATTGATAAGAGGATATGAAGATATACAAAGAATATTGTAGAACATTACAAGAAGATATGAACAATATAATATCCATCTAAAAAATGTATACATAAAATATCGTACGGGATATATTCTATCCTTAATACCCACGCAAGCTTATGGAGGGGCACGAACATGGAGCATGGACTTGAGAAGATCAAAGCGGCAAGACCTAAAAGCCTTAGTAAAAATGTCAACAATCTGATCATGAGTATTGATGTGACGAAGAAGATCGAAGTTCTTCGAATTTGGAATTTCCCCCATATTATTTTATAACAAAAAGGAACTAACTAAGATACACTAATCCTTGGTTGCCTCCCAAACAACGCTTTTTTAATGTCATTAACCTGACACATTAATGATCATGGCTCTTGTTGTGGCTCTTGCAAAGCTGTTTCTTCTATAATGGAGTTGTTGAACCTGTCAAAGTATGGCTTCAATCTCTGGCCATTTACCGTGAAAGTAGAATATGTGGCACTATCATAGCTAGACATCTACATCGTCATGTGGGTATACTTAAGAAACCACATATGGACCCACTCATATTGACCTCAACTTCCCGGGAAATAGATTGAGACAGGATTGAAACAACTAATCTGTTGTCTATATAAAGAATTACTTGATTGGATGATTGAGGACTCCAAAGTATAATGTGAACTACATGGGTTGATTATATATGAAATAGAGAGAATTACAATGTGTGAATGCAGAGGTGTTTTTAGATGTGTTTGCAAGACTAAGATAACACACAATTATAGGGCTAGGTTAAGAGGTAACCATCTCCTAAAAAATAGGCATTTGAATAGGTCTTCTTTAATGATAGGCTATTGACTAACTCTCCCTTGAGGATACTCATTTGAATCTTGAGGACGATCTAGTAAAAAAGGTTGCAACTAACCTCGAAGATTTCGGATCTCGTTGATGCTACAGGATCCTCGATAAGAAGCTAGGAGTCAAAAGTCAGGGTCTACGACTAGGATCTTTTAGATGCAAACTTAACTGATAATTTTGGGCTCAACAATTACTAGTTTAAAAATAAATAACTGTATTTGATAAGTAAATATCAACTAGGCATAGTGAATTATCTAGTTTAAATAAGAACCTCAAAAAACAAGGAATATATCCTCTAGGTGGTTATTTTAGATCGAGTTATTCTAAAAGTCCAACTCACATATTTAACCTAATTATACAAGGCTCAAAACATATACGGCCCCATGTACTTGTGTAAATTGGTCAAATAGACAACCCACCTTTGATTTGGACCCATTGAACACTTAAAATTGATAATTCAGGTCTATTAAACAATTGGTTACTTGACAATATGGGAAGTTTTTTACACGCACGCTGACTTGTCAAAATTATATGCCACATCATGCCATGTAGATACCATATGTTAACATCTATTATTATTTTTAATTATTTCAATAAAATTAAAAAAAGAAAAAAATGTATACATTTCGTCTTCCTTCCTCATCAACAAAGGCCAAGAAAAAAAATTTATACAGAGGCCATGCCAATGTCAGCCTCGCTCGCTGTCGCCACCGCCTCCCTGGCCCGCTGGTCCCTCATCCAACCACGCTCGCCGCCCAAGACCCCCTATCAGAAGTCGCCCCACCACCACCACAACGCCCTCCCTGTCCTCGCGCACACATCACCTTCCTCCCCACCGAGCACCCAAACATCACTTCCAAAAGCTTCATCGTCGTGTCCGCCACTCTTGATCCCGTTTCCCATAACCGGAGCAGCCTCCCAAGCTCGGCACTTCTAAACCCGACCCGGAGGCACTCGGATCTTGATTTTGGTTCACGCCTCCGTTAGATCCGGCCCGGATGCACTCAGATCTCGATTTTGGTTCAATCCTCTAACAAGATATATGACGATCTCCTCTTTGTCGAGCACGACGAGTCTAAATTCGGAGTCGGGGTTCGCTAGGGTTTCGAGAAAATACGTGACAGTGGATCTGGAATCCCGACATCCAATTCTCATAATATAGCCCAGAGGCAAGGGTATCGGGAAGAGATGATTAATTGAGAGAATGGGGGGATGAAGAGCATGAACAAGCTCTAATGGGGGAACCAATTCTAATGGGGAAGAGGAAGACTCGACAAAGAGGGGGGCAAGATCTGAGTTTGGTTTAATTAGAGGGTTTTGTTGTTTTTTCTTTTTATATTAATGCCATGTCAGCTAGAATAAGAGGTTCACTCGCCTAGGTGCTCGCCAATGTGCGTTTGGAATGCACGCACATCACCACGTCATCGACCAAGGGTTTAATAGGTCCAAATTGTTAAGTTTAAATATTCAATAGGTCCAAACCAAAGGTGAGGGGATGTATATGTTTTGAGCCAATTATCCAACTACTATTCACATTTTAACTGCAGTTAGCCAAACAATTTATATATCCAAATACACAAGGATGGAAGAATTTAATATTAGGGTGGTCTAATTGTCACTAAAAAAATTTGGGTGAGCTAAATTACCATGATTTAACTAATTTAACACTGAATTTTCCTTTTTTATTTTTTATTATTAAATTTACCCTATTTTTATTTTTTTTTATTTTTTTATGCCCCAGCCCGCCCTTCGGTCCGTCCATGCAAATACACTATAACTAAGTGGCAACCTATGCCCTTAGGATATAAGTTAGGATCCTTAAAATAAATATAATTTATTTAAAATTAATTACTTTTTGAAAATATTTATTAAGATTTTAGTTTCTAAAAATGAAACACTAAACCTATAGTAGAAAAAACGTATAGATTAATACGGAAACTGGCGAACAAATTACTGATTATGCACTTTTCGACCGATCTATGAGAATCATTTAGTAAATATGGAATTTTAAAACTTAATAGTATTACCAAGTTAGAGTCCGGTTCAGGTGCGAATGGGCACCCAAGTGCGAAATAAGAAAGAACAAGAGTCGTTGGATCAAGAAAAATCAAAGGCACTGATCATTTCACTTAAAAGGGGAAAAACGGTACGAGCGAATTTTTGGCGAATTATTCGCGTATTTTTGAAAAAAACGGCCCAGATTTGTTCATCAATACTGTGGATTTGTTCATTGTTATATTCATATTTGTTCATTGGTTTTAGCATATTGTTAATCGGTTTGTGCATATTTGTTCATTAGTTTATGCAGATTTGTTCATTGATAGATGCATATTTGTTCATTGTTATATTCATATTTGTTCATTGGTTTTGGCATATTTGTTCATCAGTAACTTTAATTTGTTCATTGGTTTATGCATATTTGTTCATTGCCTATTTCATATAATTGTTCATTGCTAGATGCATATTTGTTCACTAGTAACCCCAATTTGTTCATTGCTATATGCATATTTGTTGATTAATAACATCAATTTGTTCATAGCTAAATAAGGCACAAACACTCCTCTTTGATTTGTTGCTATCTGATGTTCATGTTTTTAGTCTAGTTTTAGGTGTCCTTCTTAGGTTGTTTAGTTTAGTTTTAGTAAGTTTTAGGGTTAGTTGTGTGTGTTTTTGGATAAGTTTGCATATTTTGTGAAAAGTATGGAAGCTAATCCGTTTTGTGTCTTTTTGTAGGTTTTTTAAGCGGAATTGAGCATTTTCTAAAGTGAAGCTGAAGTCAAGTGGTGGAGGGTGGAATGCATAGAAGAGGAGAAGGAAGAGTTCATGTTAAAGATCAAGTTAAAGTGCAAGTAAAGCCATGAAAAGTTCAAAAGAATCAAAACAGAGAGCTCGTTACCGACCGGTGAGGGTCGTTACCGAGCTGTGCATCAGATATTTTTGCTAAGGGATTCAACAAGTGTCTACCGACCCAGTGCAAGTCATTAACGAGGTGACATGTGTAGGTAGAGCAACGCCGACTTTCGGGATTTATATCTTTTATCTTGTAATCTTTTAAGTTTGGTAAGTTTTTTATCTTTTAGGTCTTTTATTAGATAGCTTCTTTAGTATAAATACCCTTGTTCTAGCCTAGGCAAGGAGGGATTCACGTTAGATTGTTAGGGAGACGATAGAGAGAGATTTCCGACTCTGTTCGATCGAGAGAGAGAAGGGGTTCGGTGATCAAGTTTGTTGTTCTTTGGTTGTTTCGGAGTTTATACGGGAATTTGTAAGACAATATTTCTTTCAATTTCAAGTAAAGTTTTGCTTTTCAATGTTCTCTTTGAATAAAGTTATTTGTTTTGATTCAATCATGAGTGAGTACTTTTCCTATCTAGGGTCGGGGTTGAAACCCGACATAGTTGTGCATGATTGAATGAATGAGTTGATGTTTTGATTGCCTTCTATTCTTTGAATTGCTTGTTTGTGCTTATACTTAGACGAGAGTCGAAGTAATTTGAGTATATTGCTTGATCGAAAGAGAAAGTCTTGAACTTGAATGTTGATACTGTTCGATAACGAAAGTTTCGAGCTTTGGATTCAAAGCAAGTAATAAAGTGAATTGATTTATGAAAGTTGATTGATTTGCTTGTTTAGTCGACAAAAGTTGATAGATTTATCTTCAAAGGATGATCTTTATCTTCACATGAGTTTATATGCATAGCTATGTTGTGGTAATCCTTGTCCTAGAGCTTTTTATCCCTTGATTTTCTTAAGTTTAGCATTTGAATTCACTCGTTACCGAGGCACTAGGTTCGGTACCGAGTCTGCACTTGCATCGTTAAATTTGTTCTGTTTCAGTAGAAATCCAACATCATTAACGACCCTAACAAGGTCGTTAACGAGGTCTGTCGTAGTTGTTTTCTTTGTTTTTACTTTGTTTTATTGCTTTCTTAGTTTGGTAAACAAACAACCTTGCTTCCCGTGGATGATCCTGATTTCGCTATACTCAGCGGGGTCTTGACTTATAAATTTATTTGTTGTCAAGAAAACCCTCATCAAGTTAGCCTTAAAGCACTTCATTCGTATTATCCTTTGCATTCAAGATAGACTTAAAGCACAAAATAAATGCAAAAATACACAAATAGATAGTCATAAATGTACAAGTTGATGATATTAATAGTCCTAAATGTACAAGTTGGTGGCATTGACACATAAACATAAGTTTATTTCAATTCACAAACAAAGGTTAGATCAATGAACAAAAAAGTTATATCAATGAACAAATAGAGTATATCAATGAATAAACAATAGTATACCAATGAACAAAAAAAGAGTATATCAAAGAACAAATAATGGTATATCAATGAAAAAATAATGGTATATCAATGAACAAACATAGTTATATTAATGAACAAATAGTAGTATATCAATGAACAAATATTGGTATATTGAAACTAATTATATGTGCATCAAAAACTAGATAATATTGTATTCATACTCATAAATAAGGTTAAAAAATAAAACTAAAAATAAAAAAAGTTCGAAATCGATGAACAATGTTATCAAAAACTCGATGCACAATGAGTTAGTATTGATGAACAAATGGTGACTATTGATGAACAAATCGCTATTTCTAATGAACAAACTGGGCGCGTCTCATAAAAACGTATTTTTCGAAAAATATGTGAATAATACATGAAAAATTTGTCTGTGCCGTATTTTATTGAAAAATACGTGAATAATACGGGAATTCTAGGAATTTTTCTAGATTTACTTTTTTCTGGATTTCCGATCTCTACGCATTTCACCGCTCCACCGGAACTAACTATGTAGCATCTACATCGAGAATTCAAGTAGAATATTTTGAACAAATCGCGAAATTCAAAACTCCCTGTTAGCCAATAAAGACCTAAAATGCCTAAATTATGTGGGTGGCGTAGCTACCGAGATCAACGCAGTCAATTATGTCTCTCCTCGAAGTTGTTCTGTTTCTGTTCTGAATCAGGTTAGGATACGGCTCTAGAAGCTTTTGCTTTCTTGTCTCATGAGAGGTCGTAGAAGATGCTGCCGTCACCCATTTTTAGTAGGAAACTGCAAGAAACCTCAAAAACGACAAAGAGGGGGGAAAGTGAGAAAGAAAGAGATGTAGTCACAAATTTGTATCCAATTTTCATTATATTATGCACAGATCAGGATGGTGAATTCTTAAGCTAACTAGCCTGCCTTCAGCATCCCCCTCCTTGCGGTTAAGGTAACGATATAAAACTCTTTGATCCCCGAATTTGGGGTCTCCTATTCCGACTTCCCTGAGCCTCCGGTAGCACAGTCGAGACAACGACGAGTTCTCTGCCCCTGCGTGGATGGGTCAAAATATGGCTTTCAAATTAAGTTCTGAATTAGTGGATGCTGCCAAAGCGAGTGGTTGTGCCATACGCAAAAGGGAAGATGTGTAGGTGCACTATTACGCGGTGGAGATTGTAACTTTCCATGAATTTCCCATTTCTCATTCAAGGAAGCCTTAAAAATTGAAGGTAGCATGATAAAATCATGGAAAATTGATTTTATTGGTCTACATAATTTACGGGACGTTTTTCGTTTAGTAAGTTTTTTCACCCGAGGTATATAATTTTACCGCTTTAACGCGAATCGCGTTTCGAGACGGGTTTTGGTTTTAAACCAATCTCTTATCTACCTCCTTAAGAAAGAAGGAAACAGAGGGATAGAATCAGAGAGAGGATTAGGATGGAACGAGGACTCGGGAAGATTCGAGCGTCTTCACCGCCGGCTTTTCCCCTCGTCTTCCGCCTCCTCTGCCCAGCTCACATCCCTCTCCTCCGCCTTCTCTGCCTCGCCTTTGTTTCAACCACCAGGAACCACCAGCACACATGTTGCCTCGTTCAAGAAAGGGAGAGAAATCAGGACGGAACGACGGACTCGGGAAGATAGAATTCAAATTCTTCATCGCCGGCAATCGTCTCTATCTCGCCTCTGTTTTGACACCGCCGACTTCCTCCTTCGCCACCCCTGAGCTGCAAACACCAGGCAGCACCCCCAGCAGGTCTCGTTGCCTCGTTCGAGAGGGAGAAGAGCAACACGGAGCAACAGACCGGGAGGGGGAAATGAATTTGAATCTGTCATCGCCAGCGTAACTCTACCCTGCTTGTTTGTGTGCGTCGCCAGCGATCACCCGCTTGTCCGACCACCACCCACCGCGAGGGCCGCCGCCGGGCAACACCCAACCACCCTCGAGCTCCTGGTTTGAGCCACTAATGGGTTGAACGGACCATAGGCTCAAGTGAAGGTATTTACGATCGAATTAATTAGCGGGTTGGTTGCGGAGCCACCGTAAGGGCCTTTCGGTCCCGCTACGCTACTTGTTTTTTATGTTTCTGAGATCTTGACTTTGTTACGGTCCCACAGGTTCAAACCGCTCGAGAAACGGACGTCAAGATCTTTACTTATAGCGAATACAAGTTTTGACATCGATTGGCAGGTAAAGGACTTCGGACAATTACTCGGGATTCGTTATTAATCAATAGAATCCGAGATTTGGTCACCTTAAGGAACTGTTACTGATGAACACTTTTTATTTAGAAAATTATTTCAAAAGTGAAACGGTTAATTATTTATAATTTCGCCAAGAAGGCTCCTTAAAGTCTGATAGCTAAGGATTATATATAAGTCGATATATGAAATCAAATCGTTTATCGATTAGGAAATCGTAGGATTTGAGTATACAACTAAGAAGTGTATCTGTAAGCTCGTTGTTGAGAAATCTTTTGGTTATAATTGGAAGAAGGGTGATAATGATTACTGTTGGAATTGCTAAGGACGTTGAGCACGCCTTTCAAGGCAAGTGGATGATTCTCTCTTGCGTTATTATTATTAAATGAGAAATTGAATTCCATTTAATCTTCATGTTGGGAACGACTTGTGTGTTGAATAAAGTATGATAGGTTGCTATTTTGTTAGAAATAACGACTATGACGTTATTTCAGTTTTTGCGCTAGAACTGAACTTAGGACCGTTATGGGATCTTGTATGTTTAGCTGTCTCATGCTGAGACATTTTTGTGAAGTAAAATAGTTAGAGATGGGTGTTTAGACTCCAAAACATCTCTTCAGTGGTCCTATGCTGAAACATTGTTGCAAAATAGGTAGTCCAGGGGTAGGAGCCGAGTCTCCAATGACCTCTTTATAACAAAGTCTGTATTGGGGGGCGTAGCTTGCTAGCAGATCCCAATATTAGAGTCATGACTCATGTCTCGCTCCACGTTGGAGGAGGACAATGGTGCACTCTAGCTAAGTGCAAAAAGGAACTAATGTGGGTCAAGCGGTCACGGATGAAATATGCCCTCTTACCCTGACAACATCAGTTACAAGAAATTTGATCAGCAATAGTTTAGGCCGATTAAAAGTTATTAAAATGTATGTGAAATGTTAAAATCATTAAATGAGAAAAGTGCGATAGACACGTTAACGTAACTGAATGGTTAGTTCTTTTGATAACCATTCTTGCTCCTGATTAAGAATGATTCTTAATCAAACTTTGATTAAGTTAAGATAATTAGTCGTTGAAGACGTTTGTGAATGTTGTGTGGTTAGTATAAGTTTCCATTAATCGTTTATGCTTCTTAAAGGAACCACAAGCTGTGGTGTTCTCTCTCTTGAATATGCAAGTCTCCTTCTTATTCTCTATAAGACTACTAACTGTTGGATCATAATCCGAGTCTATTCGGATTTTGATGCCAATATGATTAGTCACAACCATAAGAACCAAGTTAGTTTCTCCACCTGTGTTAGAGGATGGAAGATTGAGTTTTGATGGTTCCGGAGTCAGTGACCCTATGTTTGCAAGTCGAGTCGGCGACTTGGCAAAGTCACTGACATTAACAGCTGGCTGAGCGATCTATTTACGGAAGGAGCGCACAAATCCTGTGCGTCTAATTGAAGACAGCTGCGTGTTTTATTTTAGGAGAAGATCATCAAAAGAGTGCTAAAATCAAGATGAAGATAATTGTGATTCTCCTAGAATATTTGAGTATGCATACAATCGTTTATTTGGAAAGATTTGTAAAAGATCAAGTGTATATTGTTTTCCTAATCGAATGGAAAATAATATTCACGAGATCTCTCTTACCTTAGTTTAAATACTCGTTTGTTTAGGCTAATGGTAAGACTTGAGAGCTGAATTTTCATATTGTGTGTAAGAAGGAAAGAGTGTGCTTGTGCGTGAGATTCGTACAAGTGGTGAGTCAAGAGATCTTAGGCATAGCGTGAGATTGAGAGTGTGAGTGCAAAGGTAGAGCGTGGTTCAAGAGTGTGGGATTCATTCTTGTACACGGGAGAGCTTTGTAATCACTCAAGAAATCAATAGAGCGAGTCTAAGGAGTCTTGAAATCCGACCAAGTGATAAACTTGGAAGGGAGTGGTTTTTCTCTAAGTAAACTAGTTGGTTTACGAAGAGTTTCCACTATACATCGCTTGTCAGTGACCATTGGTAACATTTATTTTACTGCTTGATTATTCCGCTGCATTATTACTCAAAGTCGACGACTTCGCAGGAGCCGCCGACTCGTCCAAGTACTAACGATCCTACAACTTGCTTAGTCTTTCATTAGACTAACCCGTCCTTCTTCTTTTCTTTTATATGGTCGGTTGGTGTCCACCGTTGGTATACGACACATCAGGCTCTTCTTGGAAGTTGATTCAAGAGGTGGATCCAGAGGTTTAAAGCTTCAGAAGTTGAAGAAAGGTTTCCAATGGCTATACTTGAGTGAAGTTCTTGGTTAATTTGCTGCAAAGCAAAGTGTGAAAGAAGTTAAGAACTTAAGGAAAAACTTTTTAAAGACTTTGTTCAAATAGAATGTTGTTCTATTTATTTATTCTGTTTAAGTTAAGGTTTGTATAAGACCTTTTACTTGTTTTTCCGCTGTTTATAGGTTTTTAAATGGTTTCTTTTACCTTGTTCTAGTAAGTTCTGTCAGGTTAAAGCCTTGGGTAACTCTGGTTTAGTCCTAATCGGGGTTACTGGCGGTAATACCTCCAAGGTAAGTAAGGGGATGTTACAAATTTTTCTATGGACTTCCGGAAATCTCACATTCAAACGGGTTTGTGGTTGAATCATATTATTTTTGAATCTTTCAATGCAAAGGTGAAAAGGAGCCGTAATGGTCACCCCCGGACCGCCCGGATCCCACGAGTGAAACGAAAGTTGGATCTACATTGGATCTCACCTGAATCGCCCCATCTATCCTCCTGAGGAGAAGTTTGGTTTCAAACCCCGGTCCGAAGAAGAGGAGTACGCCATGCTAATGTGCCTTGGATGATCCACATCTCAAGGTCAGGCGCGGATGGGCACATTGAACTATCCATGTGGTTGAGAGCCCTCACAGCCCAGGCACAACGACGCAATTATCAGGGGCGCGCTCTACCGCTGAGCTAATAGCCCGCACGAAGCAAAGGTATCCGCGGGGTCGTTCGTCCTATTCATTCAGATATTCACGACCAAGAAGTACTGGATTCTCTTTCGGATAGACCCCGAAAGAAGAAGGTATAGATATCATCATCTACATCCAGAAAGTCGTATGCTTTGGAAGAAGCTTGTACAGTTTGGGAAGGAGTTTTGTGAAGGAAGATTCTAGCCTTCCTTCCATATTCAAAGATCAAGGAAGACGAGCAAGAAAAGGGATGTGCGTTAGGGAAGGCCCTAATTGGTAGAAAAAGCCCAACAAATAAATGGGGCTTTCCTGCACTTGGAAAAAGAAGTAGAAAAAGGAATAAATATAGTGATAATTTGATTATTCGTCGACGTAGTAAATAGGAGAGAAATTGGAACCATCTTTCGGCTAACCTAGCCTCCTCCGTCCCTCGGGACCAACAAGGGATAGTAAGGGGTTATTTATGTTCAAGCCGGTTTCAACAATACCATTGTGACTGTTACAGATGTACGAGGTTTCATTATATTATGTACAGATCAGGATGGCGAATTCTTAAGCTAAAATAGCGAGCTCTTAAGCTAAAATTGTGGGGATTGTGGGAGTTTTGCTCACGTCTCGAATGAATTCAAGGACATATTCAACGAAATTCCGACTGACTTTTTTTAATAAATATTTAATTAGGGACGTTAATTTTTTGGAATGAACGAGCGAGATTTATTCTTATTTCTCACACAGGCGCCCATTCGCACAAAACTCTTTCTCTACCAAGTTAACTATATATTAATTGGTCTATAATCTAATACAACGTAGAGATGTATCAAATCAAATATACAACGTACGTAGAACGTATCGCGTGACATGATTGGTGGATCCACGCCACTCTGCAATCCTTTAGGTATACCAAATCAAATAAAATATTAAGTTATCAGTCAACTGCTTCTTATAATTTCAATATTAATTCAGCAGGGTAAACAAATGAATATAAAACTATAACACAATTACCTAAAAGCAATAAATAAATTAACAAATCAACTAATGATCAACGTCATATGGCATATATGGTGGAATCGTCAGACTATATATATATAGAAGAATGTCAAGTAATTAAAAACATTGTAAGATGGAGATCAATCACGACAATACGAATATGATCGAGAGTAAGAAGGTGGAGTTGCATGGAAAGTGGGCGAGCTCTTATAGTTTGAGGGTAGAAATTGCCTTCAAATTGAAGGGTGTTGAGTTTGAACGTATGGAAGAAGACACTGAAAACAAGAGTCCGGAACTTCTCAAGCTCAACCCGGTTCACAAGAAGATCCCGGTACTCGTGCATGGCGACAATGTTATCGCGGAGTCTCAGGTGATCCTCGAGTACATTGACGAGACATGGGATTCGGGTACTCGCCTTCTTCCCAAAGACCCTTACCAGAGAGCCTTGGCTCGGTTTTGGGCTAGATTCATCGATGAAAAGGTCAATATTTCGTCCTTGTTAGTCTTGTATTACATTTTTTTTAGTAGTCATAGATGTAATCACCTACCAGTTAGGCTCATTAGACTTGACAATCTTAGATTTATTATTTGCAGCTGTTACCGTCGATCTGGAAATGGTTATGGCTAGGACAAGAGGAGGCGAAGGAGCAAACGTTGGATTACATGAAGATTTTGGAAAAGGAGATTGAAGGGAAGAGATTCTTTGGAGGCGAAACCATCGGATTGGTCGACATCGTGGCCTACTTCCTAGGATGTGGATTGGAGGGACTGGAGATAGCAGCGGGCAAGGTGATGGTGACGGAGGAAGCTTTTCCGTCGTTTTGCAAATGGCGGAAAGAGTTCGTCAGCAGTGACGTCATTCAGAAAACTGCGCCGACAAAGGACAAGCTTGTTGCCTACTACAGAGGCCGCATCAAATTTCCAACCAAGGCCCCAACGTCCGACGGATCTTCCTGCAACGATCATCCATCTATTATTAATAAGAGTACTGAATTACCTGCCACTTCCCCTGCCATCCAGCAAGTTAACTAATTTTTATGTTTGTTGTATTCACTTTGAAAATTAAAGCATGCCATCCATCTAGAAAAAAAAATTTACTCATGCATGTGTGGGGGTATTTTGTCATAAAGAAATAAAGAATAATGTGGCTGGCATGTAAGTTATAACGAGGCTTTTAGTAGAAGGCCTGTTGATGTATGTGTTAAGAAAATGTATGGTTTGGGGAATTTTATTTGCAGCTAGTTTCGCCAATTAATGTCACTCTTTGAATCTCTTGTTACCTCTATAATTGCTCCAATCGTGTATCGTTAGTGTTTTGAGCACCTTATTTCCTTTGTATGATACAAAGGTGTAATCGAGTTATGACTCAGATCTATCGAAGCAAACAAAGGATCTGAACTAAATCGAACTTGCATACAAACATTCAAGCAAAATAAGAGCGAAGAAGGACACAGGAGTTGGTAACCCGGTTCGAGTTCAAAGAACTCTACATCCGGAGGATCTCAACAGGGGAGACCCGATCCCAGTCATTTCACTAGATCAAAGCTCAAAGGTTTACAAGTACAAGAGTTCAAACACTCGGCAAAGCTAGACAACAGAAACAAGAAGAAGACGAAGATCTAAGAACAGAAACAAGAGCAAAGGTAGGGTTCTAGAAACGAAAGGGCTTCGACCCCCTTTCACGGATGCAAGTCTCAATCGGACTTCGTCTAGACACCAAGCAACACCGGAGATGAGCTATCGTCGGCGAACTCTTCTTCTTCTTCCTTTCTCTCTCTCTTCCTTTCTCTTCTCTCTCTTTCTCTGGATTTCTAGGGTTAGCGCCGCGTGAAGAATGAGCTCACAACGAAGCGCACGAAGCTTAAATAGCTAGGTTACTCGGGAGCGTATCAAATGCGGCGTTTCATCAATCAAGCCGACTTCACTTTCAGTTTGGGCCAAGGCTTCGACGAATTTGGGCCAACCCAACTAAATGGGCCAAGCTGGTCTTCTATCCCGAGCTCCACTTAATAATGTGACTGGTTCAGTTACTAGCAAACCCGAGTTAGCTACCTCCAAACCGGATTATCCGAGGTGGATGCTAGCCCGGTTCACTGGTTAGACCAAACCATATAGAAGAAGTGGACCCGGTTCTGAGGTGGTCTAGCTCTACCCTAGTGTTTGATATACATCTATGTACAAGAATTATGAATGTATTAGTTTACGACATATGCCCTCTTAATACAGACATGTTTCTATTCTTTGAGCTCTAATTCAATAGTGATCCGACCAAAGTCAGGTTTCCCCTTTCTATCATTGATCCAGTTCCACATCTCAGCCTACATCACTGATGTGGAGAGCATTCCTGCAAAATACAAACTTATTAGTAGGAACCACTTTAGTCCCAAAGTCTGCAGGATTTGTTTCTCCAGCAATTTTCATCATATTAATCTGCTGTTTTTCTACTTATCTCTTATAAAATGGAACCTTACATCTATGTGCTTGGTTCTCTCATGGTAGACAGGGTCTTTACACAAGTGTAAAGCACTCTGACTATCTGTAGAGAGAGTAGGCACATAGACCTTACCAGTGATCTCCTTAAGAATACCCTTGAGCCATGAAGCTTCCTTAGAAGTCTCTACTGCAGCAATATACTCTGCTTCTGTTGAAGACAGAGCCACAATTGATTGTTGTTGTGCCTTCCATGAAATGCAGTTTCCAGCCCAAGTAAAGAAGTAGGAAGTGGTTGACTTCCTATTATCCTTATTGCTAGCATAATCAAAGTCCACATAGCCTGCCAACTCTGTATTAGGCTTATGCTCAGTATATTTTAGGCCAATCTTTCTTGACCCAAATATGTACTTCAAACAGTATTTCATAGCTGCCCAATGAGTCTCACCAGGATTGGACACATATCTGCTAAGAACTCTTATTGCAAAAGAGAGGTCAGGCCTAGTACATAGCATAACATACATCAGGGAACCAACAGCAACATCATAGGGTATGTTTTTCATTTTATCAATCTCAGCAGAAGTAGTAGGGCAACCCCTTTTAGATAATTCTAAGTGCCCTCCTAAAGGTATGGGAGCAGGTTTGGCATTCAACATAGAGAACCTTTCTAGAACTTTATGTAAATAATCAACCTGAGACAGCCACATAACCTTTTTCTTTCTATCTCTTATGATTTTTACCCCTAAGATTCTTTGAGCAGGTCTAAGATCTTTCATGTCAAAGTGTTTTTCTAGATCATGTTTGACACCAGTAATCTCAATCATAGAGGGACTCATTAAGAGAATATCATCCACATATAGCAACACATACACATGATTTTTAGTCTTGGCATGCTTGTAATACAGGAAAGTGTCATATTTGCTTCTAATAAAGCTTAAAGACATCATGCAGGAGTTGAACTTCTTATTCCACTGCCTAGGAGATTGTTTTAAACCATAAATTGATTTTTTCAAGAGACATGCATGATTAGGTTTTTCTTTATCTACAAACCCCTTAGGTTGTCTCATATAGATGGTTTCATTTAACTCTCCATGCAAAAAAGCAGTTTTTACATCCATTTGTTCAACTTCCCAATTGTACACAATAGCCATAGCAAGAAGGAGACGCATGGTTTTATACTTGACCACAGGGGCAAAGATATCATTATAGTCAATGCCTTCTTTTTTAGTGAAACCCTTAGCTACTAGTCTAGCTTTATACCTAGGTGGGTCTAAGTCAGTAGCACCCTCCTTAATTTTGTAAATCCATTTACAATCAACTAGCTTAGCTTTTTCAGGTTTAGGCACTAAGGTCCAAGTTTTATTCACAGTCATGCTTTGTATCTCTTCATGCATTGCTTTAAGCCATTCATTAGAATTTTTGCTTCTCATGGCTTCTTCATAAGTTTCAGGATTAACATAAGCAACTACCTCAGCAACAAGTAGAGCAAACTCAACAATATTAGAAGTGAATTTCTTATTAGGAATTCTAACTCTAGGAACTCTATCTCTGACCAACTGATAGTTTGCTAAGTCATGTACATGATCAGGTTCATTTTGCACAGGATTATTATCAATGCCATTTCCATGCATAGCAGGCATGCATAGGATCAACAATGTCATTCTGCACAAAGTTATCAAAATCATGCTCATGCTCATGCATAGTAGAGTTTGCAGAGTTAGAATTTTCACTTACTACCCCACCTAATTGGTGGGTTTGCTGATTATTGTTGCTGGTGCCCTTTTGATTTAAGTTGCTTGTAGTATCATCAGGTGTTTGGCTTTGAGCATTTTCCCCAGTTTTTTCTGCTGAGGAGCTTGTCTGGTTTAACAAGGCATGGCCTATGTCAAATTCTTCTAGCTCTTCTGCCCCACCTTGATTGTTATTTGGATGAAAGAAGTACCCTCTTGGGGTTTCTGTGTCATTTTCCTGTGTATTTCTCCCTGCATTCTCAAAGGCAGAAGTTAATTTTTGTTTAAAATAGAACTCTTTCTCATTGAAGGTAACATCCCTCAACACAGTTACCTTGTAACCTCCAGGTTGTATTACAAGTAACTTATATCCTTTTGTACCTTCTGGATAACCAAGCATGACTGCCTTTTGAGCTCTTGGTTGTAGCTTTCCTTCATTTGAATGAAAGTAAGTTGTACAACCAAAAGGTGTAAGGTATGTTATGCTTGGTTTCTTATTGGTCCACATTTCCTGTGGTGTCTTAAATTGCACCACAGAAGAGGGGGATCTATTAATAAGGTAGGCTGCAGTCAATATAGCTTCTCCCCAAAGGGAAGATTTCATGCCAACACTAATTAACATGCACCTGGCTTTTTCTAACAAAGTTCTATTCATTCTCTCAGTTGTTCCATTTTGCTGTGGAGTATAAGGAACAGTGAGATGCCTTTTGATTCCATTTTTAGTACAAAACTCATTGAAAACATGGTTACAAAACTCTAAGCCATTGTCAGTTTTTAAGCATTTTAATTTTAATCTTGTTTGTCTCTCAGTCAGGATCAACCAGTTTTTAAATGCTTCAAAAGCTTCATTCTTATGCTTGAGTAAGTAAACCCATACCTTTCTCGAGTAATGATCAACTAGGGAAATAAAATACCTTCTTCCCCCAATTATTTCTACCTGTGCAGGGCCCCAGAGGTCACAGTGGACATACTCCAGGGGTTGAGAAGCTTTGTATGAAGATCTAGCAAAAGAGTGCTTAGTCTTCTTACCAAGAATACAATTCTCACAGAAATCAATATCAGTGACCTTCTCATGAATTAAACCAGTTTTATGCAAGTGCATTAAACCATTGTTTCCAATGTGCCCTAATCTGTCATGCCATATTTTTTATTTCTGACCACTGTCTTTATTTACTTCATTTGTGGTGACATTAATTTCAGGTGAACTAGCTATAACATGATAGAGGCCACCTTTCTTAATGCTTTTAATCAGGACAAAGTTATCTCTTGTAACCTCCCTAATTCCTTGGTGTGTCACTATCCTACAATTTAGGTCATTAAACATTGATTCAGACAGAAGGTTTCTCCTAAGATTTGGTACCCATCTTACATTCTGGATGGTTCTAATTTTTCCATCATACATAACCAGTGGAACATTCCCTATCCCTTTAATGGCAAGGGTGGTGTGGTCACCTAACATGACAGCACCACCATTATGTTCAGTTAAGGAACTAAAGACATGTTTAATAGGTTTAGCATGCATGGTACATCCAAAATCAAGGATCCAATCTTTAGAAATAGAAGAATGGGTCACAGCAAGCAATTCATGAGAGTATATAGGACACTGTTCACACACAGACACAGATTCTTTATCCTTTTTCTTATTCTTTTCATCCTTTTTCTTCTTATTACAATCCCTTGAATAATGACCTACCACATCACAGTAGTAGCATTTTACTTTAGACATATCTTTTTCCTGTTTTTCTCCACCACCCTTATCATGTTTTTTTTTGGAATTTCTTACCCTTTCCCTTGGTGAACATCACTTCATTCTTTGACTCAGTCTTTTGTTCAGTTTTTGAACCATTTTTCACCCTAAAGACTTTCAAAGAGTCATTTTTCTGGGTTAGGTATTCCACTATCTTTTCTATTGTCAAGTCATCCCTAGCAAATTGAACTACATCTTTTAGAACATCAAATTGACTAGGAATGGAGTTCAACAGTATACCAACCTTGTAACTCTCCTTAACTTTTTCATCACACCTCTCAAGATCTAAAGACAGTTTAAGGAATTTATCCAAGTTTTCAGTTAGGGTGAGAGAGGTATCCATTCTAAAGTTAAAGAACTTACATAAAGTAGAGATAAGGGTAGGCATGGATTTGGTCAGATATATAGCATCTAAAGCATCCCATAGTGGTTTAGGTTCAGTGTGACTAACCACCTGTCTTGCTACCTCATCAGCAAGACGTAACATTATCTCATCGTGAGCCTGGTCCTTGATTTCTTGTTGCCTTGCAGCAGAGAACTCTGCAGGCCAATTATCTGTCACCGCCATATAGCACTTCTCTTTGGTTAGTATGGCTCTCATCTTTAGCTTCCACATAGAATAATCCATGTGCCCATCGTAGGGTTTTACTCGGTAATTTTCAGACATCTTTAGGTACTTGTAAGCACAAACAAACCAAGTCAGAAAAGAGTAAACTGAATCTAAAGCTACAGAATAAGCAAGAAACACTCCTAATAGGACTCTCTACTGTAGGAACCGACAGTGGGATTAAATCGATACAAATCGATACCCTTCTATCAAGATTCCCCTGCTTCTCCAAGAAAAAGAAACTTTCCCTTGGATTACAGTGACGACATAGAAAAGCAAAGCGAATCAAAGCAAATAGAAAAGGCAGCGGAAGCGAATCCAAGCTCTGATACCACTTTGTAATCGAGTTATGACTCAGATCTATCGAAGCAAACAAAGGATCTGAACTAAATCGAACTTGCATACAAACATTCAAGCAAAATAAGAGCGAAGAAGGACACAGGAGTTGGTAACCCGGTTCGAGTTCAAAGAACTCTACATCCGGAGGATCTCAACAGGGGAGACCCGATCCCAGTCATTTCACTAGATCAAAGCTCAAAGGTTTACAAGTACAAGAGTTCAAACACTCGGCAAAGCTAGACAACAGAAACAAGAAGAAGACGAAGATCTAAGAACAGAAACAAGAGCAAAGGTAGGGTTCTAGAAACGAAAGGGCTTCGGCCCCCTTTCACGGCTGCAAGTCTCAATCGGACTTCGTCTAGACACCAAGCAACACCGGAGATGAGCTATCGCCGGCGAACTCTTCTTCTTCCTTTCTCTCTCTCTTCCTTTCTCTTCTCTCTCTTCCTCTGGATTTCTAGGGTTAGCGCCGCGTGAAGAATGAGCTCACAACGAAGCTCACGAAGCTTAAATAGCTAGGTTACTCGGGAGCGTATCAAACGCGGCGTTTCATCAATCAAGCCGACTTCACTTTCAGTTTGGGCCAAGGCTTCGACGAATTTGGGCCAACCCAACTAAATGGGCCAAGCTGATCTTCTATCCCGAGCTCCACTTAATAATGTGACTGGTTCAGTTACTAGCAAACCCGAGTTAGCTACCTCCAAACCGGATTATCCGAGGTGGATGCTTGCCCGGTTCACTGGTTAGCCCAAACCATATAAAAGAATTGGACCCGGTTCTGAGGTGGTCTAGCTCTACCCTAGTGTTTGATATACATCTATGTACAAGAATTAGAATACATGAATGTATTAGTTTACAACAAAAGGAAATAAGGTGCTCAAATTGTATCAAAATTTGATACAAATTGTATCAAAATTTGTATTACAAGATGCGTAACAACTACACTTTCCTATCTTTCCTATGAAATTAAAGAATGTCCATGGCTCAAAAAAAAACTGCTTTATCTCATTAACAGGTAAACAATATATATAATCTAAAAGGATAAAACCTAAATTCTCCTACAAGATAAGAACATAAATACAATATATACACTAATACTCCCCCTCAAGTTGGAACATGTGGACCCCGAATATCCAATTTGTGAAATAAGAGATGAAACTGATGAGAACCAAGTGCCTTAGTCAAGATTTCAGCTGGTTGAGAGTGAGTCCGGATATGCGTAGTACAAACCTTTCCAGCAAAGAGGAGATCACTAATGAAATGATAGTCAACCTCTATGTGCTTAGTCCGATCATGGAAAACCATATTAGCAGCAATGTGAATAGCAACTTGACTATCACAAAATAAGTGCATATCAAAAAGATGAGAGATGTCAATGACCTAAGCAACTCTTCTAACCAAATAAGCTCACAACATGCGCTCGCCATGGCCCAATATTCAACTTCGGCGGAGAACTTGGAGACTGTTTGTTACTTCTTAGTCTTCCAAGAAATCGGAGAGGACCCAAGCTGAACGAAATAGCGAGTAATAGAACAACGTGTGAGAGGATACGTCGCAAAATCAGAATCATAGAAAGCAGTAAGCTCTAGAGTACTCTGAGTAGATAAGAAGATCCCTTAACCAGGATGACTCTTGAGATACAAAAGCACCTGAACCGTAACGTCCCAATGATCAATAGTTAGCTCTTGCACGAACTGTGCGAGAGTATGAACATAATAGCTAGGAAATCTCAGAACAAGTGATGGTAAGAAAGATCAGGCGGCCAATCAAACGACGATATCTATTTGGAGTCTCAAAAGTCGGTGCAGCAGAAAGTCTGAACTTGTGATTTTGCTCCATAGGAAACTCATAGCGCTTTCCGCCCAACAAATTTGCCTCGGTCAGAATATCAAGTGTGTACTTATGGTGAGACAAGAACAAACCATTGGTAGAACGAGCAATCTCAATACCAAGAAAGTACTTGAGCAACTCAAGATCTTTCATATGAAAGAAGAACTCAATTGCCCTTTGAATTTAACAATAACAACGATATCATCCCTAGCAATAATCATAGCATCAACATAAACAAGCACATGAAGACAAACACTAGACCGATTGTTTGAAAACAAGGAGTAATTTGCACGAAACCAAGTAAACCAAAATTGTGAAGAGAAGTGGCGTTGCAAACTAATTTTTTGGTGCCTAACAAAGTCCATACAAAGAGCAGTTTAGATGACAAAAATTTTCGGCCGAGGATCTAGCGAATGCATTATGCACGTCCATCTGATGTAGTTCCTATGTTCGGGCAACAACAACAAGAAAAGTGCGAATTGGGACCATCTTGGCTATAGGAGCAAACATCTCCTTGTAGTCAATGCCAGCTTTTTTATTATTACAAAGCACCACAAGCCTGGCTTTAAACCTCTCAATTGTACCATCAGACTTATACTTGACTCGATAGACCCACTTGCAACCAATGAGTTTCCTCCCAAGAGGAAAATCAGACAAGGTCCAAGTCCCGTTATGCTACAATGCGTCAATATCATCTTGCATAGCCACGCACCAACGGGGATCAAAAGCAACAGTAGAAAAACTAGCAAGCTCTAGAATAGGCTAAACAATATCAATAAAAGCAACATGGCCAAATATATTCTATGCCTTAATCTTCTCACCTTGGCCACATTACAACCCGAAAAAATACATCTTGATTTTTGTTGTATGCAATGTCCATAGCGGTGGAGCTTTAGAACACTAATGCAAGCCTATGGTAGTTTAGCGGTCATAGTAGAGAATTGAGCTAAACACTATAACCTAAACACTTGAGTGAGAGAGACAAACACATTTACCTAGTGCGGTCTAGAATGGATGCTTTCTCTTGGTCTCTTTGATATCTTGAATATGTGCAATAATTTCAATTGTTAAACTACGGGTTTAATGATTAATGATGGGCTCAAAACATATACAGCCCCTTGTACTTGTGCAAATTGGTCATATAGACACTCCACCTTTGGTTTGGACCTATTGAGTACTTAAACTTAACAATTTGAACCTATTAAACACCTGATTGATGATGTGGCAATGTGTGTGTAAATCAAACACTAATAGGCGAGTGGCTATTTCAATCCCATTGAATATAAAGCTGACATGGCATTAATATAAAAAAAAAACAATCCTCAGATCTGCAGCTGTAAGGTCGATGGCATAGCTCCAACGCCTTTGTAAATTCATCTCCTCCGATGGTCTCTCCCTCCTCTCCCTCAAATCTGTCGTCGACTCCTCGCTGGCCGCCTCTGACGCCTTCACCGACTAGAATGAGAACAATGCCAATCCCTGCAAATGGACAGGCGAATGGAACGAGAACGAAAACGACGACCTCTACCTCCTCTCCCTCAAATCCGTCGTCGAGTCCATTTGTAATCTCCCAAGGAACTTTGCAACTGCCGCCAGCTCCAACGCCTCGTTCTCGCCGACAACAAACTCTCAAGCAACATTCCGCCGTCAAGGATGTCCTCGAAACCCTAGCGAACCCCGACTCCGAATTCAAACTCGCCATGCCAGATCTAACGGAGCTTGTTAGAGGATCGAACCAGAATCAAGATCCAAGTGGCTCCGGGCCGGATCTAGGGTGCTAAGGTGCTTGGAGGGTACTAGGGTGTTGGATCTGATGCGACGATGAAGATTCTGGAAGCGATGCGAGGGCGTTGCGGCGGTGGTGGGGCGACATCTAATAGGGGCCCGTGGTGAGCGAGGCTAGTTGATGAACTAGTGGGCCAGGAAGGCGGTGGCGGCGGCAAACAGGCTCACCAACATGTACAAAGAAGAGGAAAGGGATGTGCATCGAGGAAGACGAACATGTTTACTTTTTTTCTTTTTTTTTATTTTATTGAAATAATTAAAAATAATAAGAGGTGTTAACATATGGCATCTACATGGCATGATGTGGCATATAATTTTGACAAGTCAGCGTGCGTGTATAACACTTCCCATATTGTCAAGTGACCAGGTGTTTAATAGGTCCAAATTGTTAAGTTCAAGTGCTCAATAGGTCCAAACCAAAGGTGAGGTGTCTATATGACCAATTTGCACAAGTACATGGGGCTGTATATGTTTTGAGCCATTAATGATGTATACAATTTGAGGTGGATACTTGGAATGCATTGTCTTGTGGAGAGTTGAGTTTATTTCTTGCTTAGGGACAAGCAAGGTTCAAGTGTGGGGGATTTTGATAGCATGCATTTTTAGAGCATTTTAGGATATGCATTTAAGACTTTAGTTTAATATGTTTTATGCATTTGTCTCGTGTTTTCTAGCACTTTTCATCTTGTTTCCGTTTTAGATGTCTACACGCGTATCTTTATATTTTTCAGGTATTTAGATAAGTTTGAGCTTTATTTGGACGCATTTGGAGACATGGCGGAATTAAGACCTCGGTCTAGAAGGAAACGGAATGGGAAACGAACCATTTAAGAGCCAAAAGGAAGAAACCATACGATCCAGGCCAAGGTCGTGCGATAAGGCGCATGGTCGTGTGTGCGGTGATGTAGAAGCTCAGATCGTGTGGCAAAGCCCGAATTAAGGCCAAGATCGTGCATCTCATGGCACACGATCATGGATTTTTTTCTCAGTAAAAGGCAAGGGTCGTGCATCCTCAAGTCTAGGGTCATGCACATTAAGTGGCGTGCGCTTCTTCATAGGATCGTGCACCTCTGCTACACGACGCGCACTGGTGATCGTGTGCCCTCTTAAGTCAGTTCATGGGCCGCCTCTTCCAACCCTAGCCTTAGTATAAATACTTTCTTTTATCTTATAGATTAGGGGATTCTAGATTTTTATTATTGTTTATTGCGTGGAAGACAAGTTTGAAGTTCTGTAGTTGGAGATTCAAAACTCTTGTTGAATTTTGAGTTTGATTTACTAGATCTTAATCAAGTTTGCTTATTTATTCAATCTGGTATGTTTATTCTCATTATTAATTTGATTTCTTCCTTCTCCATGTCTAGCTAAATCCTAAATTCTAAGACTGGGGTGAACCCAACAATGTGAGGTAGACAAATCTATTGAATTACACGATCTATTGTTTGAAGCTTTGTTTGATTCAATCCTATATGCTAATTTCCATAGTAACTTTGTGAATTGGAACTTGTTAAAGTTTGAGACTGAAAGGTAATAACTTTGATAAGTAGTCAGACAGGCAATTGAGACTAAAATGTACTTTTTCCTGTTGAATTCTCTTGCCTGAGTATTTTGAATTCTCTTGTGGAATAATAATTGTCATAGAAATCTTGAGATTATGTTGGTTTTGCAACTCGCGAAAGGGGATGTTGAATCATGTTGGTCTTAAATTCTAAGTGTTTAAAGGTCTAGATTCTAATTTGCAAGTCACGAAAGTGGATGTTTAATTGAGTCTAGATATGTTTGCTAACATTCGAAATAATTTAGTGGATACATAAGACAGTTTGCCTTCAGACAAAGTCAAAATTAAGATTGTACAATCATCTTTTAAAGTCTACCAAATCATTGTTGTAGGGATCTTTGATGTTAGAAACTTTTCTCTCATTGATTTTCTCGTATTTATTTGTTTGCTTGCTTATAATTACGACTTGCTACACTTTACAAACAACAAACATGCTTTATATAAAAAAAACATTGATTTTTTGTTTTAAAAGTAATTAAATTTAACACATTTCTAGGCAAAAAAGTAAACTTTCTATCAAAAAGCATGTTTATTATTAAAAATGTAGTAAGCCCTTAGTTTGATAGATAAAATCACATCTAAATATTTTTTTTAAAGTTTACAACTTAATCTATCGTTAAGTTGTAATTAATACTAGTTAGTCCCATATATATAGTTCGACACGTTGGTATTATAACCGATCTGTTACACTTGCCGGAAAGGATTTGGCATTAGTCCCATAGTTCAACACGTTGGTATTATAACCGATCTCGTACACTTTCCGGAAAGGATTTGGCATTACAACCGATCACGTACACTTGCTAGATAGGATTTAGCCTATCAACTACTTTCACTTCAATTTAGCAAGAGTGTTCTCATAAGTTATAAATCAGTTCTCTAGAGCAGTAAAAGAAGGGAGCACAACGTACTCCAAAGATGTTGAGCTTTGTTAACAGGTGTGGCTGCTATTGAACTGTGCCGAAAATTGTTGACCGGTTCTGATTTGATGTGTCAAAAATGGATGAACTCATGCCTTCACTAAAAATTGACTTCGTGGCTTTGTTCTTCCATATTCAACTGGAATCAGGATAGTGTGCACACTGCTCTAGGGAGCAGACTCCACCATGTAGATTGACTTGGGAGTTGGGATAGGCATTCGTAACTAACCTGAACCTGAACCTGAACATGGAATCACGCGATCCCCAACTAATCCCAGTTCTCAACCGGTGATCTGATTATGATAAGATCTGATTATGCTTACCAAACTGAGGGCAAAAATGTAAATGCATATTAAAAATATTGATTTTTCTAACCTATGCCCAGGTTAAGAGACTAAATATGGTAATATATTTAAAATTTGTATTTATTTAGATTTAATTATTAATAGAGTTTATTAATTTACTATTAGGATTTTAGTTCCCAATTTTAGTACTCTTAACCTATGCCCTTAGGGCGGCATAGGATAAAAAAACCGTAAAAATATTTATATGCAGCAACTTCTGATCCCAACTATCAAAATCTTTCCTTCTCTCAGTTCATCATTACTCCTCCTTCCCTTCCGGTTGCGTCGCACGGAGAGATACCGAGAATTGGAAATGGCCGGCGACACTCTCACAGCGCTTCGATCTCTCATGGCTTCTCATTCTCCCCCTCTTGACGCCTTGGTTGTTCCTTCAGAAGATTACCACCAGGTCTCGATTCCTCTCTCATAACTTTTTATAGGGATCCTAGTATCCTACTTATTGCGATTCTCCATCACGCAGAAGAGCTTTGAAAGTCTTGTTATTCTATAAGAATCGATAATTTCGTGATTATGAATCCATTGATGATTTTGCTCTGCAGAGTGAGTATGTCTCCGAGCGGGACAAGAGGCGCCAGTTTGTTTCCGGATTCACGGGAAGTGCTGGTCAGTTCTCTTATTTCCAGTATTTTGTGAGAATTTTTTGTTTTCATCTTCCAATCTTCTATGCTATGTTTGATTATTCTGTATACTGCTCCGATTTGGATTAGTAACTTGATGCCTGGATAAAGAGAGATTATAGATTCCTTACCTTCAAAAATAAGTATTTTCCATTTTTCCACGGTAATTAGGTGTCTCATGGTTGGATACTCTATTCTTTTACATCTGTTATTGAAATATCTTAAGCATTGGCTATGGAATTAGGTCTAGCTCTTATCACCATGAATGAAGCACGACTTTGGACGGATGGGAGGTACTTCTTGCAGGCAGAGAAACAGCTGAGTGATGATTGGCAGCTCATGCGCATGGGAGAAGATCCTGCAGTCGAGATCTGGATGGCAGATGTGAGTTTTTATATCACTATCTTCTATTTCCCTTGCTCCAGGTTCTACTTGTCAGTTGGAATATTTTCTTATTAGTGACGATGTACTTTGGATGGTTTCCTGCCTATGAATTGATTGCTATGCATGTCGATATTGGTCCGAATTAAAGATGCATTTTTTTATTATCAAATCGGGTTTGTGCATTTTCTGAATCTAATCTCTGATCATCACTTTAGGGATTGTTCTTGGGAGCTGTGGATTGCAGTTTACAGTGGTTCATGAGACATTAGTTATTGCACCTAACGTTTGTTCCCATTTAACTCCAGAATTTACGAGAAGGTGCAGCAGTAGGTGTTGATCCATGGTGTGTATCTGTAGATACTGCACAGAGATGGGAGCGTGCATTTACTGGAAAGCAACAGAAAATAGTGCAAACATCAACAAACCTGGTAGATGAAGTCTGGAAAGGTAGGCCACCAGCACAGATCAATCCTGTCATCGCACAAAAGGTGGAGTTTGCTGGACGCAGCGTTTCAGAGAAGTTAAATAATTTGAGAGGAAAGCTAGCACAGCAAAAAGCACGTGGCATTATCATTACATCGCTAGATGAGGTAGGACATCTTCTTCTATTTTTATGCTTGTATGTTACCTTACAGTGATTACACAAGAAGCCCATTTATGCTCTTTTTGCCTGAGTTATATGGCATGCTATGTGCAGGTTGCTTGGCTGTACAATATACGCGGTAGTGATGTCCCGTATTGTCCTGTTGTCCATGCCTTTGGAATAGTTACACCAGAGGCAGCTTTCTTGTATGTGGACAAGAGGAAATTGTCTAATGAGGTCTGTCTTTATTTTCATCCGTGGTTTGAAGTGATGGTTTTTTGTTTTTGTTATTTCATCTTGTCCCCCCAGACCCTGCCTAAGGCGGGATTAAAACTGGGTTGTTGTCGTTGTTGTTGCTTAGAAAAACTAGTTAGGACCAAAGCATATAACGCTGCTATCAATCGGTTTGAAATACATCATCTGGTTTGCAGATATGAGCATGTAATAACTTGCAACTGCTATTTGCTTCCTCTTATGATCACCTCTTTTCAACACAAAGGCTCTCAGTATTAATGGGATTTATTTATCAGGTTCATATGTACTTAAAAGGCAGTGGAATTGAAGTTCGGGATTATCAGGCAGTGGCCTCAGATGTACTCTTGCTTGCCTCCAATCAACTTGTATTTTCCTCTGACAATGTATCTCAAGAAGGACCTGCAAATGATATGATGTGTGAAACTGGTTTGCAATCGAATGGTACTGAGAGAGTACAAGGATCTAACCTTATATGGGCCGATCCTGGTGCGTGCTGCTATGCTTTATATTCTAAATTGAGTTCTGACCAGGCTCTCTTACAGCAGTCTCCTTTGGCCCTTGCAAAAGCTTTGAAGGTAATTTCCTTTTTTTTTCTTCCATATATTTTGATCTTGGACTAAGTTATATGTTATTATGGCACTTTTCCTTGTTATCCTTAATTCAAAAGTTCAGCTCTAAATATCATATCATGTTGGCTTGGTACTACGAATACAATTGGAAGGTGTTGAGTGATTCATTTGGCAAGTCATTGATATGGCGATACCTGATAAAAAGTAGAAAGATGTTAAGTTGAAATATCAGTGTTTATTAAGGCATTTATTTTTTAATTATGTTGCAGCAGTTTATCATTTTTTTTTTCCAATCGTAAATTTCCTTTCCTGCTGTCAAATGAAGTAAGCATAGACTTGACAAAAAGACAAGAAGCAATTCCTTAAATGTACAGAAATAACAGAAAAAGTAATATATGTTAGATTGGAATGACTGACTGATAATCTATGTATATATATAAAAGACGCAAGGAATAAGGCCACCACGTTGCGCCACCTAGGATTTTTCTACGTGTCGTTTCCACGTTAAGCCACCTAGGATTTTTTATTTTGGGAATTTATATATGTTGATATTATTTTAGGATAATATAGATATATGATAAATTAATCTATGAAAGATTCTATCTAAAATAAAAATGTTATCTATTATATATTAGGAATTAGGATAGACCTAAAAGATTTTATCTAAAATTAAAATAAATTATAGAACATTAGATATTATATATTAATATAGATATATTAATTTATTTTTTCCAATTAAATTTCTATCTATTATATGAATAAAAATTAAATTCGAATTTTAATATTAAGATAGATATATTAATTTAGTTTTTCAAATTAAATTTCTATCTATTTATATGAAAAAAAATTAAATTCGAATTTTATTTAAAATTAAAGAAAATTATTTTATCTTTATCTTTTTTATCTATTTATGTAAAAGATTTACCTTAAATAAAATTTTTGGTAAAAAAATAGAACTTTCAATATCTATCTATAACTATATATTAAAGTTGTACCTTTTCAAGCCACCAGAACGATTCTGGCCCCACCGCTTATGTACAAAATAAATTTTTATTCCTAATATTTTAACTTTTTACTATTAAATTCTTCTTTAACTATTTAAATCTATATTTAACATCAAACAAATATCTATTTAGTATAAAAATATCTTTTGAAAACTTCCTTATACAAATTTTTAAAATTAAAGATAACAAATTTGAGATATTTTAAATAAGTATAAATATCTTTTATCTTTTAGCATGATATCTTTTCACGAATTTATTTATAGATATATATATTTCCTTTTATAATAAAAAATTAATGATAAATACTTATAAAGTTTAAACATAGGTAATATAATATTTAATAGATATATTGAAATACTTGATACTATCTAAATTAAGGTACATAGAAAGTAATAAAAAATATAATCTTTAATCTTATCTAATCTTTACTATAACGAGCCAAAAAATGAGTTTGGCCCCACCTTAATTGAAAATAAATTATTTTTTAAAATTATTTTTATCTTTATCTTTCAGTTATATCTTATTTATTAATTTAATTATTATTTTATGTAAATCTTATCTCTTCTATATTCTAATATATAAATACTTCTTTATTCATATGTTATCTTTTGTTTAAAATTAAATATCTATGAAATATCATCAAGGAAAATGAGAAATGTACATTATTTTACCTTAATAATCTTTTTTATTCTTAGCATTAAACTTAATAATTTATATTTAATTTGTTTTATTTGATTTCAAAAAATAAAAAATTTGTACACTGTACAGGCAATAAATTACTTATATTAATTTTTATATTATATATTTATTTAATATCTATAAAATACCGAACCATAGTCGTGCAGGGCACGACGGGTATAACTAGTTAATTCATAATTTAGGGTGGGGGGTTATAACATTGCATTGCAGATATTGGAGATAAATTTATGTTATCATCTTTTTCACTCAATGTTGTGATATCAATCATGGAAACATGGTTCTGTAACTTCTTGCACTGCATCAGAAGTGATTCAGAACCACAGTATATATTTTGTCAATAAAGTTATTGCTGATTGTCACTATTAGTCATTTGCATTACAAGAATTATGTTGAACATCCACATTCTTTCTGAGGTGTTTGAGAGCATAAGCCTGGTAACCATGTAATATAATTTCTTAAATGTTTGCTTTTATGTAAGAAAGGAGTATAACTGGAAGGCAAGTCATTTTTGAAAAAAGTGATAATGATGAGTTTTCAGCAATAATTACTAATTAGTGTCAGAAAGGGAAATGGAATTATGCATTTTATACTGAAGTTCAACCACCATTTGCTAATTCCTTGAATAAAAATTTTAGAATCCTGTTGAGATGGAAGGTTTAAAGCAATGCCACATTCGAGATGGTGCTGCAGTTGTACAATTCCTTGTTTGGCTCGATAAGCAGGTAAACATAATGTGCTATATTACACTCTACAGTGCTTGTAGTCTATTATCTCACTTTACAGTTCGTAGGACTTTTTTTTATAGTGTTTGCATATCACAGGAAACTAATGAATAAGAAACTTTGAAAATATTGTAAATTTGCGAAGAAAGTAGCTTGCAAAATATTCCATCTTGCCTGTAGCACTAATTCAGCGGATTTGACGTGACATTTTCTAATTTATTGCATAGTTTGAATTCTTTGGCATTTATTACATAATTCTTGGAAACTTCAAAGAACTTTTGTACTTGCTGCATCATCTTAACTAATAATCTCGATCATCATCTTTTACAGTTGGGCGCATCCTCATGCTCATTGGCTTTTATACACTGCCTTTGAGATGGATTTAGTCCCTATATCAATTTTGGTGCATTCTAGCTAAATTCAGTTATTATTGTCACATAGCTGAATTTCTGTTTTTCTGGGGTCCATTGGGCATACCTCCTTTCCCTTGGGCAGGGGTACCCCCATCTTGACCCTCCAAATTCCGTTGTAGCGGAACCTCACTGGGTGAATGTTGTTGTTATTGATGATCATCATCTTTTACATAAAGAAACATTGTGTGATCCCATTTTTAGACTTTGTTGAAGATTTTTCTTTGGGTTTTGATATACTACCGTTATCAGTTATCACTTCCAAAAACAATAATGGTATGAGGAATTTTTTCAAGATATCAACCTACATCTTGACAGTCTCCAAGCACTACCAGTATTTACATTTCTTGATCAAGGGTGTCAGCATAAATCATATTTATTAGCTACCTTGCCTAAACTTTTCAACTGAAAGAAAAAGCATACTTGTGTCTTTCCATATAGCTGACTCATTATTTCATGTTATGGGTAATATTAACTTGTAAGCCAGACTTTATAATATGTTTAAAGTTTAGTGGCTAGTATCAGGTCCTTATCACTCTAGAAAATACTCATTCCAGCTATTATTATGCAGATGCAAGAGCTGTACGGAGCCTCTGGTTATTTTGTAGAAGCAGAGACAACAGCTGGGAAAAAAGTTTCGTAAGTAGCTCAGTTACAGATATGAAATTTAATTGTGGCAAGTTCTATGGCTATATGGCTCATTTTTTTCTCGTCGTTGCCAGGGAATCTGAGAAATTGACAGAGGTTTCTGTAAGTGATAAACTGGAGGGATTCCGTGCATCAAAAGAAGTAAGTCATGCTGCATCATAGTTGTTGTATATCTCACTTTGCTTGACTCATGAACCTATTATGCAATTATAAATAATTTGATATTATATGCAGCACTTTAGGGGGCTTAGCTTTCCTACTATTTCATCTGTGGGTCCAAATGCAGCTGTAATTCATTATTCTCCAAACCCTGAAACATGTTCTGAAATGGATCCAGATAGCATATATCTTGTGGATTCAGGAGGGCAGGTAAAACAAATCAATATGAATATTTGACCTTAAGTCCTTAACTAGGAAATGCCTACAAATCATCTCAGTCCTGGATCTTTTGGTCACCCTTTTGGGATTGTTTGATTGAATAAAATTTAATTTCAGTATGTAGACGGGACGACTGATATAACAAGGACGGCTCATTTTGGGCAGCCTTCTGGTCATATAAAGGCATGCTATACAGGGGTAGGTCTCTACACCTTTTCCTTTTGAGTTTGCTTTCTTTATGTCTTTTTTAAAGGTATTGAATCTGAGCGGTGTTAATGTTTTCGCATTGATTACATTTATTGTATACTATTTGGGTTTTAACGGGTTATTTTTAAAACGATTTTTCTAACTATGCCCTAAGCTTCTTAAAATGGCAATATTTTGTTAATTTGTATTATTTAGAATTGATTAGTTTTTTTTAAAAGGGTTCATCAATTTCCTTATAGGATTTTAGTTCCCTTGAATAGTATGCTTAACCTATGTCCTTAGGGCATAGGTTAGAAAAACCATTTTTCAAAATTCCAAAATAACTGGTAGTTTGCTTTTTATCCAGGTTCTCAAGGGACATATTGCTTTGGGCAATGCTCGGTTTCCAAATGGAACAAATGGTATTGCTTTGTGCTTTCACTTGTCAAGTTCACAACACAACAACAGTGAATAAATCAATCATTTAACTGCTCATATACACACAAAACCATAAGTGATTTTTTTTTTCATGTATTATGCTAGTTGGTAATCTTGACAGGTTTTATTAAGCTTATACTGGTTGTGTGACATTCAATGGAATTCGTATTTCAGGCCATGCTCTGGACATTCTTGCTCGAGTTCCACTGTGGAAGGATGGGCTTGATTATCGACATGGTACTGGTCATGGAGTTGGTTCTTTCCTGAATGTTCACGAAGGTAAGCACTAAGCAGAGGTGTTAGGGGAATGAATGTATTATTTGACAGTAGTTATGCTAGCTACGTACATTCAATTCATTCATGTTTTTGACTGACTCGGAAACTTTGGGCAGGCCCTCAATTGATCAGCTTCAGACCTCAGGCTCGAAATGTACCATTACAGGCCACCATGACAGTAACCGATGGTTAGTACTCATGTCTTGATATTTTGCATGCATGGATTGAACTATATGAATTTTCTTTCTTTTTCTTGCTTTATTTCATACATAGGAGTTTATTCTGTTTTTGGATTTTGTTTACAGAACCAGGCTACTACGAAGATGGAGAGTTTGGAATAAGGTTGGAAAATGTTCTGATTGTCAAGGAGGCTGACACAAAATTCAATTTTGGGGACAAGGGTTACCTGGAGTTTGAGCACATTACATGGGTGAGTTTTCCTTCTCTCTGATTCATTATGTATACATAATACATACACTCATCAAAGCTGCATTTTTTTGTATAATTGAATTGGATTGAATGAATGAAACAGGCTCCATATCAGAGGAAGCTGATGGATTTGAGGCTTCTATCCCCGGAGGAAATAAATTGGATAAACACATATCATGGCAAGTGCAGAGATATTTTGGCACCACACTTGAACGAAACTGAGAGAGCTTGGCTCACGGCAGCCACCGAGGCTATAACCACATGAGTCAAGTTTTGCTACATAGCAGCAGCAGCAGCTTATCAAATAATAATTTATCTATTACTGTAATTTGCTTTGCTTTGGTGATATCCTGTCATATACTCATATCATGCATGCTGGATTAACGTACATATAGATGGATGGAGGGAATAAATAAGTAGACATCATATTTGTGCAAACACAAGGAAGAAATTAATTTTCTCATAGCGTGGCATGGTCGACATTCGACGCACATCCATGATCTTAATAAGACTTCTCAATGGACCATGATGTTATATTGCCAAGGATTGGGTCTGTTGTGTGTTAGGATGCTCACTCCTTTGCGACAAAAGCCTTCTTGGCCCTCTCCCATCTTTCCCTTCCCTAACTTTGCTGTCTTCAATGCTATTGTTTCTTTTCTTTATTCCTACACTATGGCGCTTCTCTTCATCATTGAATTTGTTGTTCCTTATCTTTCCTATTTTACTTTTTTGGTTTTCAATGTTCCTTCCATAGTTCTTTTATCTTAAAACACTTGAAAACATCCAAATCATAAGAAGTGATATGGTGGGCTATGTAGTCATCAAAACTTGGCCTAACCCATTAGTTGATCATTAACCTAGCTATCAAGGTAATCTAGTAATGAAATATTTGACTGTGATCCAGTCCAAACTAGCTGTAAAAAAGCTGTGACCCGAGCTCAACCTAGCCTAGCTAACCGGTCCTGAAACTGAACTATGGCCCAGCTTGATCATATATATATCCGGCCAACTAATAAACACGAGCTAGATAGTTTTAAAGTTACCAAACTGAAAAGCTTGATTTTAAGAAGGTGCAAATCATAAGAAATTTCTACCAAAACATAGATTTTAAAATCACTTTTTGGCTATGTGAACTTAGCAATGCCGATTTCTTTTGGTAAATCAGCAACTTGCTAAGCAAGCTAGAGTTGGAACACTTACTGACATAGGTGATTAAGTCATTAGCCAACTAACTACTAAATAATTTAATATAGAAATAATTCAAAGTATTTGAAGAATTAAATAAATCAAATCATATGTTTTGGCTATGTGAACTTAGCATCTATATATACAACTCAGGTACATAATCGAAAACTAGCAAATTAAGAGAAACAACAAGATTTCGACCAAAAAAAAGAGAGATGGGCGAGAAGAAGGGCATGGAGTACGAATACATTGAAGAGGACCTCGACAACAAGAGCCCTGATCTTCTTCGCTACAACTCGATTCATAAGAAGGTGCCGATGTTGGTTCATGGAAATGTTAGAATTTAATTAATATTTCCAAGTGGGCTTTTTTACATAGTTTAATTGGGCCAACCAATAGTCCATTATCTAGAAGTTATAAGGAAGATATTAGCTAGGATGATTCTAGAGTTTTTAAAAAAAAAAATGGATCAAAAGTGTAAATTTAGAATATTCTAGGTCAAGTTTGTAGAAATATCTATCTTGTAGAAAGTGAAAATAGTGACGAAAATACCTCAAAATGGAAAGTATTCTAAGCTATCGGAAAAAACACAACACATTATGGCAGTGTTGCTAAGCCTAAGAGACCTATTCACGAAAGGGCTCATCTGGCAAGTTGGGATGGAAAAACTATCCGCTTTTGGAAAGATAATTGGAGTGGCAATTGCCCTCTTATCCCAAAAATTGAGGTCGAAACTCTAATTAATTGGGAGGAACATGTTGATGCGTATCTCCTATAGGACAACTCGTGGAACCTAGAGAAACTGAGAAAGGTCGTCAATCACGAGGACCTCGAAAAAATTACCAAAATCATTAACCCCGTTAACAAAATACCGGATAGACTGTACTGGCAACCAAACAAAAATGGTTGATATTCTACCTACTCTACCATGCTTTGGCTCCCCCAATCCAAAGGGGAACACATAATTAACCTGGAATGGATCAATAAGCTCAACATCCCCCCCCCAAATGAAGAATTTCTTATGGAAAGTGGCTCGGAACGGCCTTCCAACTAAAACGAGGCTTGCTGCCAACCATATCCCGGTACCACAAGGTTGTGAAGCCTACAACAACCAGTTTGAAGACACCAACCACATCTTACTATCATGCCCACTTACCAGGGCAACCCTTAATTCTCTAAGTCCAAAACTAGTTTGGATTGTCGATCAGGTGGTACCTGATGACAAGAAACCGCACCACGTCCTTGACGAAATCAAGGCAGCGGCAACAAAGGAGGAGATCGAACTCCTCATAAACACTTGGTATAGTCTTTGGTTCTCTAGAAATAAAAGAATTTTTGACAACGATAACGACCAAAACTTAAATCATGCTGGGAACTTTTGCGAGTTTATTCATAACCAGGTTAAGGAATGGAAACTTGCAAGAATGCTCGAAACTAACAACTCTCGCACTCACATCGCAAGATCTAGAGAAGGGAGAAAGCTTGTTAGGTGGGGAAAACTCAAGAGGGATTTTATTAAGTTGAATTTTGATGGCGTAGTTTGCTCGGATGGTGTGACCTCATTCGGTTTCATCCTTAGGGATTTTGGTGGCTCCCTTATCCATTTTGACGGAGGACTGATTGGTCGGCAATCTGTTCTGATCTCCGAGACCATCGTCTTGCGTCATGGACTTCTCGAGGCCATTCGTCATGGAATTCCCCAAATCCAAATTGAAAGCGATAACTTACAGCTGGTCAAAGCCGTTCTAGGTGACTGGCGCTGCCCGTGGAAGATTGAGTTGTTGCGGTCGGACATCCACTATTTGCTTGCCCAGTTCTAAGATTGGAGTATTTCTCACGTCTTCCGTGAGTTCAATTCTGTGACGGACTTCATCGCTGGTTCCTTCCGATGAATCTCCTCTATCTCGCTTATAGTTGATTCAGGTTTGCATACTCTCATCCGACAGGATACCCTAGGACGACAACTAATTTATTAGTGGCCACTCTAATCTCAGTTCTTATAGAAAAAAAAATGGTTCCATTGCACATTGCCTTAGGGAAAACAAATGCCATAAGCTTGGCTTAAAAAAGACTCGAAAGCCTTTTTTTTCTTTAGAAAACGAGGCCCAAATTTCATCCGAAGCCCACTGACATTGGTACTTTTGCGGTAGATTTTACCAGATCCGACATTTTTAACTGCATTGTCTCAGCGGCCGAAAGTACCGACACTCCTTTTATATTTCATGTTGCATGTCCTACAAATTTAACATTGGTGGGGTCGCAAGTACAATCACCCTTTGCCGTTGATCACTGATATAATTAATCAGTCTTCTCGTAATCACCTTTTCTTTTGATAAGTAAGCATAATTAAGTATGAAAACTCTGGTCTTCTATTTATCAAAGCCTCCAATTAATAAATGTGATCTTCACCACGCCAAAGCTAAGGTACAATTCATTTTATGAACTGAACACTCGGTTATGCGGATATATATATTCACATTGATCGACTCTCCATTATCAGATTCAATCCCAATTGTATTTACGTAATTCATACATATCTCAATCCCAATGTGATTAAATATACGACATAAATCACATCTAAATTTGATAGGGTGCTTCAATATCTGTTATATTTTTCTTGTTTCAGATTGAAGTGAATCATTTTTGAGATCGGAATGAATTCAATTAGGCACTCCTTGCTCTCAAACACTATTCCCCCCTCCAATTTCCTTCGATTACATTTTTCAAAGTCGTAATCAAACCACCAACTCATTGGATTTCATTGTGAATAAACAAGGCAACAAAAAAAAATCCAAAACTCACATGAAAAGTACACTGATAATGATATCCATATCCACCAAATTATTCCTCACTAGCTAACACAAATTAGCTAACGCAAATTAACATTGGTAAAATAAGAAAACTCGGCACATAAACACACATACAACTTCTAACCACAAATCATACTTCCTAACATTCAATTCACCTAAAGAATAGCAAGTAGAACAACAGTTGCAATTACCACAATCAAAAAGTACCCACACCGACCCACATCCGAAGCCACCGATTCCGAATGCATCCCGGAAAATCCGCCGGAGCTGGGCGCGTGAACGGACGCGGGCGCCTGAAAAGGTGAATCCGCCATTGAAGACGATGGGAAGAAGGAAGACATTGCAGGCGAAGAAGACGACCCGCCGCCACCAACAGGGGAAGCGGCGATGGAGTGCTTTCTGCTGGTGCTTGAGGCGGCGCTTGCCAATAAGGCGGCGGTTATGGCCACCACAAACATCAGCATTGGGAAATGGTTCTTCATTTCTCGAATTGGGTTTTTTTTTCAAGATCTATAAAGAGATAGAGATGTTTGAGAGGTGGGTTTTGTGTTGTTGTGAGTGTTCACGTACCTCGAGATATACAAAGGGTTAGGTCTTGTAATTATATCCTTCCTATATGGGGTCTTCAATTATTATTTCACTCCTTGTGTTGTCCTTGTGTGTAATGTAAGCAATGACTTTGGAAGATTCTGTAATTTTATTTTCACAACTTTGACCAGTAGTATAATAATTCAAATTAAGGGAAGAAGATTTCAAAAACTTGACTCAATTCAAATGACAAGCCAAAGTCCAGCTCATAATTGCTTCAGTTGAGAACAAGGACATACAAAGTAGGAAATCCTTGGCTACTGATTGTGGAATTCCCACATACAGAATGCATCACTTTCTATTCATAACTTTATACTCCATTTCATGATACAAATGAAAAGAATCATTACTACCAATGAATCCAACACCAGCTTCTTCTTTTCAGTGCTAGGAGTTGGAAGCCTGGAAGCAAAACATAACATGCAACAGAGACATATATATTTTACACGAGGACGGCTTTCTTTTTATTTTTTACCTCAGGCTCTCAGAATTGATACAACAAGGATTTAAATGAAACAAACACTCTACTAGAGAAGCCTAAGATGAGCAGTGTCATTTAATCTCTTTAGTTGCCACCCGGTTCTATAAGAATGCTGTAACACCGTCACAGAAGATTCATCTATGCAGATCTTATGTGACACGGCGGGACTACAACCAAGAATCCCAGTTAGGATACACTTGATTGGAACCGAGTGAGTGAAGACTCCAACACAACAAGATGATGTTTCATCCTGAGGGTAGTGATTACTATCACCATTTGTGGTCACAACTTGTAGCCTGCTTTTACCAGACTTCTTCCTTGATAGTTGTTTGTGCCTGTTAACAAAATCCCAGTGTTGCCCTTCGTTCTGAGGGGATTGCGATAGGAGGGTTTCATTGAGAAATTGAGTCATTCGGAATTCAACCTGCCTAAGAGACTCGCCAGAAGGTGCTGAGAAGTCGGGTTGAAGTTTGTCAATAACATCCAACATTTCGTGGGTGTAAGTTTCTGAATGGAGGCAGCCTTCCCAGTGACCCTGGTTCATTTCTGTTAGTGAATCTGAGATTTGTATTTGTTGCTCTCCAAAACTCACCTCCTGTGTCAAAGCAGATGAAGGGTATTTTTGTTAGTTTTTTTAGTTTATCATGAAGTAACCCATATTACAACGATTTCAAGCATGAATCATCAGGACATAAAAGAAAAAAAAAAGTCAGCACCATACTTCTTGTTACTCCATGTAGCTCATATCATATTTTACAATTTGTCAATTTTGCAGACTCCGTACATTACAAGCTAAGCTGCTTAAAATATCGCAACAGAAAAAATTAAAAGATTAGGATGCACACTCAAAATTTGCAAATGAGCAACCATAATAGTATGGCTTCTCCTCTGTTTTCGTACTCCACTATAGTCCTTTTATGAAAAACTAGATTGCATTTTCACATATTGCTTGACATGTAGAAATTAATAGCCACTAAATTCACAGAATACAAACATCAAATTTAAAACTATATCAAGTTAAATGAAAAGATACATTAAGGATACCAGGAAAGATTATGTAATGGTATACGGTATAATACTTGACCATAAGATGCATCAGGGATACCAAGTAATGACAAGAGTGGTAACCCTTGAACTAGGCTTGTTACAGTTTAGAGCCTCCTTTTGCACTTATATAAAAAAAGGAGCAAAAGAAGGGAGTTTGGACAAGATAGTGGACTAACACTACATGCAATAGAAGTGACACATTCAGATAGCAGTACTAAAAGCATCCCAAATCTACACGCTTGCCTGAAACAACATAAAACTTTGGCCTAAGTCATATCTGCTCATCAAGCCATCTCATCTGACCTAGGTCATGCCATATACATCAGGGTGTTCCTAATTCCATATTATACCATTAACCCAATCCATCATTTTTTTTTTTGAAGATGGTAAATTCCAATCCATCAATTTGAATTTCATGATGCCTTGGCTTTTTTGTAATCAGACTGAGAGACAATCAAATACATAGTACAGAGGAAATGTAGCCATTCTCTATGGAATTTGCTTTCAGGATTAGGAATGGAAAAAGGAAAAAATCTAGATTCCAAAAGTTAGTTGTGCAGTAAAATATGAATGTAAGCTTCTGATCAGTGTGTTATTTTCTCTCTTACTATGTGAAATAGCAAATTCTTAGCCATCATGACCTATGAAACAAAACAGACCTTGAAGGAAATCCCTCTAAGTACTGCATAGCCAATAAAGGGGTCATATAGACTACTTGAAATCATAATTGCCTACCATCTACAATCATAATCTAACTGAGCACTTAATGATCATTCCTCGTTCAGGATCATAACTAGAACATGGATGCTGGTTATTGTCTTACTAAACCAAAATTTCACTCCCTCTCCAAGGCCAGGACTGAATCCCACAAATAAACTGAGAAAACTCCTGCTTATGTTCTTCAAACACTCATCGCCTAATACATTGAATTACCAGATTCATTCTCAGCACAAGTGAATTTTGGTTATGCAATTCCGCACAAATGCAGTCTATCTATCTAATACATTCTAGATTCCAGCTACACCAATCAAATTCATCCTCAAAACTGAACAAGCAATAGCAAACAGAAATCAAATATAAGATTAAATCAAATTCACATTACCTTGCACACGGAGATCGCAGTATCCCGAGCACGATCCAAAGGAGAGGTGTAAACGGCATTGAACCTCAGACCTTGAGAGTTGAGAAACACCGCCAGAGCCCTCGCCTGCCTATTGCCGTTCGCTGTCAATCCCGAACTCGGACTCCTACCGGAAATGATCTCCGGCCTGAGGCTCAGCTCCGACTCCCCGTGGCAAATCAGGTAAACCTCCGTCATCGCCGCCATGCCTTGGTCGTCGGCCGAGTCGAAGGAGTAATCCCTGGAGAAAAGGTGCGGCGGTAACGCCGGCGGAGGCGCAAGGACATTGTAAGGGTCCCACACCTTGATCGACGGCCCCAGGCGCGGAGTTCCGAAGGAGGAGAGCTGCGGGGATAAGGGGGAAGCGGAGGTGTAACAGGGAAGCATCTCCGGCTCCTGCTGGAGAACCTTTTTCACCTCCGGCTCTCTCCGCCGTCCATTGCCGTCTTCTTCCTCTGCGCCGTCCTCCTCCTCCTCCTCTTCATCTTCTTCGTCTGCCACTGGTCCAGATTGATTTAAACCCATGCGAGGGATTGATCTCAAAAACTGATGTGAATTCGGAGCCGCAAAAAGCTTCGTATATCACCAATGTGAGCTATTCATTTAAATTTTGGTCATCGCTAGCTAGCTCCTCGTCGAATTCTGAGAAATTCGAAGATGGAACACGACACGCGTCGAGCAATGGAGACAAAGAAGCGGATCCCAGATCTAGTTTGTTACGAATGGGTTGAATCAGTGACGACTGACGAAGGTGGGGGCGTGTAGCCTAGGGAATAGAGGAAGAAAATGTAGCCATGTAGTTCGTTTTTTCACACGGAAACGGGATAGTGAGATGGATTCGTTAGGGAAATTGTCGGTTTCACTTGCTTTGCCACAATGCATTCAATTAATCAAGTTGGTGGTGGCTAGGTCAAAACATTAAATGAAATCATACTAGCTATGAAGTACCTATCCAATTAATTTTACATCATTTTTTTTACCCATTTTACCTTTATTTAAATAGTTTAAAATTATTTTTCGACCAAAAAATAGTTTAAAATTATTTTAATTTTTTCTTTTTTCTTTCTCCCTTCTCTATTTGTCCAAGGAATGCAATAATATCCCAAGAGTATGAGAAACCTTGAATTTCTCTAGGTTTGATTTGATTTTTGCTAGAAAGTTTAGATTGGAAGTTTTTTATTCTTGGGGAATGTAAATGTAATTTAAAATAGACAATGAATTTACAAACATTTCCTAGTTCTAAAATCTCTATTTGATTATTTTACATTGTTGTTTTAGTGATTGGTAGTTAACCTAATTAATAGCATATATTATTATATCTTGTGTATATTTTTGTAAAACCCTAACTTGTTTGGCAAGTATGTGTACTATATATGTTAATGAACAGAGAGGCAATCTTAATGGGACATTCATAATACAACATGGTATCACGAGTCTAGTCTAAACCCTAGACCCTCCCTTGCGTCACCCGGGCACACCTATTTTTAATCTACTTAGAAAGTCTGCCTTATCTAGTTGCAATAAAGTGCATGATTCTTCTCTTTGTCCATCGTGCCAACTTGGGAAGCTTACCCATCTCCCTTTTGTTACTTCTAGGACCGTTTTTGTTGCTCCTTTTCATTTAATTGAAAGTGATGTATGGACTTCACCGGTTGTTAGCTCTATTGGTCATAAATTTTATCTTGTGTTTCTTGATGATTATTCACATTTTTATGGGTTTTTCTGTTAAAATAAAAATCCCAAGTGTATGCTCAATTTGTTAAATTCCATCAATTTGTGCGTACCCAATTCAACTACCCTATAAAAGCGTTCATTTCCCGTCATGTCACTTTTGACAAATTTGTCCTCTCGTTTTGTCCAGCCTCAATCGACCTCGTCCAATTCATATGAGTTTCTTGATGACTCCGTGTCTCCTCTTGCCTGCCCCTTGTCCCGTGGCTTGCTGGCCGGCTATGAATTCTTGCGCGGACTGCTCGTCGTTGTCCTCACCTAATTTTTCCTCGGGTTCCCCGACACCCATGTCGAGCTCCCCCAGTTCGTCCTCTAGACCAACCCCGAATTCTCCAATCTCTACTTCCAACGACCCGCCCCTCCAACCCGTCTCCGACCCCACCTACTCAAAATGCTCAACCCATGACAACCCGAAGCAAAGTCGGGATTGTTAAACCTTGCCACCTCTTTGACCTTCACGCCATGTCCACCAAACACAACACCTCTCTTTCTCCTATCCCAACCTCCCATAAAACCGCCCTCTCGACCGGCATTGGAATGCTGCCATGACCGACGAATATCGTGCTCTTATTAGTAATGGTACTTGGGTGTTGGTTCCCAGTCCTTTCGGGGTTAATATCGTTCGATGTATGTGGTTATTTAAGCACAAGTTTCGAGCCAATGGATCCTTGGAATGTTACAAGGCTTGTTTGGTTGGTAATGGTCGGTCTCAGGAAATTGGCATCGATTGTGATGAGACATTCAGCCCGGTTGTCAAACCGGCTACGATACGCACGGTATTGCACTTAGTTGTTTTGCGTTTTTGATCGATTCACCAATTAGATGCCAAGAACACGTTTCTATATGGTTATCTTAAGGAGATAGTCTACATGTTTCAGTCCCCTGGATTCGTCGATCCAATCCGACCCGACCTAAACATGTGTGCCTCTTAAAGAAATCGTTGTACGGTCTTAAACAGGCACCTCGTGCTTGGTACCAGTGGTTCGCGTCATTTTTATGTTGCATTTGCTTTGTTGGCAGTCAGTGCGACTCGTCCTTATTTATTTTTCGACGTGACTCCTCCACGACCTATCTACTTATCTATGTCAACGATATAATCCTTACAACTTTTTCATATTCATTTCATCAGGAGTCAAGACATCATTGATTTACCTCACTTATAATTTATCCAATCTCATCTTTGCTACATCAAATTTTTAATTGGAAACATGTTCCAAGGCATTGAGTAAAGTAGACCAATTTTTGAGATTGAGAATCCCTACTTGCCGAGCACGCTTCTCTCCTCGTCCTAAATTTCGAAGTCTTAACGGAATCCAAGAATCCGGCTAATTGAATCCGGTTCCATTCCGGTTCGATACTTTCCAGGTCGAGCCCGGTTTTGGTTCAATGCTACTTTGCTTCTACCTGACATTCGTACCAATCTTTCAAAGCTTCTCTTCCGCTATGTCTTCCGTGGGGCGATCGATTTCCACCTCTATTCCTCTCTCACATGTTCGCCCTTTATTCAACTCTCCGTCTCTCTTCCAGAATCTGTTCCCAGTCCTCTATCTGCTAATGCGAAATTTGTTTCGAAGATTTCGGACCCCCATTGGCCATTGTGAAGGGTTTTAGGGACTGGTTTCCTTTTTTCTGAATATGGGGACTTATGAATCTCAAGGTGATGGGGTTCCTGGCATTGATGAAACTTCCCCGGATATGCTGAAGAATACTCCATCCAATATTAGAAGACTCGCCGATGAAATTCAACAACACGAGGGAAGACAGAAGTATCTTGCACATACTAGCAGCCCTTCCGATGGCGGTGATGTCAGGTGGTACTTCTGCAAGGTCCCTCTTGGAATCAACCGTGAGTTTTTTCTTTTTCTTTTTACATCTCTATTCAACTGATTTTATTTTTACCGTTCTTTGATTTAGCTTGAACAATTGAGATGATCATTGCTGAATGATGAAATGTGGTATGCGTTTCTTGATATCCGAGTCATCTGACACTGAATGCGCACCGGTTGATTTAGAAATCAACAAGTTGCTTCAATCCAAGATGAATCTAACATGCTTTCTATCCATTTGAGCTAATGAAACCCAATTGTGCTGAATCAATACATACGACAGCCTCTCTCTCTCTCTCTCTCTCTCTTTCTCTTGCTATTCGAGATTTCTTTGTATAGCGGCAGCTATTTTTGTTTTGGTACGCCACTCCGTTCTGTGTAGGCCTAATGATACTGAAAGGCTTTAGTGATGCTTCATTTCATAGTCAAAAGTGTCTCAAAATCTAGACATCTGGTGCTTTATACTCAAAGATCAAGCCCTAGTTCTCGGGCTACAAACATCTGATCAAGGGAGGAGGGACCTTAGCAATTAGCATCACATCTCACCCCTCTGGATTGGATGTGGCTATATGATGAGGGCACAGTTAGCTTTTGAGCAGCATGCCTTGTTCTCTCATGTGAAAAAAAAATCATTTGTTGATATAAAGAAGGGAAAACAGATCCTACATTGGAAGTAGAATGTTGGAGTGGAAAGCCATTCATCATCCTTAGATCTTAGCCATTTAGCCTTGGAAGAAAGTCAGTGCAACTTGGCCTGCCATGACTTGTTCTAAATTGCTTGGTACTTGTAACAATAGCTAAAGCTCTCTCACTAGAGTAAAGATATGGTAGAAGTATGCTTCAGAAACAATAATTAAGAATCTTTCAACCATTTCCTGAGATAGAGTCTCAATTTGTCAATATTCAGAATCCTAGCTTATTGCAAGTGCTGTTCATGTGAATCCTTCATTTATGGGATTATGAACTCAAAATGAACATGCATTGGTTCTTAATTCTTATTGAACCATTTTTTTTGATAAGGGAAATGTGAATGCCTGATTGCTATTGATGCCTTATATTCAGTTATTGATTTGTTCCTTAGGGTAAAAATTCATTTCCTTGGTGAAAGAGGCTAGTTGATGTTAGATAGACTGCTATGCTTTGAAGTTTAAACCTCTTGTATGAGTTTTGTTTTGGTTGATTATGCAATTATTCAGCTATATATCTGATTGCTGTTTTGATTGTAGAGCTGGCTGCTTCACTTCCTCGAACAGAAATTGTGGGGAAAGGAGACTACTTCCGCTTTGGAATGAGGGATTCCCTTGCAATTGAGGCTTCATTCTTGCAGGTTATTTTTATTACTTCATTATTGAATTGAACGCACATAAAATAACTCTATTACATTCTTCTAGTGTTTCAATGATCAAATGCTTTGATAAAAAGGTCATATATGGTGACCTAGGAAAACTCGTAGGACTGTTTGTTAAGTGAAATTGCACTTAGTCACATACACATTGTGAATGACATTGACCGTGGGCACTTCCAAAAAATGCTGTAAAAGAGTAAGGCAAGTTTTTCAAACTTTTATAATTTGAACAGTACCAAGATTCTTGTTACATATGAGGGATGCTATTTTTGCCTCTTTTTTTTGTCTGTATTGTTATGATTTTGGTCCTTCCTATGTTCAAAATTGTCTAATCGAGTAATCTGAAATTATTATTGTTTCTTTTACACGGTTGAATCAGGAATTTTATAACTCCAATATTGAGTTTGCCTTGTATCTTTAGTATAAGCACCTTCACTTCATCTGAAAAAAAAATTAGTCACACACTGTTTTTGTGCTTGTGTTATGTGAAGCTCGTTATCACTCAGTCTTAACAGACACTTCAGATTTGATTAAGAAATGCTTATAAGCGCTATGTACAGAATTTCTTAAGTGATAAATTTGACATCTAGTCCCATGAGAAGTCACTATTCTACTTCTTTGGCAGCAAGAAGAAGAGTTGCTCACGTGTTGGTGGAAAGAGTATGCTGAGTGTAGTGTTGGTCCAAAAAGCACCAGCGTGAGTTCAAGTCTTGATTTACAGCACAGTTCTCAGAAAGCTGAACTTTTAGCCGCTGAAGAGGAAAGAGTTGGTGTCCCTGTTAAGGGTGGCCTTTATGAGGTATTATTACCTGTTTATGTGCGGCAACCACTCTCTTGAAACAATTCTATGACATCCATGCAAAAGGCACCCTTTTTGGATGAGTTTTCTATCTGAAAGAGATGTAGCTTATCCCTCTTGCTACATGGAGATTAGCTTCAAATGGCATAAATTCTATCGTTCTTATGAATTTTCCTGAACGAAACTATGTTCTATTACAATTCTGAGTTGGATAACCATATTATCCAATATCCAGGAAAAAAGATCAAGGCTGGGACTGATTTGCATCTATTAATTGAAAGTCTCAAGTTACAGCCCAATAACATATATGTATAGAAAGAACTGCAAAAAATTGTCATGTCTAGATTGGATAGATAAAAAACCAGTTTTAATCATCTTTTGTATGAATCTCTTGTAGAAAAAATTACCTGGTCTCTTTACTTCTCTTTGCATGAACAAAATAATGGAGTATCTATTAAGTAAGAAGGGATATATACATTAAAGTTCAGGAAACATCAATATTAGAAGCTAGTGTTTAATGCTTACTTGCTTAGGTTTTGATAGGTCTTGAGTGAGAACATAAAACTAAATTACCCCATAGTTAGCTTCTAATGGAGACCCTGCATTCGTGTGATCCCAAGTCCCAACACACATATAAGCTCGTTTTCATTTAAATATTACTGTCTTATGGAATCTGTAATTCTCCTTTAGTCCTATTCTCCATAATATGTCTGTACTGCTTTAAGCTTATTCTATATTGTGTTTAATAACGTGCAGGTAGATTTATTCAAAAGACACTCTTTTCCTGTTTATTGGAATGGGGAAAATCGGCGTGTTTTAAGAGGCCACTGGTTTGCTCAGAGTGGTGGTCTAGATTGGCTTCCAATAAGAGAAGATGTTTCTGAACAATTGGAGTTTGCATACTGTAGACAAGTATGTGTCTATATTAAAGACTAGTCCTTTCAGCTTGATTCATTTTCTAGGGAAAATCTGCTGAACTAGACATGTTGGTGAATTGTATTAATATGAAGGCATGGTTAAATTCATGTTCCTCTGCAAAATATTTAAACTCGAATTTTAGAGTTTAAGGGCTGGTATGAGTTTGCATTAGAACATACTGCTAGTTACTCCTTGAGAAATCCAGCAGAGTACGTTGCTTAAATCTGTAAGATTTTGCACTCTTCTGCAGGTTTGGCATAGACGGACTTTTCAGCCCTCTGGACTTTTTGCAGCTCGAGTTGATCTGCAAGGCTCTACACTAGTATGTAGATTTGATGGGTGGGCCTGTCTGTTATGAATAAGTATCAATCCTGACATCCTTTTTCTATATACAGGGGCTTCATGCACTTTTCACGGGAGAGGATGATACTTGGGAGGCATGGCTAAATGTAGATGTTTCTCGTTTTTCTAGTGTCATTAGCTTTGGAGGAAATGGCATCAAATTAAGGCGTGGATATGCTCCATCTCAGTCACTAAAACCAACACAGGTTTTGCTTGGTTCTTTATCTTACATTTGACAAAGGTGCTTTCTGGATAATGTTCTTCTCCTGGGGTCAAGTTTTAGTGTTTAAGGAGGTTATGTTTAGGATCTCATTTTCGCTGATAAGCAAAATGTTTTTTGCAGCAAAGGAAAATAATATTTATGGTCAGGGCTTATGCTTCAGATTTATAAACTGGTTTGTACCTTCGAGATTAATTTGTGAGCAGAAGTGTAATAAGAAATAGTCAGTAATCAGGATTAGTTGAATATGAATTTTTTTTTTTTTTTTTTTCACGGGCTCATTTGACTAGTGGTTTTGAAGTATTAGGCTATTAGCCTTAGTTGTAAGTCGTAGTTTCCTGAGTTTTCTTACCCCTCCGTTATTATATATCTTCTACGTTTCACTGATAATGATTATACATTACATGCAATAATGGTAACGTGAAGTCCCTTCGGCTTGATAAACATTTGAACTGCTATGATAATGCTAATAATGTCAAGTGTATCAATGATGAAGTATACTAAGAGTCTAAGAATAACACTGCTGATTTGTCGGAATATTTAACTCTGCTTTCTTATTGCTTTCAGGACGAGTTACGTCAGCAAAAGGAAGAGGAAATGGATGATTACTGTTCAGAGGTGTGGCTTTAACACATGTTTTTTTTGCATATTTTCCTAGTGCTGCTTCAATTTTCAGTTTTTGCATCTTGGTACTAAATCCTACCTTGTATTCTATAAAAATGAATGGGCTTATCTACTCATGTGGGTTTGGCAGATATCAAAACTTGGGAACTCTGATCTAATAGTCCCGCCCAAGCTTCTAGGCAATTTTGACTATGCTTAGTGGTCTTACTTTCTCCTTTTTTTTAGCGCATGTGGTTTTGGCAGTTGATGGGTATCTTACTGTAGTAACCATTGCTTTAGGCTTGTAGAAAAACTTAAACCACCAAAATATATTTAAGATTCAATTTCTTAGAATATTTTTCTCTCGGTAGGCAAGAAAATAAATTATTTGACAGTCTATTATATGGCTACAAATCCCTACTATATTGTTCTTCTAAATGAACCGGAAAATTGTTAGGCAGGATTATTTGGTACTTTAAGCTACTGATAAGATTACTTATAATGTGAGTTCTCTTGAGAAGTTATTCAGAATTAATTATTTCCTTTTATACTAGGTTGGATAACTTGTCAAGTGAAGTAGAGCTAAAAAATGATTTATTTTTTTTTTGATTTAGCTTATAAGAACTTAAAGAAAATCAATTCTTTATAGAATAAAATGACTACATATGGGTATAAAAGTTTTAGGACTAAATTGTCTTTCTTTTAAATGGTGCTTAAAAATTCAGAGAACGCAAGGCATAAACGTTTAGGTTAGTTTGAGGAAAAAGGTTTGCAAAAGAAACATGAAGGCTCAAAAGAACACAAGAATGCATATACTCTTATCATACGTTCTCTTTGTTACCTAAAAATTGCTTTCAGGTTGGAGTTTGGCATCCAAGTATCCTCTTGCTAATAATTTTATAATCATGATTCCTGTATTTATTTTGAGCAGAATGTTACTTATAGAGATAGCTATTCTCTGTGCATGATTTTGTGACATTGTAGGGAAGGGAATTGATATTGTTTTTTATTGATAGGTTCCAGTGAGACATTTAGTTTTTATGGTTCATGGAATTGGCCAGCGATTGCAGAAATCTAATCTGGTGGATGATGTGACCAATTTTCGGCATATGACATCAAGTTTGGCTGAAAAGCATTTGACATCCTACCAGCGAGGAACTCAACGTGTACTTTATATCCCATGCCAGGTGGGGCACTTAACTTACACTAACTGCTTACCTTTGCAGGCACGTGATGCTTGAAATTCTGCTATAGGGTGTTTATAGTGGATTTGTGATGCTATTTCTACTTTTTTTGCTCATATTATATTAATATAATCTGCTATAATCTTCAAACTTGATGCTTCCCGGTATTCTTTTTGTACATGTTTTTCTTTCCAATTCCACTTTTATGAAACAAAGCATCTTTAAGGTATGCAAAGTAATGATGACTTATACACACTAATCCCAAATAGTAATATTTTCTTGCCTGTCTATTATTTAATGTGGAAGTTTCACCTTTTGTTGCTAATAATGTCATTCTTCCTGGAGCACTGCATAGTTGGGTAGCTCTTACTAACTTATTTTTTGTGGGATTGGAATCCTCTGTTTCTTTTGAACTTGGAACCTGTGACATCGTATCATTGTCTTCTTGGTCATTTACATTATGGGTTTTGATGTGATATAGTGGCGGAAAGGCCTGAAGCTCAGCAGTGAATCCGCAGTCGAGAAAATCACCCTTGACGGCGTAAGGGGGTTGCGGACTATGTTAAGTGCAACTGTTCATGATGTATTGTACTACATGAGCCCCGTACACTGCCAAGATATTATTGACTCAGTATCAAACCAGTTGAATATGTTGTATCTAAAGTTTCTCAAAAGAAACCCAGGTTATGATGGAAAGGTAAAAGCTGCTCTTTTGCATTCTCCCTTCAACTTTTTCCCAATGAAAATTAAGTCATGGCCTCTGTATTGATAAGGGGTACTTTGGCAGGTCTCGATTTATGGCCATTCTTTGGGAAGTGTCCTTTCATATGATATTCTTTGCCACCAAGAAAATTTGTCTGTTCCCTTTCCGATGGATTGCATGTATAGAGAACAAGTTGGAGAGAATGAATCATCTGGAAAGATCTCAAAACTATCATCTGAAAATGTGAATTTTGATGGGTTAGAGGGAATAATAGCTCATTCTATTAATGAACACAAAATAGTGGAGAGTGAATCTTCTGGAAACCTCTGCAACTTATCGTCTGGATCCAGTATGGAAGTTGACAGAGCGAAGGGAATGCAGTATGCTGTTGAGGAAAGCAAATTGAGTGATAAACTATCTTCGCTTGCTCTAGAAAATGAAGACTCCGCAGATTCTCTGCTAATATCTGGAGAAGAAAGCTCCACAAAGGGAATGGAAGAGGAAATATCACATGGCGATTTTTCATCTTCAGCGGATTGCCATGACTCAGCTTCAAATTCCTCTGACATGATTTCTTCACAAAAGGAATTATGGGAAGAAGGGACCAGTAATAATCATCAAGATGCAGTAGCCTCGTCGGATACTACTGGAGTTAATATTGCTGAGTCAATTTCACTTCCGGAGAAAAGAATGAATGAAACACCAGTGGAGGCAAGTGAGAAAGACAAAGAAATCATGGCTCTTAAGGAGAAGGTATAAATTTTTTTTTCCTTCTGGATGAGTTTTGAGGCATCCTTTTTTGCTTGCTTTTATGTGTTAAAATCTTCTTATAATGTATTGGCTAACTTCTCTCTAGATTGCCTTCCTAAGTGCAAGAGTTGAGGATCTGGAGTTGCAGGGTTGTGCCAAAGAAAATGGCGGTAGGTTCTGTCAAGAATGTGAAAATTATTGCCATATTAGGTTCCTTGTTTTTCTATTTAGTGTCTTCATTCTGATTGGAACTAATCTATGAAACTTTTTGGTGTTTCTGTTTTTTAGCAAGTGAGAAAAGAGATGAAATTGAGATAAGCAAAGGTGATGCAGCAACTAGTTCATCAGATCTGGATCATAGGCCTAAGCACTACAAGCCTTATATCAATTATACGAAACTTGAATTTAAGGTATTTTGGCGGAAAAGTATTTCTTAGTATTAATTAGATACCTGCCAAAAATTGCTTGCCTACACAATGATCGTTGTTGGACATGTGTTCAGTTGAGGCACTTCGGATTCAGTACTCTTTGGACTTGGATAATGAAGTGATATATCTGTTGCTAGATATCTTTCTTTGTTTGTATTAGAACACAATTTTTGGCCTGAGCTGAACTCAGACTGTTAGCTACAACCTTAAGTGTAGCTTAAACCTTAGCTGTTAGATTTCAGATGAAATGTTAACTCAAATTATTTAATGTGTTTAATAACCTTACCTGTTAATATAAGATGAAGTGTTTAAACTCGTGAAGATGAATTAATTTTATAATAACTTTATGCTACTTTTTAAACTATGTTTTCATCAAGTTATTCACATTAATTAATTATTATGATAAAAAAAGCTTGAAATTGAAAATCAACATAGTGATTACATTTTAAGTTTCGTAAGTAATATTATATTCAGGTAATAGTATTTTATTTTAACTTTCGAAAAAATTAATGTATATGATGAATGTATATTCAGGTAATTAATGTATATGATGAATGTATATGTTTCCTCAGTCTGTGCTGAATACTTTTTAAAAAAGAAAGTAGAATTATTTTGTGGACATTGGCATGCATGATGCATTATAATCTCATAACTGCTTAAACAATCTAACTAAAAGGTCTCTCATCGCGCACTACTAAGCATAGCTTTTACACAATCTGGCCCTAAAACATCTAATACGTAGCTGATTTGAATGTGTTCCTAGTTACATCTAGCATCTTGCTTAATCTAGTTCTGTGTTTTAAAATTAATTTTATATTCACCAGGTTGACACATTTTTTGCTGTTGGATCGCCTCTTGGAGTCTTCCTTGCTCTCCGTAATGTCCGTATAGGAATCGGTAAGTATTTTTCATGCATTTGTTGTGTCGATTTTTGTTACATATGAAGTTTGTAATTGTTGAGGGTATTCTATTAATATTTTTTTCTTCTGTTTTTGTATAAAATTGCTTTCAAAACCTAAAGAGAATTGTACATTTTCTGGAGGGTGAGAGAAAAAGGATCAATGTTTTCCATTTTTCATATATTTGTTTTGTGATTGTTTTTCATAATTTCTGATTGTCGTGCTAACACTCCACCCCTTTTAGCTATGCCTTGGGCCAAGAATTTGTTCTTGCTAGATCAAGAGGTGACCCTTGTACAGTAGTGTTCTTACATTTTGTCCCCTATATATCTTCTAATAAAGTTTTTTCAGTGCGAGAATATCGATTTTTATCAATGTGTTCTTGTATAGATATATTTCATGTCAAGAACACTTGAGTTTATGTTATTAAAAACATCTTTTCCGATTTAGGATATTCCTTTTGCATTTGAAATGATCCTTATCAATGTTTATAGTTCATCGTGATCTTTTTTTTTTTCCGAAGGAAAAAACATGTGTTATAGATATAATCTTCCAAGTACATAATGCCTTGGAGAATATTAGTTAAGTACAAATGTATTATAGTTTATCATGATCTAGTATGACCTTTATTTTGATTTCTTTCATCGGGTGTTTATTTTGATCTAGTATGCCTTTCATGTTTCTCGAGTATTAGGCTAAGGCATCACCTGTTACTTCTACAAAGTTGCTTGTTTTCTTCTCAGGGAAAGGGCAAGACTATTGGGAAGAAGAGAATATAGTTGAGGAGATGCCAGGGTGCAGACGGATGTTTAACATTTTTCATCCTTTTGACCCCGTAGCTTACAGGTATTCCCCAGCCCTGGGAAATGCTCACAGTTTGATTATTACTTGGTTATTTTATGTGTGCGTGTTTGAGAAAAAATGTTTAGAATTGTTTTAAATTTCTACTTCTAGGAAAGAGGATTATACTATTACTCTAATGGACCTGTAAATTAGTTCTAAATTTAAAGTTTAAATTGTTTATTTTACTCTGCAAAATGCCTTTCCTAATCTCTGTTGCAATTGACCTTGCACCAACTCTAAGGATAACAAAAGCCTATATGGCAGCTTAGTATCTGCTTTGAACCCTTTTACATGTCATTATTTTAATCATATTTCAAAATTTTCATTCCACACGAAGTGGTTTTATCATACTTATTTCAACTCCATTTTGTGGTCTATTTAAATGGGCACTGCTTCACTTATTGTCAGAGTAGAGCCGCTTATATGCAAAGAGTATGTCAGTAAACGTCCAGTTACTGTTCCTTACCATAAAGGTGGGAAACGACTACACATTGGTCTCCAGGTTAGGCTCTCAGGCTGAAAATCACTTAAATTCAATTCTGTTTCACTATCTTAATATGTATTCCAGACACACTAAACTGTTGATCCTGCACTTCTGATATGAGCTGCAGGATTTTAGAGAAGACGTTGCTGTACATTCACAGGCAATTATGAGTCAGATGAACTCTGTGCGGGTGAGCTGTGTTCACTCTGACCCTTTGTAGATTATTTCTTTTTTAACCTATGCTTTTAAAATAGACGATGCTTTGATAGTCAAAAGACTGCACTCTTAGAATTTAGGCTATAGACTGAAATTTATAAATTGTTTGCTCTCTATATAGGACAAAGTGCTGACAGTGTGCCAATCAAGGAGAGAGGGCCTTGAAGGTATATTTCATCTAAATCATTGCGTTTTTACCAACTCCACCTTATTCTGTGGATATATCTTCCATAAGTTTCTCTTCTCAGTTCCTTGCTAGCATAGAACAAGTATTCATGCATAAGAATTTGTGACTATTTGTCTTTCTATTCAAATTACAGCTTGCTATTTGTTTCGTAACGGGTTTCTATATATACATTGCAGAAGTAGGAGAAAATGACGAGGAAAAGGAGAAGTCGTACGGTTCCATTATGATGAAGCAACTAACTGGAAGTGAAGAAGGACGAATAGATCATGTTCTTCAGGTGCATTCCTTATCCATAAATTGGACTTCGCTTGACTTCAATCTATGTGGTGGTCTAAATTCGTATATCTTAAGGCGCGCCAAATTTCTGTATTATTTCACACATGAAATTCAGGTTTTTATTAGCTAATGATTTCCTCTACGATGATGTTCTTTTGTAAGTTTGAATCTTTATTTCCTCTTGACTGAATGCCATGTACAAAGCATATGACTCGTTGCCTCAAGCTGAGATTGCATTTGTTTGATATTAAAGAAAAGAGCTTGCTTTTCTCCGTTCTATGTTCTGTTGCTTTAATTATGTTTTTATTGATTTCTCTGGATTAATGTTTCCGATTTCTAATCATCTATTGAACTTGTAGGACAAAACATTTCAGCACGCTTACATATCAGCTATAGGGTCTCACACGTAAGCGTTTCCTTTTATGCTCTATAATCCGACGTTTTTAGGAGGAACTATATTTAGAATTGTATTGTAAGCCATAGCTGTTAAAAACATACATCTAACTTGGCTGTCTGCATATATATAGTAACTATTGGAGAGACTATGATACTGCTCTCTTCATGCTGAAACACTTGTATGAAGAAATTCCTCAACAACTTCCAGCTGCTGCAAATGCAAATGACCTGACCGATGAAGAACTTCCATTAACATCCTCACAAGGTTCTCTCTTCAGAAATTCATTCAAGAAATCAAGCTGGGGATTGAGAAGAGCTTCATGAAGGTATTATTGGGTCTTTTGTTGTGATATATCTCCGGCCACAAGCATGTTGATATCATTGATTGTAAATGAGAAACAGCGATTTTATTATAGACAATGGCGAATTATAGTGGAGAAAAATGAGGCAGTTGAGCTATTATACCATCATATTACGTGTGTGTTCTTGCTATTGCATAGGAAGCGCAGAGGAGTGTTTATAGTTTGAGTAGTTGTATCCATATAGGAGTATTAAACTTGCAGAGCTTGAGAGTAGAGCATTTGGTACTGGTTTATTTGATGCTGTGCCAGAATTGTACTTCGTGATTGCATCAAGAAGATATCATTCTATCTACCATTGGTTGTTGCCAAAAATCGAACTCAATAACTTGTCAACTCGAAATCTTTTTTCTTCTTTCAATTAAGCTTGTCCATTTGAGGTGTCTCTCAAAGATTATACTATATTTATATATAGTTGAACGGTCGTTTCCAACATCTAAATTGTACGGAGTACTTATTTAATGTCATTTAAAATTTTCATTTTTTTTTTCGTACTAGATGACTTTGCCCGTCCAACACATTTTTTATGTTAGTTATTAATTAATTTAAGCAAAACGGAAGCAAGAACTGACTCAACATTCAGAACATCGGCATATAATTCAAAGTAAAAATACTCTTATTTGGATACTATTATTTGGAGGGGGTTGAATAGGAGTTTGGAGGGGATTGAATAGGGGAGATTAGTGCATTTATTTATTTTGAGGGATAACTTTTAGTGTTGTAAAGATTATGGGGAAAATGAGGTGAAGTTACTATCTATATCTATATATACTATAAAATAGAAAAATTTTGGGCAATTAATGCATTATTCAATTGCCTAAATATTAATACCAATTCTATATTATAAACCTATAAATTAAATACTCCCTCAGTTTCATGAAATATGTCTTTTTTGCCCATTTTTCATTTTTCATAAAATATGTCCTTTTAACATTTTTTTCTACTTTTTTCCAAATTTGCCCTTACTTTATAGGTGTAATAATTACATTTAGCAATTTTCTAGGAGGGGTTAAGAGTGCACATTTATCTAAATATAGGGGTAATTTGGGTAAAAATTCATTTCTTAATATGTGTGCATCAAACTAAAAAGACACGTTTTACGAAACGGAGAGAGTATATGTCTATAATACTACAAGACTAAAATCCTCTTCACAATTAATGCACATAAATTTAATAATGTTTTATATAAATTATATGGTTAAATTCCAAAATATTTCGTTTCTACATCTATATCTCTATAAACCTATATAAAGTATAAACAAATGGCAATCAATGCTTATATATTTTTTTCAAACTATATTATTTTCTTTAGATGTTGAAAGATTAAAAAAAAAAAAATTGTTATACTCTTTATCCTTATTGTATGCATAGGGTGATGACTTTTGGTTTTCTATTTACTCATTAATTTTACATTTGATATGCTCTTTACTTTTATTATATGTATTGAGTGGTGACTTTTAATTTTCCATTGAATTAAAATGTTAGTGAAACTTGGGTTATTAATAAGGGTTTTAATTCAGCAAGCATTATGTATTGGGTGGTGACTTTTGGTTTTCCATTGAATTAGAAGGTTAGTAAAATTGGGAACATTAATATGTAATTTAATTCACCAAGCATTATATTACCGAATGTTTTTTCAAATTCCTAATCCTGTTTACATTTCTTAAGCCTAGGTTAGTAAAATTGGGAACATTAATATGTAATTTAATTCACCAAGCATTATATTACCGAATGTTTTTCAAATTCCTAATCCTCTTTACATTTCTTAAGCCTCTTATTCTTTTATAAATACCAACTAGGAGTCATAGAGTGCTTCTATTTTTGTGAGTTTGGATACATACAAGATCCATTCTAATTTGTTCATTATTAGTCCTCAATTGAAGACTAGCAGGGTAAGTATCCTCTTTTGATCAAATTATTTAAATTCTCTTATATTCTTGCAAATTTGTATTTTTTATTTATTAAAATAGGTGAAGCTAATCTATATATAGTAGCGCGCCTTCAAACCATTATTATACTTTTTTGATCAAATTGTCAAATTCATATTTTTTATTTGTTTGTTAATAATTATTGCGTGATTTTAAAGATAATATTCACTTTTAAGAAAATCAAAAGTACATAAAAATATTTCAAAATGAAAATATGAAACTCATTTGACTTTTTTTATCTTGAAGAGAACTACATTTATATGTATCATTTTTACAAGTTTAAATTATACTTTATTTAGTTACTAAATGATATTAATTTATTTGATCATGATGTACAACACGACTTTTCAGTCATATATAAGCATTGTTCTAAAAATTCCTTCTAGGCCCCGCCTAGGCGCTGAAATGTCCTAACCCGCCTTGCCGTCCAGACCACCTAGGCACCCATCTAGGACCGCCTAGACCACCGTTCAGGGCATCTAGGCACTAGGCGGTCCCTCTCCGCCCAGCGCTTTTTAGAACATTGTATATAAGTAGAGATAAATTGTTAATTCTGTAGAAAAAAGTAGAGAGCATATTCATTTTTTTTTATCATTTTTATATGTGGAGAAACAAAGAAAATTGTCTCATATAATATTTAATTTGGTAAACTTAGCTTACCACTAATTAACATTGCAAGTAAATCTCATCTACATTCTTCAATATATCATTACAAAAGAACTTTTTAATATGTCTATAATAATTGATTTATTTACATATATATTAAATTTTTAAATGTTTGTCTAAGTTTAGGTGGATTACTTCCAATCATCATCATCATTACATCATGTTTTACAAGATCAAAATTGGGATAAATGATATTTTTCTTTCCAAAAAAGTCATTATATATTGATCTTTACTAAACCAACAACACTCATGTACTTACATTCCAATTATATATAATGACATTTTGGTTCTTACATTTCAATTTGATCTTTACTAGCCATCTCTTAAACCTCATGTACGTAGTGTATAAATCAAAGTTATTTATAAATAGTGTTGGTTTGGTATTATTTAAAAGATTAAAATTAAAAAAATTAAATAAATGTCAAAAAAAATGAAGAAGAAGAGACTAATATAAAATATAAAAAAAAGTTGTACTTTTTTGCATAATGAAGGGAAAAAAATATAAATAAGGAGAAACTAATTTACACATGTCTATATATTAAATATTAAACCTACATGTAAAATTGTTTTTTTTTCTAATAAATGTCACAAGAATGAAGATGAAGAGCCTAATATAAGAAGATCAAAAGTTTTACTTTATTACATATACAAACAATGAAAAAAATATAAAAATGGAGAAACTAATTTAATGAAACCACAAAAATAATCAATGATTTCTCACATGTAATTATGATTTTCTTATATACTAGGGATTTTTTATATATATTTAAGATTTTTTAATTGTAAAATGCTTTCACAACATGTAAATTTATGTTATTTGAACACAAAATCTTGATTTACATTTTGTCCAAATATAAATATATAAGTAACTAAAAAATAATTAATATATTGAAGTTGCTCATTCCTTAAGCTACTCAACATTTCTAAATACATAGCTCTTCATATTCCAAAATTTTGAACAATTAAAATTAATAGATCAAAATCTTATTAATAATTCAATTTATTGTCATTTAATTCGTATTTTACATTTTAACGTAAAAATTATCGTAAATATTAATATAATTAACTTAGTAATTTTAAAAAATAACATAAAATGTGAATAGAAACATGAACTAGCAATACTCATAAATTTATTATTAATTCATTCATATTACAATAAGTTTAACAACCAATTAATAGATAAATTACTATTAACAAAATTCGAATTCTAATTACGTCTAATTTCTATATCATAAAAGTTATTTTCAAATTTATACAAATAATATTGCCTTTAAATATTTATTCATAAACTTCTTCAACTATTTAGTTAAATTTAAAGCAATAAAAAAGAGGAATTGGCTGAAAACCACCCGTATAATATGGCATATTTCACTTAACCACCCGTATTTTCAATAATTATTTAAAACCACCCATATCACATGCTCCGTTAGCAATTCACCACCCAAAATCCAAATCCGTTAACTTTCGTTAGAAAAGAGTGACATGTCAATTGAATTTTATTTTTTTATTTTTTAACCTTGCCAGATCACCTCAATTTTAGGGTGTTTAATTTTATCTCTTTTTTCATTACTTTCTTTTTCTTTCTTTCTTTTTTTCCCCACATCAAATCCTTCTTTTTTTTCTCAGGATCTCCCAATTTCTTTTAATTCATAAACAACCCTAAGAAGGAAGGTCACGAGTTCATTCAACTGATAGACTAACGATGATGGATCAAAGATAAAACACAAACTCAGGAGAAGGAAATCAGAACCGTTGACGGATCTAAACGACGGTAGATCTGGATTTTTGGTTTGAACTTGTGTTCAATTGAAGAAGAAGGAGGGGTAGGGGCTCAAGGCCAGTCAGGGGAGGAGAAATTCCGAGATCTGGTTGCCTAAATCTGGTTGCCCAAATTTGATCGAGATCGGGTTGCCTAGATCTGGTCGACTTCACCAGCATAATGACTGCGTCGTTCCATCCTCACTCTCTGCTCGAGTCTGCCGCCAAGGAACTTGGAATTTGCAGAGAAGATATGCCGTTGTTTATCAGGATGGAACGCCGAACTCTGAAAAAGAATTCGATTTCTTCACCTCCGACAAAGCAGGAACCAAATCCAGAATTAGGACGAGACGACGAACTCGAGAAAGAATTCGAAATCTTCACCGTCGGCAAAGCAAGGAACTAGATCCGAAATTAGGACAGAACGACGAACTCGGAGAAAGAATTTTAATTCTTCACCGCCGAAAAAGCATGAACCAGATCTAGAATCAAGACGGAATGACGAACTCGAAGAAAGAATTCAAAATCTTCACCGCTAGCATAGGAAGGAACTAGAGAGAATCAGGACGGGACCATGGACTTGAAGAACGAAATCTTCACCCTTGCCTTAGATCTAGCCCTCTGATCTAAAAAGAAACCCTAGAAAAATGGGGAAGAAGAAACCCCTTTTTATCATCTCTTCATTCTCGTTCCTCGCCTTCTGACCATCTTTGAGAATGATAGATTTGGAAATCTGTATTTGGGAAGCTTTTTTATTTAAAAAAGAAATTTGCGATATTTTAAATATGGGTAAAAATGGTAATTTGGATGAAAATGGCCAAATGGGTAAAAAGGGTGATGTGGCAAGTTTTTTTTTAAAAAAAAATTGAATTTGAGTGCCATGTCACACTTTTTTGACGGAATCAAACGGATCTGGGATTTGGGTGGTTAAAAATTAACGGAGCATGTGATATGGGTGGTTTTAAATAATTATTGAAAATACGGGTGGTTAAGTGAAATATGCCATATTATACGGGTGGTTTTCAGCCAATTCCTCATAAAAAAACCAAGTTATAATTAAATATTATAAATAAGTTATAAAAGTTAAAAAAAACCTGATTCCGTCCAACGGACGGGTTAGCCCCCTAGTCTATTACTACATATATAAACTTGTGTACATGCCCCATTAATTGCCTCTAATAAATCATTGGTCTTTGATAAATTGTATAAACTCATTCAAAATATTTTGTATATTCTCCTTAATAAATTGTATGTATTGTATTGCCTCTAATAAATCCTTAGTCCTTAATAAATTGTATAAACTCAATCAAAATATTTTGTATATATTTTGTATTTTCCCCTTAATAAATTGTATGTATTGTATGTAATGAGCTTGCAAAGCATTTCAAGTTTATAAAGATCATTTGATTTGATGACATATTCAAAATATGTATATATAAATTAGATTTTTTGTTGTACAAATATATTGGACAATTAAAGTCTTCTACCATACAATACAAATTAATAAATTATATAATTAATGTGAATACAATACCATTTTTAAGGTAATAATCATAGGGCACAATATGCCCAAAAATTTCCCATTTATCATTTGCACACATCAATTTTATGAAATAAAAATTATTTTTATTTTTAATTACTATATATTGATGTTGGAATAATCAACTAGCAAATTTCAAGAGAGCTTGAAGATAGTTTTTATTTTTTTTTAATGTTAAAGAAGCAACTTTTCAGTATATGAAACATTTTCTATAATGCATTTCTCAATTTAGTTGGAACCATTTTCTCTTAATACTAAAACAAACCTTATTGTGGATTTGTATGCTGACTGGAGAAATGCTTTCAAAACGTTCTGCAATTTCCGTATTCTCTCTAACTTGATAGATTAGAAGCTGACCCTTCGGGGAATATTTTTCAGTTCCAGGTTTGAACCAGGAAACCGTGCAGGAACCGAGGCCAGATGGCGGGCCGGAGCGGTAAAGAGCGCGTGTCATAGTGGGATGGGTTTTACGCTAGTTTATTTATGAAACATTTTCTATAATGCATTTCTCAATTTAGTTGGAACCATTTTCTCTTAATACTAAAACAAACCTTAGTAAGAAATTGTAATTACTAATTATTGTTTCTAAAAAAAATTTACGAGTGAATGTTTTTAAAATTATATAGTTGAAAGTAAAGATCAAGAAAAGATATATTTCACTTTAATTGGAAGCATTAAGTGCTAGAATTAAGTTACAATATTAGAAAATCAAACAAAAAAAAATGCCTACTATATCCTATTTAGGAGCATTAAGTGACACAATTTAATTCCTATATTTACTTCTTCAAATTTTTAACTTCCTTAATCCTAAAAAAAGGTCTATGGTCAATTGGTTGGAGCATTAAGTGTTGTAATTTGTTATTTCTTCAACCTCTTCTTACCTCTCTTAAATCCTCTTTATATAGCGCTCCGTATTTTGTTTGGAGTGGGGAGTGCCTCTTTCCTTTTTAGAGTGATGAAGAGTAACAATATGGAGTATTTTGTATTTTGTTGAATTTTTATTATATAATATAGTGATTTATAAAGGGGTTTTCGGGTTTGTTTTACTCAAAATTGTGATTTTTTTAAATTATTTGCCAGATTTCACATACTGGTTGTCCAGGTTACCATTGATCGATCAACATGTACAATTCCTTCTACAATGCATAGATGTTGCATTTTCATGCCATAATATTTTGCATACACATAGAGGTAATTAATTCCAAACATCTTTTTCAATATCATTATTCACTTACATATTGAAAAACAATTCTCAACTAGATCAAATGTTTTGTGCAAATGTTAGTTGTTCTTATTTTTTTAATCACATAAGTCAAATAAAAGACTGCCAAAGTGGGTGATCTTTCACTTTATTATATTTTTTGATCCATTGTTAAATTTATTTATATGTTGCTAATCAATCATACATTTGTTTAAACATAGTTTTACGATGATCTAAAATTAATTTCAATAGTTTCACCTCAACATTTAAAAAGTGAAAACTAATAATTTCTATTCCCAAGTTTCAATCTTTCCATTTTTTTACCTACTACTTAGTTCTCAAATGTTCTAAACATTTATAAAGTGATATATATACCTAGAAGATAAGTAGCTTTCAAATTGCTAACTATTTAAAAACATGTTGTAGTATTATAAAGAAAACAAGTTCATTTACATCTTTGGTGAGTGTATTTTGGAGATAAAATTGTATAGTTTTTCATGTGAAATTATAAGATTTAAGTAAATTTTAATGTCTTACAATGAGTTAAAATATAAAATTAGACAAGAATAATAACAAGATCTAAATTAAAAGAATAACACAAATGAACTTTTATTCCATGGCCTTAATTAGCTTTCTATTAGTATTTTTTTATGATCATGTGTGCATTTTACTTTTAATCGATAACACAATGTGAAGCATCTATAGATTCGAGCATGACTACATTTGGCTATAAGAAGATGAGTAAGTAGTCTAATATGTGTTCATGTATTATCTTTAAATATAAAGTTTGGTATCTATTCTCATTAAACGTGAACTAATATAATTCTCATTAAACTTGAACTAATATAATTTTATGTGTAAATTTGTAAAAATAATTGACAAAAGTCTATTGCACTTCATTGCAATGTGATTTTTTTAAAAGCGTTCAAATTCTACCAATAGTATACTTTGCATTGTTTGCACCACTCTACCACATATATCTATGATAAATTAATCGTAATAAATTCAATAATGACCAAATGTTGAAACTTTATTTACACAATTCCATAGCATTTTCAATATGTTCATAGCCAAATAAATGCTTGAAAAAAGGGAACTTGAAATTCCTTTTGCTTGAAAAATAAATTGATTTGAATAAAATTAATATCAATTATGAATGTATTTTCTGCGAGGTTAGGTATTGATTGAAGAAGATATGGGAATTGGATGGCTTAATGTGATCCACAATTAGCCCTCTCACCCTACATAGGAGATAAGGGATTGAACAAGATACTTTGTGAAAAGTGCACAGACTTGCTCTTCATGTGCAATGGAAATTTATAAAGACCAATTTTGATCATCATCACTATGAAAAAAGCGTTACTAAGAAAATAAACACATGTAAAAAAATTATCCCGTGCGTATGCACGGGCCTGTTCCCCTAGTAAACATATAAAATTAAAAGATTTCTTAATAAGTGTGCATTAGTCTAAAACCCCATATATTATGGGAAGGAGGGAGTATATTTTCTTTTTGACCTTCCAACTCTCCTCTCAACCATTTTAAAAAAGAAATTAGTGATAAATTACATTGAATTAGATAAAATTACATTGAATATAATTAAATTAGTGGTAAATTCTATCTTATCCTTTCACATTTATTGTTTTCAAATTAATTCATATATTTTCTTTTTGACCTTCCAACTCTCCTTTCAACCGTTTTAAAAAATAAATTAGTGATAAATTACATTAAATTAGATTAAATTACATTGAATATGATAAAATTAGTGATAAATTCTATCTTATCCTATTAGTCAAATTCTATTAATTATATGAGCAATGATGGCTAAAAAGCTTCTCTCTAATTTTAAATATGTATTATAGATATAAAATTTATTATATGCTTACAATGAAATTATAAAATATCTTATTGTTTGAATGAGCATTAATTGCTCAAGTTATTTAAGTTTATAGTATTATAGATTTAGGTAAATAGTTTCTATAAATAAAAGTTTGAACTAAGTACATAGATTAGAAGTTTAAGATATGGTTCAACAGCTAGGTTATAGTATCTATATCTATCTATCTATCTATCTATATATATAACATATAAAATTGAAACTTTTGGTCATTTATGACCAATCCCATAATTAAGTTCAAATAGAAAAAAAATAAAAAATTAATACAATCACTATATCTAATTCCAATTTATGACCTATTTAATTTTGATAACGTTCAACTTTTATTGGTCTTCCAATTCATTTTAAATATTTACGATAGTTAATGCATAAAAAAAATTAAATTTTGATTATAAGAGGTTGTTACCATTTGGCTGTCTCTTCGACTTCTCAAAATCTTAATTTAAAATATAAAAAATTAAATAAAAATAATAATTATGAATTTATCTATGTACAAATACAAAACCTGTAACTTACGTATGCTATTTTGTCTCTTCAACTTACTAACTTTCCACCTTCACCTTTAAATCCACATACTAATTATGAGCACATAGTAAAAAATAGGTTCAACCTTCTACCTTGCTCTTTAGTTTACCCACATCATGTCACCTTCACCTTTAAATTCGATTTCCAAGGAATGGAAAACCCAATGGTTTCACTTAGACCTGTCAAAACTTGACCCGACCCGAAAAACCGACCCGACCCGCCCGAAATTTTTTGGGTTTAAACCCGACCCGAAAATCAATGGGTCAAGACTAACCCGAACCTGCTCGACCCGAAAAAAACTGGGTTGGGTCACCAACCCGTTGGGTTGACCCGGCCAACCCGATAAAATATTATTTCAATTAAAAATTCAATATTTTATTATAAAATTTGTATAAATTATTATTTTGTTATTATTAAATAACATTTTATATAATATAATATTAATTATTTTAATAAATATAAAGATAAAAGTTAACAAAATTGACGATCTTGACCTGTTGGATCAACCCGAACCCGTACCAAACCCGTAACAACCCGGTCTATATGAACCCGGAAATTTTACGACCCGACGACCCGTGACCCGTTTTGACCCGAACCCGATTTATCCGAACCCGAACCCGACCCGCCCGACCCGTTTGACAGGTCTAGTTTCACTAGAAGAATGATTTTAAGAGCACTATACCATGTCATTTACCTTCAAGCTGCATACATTTGCTAAAATCTATAGTGGATTGTGACTACACGGATGAGAGAAAGAGGGGAAGCATCGAAAGAACCTAAAGGTAGAAAAAACAAAGGAAGGTGGTGAAAGGGTGAGATTATATATTCATGTGGAACGACAAAGATATTAATTATCAAGGTAAATAATTTTTTTTTATTTTAGATTATAAAAATAATTACTTTTCAGTGTAAAATTTTATTTCTATATATATTTTATATATAATTAGGTTATGCTCTTCATCAAATAAAATGTTCAATTAAATTGAGTCTAATTGAAAATAAGGATACCACTAAAAAAAACTTTTACAATCAACTAGGTGAGATCTAAGATGTCATATATTTTATATATATATTATTTGTATATTTTTTAAATACCACATGAATAGGCGACCAATGTATGAGTAATTTTTCAACTTGCTTATTCTAGCGCTTATATCTCCAATTTATTATTCTAAAATAATAATTATAATTCTTAATTATACGCTAATTATCTTTTCAATTAAGTGTTTGTTTTATAATTTCAATATTTAGTGTGATGAAAGAAAAATGGTATTTAGGTAGGAAAATAAAGGAAGTTAGTTGGGTGGTGAAATGATGATATAATCTGCTCATGTGGAATGATCAAAGGTATATATTATCAAGGTAAATAAATAATTTATTTTAAATAATAAAAAAAATTCTTTTGGTGGTGTTAAATTTTATTTTTATATAGTTAGGTTGTGTTTCCCATCAAATCAAAGGCGAAATTTGATCGAATCCATTTGGAAATGAGGATGTGTGTCAAATAACTTATTACAATCAACAAGGTAAGATATAAAATGTGATATTCTTTTATGTAATTTTTAGTTGTATATTTATAATCTTAAAATTATTGTAAACATATTCATTGTCAAAATGCCATAGTCATGAACTCATTTATGACCTATCCCATAATTATGATCATTTAGAAGAAAAAAATATAAAACGAATTCAACCACTATATTTAATTACAATTTATGGACAATTTAATTTTGATAACATTCAACTTTTTAATGGTCTTTCAACTCAAAATGCATACAAGCTACATATTTATTTATTTATGAACTTTTTAATGATCATGTCACCTTCACCTTTAAATTCGATTTCCAAGGAATGGAAAATCCAATGGTTTCACTAGAAGAATGATTTTAAGAGCACTATATGTCATACCCGGGTTTCGAGAAGTCCAAGGCTAGTTCTCGTATGCGCCTTCCGCTCCCTATCTAGTTGTTCTATCTAATTACTGGGACCAAGAGGTCCAATTTCCTTTGGCTCTTCTTTTGTTGACGTTGGGCTCAAAAGCCTGGTTGAGCCAGCCCAGTTGAAAGGCCCAAGCCTCCCCTCTCCTTTTTCCTCGTCTCTTTGTTTGCCTCTTGGTAGAACCCTAACCATCACTTACACCCGCCTCCTTCCTTCGCTAATGGAGAGAACGAGAGTGAGAGCTGTGGATCTACTGCGCCACTTTCCGTCCCCAAGAAGACGAGCCTCGCCGCGCTCACTCTTCCCTCATTGCCTTCACCCCTCGTCGCCGTCAAGATTCATGACGGGACTCATCTTGGTTGTACATCGTCGGACCGTTCGGCTAGACCCATCGTAAGTCTATTGTTTCTAATCCCGACTCGTCTTGCTCACCGTCGTTCCACCTCGAATCGGGGCCGCCGTTGCTATTCAAAGTTTGTTTGCTCAAGGTCGTCGCCGGAAGAAGCCAGGACGCCGTTGTTGCGCACCGCCGAGTGAAGTGTCACCTCGAATCGAGCTAGACAGTCTTCGATGCGTGGTTCGCTCGAACGCTAACCTCCTTGTGTGATCCGGCCACCGCCAACGAGAGAAGGCCAACCTTGTACTGATCTGACCAAGACGTCTCGGTTCTGTCCTAGATCTCTGTCTCTGTTTTGCAAGGTTGAAACTTAGTTTACCCTGATCTCGTTGTTCTTTCGAATTGTTTTGTTTTCCGTGTTCTTCATGCGTATATTCAATAGGCAATTTGGGTTTTCGGTTTGTAATACTTCCTGTAAGTTATTCGATCGTGGTGTAGATCAAGCATGTGAATTCGTGAAGTTTTGTTATGTAATTAATTGAATGGAGTTAGTAAGTTTGTGGTCCGGAGCCATCGCAATCTTTATTGCGATCGAAAATCTGATGGCTCCAGTTTTGGATATTTATTAAATTGAAAGAATTGTTGTTCGAATTGAATCTAGTTAGGGGATCGGATTGCTTAAGTAATGAGTATGTGGTCAAAGTTTGGACTAGTATTGGTTAGAGTAATCTTGTTGGATTTGTATCCGTATGCATGTGATGGATCTAATTAGAAATATATTAATTGATTAGCACTTACTATAGTATTATATATGGATTAGTATTAGCACTAGGTGATGAAACATGTTTACAGGTTCGGGTCTTGCTTGGTTAATTAGTGTGTGAAGATTAGTGGTGGATTAATTATTGGGAATTAAACTGGGTAGTAGGTGAGTTTGTGAATCCATATGGTTAAGTGCAGATTAGCTACACATGTGTAGTTGATCAATAAGGTTAGTTAATCTAATTATGCTCACACGTATTTAGTAATTAGGATTATGATTAGCTTGGTTAGTTAGCTTGTTTATATGCCTTAACTCTAGTGAACTTGCGACTGTTACAAGTTATCGAGCTTTATTCTTTTATTATTCGAGATCGTCGAAGTATTAAGCGTCACCGTTAATATATCTAGGAGATCGCTACTATTAGAGTTCCTAGCCTTCTGTTCTCGTCAGAAATCCTTCATGTGAGGTAAGTCGTTCTACGACTTGCTCGGCTTAATTCAATTCTTGTTAGATTGAGTGTCATGTATGTGGAATTGGTTTTTGGGAACTAGTCCCTCTGCATATTAATTCTTTTAAAGTAAATTTTTCTCTCTATGCTTGTGAATGTTGTAATTATATTTGAAAATTGTGTTGTACTCATATTTGTAAATTGTGTTGTACTCATATTTGTAAATTGTGTTTGTAACTGTATTGTAATTGCGATTGCGATTGTGCGTTTGAAACTTGTAATTGTAATTGTCTTTGTAAATGTAAATGTAAATGTGTTTGTGTTTGTGTTTGTGCTTGTACTGGTGTTGAAGTTGTAATTATATTTGTAATTGTTGGTGTAGCTATACTTTGATTGTGATTCGGTTTGTGGTTTTAATTTTGATTGTGATTGTTATTCTGACTGTAACTATGAGTGTGGTTGCAATTGTAATTGAGAATGTGAATACGATTGTGTTTGAATTTGTGATTTCGTTCGAATTGTGATTGCGCTCGAATTGTGATTGTGGTTGTGCTTGTTATTGTGATTGCGACTTGTTTGAGTCTATCTTCTTTCGCTGCGTGTTTGTTTCTGTTGTTCGAGGTTAATCGTTTGTCGACTTGCTTTGCTTACGACCATTATGTGTTAAATGATTGAATTGAATGTGCAAACCTTATTCTGGAATGATTTCATATTACGTGCTTGTATATATTTTTGGAATTATGAAAAATCATTTTTAAATATTTTTCGATATGCGTGCATTGGGTTCCACCGGTATGGTCATGGGTACGGGTACGCTGAGGAGGAAGAGTCCCCTGGGCATGGTTATGCGGCTGGAAGGGACCCCCTTCTAAAAATAAAATAAAATGTTTTGGCAAACGCTCTAGTAGAGGTTTAGCCGGGGAAAGAAGGGTGAATGGGGGAAATGGGCACGTGTATATGGTACGCACCCTGACCGTGCGCCATGGATGAGAGGCCGGAGGGCGCCATTTGGATTTGAGGAGGATTGTTTTGATTGCTATATTATGTGACGGTTTTTACTTGAATGGTCTCGTGTTAATGGGTTTTGCTTAACGTAATGTATTTTGTGGTTATATATGTTGGGAAGATCTTTATGAAGATTATTGTTATCCTTGTTACTATTATTGATGCTATCTATATTAATTTTACTATTGTGGTATTGTTGTAGTTGTAATTGTGATGATAATTGTGATGTGGTTTGTATGCGTGTATATGTGTGTGTGTGTGTGTGTGTGTAACTGTGTTTGTCTGATTGTGTGTTTGTGTGTATGGGTGTTTGTGTGACTATTTAACGTTAAGTGTTGAATTGGTATGAATTGATAATTATTGATTTATGCGTGAAAATTGATTGCTAGGGTTTTGTGTGGTTTTTCAAACGTTCTATATGCATCTCACGCTTTCTAGCTTGAATTAGAATTGTAGCTGACCCTTCGGGGAATATTTTTACAGTTTCAGGTAGTTTTCAAGAATCATGATGAATTCTCTACAAAGTGGTGAGGCGGAGGTTGGCGACGTGTCATTAGGTCGGGCTGTTGGGATCTAGTTATTGATGTACTAAAGTTGTCTGTGAATTGTTTTGTTACTAGTTGGATAAACTGGTTTAGGATAGTTTGAGATTACAGAATGGTTTGATTGATATCTTTTGTTATGATGTCGAGAATGCTATCATGTTTTATACATTCAGTTTAAAATCAAGGTTGAAAGATTTATTTGTTTCTCGTCGTGCCCGAGTTGCAAGATCCTAGTGAAATTGTTTGTCAGTCTAATCTGAGTAGTCTCCGAAAGAGGTCTACTGCCAAGTGGCGCTCCGGCGAAAGTCGGGGTGTTACACTATACCACGTCATTTACCTTCAAGCTGCATACATTTGCTAAAATCTATATTGGATTGTGACTACCCGGATGAGGGAAAGAGGGGAAGCATCGAAAGAACCTAAAGGTAGAAAAAACAAAGGAAGGTGGTGAAAGGGTGAGATTATATATTCATGTGGAACGAACAAAGATATTAATTATCAAGGTAAATAATTATTTTTTTATTTTAAATTATAAAAAGAATTACTTTTCAGTGTAAAATTTTATTTCTATATATATCTATAAACCTATAAGACAAGCATTTTGATAATGAATGCCAATGTATTTAATGAATCATTTTATTTCAATCCATATAACATTTTATCATATAAAATTTTATTTATATCTAAATGATATCTTACTCCAAACAAAATTCAAATTCATACAATTCAGAGAAACTAAAACCAGTAAACCCATAAGTATGACCACCCGTTTAGTATTCCACACGTTCAAATCAGAGCAATTAAAACCAGTAAACCCATTCATTGTATCCTCAATTAAAGACATTTAATTTAAATCTTGAATCCTCTCACCCATTCAAATGAATTAAAAACCTAAAAGTCAAGACTGTTTCAAAATGAAACCTGTGTAAATGTTACATTTTGGGCATATTAATTTCAAAAATCCCATTCACACCTAAAGCTGACAAATCAAACCACCCGTTTATCTTCCAGCCGTTGAAATCAAATCCTATTTAGCCCTTGAATTGAATTACAAATCTTAAAATAACTATAAATAAAACAAACATGCTCCATATCCCTCAAATCGTTCCTCCTTTGAACACGATCTCCAGTTTCTCAAAACCCTGCAATGGCAACCAAAAACATGTCACTAAATCAATTGAATCAAGGAGTTAGCTGTGAAATTCAAGCTAAATGGGACGTCAGGACATACTTGAGCACGGATTACCTGTTAACTAACAATATGGTATGTACATTCCCTCAAATTTCCATTGCACTTAAAAACATCAGTGCGGTACATGCTGCGATTGTTACTCTATTTGATGAAAATGCTGAGAAATTGGTGAAGGCTACAGTTGATTCTCTGATAAAGGTTCAAGATGTAAGTACACCCTTTTATGAAACTTAAAATTTTTAATTCTCCTATCTAACTAAATATGCAATGTTCAGGATGAGAACAATGACAATATCTTACCTAATGCCTTGGCCAACATCATCAACACTACACATGTTTTTGAGATTCATAGACTATAATTAAATACCAAGGATATTAGATTGAGAAATGATAAGCTAGAGATAATAGTATTCAACTGCTATCCATATGTCTTCATGCAGCTGTTTTTATTTAAGTGATATTGTGGATAAGTGATAGTTAACACGTTTAAGAAAATAAATATATTGTGGATGGTTTATTAAAAAGAATCCCCCAATTAATTAATCATGTGTAATTTTTAACACCCTCTTTTCAAAGATGATGATATGATTTTTTTTAAAAGAAATTGTGAGCATAAATATCCCAAATTTAATCATATTCAATCTAATTTAGCTACATTGTATTTTATTAACGATTTTCTAGAGTTGATAGATTAGAAGATTGGAAAATAATTGAATATAATTACTGTACTCTAATTATACGCCAGAAAACCGTACCCTTCTAATTTGTGAAGTAATCATAGTGGTTACATTGAGTGAAACATGATTTAATTTGGAAATCACTCACATCACATGAGCTGGAATTTTTGAAAAAGACCCGTAAAACAAGATTAACAACATACCTCAGTAGTAAGGGCGTCAGGATCAGAATTGGCTGAATCTTCAGAAAGCTCCAAACATTTCACCAATTTCTGTAACCAAAACCACGAAGAATTAAACTTAAGAACTTTCAAAGTTTAGCATCAATATCAATTTTATTTTTGGGCGAGACCTTAGGTGCTAATAAGCCCAAATTTAGACGAAGCTTTCACACCCAAATAAGAAAGAGGGCACGTTGAGAACCTGGAGCACGCCAATCAAATCAGAAAACTTCCATGCTTGAACAAAACAGTGCCAGTGTAACCTGAAGGACAATATGATCAATGAACACCGAGAAAAAAATTAAACGGAAATCGAGACAGAGAAGCAGAACTTTGGATTTCGGAAAATCACCAGCTCTGAAGATAAGTATGATCCTAGAAAGCCCTAATCCTGCGTGCATCGCCATTAGGCCAGCGTTTAACATGTACATCATCTGCTCTCTGAAAAAAATGAAGATCTAATAATATTACACATTACACCAGATCTATGAGATCATATCGTTTGGGAAATAAAAGATCTTACATGCAATCAACCAAAAATTCAACAAAAGCTCTAACAGATATCATTGCAAACGGAAAATAAACAATCCAACAAGAAGTAAGCACACAAGTCCCAGATGGAGTGAACCAAAAACATACATTCAAAGTGGCTGGATTTCCTTTGAAATTGGGTAAAATACCTTCATTTGCGAGAGACATGAACACGAAATGTACATGATTCCTTTGATGCTTACAATCAGGGTTGTTTAGCACTGAAACTCGAGACAAAGAGTTGAGATGTGCTTGGAACGAGGCTGACAATGGAAATACCCTAAAGATGCAACAATCTCTCTGATGAGACGATAGCTACAAAAAACGCGTTAACCAAACTAGGGTTTTAATATCACATTAACCTATTAATGGAAGCCCAACACATTCAAAAAAGCCCAACGCATTAATGGAAGCCCATTCTAATAATGACCCAACAATTTCAAATACATATCCATTCTTCCATTCCATTCTATTATAAAAGCGTATCAGTTATTTCCTTAAAATTTTTGTTAAAAACTTAAAAAACAGTGCATATGCCAACATATTCACCTAAATGCCATTTCCCATCTTCCGCTTTGGTCGAATACAGGCCCACTTTCATTCAACTGATACACGGCATAGGAAGGAACCGGAGAGAGATTCAGAAATCGGGAGACAGAATTATTCACCGCCGCCGAATCTTCTCCGCCTCGTCAAATTGATCGGCTTGAACTTGTCGTCGTTCATTTGGCAACCAGAACCAGAGAGCCAATCAGGACGGAACGCCGGACTCGGGATAAGGAATTCTTCACCGCCGGCAATCCTTCTCCGCCTCGTCAAAGTCTACAAACAACCCTAGAAGGGAATTGGGAGAATCAAGACGGAACGACGGACTCGGCTGAAAGAATTCTTCACCGCCGGCATATCTTCTATGCCTCATCAAATTCGTCGCGAAAAATTGATAGGTTTTAACTTGTCCTTCTCAATATAATTTTGTTTTTGTTTCTAGGAAGGAACATCGAGAATTAGGACGGAACGACGGATTCGGGTGAAAGAATCCTTCATCGCCGGCATATCTTATATGCCTCGCCAAATTCGTCTCCAATAATTGATCGGTTTGAACTTGTGTTTCCATTCTCTTGGTTTTGATTTGGTTTTGTGCTTCAGTTCTATGTCATTTTTACTTACGTTGTTGCTTTTTGTCACTAATAGCATACCCCATATTTGTGCACATTAGGTGTTCGATAAAATGCGTTGGATATGTGCTGTGTATTTTAGTCATTAAGAAGTACAGGAAGCACCGCCACCATTCTATTAAGGGGGTAAATTATCTCTTTCTCTTCTCCGCTTGTGTTTTCTGTCTACAAATAGGGATTTAGGCTTCTTTTCCGATCCAATGGCATGCTATGTATTTTGATGCTTGAAGTTGTGGGGGAAATAGGCTGAAATGGATTTGTTATTCCACATATGGATTTGAGGTAAATTATCTCGGTCTGTTATAATATTCAAGCCTACTAAGTGGAGAATGTGTTTGATGTTAGTAGTCTCCAAAAGCTAGTTGTGTATTCAATGTTGCTTCTGAACTTAAAGCCTTACCACTGAAAATCATCATATATAGCCGGTTAACCTTTAATATAGTTATATACTTTCATTCATATCTGGTTATGTTTGTCAATAATTGCTCTCTTCATCCTTGCAAATAGTGCATGTGCTCTTAACTGTTCGTGACATCAATGTCAATCCAGTAACCAGTCAGCATAAAACCCCTCTTGACATAGTTGAAGATCAATCCCTCTCTGAAGAATATGTAGAAATAAAGGAAGCCATTCTTCAATACGGAGCTGTTCGAGCCAATGAGCTGCACCAACCTGGTGAATCCAGTTGAAGCATAATTAGTCTTGGAAGTTCGAGGAGAGTATGGTAAGAAGCTTGAGAAGGTAACTACTTTTGTTCTGTTGCGTACCTGAGTTAAAGACTATGATTTTAAACTTAAATCATCATTTCCTGTGAGCAGTGCTGAATTTGTGGTTTTTGCATATGTTCCTTACTTTACTCACTATGAAAATAATAAGTTATAGGAAAAAAACTTCCAAGCAGAAGTAGATTCAGTGACATTCCTCCACACAAGATAGATACCTATATATTGTTTGTGCGTTCTTCCATTTTAATATTTATTCATTGATGGGAATTTTGCTAAGATATTATTATGGTTGTCGGCTTAATGGCATGGTGATTTGTTTGCGGACTATGCTAGAGTGCAGGCTTCTGCTGTCATTCTTTTCTTTTATAGTGCATCCTCAAATTGGTTGAAAGGTCTTTCAAATATATCTTTTGTAATAATTTCCAGAGTAGTTTAATGAATATCTATGCAAGAGTTTATGTTATTTCTGCAGGAAAGGTTGAAATTGGAATTGTACTTTCGAAGGATGCGCGTCCACCTATAACATTCAACATCGTCAATTCAATCTCGAATTGTTTGTGCGCTAATCACGCACTCCCCTAATTCCCCATTAATAGAAGGGAAAGAAGATGACATCTATTTTTATGTTTTTCAGGGTTGTGTTCAGTACTATGTTTGGCCTTCGCCTATGTGTGAACTTCTAGATGGTCATCACCTCAAGGTTTCTCTTAAGTAGTTTGAATGGGTTGCTCGGGCCAATAGAGGTAATCTTTTGCATTTGTATCTTTCTATGACTTAGGATATTTTTTCTCTTTTTCTGAATCAGCTTGCTTATGAGATTGTTTTTGGATCCCTTTACTGGTCAAGGAGAAAGAATTCTTCACCATCATATCTTCTTTGGTTCGTCAAAGTCCACAAAGGTTTAAAGTTCTTGTTGATTTTTCACATTTTCTCCACCAATTGGCAACACATGTTAGTGTTCTGTTCCATTTGATTGTTAAGGTTGCTTGAATTTATATTTGATGGTTTTATATTCACTTTTTTCAAATTTACATGTGTGAGTTATGCTATTTTTTTTTGCTTTCTATGTTTTAATTGGTTCATACTACGTAATCTATTTTCTTCAAATCTAATATTTCTGTCGCTTTTTGTTCTCCAAATTTGGGTTTGCTTTCTAGGTTTTAATTGGTTCATACATGATCTATTTGTTTTAAATCTAATATTTGTAGCACTTTTTGTTCTCCAAATTGAAATAACTTGAGAAGGAATATACTATCCATCTTTCATATTCTTTGTTTGTGTGAATATTGAAGAGCAATACCAATCTATTGGTTTGCAAAGCTAAGTATTATTGCTAATATGGTGAATATTATACATGCTTCGAACTGACTACTCAATAAGTGTCCCTTTCTTTTTCTCAAATTATTTGGTTGTGAGTACGTGATTTACATTTCAGAAATCGATTATACTTGGATATATTTGGACTTGGCACAGTGTGTCATGCATCATCGATAACATGTCCTAATGAAGTTCTTTCTTGTGTTGCTTGAATTAGGATGTTGAGTTATTGTAGATGAATTGACGGTGGTGGTGAGTACTACAATTCACATGGCTACTAGAGAGATTTTTCTGCAATTCTCCCGATGCTCCAAGACCTTGAGTTAAGCCTGTAACTAGGAAGTACATGCCAATAAAGGTGGTTGCTGTGTAGGCACCTCTTCCTCATCTTTCTAATTTCCAATCAAAGGGCTGGTCGTAAATGTCAACCAAATGGTAATGCTTCCATCCAACACTGCAAGGCAACGACATTCTCATGAACTCGAGCTTGGTGTAGTAGTTGATGATCAAGTGTGTATTTATTTGATTATTATGGAATATTGGATTGCTAAGAGATGTTATTCATGTGAAATCCGTCATCTCATGTAAGCTCTGTACTTTCAAACAGCCCCCGCGCGAAGCACGGGTCCCTTTGCTAGTAACACTAAATACTTACGAACTAAACTAAACATTTAATTTAAAATTAACTCTTACATAATTAAAACCATACAAAAAAATCGGTATTTTATTAATAAAATACATGCAAGACAATATTAAACCGTGTCACATTGCAAATATATGTAAAGTTGTTAAATCCATATTAATTATTAATAAAAAAAATTGGTATTTTATTAATAAAATTCATATTAATTTAAGAGAACTAGAATTATATTCAATGAATTGTCACGTGTAATTAACAATATATACATATCTATATTAAATATTAAACCTAGATCTAAAGTTGTGTTTTTTTTGTAATAAATGTCATAGGAATAAAGATGAAGAGCCTAATATAAGAAGATCAAAAGTTGCACTTTAATAAGAAAATTACAAGTATATTCAATGATTTATCACATGTAATAATGATTTTTTACATACTATTAGAGCAGTCAAAAGTTTACCCGACCCGTAAAACCGACCTGAACCTCCCGAAAATTTTACGGTTAAGACCCAAAAATTTGAACTCGAAACACAAAATAAACCGAACCTGATAGACTCAAAACCCGTTGGGTTCAAACCTGAAACCCGTTGGGTTAACCCGATTTGTTATATATTTAGAATATATAATATATTTTGAAAATTATAATACATTTTTATTATTAAATTATATAAAAATAATAGATTATTATGAAATATTATTTTTAAATAAAATAATATGTTAATAATTGTAAAAATACCCATAAATTTATTATTAATCCATTTATCTTACAATAATTTTAACAGTCAATTACTAGATTAAATTCCTATCAATAAAATCCAATGTATTCAAATTCTAATTACGTATAATTTTTGTATCATAAATGTTATTTGTAAATTAATATAAATAATATTATCTTTAAATATTTGTTCATAAACTTCTTCAATTATTTAATTAAAATTAAAACAATAAAATCCAATTTATAAATATAATAAATACGCTATAAAGGTTCAAAAAATTTGATCCCGTCCAACGGACGGGAAAACCCCCTAGTTTTATATATAATTAGGTTATGCTCTTCATCAAATAAAATGTTCAATTAAATTGAGTCTAATTGAAAATAAGGATACCACTAAAAAAACTTTTACAATCAACTAGGTGAGATCTAAGATGTCATATATTTTATATATATATTATTTGTATATTTTTTAAATACCACATGAATATCCGACCAATGTATGAGTAATTTTTCAACTTGCTTATTCTAGCGCTTATATCTCCAATTTATTATTCTAAAATAATAATTATAATTCTTAATTATACGCTAATTATATTTTCAATTAAGTGTTTGTTTTATAATTTTAATATTTAGTGTGATGAAAGAAAAATGGTATTTAGGTAGGAAAATAAAGGAAGTTAGTTGGGTAGTGAAATGATGAGATAATCTGCTCATGTGGAATGATCAAAGGTATATATTATCAAGGTAAATAAATAATTTATTTTAAATAATAAAAAAATTCTTTTGGTGGTGTTAAATTTTATTTTTATATAGTTAGGTTGTGTTTCCCATCAAATCAAAGGCGAAATTTGATCGACTCCATTTGGAAATGAGGATGTGTGTCAAATAACTTATTACAATCAACAAGGTAAGATCTAAAATGTGATATTCTTTTATGTAATTTTTAGTTGTATATTTATAATCTTAAAATTATTTTAAACATATTCATTGTCAAAATGCCATAGTCATGAACTCATTTATGACCTATCCCATAATTATGATCATTTAGAAGAAAAAAATATAAAACGAATTCAACCACTATATTTAATTACAATTTATGGACAATTTAATTTTGATAACATTCAACTTTTTAATAGTCTTTCAACTCAAAATGCATACAAGCTACATATTTATTTATTTATGAACTTTTTAATGATCATGTCACCTTCACCTTTAAATTCGATTTCCAAGGAATGGAAAACCCAATGGTTTCACTAGAAGAATGATTTTAAGAGCACTATACCACGTCATTTACCTTCAAGTTGCATGCATTTGTTAAAATCTATAGTAGATTGTGACTACACGGATGAGGGAAAGAGGGGAAGCATCGAAAGAACCTAAAGGTAGAAAAAACAAAGAAAGGTGGTGAAAGGGTGAGATTATATATTCATGTGGAACGAACAAAGATATTAATTATCAAGGTAAATAATTATTTTTTTATTTTAGATTATAAAAATAATTACTTTTCAGTCTAAAATTTTATTTCTATATATATTTTATATATAATTAGGTTATGCTCTTCATCAAATAAAATGTTCAATTAAATTGAGTCTAATTAAAAATAAGGATACCACTAAAAAAACTTTTACAATCAACTAGGTGAGATCTAAGATGTCATATATTTTATATATATATTATTTGTATATTTTTTAAATACCACATGAATAGCCGACCAATGTATGAGTAATTTTTCAACTTGCTTATTCTAGCGCTTATATCTCCAATTTATTATTCTAAAATAATAATTATAATTCTTAATTATACGCTAATTATCTTTTCAATTAAGTGTTTGTTTTATAATTTCAATATTTAGTGTGATGAAAGAAAAATGGTATTTAGGTAGGAAAATAAAGGAAGTTAGTTGGGTGGTGAAATGATGAGATAATCTGCTCATGTGGAATGATCAAAGGTATATATTATCAAGGTAAATAAATAATTTATTTTAAATAATAAAAAAAAAATTCTTTTGTTGGTGTTAAATTTTATTTTTATATAGTTAGGTTGTGTTTCCCATCAAATCAAAGGCGAAATTTGATCGACTCCATTTGGAAATGAGGATGTGTGTCAAATAACTTATTACAATCAACAAGGTAAGATCTAAAATGTGATATTCTCTTATGTAATTTTTAGTTGTATATTTATAATCTTAAAATTATTGTAAACATATTCATTGTCAAAATGCCATAGTCATGAACTCATTTATGACCTATCCCATAATTATGATCATTTAGAAGAAAAAAATATAAAACGAATTCAACCACTATATTTAATTACAATTTATGGACAATTTAATTTTGATAACATTCAACTTTTTAATGGTCTTTCAACTCATTTTAGATGTTTACAATAACTAATGCACAAAAACGGTTTAATTACAAGAGGTTGTTATCATTTGGTTGTCTCTTCAACTTCTCAAAATCTAGATCTAAAATGTAAAAATTTTAAATTAAAAAATAATTGTTAATTTATCCATGTACAAATACAAAAAAAAACTTGCATATCCTATCTTGCATCTTCAACTTACTAACTTTCCACCTTTCACCTCTAAATGCACACACTAAAACTTACATATGCTATCTTGACTCTTCAACTTACTAACTTTCTACCTTCATCTTTAAATGCACACATTAATTATGAACACATAGTAAAAAAAGTTAACATTAATTCTATCTTTCCGTTCGCAAACCCGATAACCTAACCCCGTTCAAACTCCCACCTTCAGTTCATTCACCCATTCTTATTCTTTTTGCTTTGGGCCAAAAAGCCCAATATGTTTGTCGAAAGGACTTGGACCCAAACCAACCCTTGCCCTACCTACCTTGTCACTCTCCTTTTCTTTTTCGTTGAAGCGCCGCTCAAGAAATCAGAGGAGATGACGATGGAGTGCTCGAGCGGTTCCCGTCCACCGGCGATCGCCTTTTGTTGCCGCCAGTAGGAGGGCTCCTCCTTCCTCTATTTTCTTTCCTCCCCTTCTGAGATCTCACACCGAAGTTGGCTTTCGGTTGTTCAAATCACCATAAATCTGTCGCTCCATTCTAGTTGGCCACCGAAGCTTGGCCTGGAGTTGAACCCGACCATCGCCCTCACGGCCTCACCGTCGGTCTTCGTCGCCTTCTTCTATGTGCTGGTGATGTCGAAACATCAGGAAGCGGTTGTTCGAGGTCGTCCGTCATCATTGACATCTCTGAGCTACACCGTCGCCGTCGTCGTCTTTAAGTGTCGCTCCCTCTCTATTCCGGCTCGCCTCTATTCGCCGCCGGTAAGGGTTCTATTCTTCCTCTTCAGCTACTTCCGTTCCTTTTTGTTTTCGGTCCTGGTTTTGAAGTTTCGTACTCGGGCAACTCCGAGCTCGAATCCGCAGGTCCGAGATTAATTCAATTCCAAGCGTGCACCTCTTTGCACAAGCTATGGACCCACCCGCGAACTCACAAACCGAGTTGTTTGATCCGCTATTAAGAAGATCGAGCCTCATCAAGTGCGACTAGTGCCTAGTGGTTCGATCTTGTCTTGTAAGCTTAATTGTTCTTTTGATTGCTTAATTTGATAAAATGTTGCCTTGTAATCTAGTAGTGGGTGAATTGTGATTCAATGTGATGAATGGTTGTTGTTCTTAGTCTGCCTTGCGTTATTTTTTTTAATGTTGTTGTAATGCTACTGGCGAATGGTTTTAATTTATATATATTGTTGAGTGCGTGACCTTGTGTTATTGTAATGTTGTTTTGAATGTTGTTGGTGAATTGTATTTATATTGTCTTATTTACAATTATTAATTTGTATGTGGATCTCTGTTTGACTTGTATGGAGCACCCAATCGGTTTTGTGGTAATCTCCTTTGGGAGGCTTTGGATTTGAAAGCTAGATTGGAAGTCAGCATTATAAACTTTGAATAACATATATGGATGTATGTTTGTATTTGCACTAAGTCTGGGGATTTGCGTTTTCACTTTGGGACTAGGACTTTTATTTTTGGTTGGCCTTGAGCTTGTATGTTTCGTGTTACTTAAGGCTAAGTAGAAAAATCTTAGGTAGTTCTGTAAAGCCATTTGAAGTTGATTCGTGAGTTCGGTGTGTTTAATTTTGGTTAAAATAGTAGAATCAATTCAAGCCACACTTGTTTGGATGCCATCGAATCATGGTGGTTTGCTCTTAATTAGGCCACCATATTTGTGTATACCTAGTGATGAAACTCGAAATAAACCGTTCGCTAAAAGACAAGAGACGGGATTATTATATTCGATTGTGCAAACACTTGCTTCTTTATTTATGATTTTTTTTACAACGAGGTTGCAAGACTGCGAGGTTACAAGCCAACGAGGTCACAAACCAACGAGATTACAAACACTTGAGGTTTACACCCTAGACCCCCTACGGTTATCCGAGATCTCGACCTAACAATGTTCGAGATCTCCTAATTGCTAGACAATTCTAAGTATCGCTTTTTCGACCTCTTAAACGAGGTTGATTTTGCGGGACGACGTTAATGACTTGCGAGATTGGACAGCGGAGTCTTTGATGTGAATGAGAGTGTGGTGTAGGCGGCTTCCGGGATGGTGTAACGAGGTCTTTGATGTGAGCAGAAACTTTGTGAGACTTGAAGTCTTTTTGTGGACTTCACTTGTCTGTAGCGAGGCCTTTTAACGATGTTTCGATCACGTCGATCTTCAACGAGCAAGATAGTTCTTGAGTTCAAGATGTTTTTCGACCCCTTTTCCATATGAGATTCTCCTCTATTTATAGAGGATTGGGGAGTCGAGTTCTGATCATTGTCCGATGTGGGATGCCCGAGATCAAGGGCTCTGATTGGTCTAGAGGCGAGGCAGCTTGTGATTGGCTCGGGAGAGTGGCGCTAGCTGAGTGGTTCTGGTGGGCGGGCGTGTCGGTAGAGTCGGTTACGAGGTGTAGACCTCGTTCCAAGGTTTCGGAGGACCTCGCATGGGTAGGAGTTTTGTTAAAATAAAAGGTGGGTGTGGTTGTGGGCCCCAGGATCATCCTCGGGAGGCCCGTCGGGTCTGCACGTTCTTCGTACCCCGGGCCCACTTCTTACTTTACTATTTTGAGTATCATCACAACCCCGTGGCCTGGGGATCTCGCCCCGAGGGACGCAGGGCATAAGTTCTCAAAGATCACGGGGTACGAGATGTTTGAGAGGTGGGTAGGCATTTTTGCGAGGTTTCAAGGGTTCCGAGGTTCATGGCGGGCATCTCGCGAGGCCCTCTTTTTGCGAGGCTCTACACTTAGCTCTTTTTTTGTTTGCAGGGGTGAAGCTTTTCTGGGCTTGCTCTTCATATCTTGCTTAATGGGCCGTTCAGGAGGGACAAGCCCAATAAGCCTCTCTGGGCAGGGGAGGCCCAAGCTTGCTCTTTATAAGAGCGTATTTCACACGCTTTCCTTCCATCTTCCCTCTCAACATTTTCGCCCTCTTTCTTCGCCTTTTCGGTTTCTTGCTAACGGTTCTCCAGACGGTTTCCGACGAGCCTTCGCCTTTTTCCAGTTGCACCACCGCCCTTTCTTCGCCGGTTTTTAACAAGTAAGTTCTCGACCTTCTTCTTCCTGTTTTTCAGTGTTTTTTGCCTTCGATCTTTCCTTGCTTGCTTTTTTGTTCCACGCTCTGTAAAGGCGACGACGCGTCGCCTGGTGTTCCGCGCCGGTGTCACGGTGGCGAAGCGGCGGTGGTAGTGTCGCGTGTGTTCATGGGCATTGCCCTTTGTCATTTTTTCCGCTCTTCTTCTTTTTTCTTCTTGCTCGGCTTTGTGCCCTAGCGGGCAAAGGTCGTTTCTTGGTGTCTCGCGCCAGCGTCATGGTGGCGGGATGGTGGGGTGAGGGTGGCGACGGCCATCCACTCGAACCCCTTGCCCTCCAACCGACGGTCGGGCCTCTGCGCTTTCTTTCGGCGGTTTTGAATTTCGAGACCCTCGGAAACCCAAACGTCTTGACGACTAATTGATGGGACGTTAGGGTCTCCGCCGATGCTTTCCACCGCTGGCCTCCATTTCTCCTTCTCTTTCCTCTTTTTGGCGCTTCGACTTCTCCATCGCCGTCCTATCTTGTCAGAGTAACCCCTAGGGTGCCACGTGGCTTTCCGTCTCTTATGACCTCGAATTCTCTGTCTTCCGGATGCTGTCATGACCTCGTCTTGTTCTCCCTTTTGCTGTTCTAACCTCGCGTTCTCTTCCCTTCGAGGTCATGACCTCGCATTATTTTTCCTTGGTTGCTTTGTCCGATGTCTCAACACTTCTTTCTTTTCCAGGTGTTAGCCTTCCGCGGCCTGAACGTCGTTCTTTTCATGCCTAGGAGAGCCTCTGTGAGCCCCCCGCCTGGCTTCGCTTTCAAAGTTCAAGAAGGTTTTTACGAGGAGGTTTCGGAGTCCGTGGGAAGCGTAGAACCTAGCGATTCCCAGAACCCGAGGTCCCCTTTGCTGGTTTTCAGCGACCCTTCTTCAAGTGACTCCGAGGTTTCCATCAATTCGCGCTTCTCCCGACTTCGCGCGTCGTCGGGTGTTGAAATGGCTTCGTCTTCCACCCCAGATGAGGTCGTTACTGACTTGGAGGCGAGGTCAGGAGTGGACACGACCTCGCCCCCCACCCCCTATGTGCCTCCGAGCTTTCCTGCGGCGTATATTACTGACGCCGTGTCTCGCGTTCCGCCTGTTCTCGAAGAGCGGATCCCCAAGACCCTGGGTTCTCCCAAGGACCATCTGACCGGAGGAGTGGCCACCGAGCTCGAGCGTGAAGACCTCGAAAAGATTGCCAAGGACTTCGCTTGGCCTGAGGGAGTTGAGTTGGCTCTTCCCGAAGAGGGGGGCTGCTCCTTGGCGTCCTATGATAGGTGCGCGGTCGTGCACCTTTTTAGTCTTCAAGAGGGTTTCAGGCTACCTCTGACCCAACATATTGTGGACTATCTGTGGGCCATTCGGATCTGTCCCGCGCAGTTGTTCCCGAACGCTTGGCGGCTGTTGTGCGCCTACACGATTCGTAGTCGTGAACTTGGGGACGGGCCGAATCTTGATAACTTGTCGGCTTTATTCCTAGCGAGGAGGGAACCTCGGTCCTGCCTTATCAATCTTAGCACGCCGAACATCAAAATCAGCATGGCTCCCTCGAACGTCGGGACGTGGAAGCCGAACTGGTTTTTGGTCCGAGACCCCACCAAGAGATATCTCAACTTTCTCGTGGTGCCGGGCACCTTTGTTCGGTGCGTGTGTCCGCATAGGGTTGATGAGCTCAAGGCACTTAAGGCCCAATACGCCACAGTGAGTCAGGCACCGTACCAAGTGTATCTCTCTCAGGACCAGCTTGAGCGGGCCGGCCTGAGTCTCAGCCTCCCCCCTAGCGAGGGCAAAGAGGGTACTTAACCTTTTTTCTCCTTTTCCCTTCTTTTTTATCATGCTTTTTGCTTCTTTTACTGCTGGTCAGGTAGCGAGATTTTGGCCGCCTTGCTAGATTTATCGTGTTTTGACGTCGTTTTTGGGACGCGAGGTTTGAGATCTCGTCAGTCCGTGTTGTTTTCTCTTTTTATCTAAATTGTTACTCTCCCTTGCTTTTTTGATAGTGGACCTATTTGGCGCTCTCACCATGAAGTCGCAAGGCAAAAGGCCTGTGACTTCTTCCTCCAACGCTCTGAGACCCCAAAGCCAACAGGGGGTTGCCATAAAGGAGCCGACCTCGCAAGCGAGGCCGCCCACCCCCCAACCGACGTCGATACCCCCGCCACCTAAAACGTCCGGGGGGAAGACCTCTGAGGGGGCCTCGCGGAAGGGGGACGTTTCGAGGACGTCCGTGGAGAAAACCTCTGAGGTGCCCCCGCCTAAGAGGGACGTCGCAAAGACGTCGTCCCAGACCTCGCGGGGGTCCGGAGACGGAGACGGGCAAAAAAGGAAGGGCGTGGAGTCCCCTCGGGAGGAGAAGAAGAAGAAACACCGGGCGGACGGACATCGAGGTCCGTCGGTGGGGGATGTCATCCCCTACTTTAATTTTGAGGGGCGGGTTATGGACGCCGTTTGTCCTTCGCCCGCCAAGTTTCATTGCCCTGGGCCGGTTAGGGGCGCTCCGGTGAGGTGGGGCCGGGAGGAGTGGAAGGAGGAGGTTGCGTGGGCCAATAACCTCACAGATGCGGCCCTTGATGACGAGGCTGCTAGGTATTCGGCTATGGTAAGTTTTATTCTTACGAACTTTGCTTCTGTTTTGGGTTCCGTGCCTACATTCAAACTTCTTATTCTCTTCAATTGTTTTTGCGAATTCACAGCATACCTTCTTCAACAACTACAACCGTAGTCGCATCAACCTCGCCCATTCGCGGATGGAGAAGATGGAGGCGACACTTAAATCCCGCGTGGAGGAATGCGAGAAGCAAGCGAGGGAGCTTGCTGCGGCTGAGAAGCGAGTTAGAGCCGCGGAGGTCGCGGTGAGGGACGAGGTCAAGGCGACTGCGAAGGCAAAGGAGGGGGAGGCAAAGGCAAGGGAGGGGGAAAACAAGGCGAAGGAGGTGGCATGCAAGGCGAAGGAGGTGGCTGAGAACTTGCAGAACGAGAATGAGGAGCTTCGGGCTAAGTGATGTCCGCCTTTTTAGTCGTGTTTTTAGGGTGTGTTTTAGTGTCTTTGAGTCTTTTTGTTAAGTTTTGTGTATTGTTTTGAGTCGTTTGTGTGGGTTTTTGTATTTTCATGAGATATGAAGTCTACATAAGCTTTGGTGGTGTTTTGTAGGTTTTTAGAAGCTATTTGGAGCACTTTTGAAGAAAGGAGCAAAACCGGTGAAGTAGCACTCAAGAATGAAGAGAAGATGAAGATTTAGAGCTCAAGTAAAGTCATTGAAGATCAATTTGAGCTTGGAAAGAGATAGAGAAATTCGTTACAAGAACATAGGAAAAAGAATCGAGTCAAACGGAGTTGTAACGAATCTTCTACGCAAGTTTTACTCAAGGCTGTTCGAAGTGCTGAACAAGGTCGGTGACGACCCACTTTGGGTCGGTGCCGAGCCACCCCGAGAGTAGCGGAGATCCGAGTCGGTGCACTTAATGAGCTTTTATCCTATTTCCTTTTATGTTATTAGATAGATAGAAGGAATATATCTTATTAGAAGATTTATTTCCTTAGAGATAGATTTAAGATAGATTAGTTTCTCTATAAATACATTTGTCGTCTCTTTAGTTTTGGGGGGCGATCATTGGAGTTAGAGGAGGAGAGAAGAGAGAGAGAGACGTGTGGAAGAGAGGAGAGGACGAGATTGTGGAGTTACTTAGAAGACAAGTTTACTTTGGATTTGCTTGTAAGTTTACTTTTTAATTTAATTTGGATGTTCTCAATTATGCTTTGTGAGTAGTTGTCTCTCTCTAAGGTTGGGGTTAAACCCAACAATGGTTGTGCATGTTTGTTTATGATCATGTCTTGATTATTTTTATTGCATGAATCTATTATCTCTTGTTCTTAAATCCTTGAAACGAAAGTTGAAAGGAATTTCTCATTCATAGTTGAAGTGAAAGCGGAAACTTTGAATCAGAAAAGTCAATTTAGGGTTTTGAAGCGAAAGCGGATCTATCCTAGTTGAAGTAGAAGAGATTAGATAGTAAGTTTATTAATTTAGCGAAATTTGATTGATTTACTTTCTTAAAGTTAACGAAAGTTAGCGTCTTTATGTGATAAAAGCATGATCTATGTGTTTCATTAACGTTTGGCATGCATAATTGTTGTTGTTGGGATACCTAAACCTTAGATTTTCTCTTCCTTGATATAAAAATCCTTGCTTTTCCTCTTGCTTGCGTGATAAGGAACAAAACTTGATACTGACTATCTCCCGTGGACGAACCTGACCTCCCTGTACTCAGCGGGGTCTTGACTTATAAATTTATTTGTTGTCAAGAAACCCTTTCAACACTAAGCTCTCCGCTGAGCATCAATTTTTCAAGGAGAAGGAAGCGGAGCTCTCGAAGGCCGAGGATGAGATCACCGACCTTCGACATCGCATCATCAAGCTCAACGAGGAGGTGGAGGTTGCGGGTCCCAAAATACGTGGACTCGGAGGAGTACAAGGCGACGATGGTGGAAAGCGTAAGGAAGATGTTCCACCAGGCCGTTCGCATGGGCGTTAAGCAGGCGGTGGCCAAGTACAAGCAAATCGATCCCCGCATTGTCTTCTTCAACCCCAACTACGAGGAGACTATGGGGGAAGAGACCGGGGAGGAGCTCGAGGGGGAATGTGAGTTTTTTCTTAATGCGGACGGGACCGTGGCAAGCGAGGTTCCTCCCATGGTGAACCTCGTCGAGGAAGACCCGGAGGTTGTCATTACGGGCCCTCTGCCCGCGGCAGACGCACCTAGCTCCCAGCCATCTGCCACGTCAGCCCCTGCCCCGGAGGCTCTCAAAGCGCCCGTCGACTCCGCTGCCGAAGCCTCGAAGAGTTAAAGCTGCTGGTGAATGATAAAATTTTTTGTTTTGCTGGGGGCCCTGCGGGGCTTGTAATTCAAACATCTCGGCCCTTGTGGCCTTTATTTTGGCGGCCCTGCGGGGTCTGTAATTAAACATCTGGGCCCTCGTGGCCCACCTTTTTATATCATTTTCCTTTGCTCATGATTGTTTGTTTGTTCTAGCTTATTTGCATATGCTAATCCATATTCATCCAACCCCATGGCGCGAGTGTCACAACTATTGTGGTACTCGGGCCACATCGGGTGTTTCTAATTCTGCATCGAGATCATGAGCCTCGCTCGGATCTCGCATGTTTTGCTCGAGATTCTCCAACCCCAAGCGGGAAGCGAGGGATGGATTATAAGAGATTCCCCAACACCAAGCGGGAAGCGAGGTTTGGATTAAACGAGATTCTCCAACACCAAGCGGGAAGCGAGGGATGGATTATACGAGATTCCCCAACACCAAGCGGGAAGCGAGGTTTGGATTAAACGAGATTCTCCAACACCAAGCGGGAAGCGAGGTTTGGACTAAACGAGATTCTCCAACCCCAAGCGGGAAGCGAGGGATGGATTTAACGAGATTCTCCAACCCCAAGCGGGAAGCGAGGGATGGATTAAACGAGATTCTCCAACCCCAAGCGGGAAGTGAGGGATGAATTTAACGAGATTCTCCAACCCCAAGCGGGAAGCGAGGTTTGGACTTAACGAGATTCTCCAACCCCAAGCGGGAAGTGAGGGATGGATTATAAGAGATTCCCCAACACCAAGCGGGAAGCGAGGTTTGGATTAAACGAGATTCTCCAACACCAAGCGGGAAGCGAGGGATGGATTATACGAGATTCCCCAACACCAAGCGGGAAGCGAGGTTTGGATTAAACGAGATTCTCCAACACCAAGCGGGAAGCGAGGTTTGGACTAAACGAGATTCTCCAACCCCAAGCGGGAAGCGAGGGATGGATTTAACGAGATTCTCCAACCCCAAGCGGGAAGCGAGGGATGGATTAAACGAGATTCTCCAACCCCAAGCGGGAAGCGAGGGATGGATTTAACGAGATTCTCCAACCCCAAGCGGGAAGCGAGGGATGGATTTAACGAGATTCTCCAACCCCAAGCGGGAAGCGAGGGATGGATTAAACGAGATTCTCCAACCCCAAGCGGGAAGCGAGGGATGGATTTAACGAGATTCTCCAACCCCAAGCGGGAAGCGAGGGATGGATTTAACGAGATTCTCCAACCCCAAGCGGGAAGCGAGGTTTGGACTAAACGAGATTCTCCAACCCCAAGCGGGAAGCGAGGGATGGATTTAACGAGATTCTCCAACCCTAAGCGGGAAGCAAGGTTTGGACTTAACGAGATTCTCCAACCCCAAGCGGGAAGCGAGGGATGGATTATACGAGATTCCCCAACACCAAGCGGGAAGCGAGGTTGGGATTAAACGAGATTCTCCAACCCCACGCGGGAAGCGAGGGATGGATTATACGAGATTCCCCAACACCAAGCGGGAAGCAAGGTTTGGATTAAACGAGATTCTCCAACACCAAGCGGGAAGCGAGGTTTGGATTAAACGAGATTCTCCAACCCCAAGCAGGAAGCGAGGGATGAATTTAACGAGATTCTCCAACCCCAAGCGGGAAGCGAGGTTTGGACTTAACGAGATTCTCCAACCCCAAGCGGGAAGCGAGGGATGGATTATAAGAGATTCCCCAACACCAAGCGGGAAGCGAGGTTTGGATTAAACGAGATTCTCCAACACCAAGCGGGAAGCGAGGGATGGATTATACGAGATTCCCCAACACCAAGCGGGAAGCGAGGTTTGGATTAAACGAGATTCTCCAACACCAAGCGGGAAGCGAGGTTTGGACTAAACGAGATTCTCCAACCCCAAGCGGGAAGCGAGGGATGGATTTAACGAGATTCTCCAACCCCAAGCGGGAAGCGAGGGATGGATTAAACGAGATTCTCCAACCCCAAGCGGGAAGCGAGGGATGAATTTAACGAGATTCTCCAACCCCAAGCGGGAAGCGAGGTTTGGACTTAACGAGATTCTCCAACCCCAAGCGGGAAGCGAGGGATGGATTATAAGAGATTCCCCAACACCAAGCGGGAAGCGAGGTTTGGATTAAACGAGATTCTCCAACACCAAGCGGGAAGCGAGGGATGGATTATACGAGATTCCCCAACACCAAGCGGGAAGCGAGGTTTGGATTAAACGAGATTCTCCAACACCAAGCGGGAAGCGAGGTTTGGACTAAACGAGATTCTCCAACCCCAAGCGGGAAGCGAGGGATGGATTTAACGAGATTCTCCAACCCCAAGCGGGAAGCGAGGGATGGATTAAACGAGATTCTCCAACCCCAAGCGGGAAGCGAGGGATGAATTTAACGAGATTCTCCAACCCCAAGCGGGAAGCGAGGTTTGGACTTAACGAGATTCTCCAACCCCAAGCGGGAAGCGAGGGATGGATTATAAGAGATTCCCCAACACCAAGCGGGAAGCGAGGTTTGGATTAAACGAGATTCTCCAACACCAAGCGGGAAGCGAGGTTTGGACTAAACGAGATTCTCCAACCCCAAGCGGGAAGCGAGGGATGGATTTAACGAGATTCTCCAACCCCAAGCGGGAAGCGAGGGATGGATTAAACGAGATTCTCCAACCCCAAGCGGGAAGCGAGGGATGGATTTAACGAGATTCTCCAACCCCAAGCGGAAAGCGAGGGATGGATTTAACGAGATTCTCCAACCCCAAGCGGGAAGCGAGGTTTGGACTAAACGAGATTCTCCAACCCCAAGCGGGAAGCGAGGGATGGATTTAACGAGATTCTCCAACCCTAAGCGGGAAGCGAGGTTTGGACTTAACGAGATTCTCCAACCCCAAGCGGGAAGCGAGGGATGGATTATACGAGATTCCCCAACACCAAGCGGGAAGCGAGGTTGGGATTAAACGAGATTCTCCAACCCCACGCGGGAAGCGAGGGATGGATTATACGAGATTCCCCAACACCAAGCGGGAAGCAAGGTTTGGATTAAACGAGATTCTCCAACACCAAGCGGGAAGCGAGGTTTGGATTAAACGAGATTCTCCAACCCCAAGCGGGAAGCGAGGGATGAATTTAACGAGATTCTCCAACCCCAAGTGGGAAGCGAGGTTTGGACTTAACGAGATTCTCCAACCCCAAGCGGGAAGCGAGGGATGGATTATAAGAGATTCCCCAACACCAAGCGGGAAGCGAGGTTTGGATTAAACGAGATTCTCCAACACCAAGCGGGAAGCGAGGGATGGATTATACGAGATTCCCCAACACCAAGCGGGAAGCGAGGTTTGGATTAAACGAGATTCTCCAACACCAAGCGGGAAGCGAGGTTTGGACTAAACGAGATTCTCCAACCCCAAGCGGGAAGCGAGGGATGGATTTAACGAGATTCTCCAACCCCAAGCGGGAAGCGAGGGATGGATTAAACGAGATTCTCCAACCCCAAGCGGGAAGCGAGGGATGGATTTAACGAGATTCTCCAACCCCAAGCGGGAAGCGAGGGATGGATTTAACGAGATTCTCCAACCCCAAGCGGGAAGCGAGGTTTGGACTTAACGAGATTCTCCAACCCCAAGCGGGAAGCGAGGGATGGATTATACGAGATTCCCCAACACCAAGCGGGAAGCGAGGGATGGATTATACGAGATTCCCCAACACCAAGCGGGAAGCGAGGTTTGGATTAAGAACCCGAAGTTTTTATTTTTGAGAGAGATTTTGAAAGTTCCACAACCCTTTATTCACAAAAATTGCAAGAAGTAACGGAGTTCGGAGAGTTTACACAAAATACTTCTGCAGTCGGTCGACGTTCCACGTCTTGCTAAGGGTACACCCCTCGTTGTCTTTGAGCTTAAAAGCTCCGGGAGCGACCTCCTCGCCGAGGATGTATGACCCCTCCCAGTTGGGGTCCAGTTTGCCACCTTCGGTTCGCCTCAAGACGAGGTTACCTGTGGCTAGGAGTCGGGGTCTCACCTTCTTGTTGTGGTAGACGGCCACGCGACGCTTATATTCCTTGGAGCGAAGGTCGGCTACTTCGCGTAGCTCGTCCCGTAAGAGCAACTCGACCCTGAGATTGGCCTCGTTCTCCTTTTCATCGAAATAAAACACCCTTGCCGACGGGACCAGGGTTTCTACCGGGACTAGGGCTTCCGCCCCGTAGGTTAGGGCGAAAGGCGTTTCTCCGGTCGCGCGGCGCGCAGTGGTGCGGTACGTCCATAGGACGAGTGGGAGGAGCTCTGCACAACGACCTTGGGCCATGCCCAACCGTTTCTTCAGATCGGACAGGATGCGAGCATTGACGTTCTCTACCTGGCCGTTGGACTGAGGATGGGCCACGGAGGAGAACTTGAGGGTTATGCCTAGGTCTGAGCAAAATGTCCGGGTCTCTTCGCAATCAAATTGGGGGCCATGGTCGGTCATGATGGTCATGGGAATGCCGAAACGACAGACGAGGATCTTCCACAGAAAGTCACAGACCTTAGTCCCCGTGATCTTCGCCATTGCTTGTGCCTCAACCCACTTTGTGAAGTAGTCAACAATGACCAAGATATACCGCACTTGACCAACAGCCTTGGGGAAGGGGTCGAGGATGTCCATCCCCCACATCGCGAAGGGGCTGGCGCGTGGATGGAGCGACGCTGCGAGGTCGGGGCGTGCAAGAGGTTACCGTGCTTCTGACATCCGTCACATCGCTGGACATAGGCCCTTGTGTCTTGCCGGAGGGTGGGCCAGAAGTACCCCAAGTGGGCGATCTTATGCGAAAGGGTTCGCCACCCTGGGTGGCCTCCACAGACCCCTTCATGGGCTTCATAAAGGATTTGCTCCGTAGCTTCGGTTGGGACGCACAATAGGTTGGGCTCAGCATAGCCTCGATGATAAAGGTAGCCACCTACGACGCAATACCGCGCCGCCTGCATTTTCAGCTTCCTGGCCTGTGCGGGGTCCTCTGGGAGGACTCCGCTCTCCACATACCGTGTTATCGGGATCCTCCAATCCCCCGCGGTGACAGATAGAACCTCGCTGTTCACACTCCGCGAGAGTTTTCTTTCTACCATCATGCGGTTCCCCACTTCAAGGGGGAGGGCGGATCCTAACCTCGCAAGTGCATCTGCTTTGGTGTTCGAGGTTCGCGGTATGGACTCGACCGCGAAGGTTTCCAGGCACGATACCAAGGCTTTGACCTTTTCTCGGTACGCGGGCAGGAACCCCGTTCTGGTGTCGTATTGACCGTTGAGTTGGCGCGCCACCAGCTCGGAGTCGGTGTAGACCTTGATTTTCCGGGCACCACTGAGGAGCGCCATCTCGATCCCAACGATCATGGCCTCATACTCGGCCTCGTTATTGGTGGCTTCGAAGGCAAAGTTAAGGGAATACTCCATCTCGATCGAGGGCCCAACGAGGAATATGCCAGCCCCGTCACCGGCGTCACATCGTGAGCCGTCAACGAACACCTTCCACTCTTCCGAGCTTGTTTCTGTCTCAGGGAAGGTGACCTCCGCCATGAAGTCAGCGAGGGCCTTCCCCTTCATGGCGGTCCTTGGGAGGTAACTTATGTCGAACTCGGAGAGCTCGACTGCCCACTTCGTCATTCGCCCGGAGAGGGCGGGCTGGTGGAGGATTTGTCGAAGTGGGAGGTCAGACAGGACCTGAATGGGGTGCGCATGGAAGTAAGGGCGTAGACGCCTTGTGGCGGTCACAACCGCCAGCGCCATCTTCTCTGCTGGGGAATAGCGCTGCTCCGCGGGCTGGAGCACGCGACTCACGAAGTAAACTGGGTGCGTGGCCTTTCTGGTTAGCACCGCGCTGACCGTCTCGGGGCTGACGGCCACATAAAGTTGCAAGTCTTCGCCCGCCAACGGGGGCGACAGTGTGGGGAGCTTCGACAGGAAGGCCTTTAGTTCAGAGAAAGCGAGCTCAAGCCTCTCATCCCACACGAACTTTTCATTCTGCTTGAGAGCTGCGAAAAAGGGCAAGGACCTCTCCGCCAAGCGGGAGCAAAACCTCCCCAGGTAGTTGACGGCACCGTTGAGCCGTTGCACCTCGGTGCGAGACCGTGGTGACCTCATTGAGAGGATCGAATCGACCTTGGCAGGATTTACGTCGATGTCGCGCTCGCTAATCATAAAGCCTAAAAATTTTCCCGATGACACGCCGAAGACGCACTTCTCGGGGTTCAGGCTGAGACGGTTGTGCCTGAGAGTGGCGAAGACCTCAACGAGGTCGACCAGATGCTCCTCAGGGGTCTTGCCCCGGACAACAATATCGTCGACATATGCCGACACGTTCCGTCCGAGATGGTTCTTAAAGGCGCGGTCGACGAGGCGTTGAAAGGTGGCCCCCGCGTTCTTCAGCCCAAACAGCATGACTTTGTAGCAATAAGTGCCTCGCTGTGTTATGAAGGATGTTTCCTCCTCTTCTCGCGGTTTCATGAGGACTTGATTGTACCCTGAGTATGCGTCGAGGAAGCTTAAAACCCCGTGACCTGCGGTTGAGTTAACTAGCTCGTCGATCAAGGGCAAGGGGTAACTGTCTTTGGGACAGGCTTTGTTGAGGTCCTTGAAATCGACGCACATTCTCCACTTCCCGCTGGCTTTTTTGACAAGTACGACGTTGGACAACCACCGGGGGTATTGAACCTCGTGTATGAACCCCGCAGCCAGCAATTTTGCCACCTCGTCATTTGCGGCGCTCGCCCTTTCTTCATTCATTTTTTCTTCGCCGCTGCACCACAGGGCGATTGGTGACATCGACGTTCAAAGAGTGCTGGGCCATGATCCGCGGGACACCTCGGAGATCCTTTGCAGTCCAAGCGAACACGTCGCGGGACCCGGCGAGCAAGGCTTCTAGCGACGTTGCTGACGCCCCCAAGAGGCATTCTCCGAGGTAGATCTTCTCAGACTCGCTCTCGAAAGGGGATATCACCCTTCTTTCTAGCTCTGGAGTGGGGACCGTGAAATCCCGAACTTCGAGGTCGGCCTCGCCGGTAGATTCCACCATGAACACCGGGCACTTTTGTTTTGCAGAGGTCGCGTAGCAAACGCGACCTTCCTCCTGATTGCCTTTTACCTCTCCAACCCCGCCATCGACGGGGAACTTCATCTTCAGGTGATAGATAGAAACTACCGCTTGGAACTTCATCAGGGAGACCCTCCTAATGATTGCATTCCACACCGAAGGCAGGCGCACCACCGTGAACTCTACCATCTCGGTCCTCTTGGTGGTTCCGGTGCCTAGCGTCATCCAGAGGTTGATGAGACCTGCCACGTCGACTTCGTCTCCCGAGAAGGAGGTGAGCTTCCCAGCGTAGGGCTTCGGAGATGCCCAATTGCTCGAATGCGCCATAGTACATGATGTCCACGGAGGATCCCGTGTCTACCAACACTCGCTTTACCATCTTCGAGCCCATTTGAGCGTGTACCACCAAGGGGTCGGAGTGTGGCATGTGAAGCCCCTCGGCATCTTCGGATGAGAAGGACAAACCTACGTGGGACCGCTAGGTTTGTGCGACGCTAAATACCGAGGGCTCATGATGGCTTTCCCTCGCGTATCTCTTCCTCTCTACCTGGCTTGACCCAGTCGGCGATGGTCCACCCGAGATGGTATGGATACACCCATCGGGCGCCATCGCTTGTCCAGACCGGGCCTGCTTCGCGGGCGCCTGCTGCTCGACGTTATTGTTGTTGTTGGCCTGAGCGTGACTTGGGCCTTGCGGCACGGTGTTGGCTCCTGACGCGGGGTTGGCGCGACCCTTTTCATTTGGGTTGTAAGCAGGACCTCCCTTGCCTCGATAACCCCGCGGTCTCCCGCCAAAGCAGTTCCAACCTCCGCCGCCGCCTCCACGGTTGTTGTTCCGATTACTGTTGTTGTTGTTGTTGTTCCGGTTGTTATTGTTGTTTCTGTTGTTGTTGGTGTTGTTGTTGTTGTTGTTGGGGTTATGTGCCTGCATCACATACGCATCGCGCGCAGCCGGCGCGGCCACTTTTGCCTTCCCCTTGGCATCGGCGACGATCTCTTTGTTAGTTCTTGATCGCGAGCTCTGGTTGGCGGCATCCTCGGCGTACACTTGGGCCGTGATCCGGGCGCATAGGCTTTCGTACGTCGCCGGATTCTTCAAGAAAATGCGGTTCTTGAAATCCCCGATGCGCAGGTTGCCCATGAGGGTGTCGCGCACCGACGACTCGTCGACGTGCGCGACTTCCGCCACCGAGGTTGTGAACCTCGTGAAGAAGGCGCCCAAAGACTCGTTTTCCCCCTGCTCGATTCCGCGGAGATCCCGCATGTTCTTCTTGTGCTTCCTGGAGCCCGAAGTGAGTGACGAAGGAATCACACAGCTGGGCGAACGAGGTCACGGAGCCGACCTTCTTACTTGAGAACCATGTAAACACGGCCTTTTCCAGGGTGGTTGGGAAAACCCTGCAGAATTTCGCGTCATTGTAGGCATTGACGTTCATCTGGACTGCGAAGTGTTTTACGTGCTCCTCAGGGTCCGCTGAGCCGTCATAAAGCCCCATTTGTGGCCTTAAGAAGCCCTTGGGCATTGGCGCGTTTCGGATCTCGTCCATGAACGGAGAGGTGATCTTGGCCTCCTCCTGATCTTGGGGCGGTGGCCTCGAATTGCGCGATCGAGACCTCGGGTAGTGCATCGCGCTCCCCGCTAATTCGGACAATTCTGGCTCCTGCAGCCTCGATTGTCGCGATCGAGACCGCGAGATCTGCATGGGATCTCGGGGAGGCCTCTTTGTTGACGAGCCGTTGGTAGAGGTCTCGGGCTCCGGCACACGCCTAGGGACGTACGCAGGTACGTACTCGGAGTGAGGTTCACCCTGGGGGGGACGGGGACGTACGAAGGGGCGAAGCCCTGCTTGTACTGCCCATAAGCCGGGTAAGGGTATGGGTTCGGGGGTGCGCCGCCCTGCTCGAAGCCTTGGAACGAGAACGGGTTTTGCGGGGCGGCGTACGTCCATCCCGGAGGGACCACGAACGGGCAGCCCAGAGGCCCTGCGGTTGTCCATTGCGTAGTTTCGGGCATGTTGTCGGGGTGTTGAGGGAAGAAATTGTTTGGGCAAGCCATTTTGAGGGGATCGAAGCTAAGGTTTGCACTAATCGAGGAACTGCTTAGGATGAAGAGGTTCCCACAGATGGCGCCAGTGATGAAACTCGAAATAAACCGTTCGCTAAAAGACAAGAGACGGGATTATTATATTCGATTGTGCAAACACTTGCTTCTTTATTTATGATTTTCTTTACAACGAGGTTGCAAGACTGCGAGGTTACAAGCCAACGAGGTCACAAACCAACGAGATTACAAACACTTGAGGTTTACACCCTAGACCCCCTACGGTTATCCGAGATCTCGACCTAACAATGTTCGAGATCTCCTAATTGCTAGACAATTCTAAGTATCGCTTTTTCGACCTCTTAAATGAGGTTGATTTTGCGGGACGACGTTAATGACTTGCGAGATTGGACACCGGAGTCTTTGATGTGAATGAGAGTGTGGTGTAGGCGGCTTCCGGGATGGTGTAACGAGGTCTTTGATGTGAGCAGAAACTTTGTGAGACTTGAAGTCTTTTTGTGGACTTCACTTGTCTGTAGCGAGGCCTTTTAACGATGTTTCGATCACGTCGATCTTCAACGAGCAAGATAGTTCTTGAGTTCAAGATGTTTTTCGACCCCTTTTCCATATGAGATTCTCCTCTATTTATAGAGGATTGGGGAGTCGAGTTCTGATCATTGTCCGATGTGGGATGCCCGAGATCAAGGGCTCTGATTGGTCTAGAGGCGAGGCAGCTTGTGATTGGCTCGGGAGAGTGGCGCTAGCTGAGTGGTTCTGGTGGGCGGGCGTGTCGGTAGAGTCGGTTACGAGGTGTAGACCTCGTTCCAAGGTTTCGGAGGACCTCGCATGGGTAGGAGTTTTGTTAAAATAAAAGGTGGGTGTGGTTGTGGGCCCCAGGATCATCCTCGGGAGGCCCGTCGGGTCTGCACGTTCTTCGTACCCCGGGCCCACTTCTTACTTTACTATTTTGAGTATCATCACAACCTCGTGGCCTGGGGATCTCGCCCCGAGGGACGCAGGGCATAAGTTCTCAAAGATCACGGGGTACGAGATGTTTGAGAGGTGGGTAGGCATTTTTGCGAGGTTTCAAGGGTTCTGAGGTTCATGGCGGGCATCTCGCGAGGCCCTCTCTTTGCGAGGCTCTACACTTAGCTCTTTTTTTGTTTGCAGGGGTGAAGCTTTTCTGGGCTTGCTCTTCATATCTTGCTTAATGGGCCGTTCAGGAGGGACAGGACCAATAAGCCTCTCTAGGCAGGGGAGGCCCAAGCTTGCTCTTTATAAGAGCGTATTTCACACGCTTTCCTTCCATCTTCTCTCTCAACATTTTCGCCCTCTTTCTTCGCCTTTTCGGTTTCTTGCTAGCGGTTCTCCAGACGGTTTCCGACGAGCCTTCGCCTTTTTCCAGTTGCACCACCGCCCTTTCTTCGCCGGTTTTTAACAAGTAAGTTCTCGACCTTCTTCTTCCTGTTTTTCGGTGTTTTTTGCCTTCGATCTTTCCTTGCTTGCTTTTTTGCTCCACGCTCTGTAAAGGCGACGACGCGTCGCCTGGTGTTCCGCGCCGGTGTCACGGTGGCGAAGCGGCGGTGGTAGTGTCGCGTGTGTTCATGGGCATTGCCCTTTGTCATTTTTTCCGCTCTTCTTCTTTTTTCTTCTTGCTCGGCTTTGTGCCCTAGCGGGCAAAGGTCGTTTCTTGGTGTCTCGCGCCAGCGTCATGGTGGCGGGATGGTGGGGTGAGGGTGGCGACGGCCATCCACTCGAACCCCTTGCCCTCCAACCGACGGTCGGGCCTCTGCGCTTTCTTTCGGCGGTTTTGAATTTCGAGACCCTCGGAAACCCAAACGTCTTGACGGCTAATTGATGGGACGTTAGGGTCTCCGTCGATGCTTTCCACCGCTGGCCTCCATTTCTCCTTCTCTTTCCTCTTTTTGGCGCTTCGACTTCTCCATCGCCGTCCTATCTTGTCAGAGTAACCCCTAGGGTGCCACGTGGCTTTTCGTCTCTTATGACCTCGAATTCTCTGTCTTCCGGATGCTGTCATGACCTCGTCTTGTTCTCCCTTTTGCTGTTCTAACCTCGCGTTCTCTTCCCTTCGAGGTCATGACCTCGCATTATTTTTCCTTGGTTGCTTTGTCCGACGTCTCAACACTTCTTTCTTTTCCAGGTGTTAGCCTTCCGCGGCCTGGACGTCGTTCTTTTCATGCCTAGGAGAGCCTCTGTGAGCCCCCCGCCTAGGAGAGCGGAGTCTTTGATGTGAATGAGAGTGTGGTGTAGGCGGCTTCCGGGATGGTGTAACGAGGTCTTTGATGTGAGCAGAAACTTTGTGAGACTTGAAGTCTTTTTGTGGACTTCACTTGTCTGTAGCGAGGCCTTTTAACGATGTTTCGATCACGTCGATCTTCAACGAGCAAGATAGTTCTTGAGTTCAAGATGTTTTTCGACCCCTTTTCCATATGAGATTCTCCTCTATTTATAGAGGATTGGGGAGTCGAGTTCTGATCATTGTCCGATGTGGGATGCCCGAGATCAAGGGATCTGATTGGTCTAGAGGCGAGGCAGCTTGTGATTGGCTCGGGAGAGTGGCGCTAGCTGAGTGGTTCTGGTGGGCGGGCGTGTCGGTAGAGTCGGTTACGAGGTGTAGACCTCGTTCCAAGGTTTCGGAGGACCTCGCGGGGGTAGGAGTTTTGTTAAAATAAAAGGTGGGTGTGGTTGTGGGCCCCAGGATCATCCTCGGGAGGCCCGTCGGGTCTGCACATTCTTCATACCCCGGGCCCACTTCTTACTTTACTATTTTGAGCATCATCACCTAGAATCGAATGTTACTCCCCGCGGTTAGTCGGTTAACCATGCACGTTATGATTCGTAGGTCTTTAGTATCGACGCATTTCTTACTTCATTCGACAATCGCCTTCCAGGTAAGTCGTTCTCGGCTTGCTCGGTCTTATTCTAGTCTTGTTAGATTTCATGCCATGATTGTGAGATTGGTTTTGGGAGTTAGTCCCGAATGTATGTTTTCCATGTGAAATGTTTTCATACATGATGTGATGCGCTTTCCATTTCAAACGTTTTCTCGTAAAAGAAATAGTATCGCTTTCTCTGTGCTGGCAGCGTAACCTGCACGATCATGTGCGACGATTGTCGGTGGCGAAGAGGCGTCTAGCCATGGTCGTGTGTCGGCCGGGCCCCTTTAAAAATAAAAATTGATTGCTTGTTCTTGGCAAGTGCTCCAGTGGAGGCTTGACCAGGGGTTGGAAGGATGACGTATATGGAAAGTGGGAGGGCCTGCCTCTGCACTCGAGCGCAGGGAGTTAGCGCCGTAGATGGGAATGCGGTGGTGGAAGGGAGAATGGCATTTCCCAATAGGATTGTGAATGGTTTTGTTGTGTGCGTGTGTGTGATTACTTAGTTGGTTTTCGACCTTTTGAATTCTTGCTACGCTTGATGAATTGCTTGTTTCGTTGTATTTCCCTTTATTTGTTGAATGTCGAAGTGTTGGTTATTATTACAAATGCTTTACTTTTGTACTTGTTAGTTTGATTGTTGGTATGTCCTATTGCCTTTCCTTTCACCTATTCTCTAGGTTGTGGAAATGTGTGTGTTGGCCTATTATGTTTTGTTCAATTCACTTGTTAAAGGTTATGTTGTTGGCTAATTGTTGTTTTTCAAATGTCTTACCTTTGCCGCTTGTTATCTAGCTTGCCTAGGATAATAGCTGACCCCTCGAGGACTTATTTTTCAGTTCCAGGTACTCATACAGGTCCCGTGTTGGAGCCTAGGCCAGATGCTGCAGCAGATCGTTGACGTGTGTCACTAGGTTTCAGAGTGGGTTGAGAGTTCCGCTTAGCTTTGTTGTTTGTTTTAGATGTTGCACCCTTTTGTTGACTATTAACGGATTTCTGGTGTTGGATGTGACTTGACTAGACGTTTGGGAACTCATGCATGACATAATTGAAAATGTGTTTGTTGAACGACAGTTGGATGTTTTAAATAGTTTTCTTGTCGTGCCCGAGTTGCAAGGTCCAGGTATTCTAGTTGTCAACCAGTTTAGGTAGGACCCGTTAGGGTCAAACTACCTAGTAATGCCCCGACGTTAAATCGGGGTGTTACAAATTGGTATCAGAGCGAGGTTGGCAACAGGGCACATGGAATCGAGCAATACGTGTACAAGAGGTCCAACTAAAAACTTAAACCGGTCGGTGTTTTCAAAAAAAGTTTTTAAATAGGGTAGTCATACTGCATATAGGGGTAGATGACACGACGTGACTCCGCTGCCATCCGCCGAAGGACCTCACGTAGATTAGTAGGTAAATCCTTAATTTTTAGTCAAGTTTAAAGTTTTGACCGTGGGACTTCCTGAAAAGATGACCCCACAAACTAGAGTCAGAATTGTTGTTGCTAGTAGGAGAGGTCGTGGGAGAAGTCATGGTAGAGGACGTGGTAGGAGTAGAGGAGATACTCCCTTTGTTGCTGAGCCGGAAAAGCGTCAGATGTTTACCAGAAGAAGTTGCTGAGAGTGGGGACTTGGTTGTTATCATCAGGATGCTAACGTGTCTGTCGTTAGAGGGGGACCCCAAGCTAATGGAGCCTACTGTAGAGCCAATGCACCACTAGTTGGGTTATCACTAGAGTTTTACATGACCAGAATACTAATGTGTGGGGCATCAAAGGATTAAGATGAGGGCACCAGACCAGAGTACTGTTAGAGTTGCTCAGTTAGGAGGGATACCGGAAGTACAGAGGCTAGAGGTACCTGAACGTGTGGTAGAGCCACTGAGAGATGAGCCCCAACCGGACAAGTGACTCGTGGAGTTCAGAAGGCCGGGGTGCAAGCTTCACTAGGGCCCCGGTACTGGAGTAGAGCAGTGGCTAAGTATTATGGCGTCGACGTTGGAATTCTAATCAGGTGCTAAAGGAGAAGAAGATGTCTCTGGTGCAGAGTTTTCTACAAGAGGGTGCTTCCGATTGGTGGAATTTAAGCCAGGACTGTCAGAAAAATGTTACCTTCGAGGAGGGACAATCGACTATGCTCGTTTCAGCAGAACCGATCGTGTTCTCAATCACAAGGTCATCAGGATTAGACTCAGCAGGGCCATTCTATTACAAGTTTGAGAGAGTGTTTCAAGGGTGGAGGCAATGATCACATTATGAGACAATGTTCGAAGCTAGTTCGAAACTACGTCATCTGCAGGAAGCCCGACCTTAAACAATAGTACTGTGGGGTTAGTGTACCCTCTCAGGGACATTCACCAAGGAAGTTGAACAATGGAGCTCGTCATTCACCATAGCAGACTCAGGATGCATCAGTCTAGAACAAGGACGAGGTACAAGAGCAAATATCCTAAGTGTCAGGTTTGTCAACAGGTGAAGGTTGAGCACCGAAGGTCGGGAAGGATGCTCCAATCACTTCCTATTCTAGAGTGAAAGTGGGAAGATTTTTTTTTCCTATGGATTTCGTCTCTAGGTTGTGGATCAGCAGAGGTCATGATGTCATTTGGGTTGTATTGGACAGGTTGACAAAGACTGCTCGCTTCTTACCTATTAAGGAGACGTGACAATGAACAAGCTAGTCGAGGTGTTCGTGAATCAGATAGTTAGACTGCATGGTGTGCCAAGAAGATTGTGTCAGATCGTGATGGGCGTTTCACTTCCATATTTTGGCAACAATTGCATGAGGCACTTGGGACGAGATTGCATTTCACAACTGCTTACCACCCGCAGTCAGATGGCCGGTTCAAGAGGACAATTTAGACTCTAGAGGACATGTTGAGGTCGTGTGTTCTTAATTGGAGAGGTCATGGGTCAGATCACCTAGCAGTGGTGGAGGATTCCTACAACAACAACTGGTACTCCTCGATTCAAATGACTCCATATGAGGCTTGGTATGGCCGAAAGTGCAGGACACCGTTGTGCAGGGATGACCCGTCGGATGTTGTAGGAAAGAAGCCACAAATTATATAGGAGACGATTGGGAAGATGGCCTTGATCCGGGAGCATATGCTAACTCCACAAAGCCGTAAGAAATCCTACGCAGACAAGTAACGTCGATCGCTAGAGTTTGAAGTAGGGGCACATGCCTGGTTGATGGTGTCGCCTACTCGTGGTGTGAGGAGATTTGGGGTGAAAGGGATGTTGAGCCCTGCTACATTGGCCGTTGGAGATACTGGAGAGAGTGGGCGAGGTAGCCTGCAAATTGGCACTATCACCCGCCTTAGATGAAGTTCACCCTGTATTTTACGTGTCACAGCTGAGACAGTATGTTCTGGACCACAGTCACAAGCTCAACTATGAAGAGTTGGAGGTTGAGCCCGATCATGCCTTCATAGAGCAACCGATAGCGATACTGGACAAATGAATGAAAAAGCCGCAGAACAAGGAGATTCAGTTGGTGTTGATTCAGTGGTCTCAGCGGAGAGTCGAGGAGGCCACTTTGGAGACCGAGGATAGGATGAGAGAAAAACTACACCGATATGTACTCAGGGTTAGTAGAGGCCTTTGGGGGTAGAGTTTAGGGGTTGTTCGGGAGTAGGTTTGACGTTTGTTATGACTCAGTGCCGCTAAGCGTGTGTGTTGTTTGCTCGATAGTGTTTTGACAGGTGAAGTGAATGGTTGTCTTTCTTCATGGTTATAGTAGTTTGCCATGTGTTTTGTTTGTCATGCTTTAGCTCAAGTTGGTCAACGGTTAGTATTCGAGGACGAACCTCTTCAAGGGGGAGAGGTTGTGAAACCTCGAGAACCTTTGGGAGTTCCCACTTTGACCCTGGAAGTTTCGGGACGAAACTTTCCTTAGGGGGGGGGGGTATAATGTAAGATCCAAGTTTTCCGTTCGCAAACCCGATAACCTAACCCCGTTCAAACTCCCACCTTCAGTTCGTTCACCCATTCTTATTCTTTTTGCTTTGGGCCAAAAAGCCCAATATGTTTGTCGAAAGGACTTGGACCCAAACCAACCCTTGCCCTACCTACCTTGTCACTCTCCTTTTCTTTTTCGTTGAAGCGTCATTCAAGAAATCAGAGGAGATGACGATGGAGTGCTCGAGCGGTTCCCGTCCACCAGCGATCGCCTTTTGTTGCCGCCAGTAGGAGGGCTCCTCCTTCCTCTATTTTCTTTCCTCCCCTTCTGAGATCTCACACCGAAGTTGGCTTTCGGTTGTTCAAATCACCATAAATCTGTCGCTCCATTCTAGTGGGCCACCGAAGCTTGGCCTGGAGTTGAACCCGACCATCGCCCTCACGGCCTCACCGTCGGTCTTCGTCGCCTTCCTCTATGTGCTGGTGATGTCGAAACATCAGGAAGCGGTTGTTCGAGGTCGTCCGTCATCATTGACATCTCTGAGCTACAACGTCGTCGTCGTCTTTAAGTGTCGCTCCCTCTCTATTCCGGCTCGCCTCTATTCGCCGCCGGTAAGGGTTCTATTCTTCCTCTTCAGCTACTTCCGTTCCTTTTTGTTTTCGGTCCTGGTTTTGAAGTTTCGTACTCGGGCAACTCCGGGCTCGAATCCACAGGTCCGAGATTAATTCAATTCCAAGCGTGCACCTCTTTGCACAAGCTATGGACCCACCCGCGAACTCACAAACCGAGTTGTTTGATCCGCCATTAAGAAGATCGAGCCTCATCAAGTGCGACTCGTGCCTAGTGGTTCGATCTTGTCTTGTAAGCTTAATTGTTCTTTTGATTGCTCAATTTGATGAATTGTTGCCCTGTAATCTAGTAGTGGGTGAATTGTGATTCAATGTGATGAATGGTTGTTGTTCTTAGTCTGCCTTGCGTTATTTTTTTTGAATGTTGTTGTAATGCTGCTGGCGAATGGTTTTAATTTATATATATTGTTGAGTGCGTAACCTTGTGTTATTGTAATGTTGTTTTGAATGTTGTTGGTGAATTGTATTTATATTGTCTTATTTACAATTATTAATTTGTATGTGGATCTCCGTTTGACTTGTATGGAGCACCCAATCGGTTTTGTGGTAATCTCCTTTGTTGGGAGGCTTGGATTTGAATGCTAGATTGGAAGTCAGCATTATAAACTTTGAATAACATATATGGATGTATGTTTGTATTTGCACTAAGTTTGGGGATTTGCGTTTTCACTTTGGGACTAGGACTTTTATTTTTGGTTGGCCCTGAGCTTGTATGTTTCGTGTTACTTAAGGCTAAGTAGAAAAATCTTAGGTAGTTCTAAAAAGCCATTTGAAGTTGATTCATGAGTTCGGTGCGTTTAATTTTGGTTAAAATAGTAGAATCAATTCAAGCCGCACTTGTTTGGATGCCATTGAATCATGGTGGTTTGCTCTTAATTAGGCCACCATATTTGTGTATACCTAGAATCGAATGTTACTCCCCGCGGTTAGTCGGTTAACCGTGCATGTTATGATTCGTAGGTCTTTAGTATCGACGCGTTTCTTACTTCATTCGACGATCGCCTTCCAGGTAAGTCGTTCTCGACTTGCTCGACCTTATTCTAGTCTTGTTAGATTTCATGCCTTGATTGTGAGATTGGTTTTGGGAGTTAGTCTCGGATGTATGTTTTCCTTGTGAAATGTTTTCATACATGATGTGATGCGCTTTCCATTTCAAACGTTTTCTCGTAAAAGAAATAGTATCGCTTTCTCTGTGCTGGCAGCGTAACCGGCACGATCATGTGCGACGATGTCGGTGGCGAAGAGGCGTCTAGCCATGGTCGTGTGTCGGCCGGGCCCCTTTAAAAATAAAAATCGATTGCTTGTTTTTGGCAAGTGCTCCAGTGGAGGCTTGACCAGGGGTTGGAAGGATGACGTATATGGAAAGTGGGAAGGCCTGCCGCTGCACTCGAGCGCAGGGAGTTAGCGCCGTAGATGGGAATGCGGTGGTGGAAGGGAGAATGGCATTTCCCAATAGGATTGTGAATGGTTTTGTTGTGTGCGTGTGTGTGATTACTTAGTTGGTTTTCGACCTTGTGAATTCTTGCTACGCTTGATGAATTGCTTGTTTCGTTGTATTTCCCTTTATTTGTTGAATGTCGAAGTGTTGGTTATTATTACAAATGCTTTACTTTTGTACTTGTTAGTTTGATTGTTGGTATGTCTCGTTGCCTTTCCTTTCACCTATTCTCTAGGTTGTGGAAATGTGTGTGTTGGCCTATTATGTTTTGTTCAATTCACTTGTTAAAGGTTATGTTGTTGGCTAATTGTTGTTTTTCAAACGTCTTACCTTTGCCGCTTGTTATCTAGCTTGCCTAGGATAATAGCTGACCCCTCGAGGACTTATTTTTCAGTTCCAGGTACTCATACAGGTCCCGTGTTGGAGCCTAGGCCAGATGCTGCAGTAGATCGTTGACGTGTGTCACTAGGTTTCAGAGTGGGTTGAGAGTTCCGCTTAGCTTTGTTGCTTGTTTTAGATGTTGCACCCTTTTGTTGACTATTAACGGATTTCTGGTGTTGGATGTGACTTGACTAGACGTTTGGGAACTCATGCATGACATAATTGAAAATGTGTTTGTTGAACGACAGTTGGATGTTTTAAATAGTTTTCTTGTCGTGCCCGAGTTGCAAGGTCCAGGTATTCTAGTTGTCAACCAGTTTAGGTAGGACCCGTTAGGGTCAAACTACCTAGTAATGCCCCGACGTTAAATCGGGGTGTTACACTATATTTGGAAATGAGGATTCGAGTAAAAAAAACTTATTATTGTCAACAAGGTAAGATCTAAAATGCCATATTCTTTTATGTACTATTTAGTTGTATAATTTTTTAGAATGTCTCGTCTATATATAAAATTAAAAAGTTGTATACGAAAGACTTTATTACACATATTACACATCTTACTCATATTAAGCCAATTTTCTTAGTGGTCAATATGGACTCTTTGGCTCAATGGTTAAAGGTTTGTCAATTGTATTGTAGGTCTAATGTTTAAATCTCAAACTACTTGGTTTGGTTAGTTTTAAATTATGGGGTGAGTTGAAAATTTAAAAATGTATAGAAACCCATTTATAGACCAAAACTTTTACTACCTAAACAACGTTTCTATACCTAATAGAAAACCATCAGACCAAAACTTTTTACTGCCAAAAGCAATCCATTATTGTTAACATAGTATTTTGAAATTATTTTGTGAAAAGTATATTAAAGGACTAATTATTTTGTTAAAAGTATATTACAAGGACTAATTATTTTAGATTTGAGAACTAATTATTTTGTTAAAAGTATATTACAAGGACTAATTATTTAGGTTTGAGGACTTCTTATTTTGTTGAAAGTATATTACAAGAACTAATTATTTTAGGTTTGAATCATAGAGTTTAGTTTAAACCATGGGGTTAAAATTTTAAAAATATGATATATATAGGATTGAGATCAGGTGAGGAGGGCTCTTACCGTAGATAATTAGGAGGATCTTCAACCTTTAGATTAAAAAAATATAATGGATAAGTTTTGTAATAATTAAAAGAAAACAAATAAATCTATCCATATCTTTTCTCTCTCCTCTAATATCTCTCGTGTCTATATAAGCGATGATGCTAAACTTCCTCTCATCTAATACATATTGAACAATTAGGAGATTGCAAATGAACAAGTAAGGTATTTATCATGAACAAGTATTATTATATTATGGATGAACAATAATTTACGCAAATAATTACGTCACTCTACAGGTGAACAACTACCCATTAACAATTGCACAACTACAACAATGAACAACTAATACCTAACAATGAACAATTCATCTCTCGTGTCTATATAAGCGCTAATCCTAAACTTTCTCTCTCATCTAATACATATTGAACAATTAAGAGATTGCAAATGAAAAAGTAATGTATTTATCATGAACAAGTACTGTCTAATATAATGGATGAACAATATTCTAAATGCTAAACCCTAAAACCTAAAACCCTAAACCCTAAATAATAAACCCTAAACCCTACAATCCTAAATACTAAACCCTAAACAATAAACCCTAAACCCTAAACTAAACTCTAAAACATAAACACTAAACCCTAAATCATAAATGATGAACCCTAAATACTAAACCCTAAACCATAAATAGTAAACCCTAAACCCTAAACAACAAACCCTAATATAATAAACCATAAACACTAAACCCTAAATACTAAACCCTAAACCCTACCCTAGGGTTTATGGTTTAGGGTTTAATATTTATGATGTAGGGTTTAGAATTTAGGGTTTAGGGTTTAGGGTTTACTATTTAGGGTTTAGGGATTAGTATTTTAGGGTTTAGTATTTTGGGTTTAGGGTTTACTATTTAGGGTTTATGGTTTACTATTTAGGGTTAAGGGTTTAGTATTTAGGGTTTAGGGTTTACTATTTAGGGTTTAGGATTTAGTATTTTAAGGTTTAGGGTTTAGTATTTTGGGTTTTGGGTTTACTATTTAGGGTTTAGGGTTTACTATTTGGGGTTTAGTATTTTGGGTTTAGGGTTTAGTATATGTAGTTGTTCATTTACGAATAAGTAGTTGTAATTGTTCATGATCATTACATTACTTGTTCATTTATAATATCTTAGTTGTTCAATTTATATTAGATTAGAGAGAAAGTTTAGCGTTATATAGACGTGAATAATATTAGGGAGAGAGAAAATTGGATATGAATTGTTCATTATTATGTATTAGTTGTTCATTGTTGTAGTTGTTCAATTGTAAATGAGTAGTTGTTGAGATGTAGAGAGACGTAATTATTCAATATAATAATACTTCTTCATGATAAATACATTACTTGTTCATTTGCAATCTCTTAATTGTTCAATATGTATTAGATGAGAGAGAACGTTTAGTATCAACACTTATATAGACGCGAGAGATGAATTATTCATTGTTAGGTATTTATTATTCTTTGTTGTAGTTGTTCAATTGTTAATGAGTAGTTGTTCACCTGTAGAGAGACGTAATTATTTGCGTAAATTATTGTTCATCCATAATATAATAATACTTGTTCATGATATAATAATACTTGTTCATGATAAATACCTTACTTGCATGATAAATACCTTGTTCATTTGCAATCTCTTAATTGTTCAATATGTATTAGATGAGGAGGAAGTTTAGCATCAACGTGTATATATAGATGCGTGAGATATTATAGGAGAGAGAGAATTAGATATGGATAATCGATAGATTTATTAGTTTTTTTAATTCAAAAAAATCTTATCCATTAATTTTTTAAAATCCAAAGGCCGATGATCCTCCTAATTATCTACGGCAAGAGCCCTCCTCACCTGATCTCAATCCTATATATATATTGGTTCTATACCTAATAGAAAAACCAATAGTAAGAATTAATACGCTTAATATATCGATATTATCGCCCATTCAAATCAAAAAAAATCGGAGTGAATCCTCCGTCCCATTTTTATGTCCCCTATCATGTCCTATTGATTGTGATTGGCTAAAAAATAATTAAAAATTATCAAGTAATACTATTATGTGTTTAATAAAAGAATAAAAAAAATCTTAACCAAACATAATCAATGGGACATGATATGGGACATAGAAATGGGACAAAGGATTTTTTTGTGTCCCCTATCATGTCCCATTGATTGTGATTGGCTAAAAAATAATTAAAAAACATCAAGTAATACTATTATGTGTTTAATAAAAGAATAAAAAGAAAATCTTAACCAATCACAATCAATGGGACATGGTAGGAGACATAGAAATAGGATAGATGATTTATATCGATTTCTTACCGATTTTCAACACTTTTTGCGTAGTTTTCCATATTTTTGTTTTTCAAGTAAGCTCCTTATATTTTAAAGTTACTATCAGATCTAGACAACATTGTAAGTATTCAAGATTACAGTGAAAAAGGAAAAGCAACAGAAAATTGTTGATATTTCTTCCTATATACCGTCCTAGACATGGAAGTCAGTGCTAACCCACCAGTTTAGTTTGTGTTCTAAGGATATTGCATCTAAGCCTATCTTCTAACAACATTGCATCTAAGCTAACATCAAACAAAAACAAACAGTTTTCAAACATCTAACTATATTGTGCTTCCAAGCCTCCTAACAAAAAGAGAATAATGGGCATCCAGAAACCACATGTGCAGCAAATTTGCAAAGATAAGGAGTTGAAGATCAAAATAAAATTCTAAAACTCTAGAGAATTTTACAATCTGCATATTAAAAAAATCATACAAATTCTCTACAATTCAGCCCTCATAATTTCCATATGCTTTTTATTGATCTCATACTTTTCACCAGCCAAAATTAATGAATGTCAACATATAAACTATCACAAAAAAGATTATATATTAGTATAAAAAATTACCTGAATATGAATACACAATGGAAAGATATCGAGATCCAACAATGATATCAGTATGTTGTGGAATAAGGGTAGCTATTGTATCATCAGGCTCGACCAATATCCGATAAAGACATCACCATATGTCTACATTATTATAACATAAAAAGTAGAATTAATAGCTATTGTTGATGATAAAGAAACTTGCAAAACACAATAAGATTCACTAAATTAACTTAAAAAGGTAAGCTAGTCAAACCATATTATAATAACCACTTACCTTTACAACCATATTTTTGAATCCAATTTTTAAGTATCTTCTCTTATGCATCCCGTAGCGTTTCAACACTATTGATTTATTTGAGCACCACTTCTTTGCTCTGCTTGCTCAACCTTAGTCTTTCAATTTTTCCTTTATGTTCACCTAATTAGAAAACAACAAAATATAATTATTTATTTACAATTATTAATTCAACAATACAATTAATAGAGAAAATACTAATGTCCACACTTACATATCTTTTTAAATTTAGTTTTGTTTTCCACCTTCAAAGCTTTCTTCCTTGTATCACAGAATTCCTTTCTCTCTCTCAAGAGAAAGTTGATTTATGTGATATTATCAATATCAATGCCTAATTCAGTCATACGTTTTTTGAGTCTCTACAAAATCTTCATTGTATGCAAGACTCCTCAAACTAGAAGAGATAAGTTTCCAAGCATTAAAGAGCAAACGCAACTTACTCATTTCTTCACAAGGCAGTGTCATACATCTTCTAGTTATGTCTTGAATATCTACAAATCTAACAACTTCGGAAATATTGTAACAACTCATAAGTATGTTGTTGATCTTTGAAATCTTGTGTCGGTTTATGTAGCATACTTAGAGCAATAAGAAGCACTTCTTTTCCCAAATGACTTTTATAGCGAGAAACTCCTTCTCCTTTGTAGTGTAGAGTAAATGAAGCATATTTTGGTTTTCTTACAAACTCTAAAACAACAGCAGAATCCGAACAGAAAGTCCATTGTCCAAATATATCATCTCCCAAATATAACCTTGGATATAAACATTATATTTGGAAATTAAGAAAGTTATAGTGACATCGTTTCCATGTAAGTTACCACGGATGGTTAAAGTACAAAAGGAGTTGTCCTCATATGTCACCGGTTTGTCAAGACAAATAGTCCCTCCTCTACCACAACTCTTCACTGATTGCTTAATTCTTCTATCATATGCAGAATGATCACTCAAATCGATTATAATTTTATACTACTCAGCCATAAGATGCATGTCAAAGAAGTTTGTTTTGTTTGTTGTCATTTTTACACTTAAGCGACATGAGGAAGAAGTAATTAACACCTGCAATGTTTGATTTGGGAAGGCAAACTGAAATTTACACTTATTAAATGCATTCATGTCACAATCTTATAGTTTTTGTACAATTCTCATTTAAACTGGAGTACGCATCCGGAAAAAACGGAGTGCGCAAAATTTCATTATTAGAATGTGTAGTATGTTGTAAAATGTTTAAGGTTCAAGTCTCATGGAGATCATTATGAACATTTTACCCATTGTGCATTCATGTATTAAGTTTATACAATAATAATTTTTTTTGAAGGAATAACAATAATGATCTATTTCTAATACATTTATCGATAAAAAATTTATATACAAGAAGAAGGCTATTTTTCCTCATTGTACGTTCATGTATTAAGTTCATGAAATCTTTTTATAAATAGTAAATTTTTTTGTTGAAAGAATAGTAATAATGATCTAAATCTAATATATCTATCTATATAAAATTATGTATATGAGAAAATTTTATTACAAATATTACTATTTTTTATAAAAGTTTAAGGTTCAAGTCTCATTGTGAATATCATGTCTAATTATTTTAGTCATATTTAAATTACTCAAATTATATTTTTTTATCAAAAATTAGTGTTTAAATTTTATAAATATTTCAATATATAATATGGATGTATAGCTACACATAGAGATACTCTTACAATACTTGTCCTCTTAAAGGTGTATTTATTGTCCACATTTACCATCCATAATACATCTTATTTATTTAAATTTATAATATGGATGTATACCTACACATAGAGATACTCTTAAGATATTTATCATATTATATGTGTACTTATTGTCCACATTTAACCCTTAATTACACCACTATTTATGTGTATGTATTTTGACCAGTTGTATTCCATGAATTAGCTCAAGGTATGTATGAACATGAATAGCTCAAGGTATGTATAAATTATTTTTTCTCTATACATTACAGGTTTTTGGGATCTTAATTATAAATTGTATTCCATGTATGGCGATGACTTGAAATTTTTTTTTATGTAGGAACCGAAATAATTTCCTCAATAAAACTTTCAAGTGAGAATTATTATAATACGTAGGGAATGTTAAAAAATATTTCTTTATTTATAATAGAATATGTGATTTAAATTTCTTTATTCAGACTTGCCATTGAAAAAAATAACGATATATATTAAAGATGATGATATACAATTATATAATATTTAAATTTTTTTCATAAAAAAGTAGTACATAATTGTATATTAGATATTATGTATGGATAGTTTCATACTTTCCATTGAAAAAAAAATAACGAATAAAGGGTAAAGAAGTATAATTGTATATTAATAGAATATATTAAAGATGATGATGATGTATAATTGTATATTAATGAATATATATATATATATATTAAAGATGATGATGTATAATTATATAATATTTAAATTTTGTCTATAAAAAAGTAGTAGATAATTGTATATTAATAGAAATAGTAATATTATTATATTATATATTTTTAAGAATGGTAAATACTAAAAAGAATAAAGGCTAAAGAAGTAAATTTAAAAATTAAGATGATTATATGACATAGTTAGATGTGTGACAAATAGGATAGAGAGATTCGAGCTTAGTAAGAGTATATAGATATAGATATATTTGTGTATATGTGTTCTTCGATATTATATTGGAAGCCTATTTCCATTTAAAATTCAAAAAATATATTGAATAATTTCTATCTAATATTACTATTTTTAATATTACTATTTGTAAATTGATTTTTTAATTTTCAAAAGAATACATAGTCAATGTGATTTTTTTATTGTGATTTTTTTGAAGAAACATTACTTCTAAAAATATATAATGATTTGAATCATATGAATTGACTAATTATAATTTTTTCCATCCTAAATTGTTTAAAATTTAAAATATAAAAATTATCTAAATTCTTATTAATTGTCTAACAACCTATAAATGCATACAAACAATTAAAAAAATTTGTATCATGTGGGCAAATGTTTCATATTGGGCAACAAATTTCAATACTAGGTGTGAAAATATACACAATTTTTCATATAAAATTCGGACGTACTAAATTTTTATGATTTTTAGATCAAACAATCCACAAGTGCTCCCAATTCTTACCCAATTACAAGTTCTAATTATTTTTAAAAACTCAAAATTTAAGAATATACTTTATAAAACATTAAAAGTTACAAAAAAATAAACGAATGTATGTTAAAAACGTGTCTCGTGCGTATGCACGGGACTGTTCTCCTAGTTAGTATACAAACTTCAAATTTGTTTGGCTATCATAATAGCGTCATTAATTCGTCATCATAAATTTGTAAGAAAATAAATGGTGAACTGCCAAAGACCAATTATCCCGTGGAAAAATACTTTTACAAACTTATGGGATATGGCTTCTTAGATTACACGTCTATGCATCCCATTCGTCCGCCTAATCGATTGCACGACTAATAATCTCCAATCCCAGCCCGATTTCAAATGTCAATTATTGCATTGCACATCATTTGTTGAAGACCAACGTAAAAATAATTCCTTTCGTTATATAAAGCACATGGACAATATTAATCCCCGCCAGTTTTACCCCTTTTAGGACATGCCCAATAACTTTTCTATAGTTTTCTCTAAAATTGGAGAACCGAAAGTCATATTCTCCAAAAAAAAATTAACTTTAACTCCAACAACTTCCTTATTTGAAAGAGTTTTACATTTATTAATTTTATTCTATATATAATATTTATAAAATTATATATGACCAATTGCAAGTTGCCATGTGTAATACGTTTGGGGATCAAATGAGAACAATTCTTATCCTAAGAAATGAGATCAAATTTCAGCCTTTGATTTTGTTAATTTAACGGTCGAGATCTAATTTTAAAAGGGGCGCGCACCTGTAATTTTTTTTATATATTGAGGGGCATAATCGTCTTTTTATGTCCTTTGCCTTCAATTTCATCCTACACTAGCTATACGTTCAAACGAGTTATGCGAGTTCTTCAAGTTTCAGCCCAAAATTCTCTTCATTCAATCAACACTCCTCATGTTCCTTTAATCTACTTCCTCTCAAGCAAATTCACCTTCAATCTCTTCCTTATTCATGGATTTAGGTATGATTTTCGTTTATTTAGGTTTTCAATCTTTGTTCATGGATTTTCATGGGTTTAGTTATGATTTTTCATCTTTGTTTATGGATTTTGGTATAGAGAACAATAAAATTGATAGAATTTGCAAAATAAAGATTTGTGTATGTCTTTTGCATTTCAATTTGAAGGATTTGATTAAAAATAGAGGTTGATTTTGTATGCTTGTTTGAATGTCCACCAAGTGTTTGATAAAATGTCTAAGCCATTTTTCCCCATAAAAGCCCAAACTAATAGCCATAAGCCCATAATAGAAAATTAGGGGGTTGATATTCGACCACACACATGAATTTGTTGATTAAGGTCACATAATTTGAATACATAATTCATTGGCGTACATTGATTTTGCTCTCTATTTGGACAACATCTATTTGAACATAATTATTTGGACTGTATCTATTTGGCGTACATTGATTTTGCACATAATTATGATTTTGCTCTTTATTTGAACCATAAAAAAGTATTTATGAACTACTTCTATAAACTAAAATGGTAAAGAAGTGCTCATTTATATAATGGGGGATTATTATGGGAATATTAGGCTTTGTATTAGAGAGATACCCACCAAGTGTTTGTTGAATTCCTTATAGTGTAATATTATGAACCGCATTGTCATTTTCAATGAACCTTATAGTGTAATATTATGAACCATAATGACAATATTTGTGAACCAAAAGAAAATTGATTTTTTCACATTTTTATTGCCCATTATGTATTCCATGTTGCTTATAAATTAGCTTAATTTTTTCCTTTTTTTATTGTAGGTTGTTTATCAAGTTCCGGTCATCCAAACTTGTCTCATTCGAATAATGATGCTAGTATTAATGGAGTTTCATTGAAGGGTCTTGATAATGATGAGAATGTTGATGGAGTTCCATTGGATGATCATGATGAAGCTAGTGATGCCTACATTCTTCACTTATCATAAGATTGTTCTTATTTCATTCACAAGATTAAACATTAAAGTTCCAATTCTCTATTTGTCTTTTTAGTAGTTGTTATGTATTTTGGGGATTAAGTTGTTTGTTTTTTATGTTACTTTGTGTTTGAAAAAACACTTTGCTACATTGTAATTGCTTTTAAGGTTGTTTTAGACTTCACATCGAACTCAATGAGCCGAATGCTTTCTTTACAAATTTTATGCATTTTCTATTAAATGAACCGATTATTTAAAATTCATGCACCTTCATGTTGAACACTATGAACCTTCATGTTGAACATTATGAACCGCGTAATTAATACTCGTAAAATAGATTTCAAAGTCTAAAAGTTTTTACCCATCTCTGTAAAATACACAATTTAAGTTAACTTGACAGATTATGTCATTTATATCACAGGAAGATCAACATCGAGCAAAAGAGTTGTGAGATGAGATAATGAAATGCTGGCACATGTAATGTCATTGAAAAAACGTTTAATCCATTGAGCAAAATGAGTCTATACATTCAACAAAATGCACCATATCCTACAAGTAATCAAAGATCAATCTTTTACATTGTTTTCTCAAAATGGACCATTTCCATTGTGTAGCATCTGTAGTGATTTTCACTGCTTCCAGTTAACTATTGTAATATAAGAATGTAATTTGAAATCATAGTTAGTATTCAATCAGCCTACAAGTATAAATTGAAATAACAAGTACACTTAAAAACGGATGAACCAAACTTTAATGTACTATGAACCAAAAGAACAAATTTCATGAACCAAAATTACAACTAGTATGTATGACTTATAAGACATGAACTGTAAGATGAATTATTATCAACCAAACTTTAATGTACTATGAACCAAAAGAACAAATGTCATGAACCAAAATTACAACTAGTATGACTTAAAATACATGAACTGTAAGATGAACTATTATGAACCCGAGCTTACCAAGTCGTGAACCGAAAGAAGAGTTATAATGAACCAAAATATATAAAGTGTTTATAGAATTAGCTTATGTGATATTTGAACCCACATCTATGTGCATATGCACATTGCTCTACCATTTGAGCTAATAGGCTATGAAATATGTTGCAACCTATCCTAACCAATCTCTCTGAGAATTGTATAGATTCACTTCAAGCTTTGAGCCAATATTGATCATGAAAACGTGATAAACTAATTGACAATCACTTTTGTAGATTCATGGATCAATCACTCCCAAATCCTACTTTTATAGATTCATCGATACCAAAAAAGCACTAGAACTCAATATAATATTGTATACTACAATTCAGAAATTCAATAGAAAATGACTCTCACAAGAACTTTACTACAAACCGATTAGGAAATTACAACGAAAAAAAAGATATTGAAGTTGATCCACGATAAAATAAGACCACACACATAAAAGAAAGATGAAAAATAAGATGACAAACACAGATATCAATCAATCAAGTGATAAACAATAAAGAAGGAACTTTCTAATCAACAAATTCCAAAATAGTAAATAATTGAGGTGTACGAGTAGAAAAAACCAACATATCAAAGAAAAGATATAGTGGTACCAAGCTTTCCTTTGGGTGAGCACGTGAGGACAGGAAGAGGAAATCAAATCAAGTGATAAAAATTCAATTGAGAAGTACGAATTCAAACCGATCAATTTTGGAGAAGAATTATTAGACTTTGACAAGGCGGAGAAGATACGTCGTCGTGAAGGATTCTCTCCCGTCGCTCTGTCCTGATTCTCTTTTTGTTCCTTCCTAGGGTTGTTTGAAAGGGAGAAGGGAGGGTATTTTTGCAGGAGAAGGGAGGGTATTTTTGGAACATTGTGATTTTTTTTCTAAATTACACTCCGTGCCATTTATTAATGAATTAGCTTTTTTTATCTAATCTCATTCGTACATATTCATGATCCAACGCTCTAAATTTGTTCTTAGTTCTCACCCTAAGAAATATTTGCATCAGAACCCGTAATACTCATAATTAATTCATTCTCCAAATGACTTTGGAGAATTTCCCAAATTTAGGGCTTCATTTCCTCCTCTTCATCCCCATTTTGGAGAATGGATAGAGAACCTGTTGGACCAAAAAAAACTCTAAAATTTCCAAAAACACAATTATCAATGCATATAGAGAAGCTTTTGGAGTTGCTCTTATACTCATAGTTAACTGCACAATATTAATCTCCAATGCTTGATCATAGATTATAGTATAGATTATATTAATGAAATTATTTATAGATTATATTACCTATTTAGTTATACTAAAATGCAACTCGCTTTTATTTATTTTTTTTCCAAAATTCGACTCTATACAATAGTTTTCCAAAAATTACTTGATCATCAAATTATAATATGTTTGGCATTAAACAAAATTGATTAATATCCATTTGGTTGATCAAAGATTCTCTAGAGTTAATAAATATTCATATGTTACTCATTTTTCATATTCTTGATAGATTTAATGCCCGTTTGGTTATAATTGACCGAAGCGTAAATGGAGAGGAAATAAACCTAATTTACTTTGGTATCATGATACATCAATGAAAAATTTCATCGCGGCTCACAACATCTCATTTCTTATAAGAAATAATGAAATCATTCCCTCTCACCCTTCTCTAGACACAAATATGAAGCGTTGTAGCCAAGAAGGCGTCTATTTGGTGTGTAAGACCTCAATGAAGTATAACACTACAAAAAAAAAAGCGAATTTAGCGACCATATTTCTGGTCGCTAAATGCAAAATCTGGTCGCTAAATGCATTTAGCGACCATATCGTGGTCGCTAAATGGCCGGTCGCTAACCACTTGGCGACCAAATGGTCGCTAAAAATAGCGACCATAGTCGCCTGTGGTCGCCACATTGGTGGCGACCACAGCGACCATATGGTCGCAAATATTTTTGTTTTAAAAAAAATAATTACGATGTAATATAAATAATTAATATTAATATTTATATAAATAATTACGAATTAATACAACTAAACAATACCAAATTACATAAAGAACAACAATATTCATTAATTTCATTAATTTTCATAAATTTCAATAATTTACATACATAATTCATTAAATTACATAAATTCAAATAATTTACAATATTCAATAATACAATAAAACTACGCCAATCTTCGCCGGAGCCGTCCGCTTTGCCGGAGCAGTCCTCGTCGCCGGAGTCGTCGGGACAAATATGGTGTGTCCGTGTGGGTCACCTCGGACGAGTTCTCCTCGCTTGGTATCCGGGACGAGCTCGGCTCGTCCCGACGAGGACCTCGTGCATGTCGGCGTGATCCTCCGACCATAATAACACAACTAAAAACAACAACAACAAACAACAACAACAACAATTCAACAAACAACAACAACATATCAGCAACAACTTAACCAAAAAAAAACAACAACAAACAACAACTTTCAACAACAACAACTTAACCATAAAAACAACAACAAACAACAACAACAACAACAACAACTTTCAACAACAACTTAACCAAAAAACAACAACAACAACAAACAACAACTTTCAACAATAACTTAACCAAAAAAACAACAACAACAACAAACAACAACTTTCAACAACAACAACAACAAACAACAACTTTCAACAACAACAACAACTAAACAATTTTCTCAATCAATTTCTCAAACAACAACAACTAAACAATTTTCTCAATCAATTTCTCAATTTTTCTCATTCAATTTATCAAATTTTCTCAATCAATTTTTCAAACAACAACAACAACTACTACTTCTCAATCAAATTTTCTCAAATTCAACAACAACAACAACTAAACCCTAACCCTTGAACAACAACAACTAATCAATTTCTCAAATTTTCTCAAATTCAACAACAACAACAACTAAATCCTAACCCCTAAACAACAACAACAACTAATCAATTTCTCAAATTTTCTCATTCAATTTATCAAATTTTCTCTATCAAATTTTTTCAATCAATTTCTCAAACAACAACTAAACAATACCAATTTTCTCAATCAATCAAATTTAACAAACAATTTCCCAATCAACACAACAAAATCAACCCCAAAATCAACAACAATTACAAAAATCAACAACAAAAACCGAGAACTTACATGCAAATGGTGGGGAGGAGGTGGCTGTTGGACGGACTCGGGCGAGGCGGGCTCGGGCGAGGCTGCGCGCACTTGGGCAGGCGAGCTCGGGCTCGGGCAGGGGGTTGTGCAGGCGGCTCGGGTGAGGTGGAGGGCACCGGCGACGGCGGGCCGAGAGAGAGAAGGCGGAGAGACGGGGGAGGAGGGGTCGGGAGAGAGTTCCGAAAGAGAGAAGGCGGAGGAGGTTTTCACTGAATGAAGAAAGAGAACACGCGTTCTCCTTCTTATTCAGGGGTAGCGACCATATGGTCGCTACATTTAGCGACCATATGGTCGCTAAATGTAAGTAATTTAAGAGGTGGGGCCATGCCGCCATTTAGCGACCATATGGTCGCTACCCGTAAATTCAAATATTTCGCGAAAAGTCGAAATTTCATATTTCCCCCCATGTCGCGCCATAAATTTCGTATATCATTTAGCGACCATATGGTCGCTACCCGTAAATTCAAATATTTCGCGAAAAATCAAATTTCAGATTTCCCCCCATGTCGCGCCATAAATTTCGTATGTCATTTAGCGACCATATGGTCGCTAAATTTGGCGAGTGCTTTGGCGAGAGCTTTGGAGACCATATGGTCGCTGAATTTAGTGACCATATGGTCACTAAATTCAGCGACCATATGGTCTGGTCGCTAAATTCAGCGACCATATGGTCGCTAAATTCAGCGACCATATGGTCTCCAAATTCAGCGACCATATGGTCGCTACATGCTGACGGGAAATTTCTCCGCGCACTTATTGCGACTATAAAGTCTCAGCGACCACGTGGACGCCCAAATTAGCGACCACGTGGTCGCTAATTTGGTTTTATTTTTTTCCCCGTTTTGACGTCCAGATTTGCGACCATTGGCGTCCATATGGTCGCTAATGAGCGACCATATGTCGTGGTCGCTAACATATGGTCGCTAAATCTGCAGAATGGTGTAGTGTTACTTCGACTCCCACGGACAGTGTTGCCCTAAATTTGATACCCTTAAAATTGTTTATAGTTCTTATCCATTCTCGGATGCTCTAGGATTCTTGTGCATTGCAATTAGTCTGTTGTTGGCCCAAAAAAAATTAATCAAACACGAGTTAGCCCTGCAACCACCTAGTGTATTAAGCAAAACTTATGCCGTCCGCATGAACATGTATTGTAAAAATGGGTAGCTAGTCTATATATAAAACTTACATGTAAGTATGTAACATTCAAGTCTTATTTTATATGTACACAACTCGTCGCTATGTCTCTAATTAACGCTAAGGAAGTAAGCAAGCTAAAAGAATCATAACAATGAATTAATCAATACAAACGAATTGAATACTAGATTGATGCACGTGAAGAATATATATATATATATAAAGATTCAAGACATCATAAGCTTGAACTCGGAGAAGTTAAGAACACCATCGCCATCAAGATCGAAAGCTGAGATCATAACCTTACACTCTTCCACACTCTTCTTCTCCCCCAATCTACTCAGCATCCTCTTCAAGCTCCTCGGCGTAATCCTCCCTGCTGCTTCAATTTCATCCACCAATTCCGTCTCCTCGTACATCTTAAACGCCTCCTTCAACGACTTGTCGTCTTCCTCTTCCTCCCCCGCCATCATCATCATCCTCACGAACTCCTCCATCCCGATCAACCCGTCTCCATCCACGTCCGCTGCCCTCACCGCCGCCTCTGCCTCCTCTTCCGACATCTCCACCGCTCTACACTGCCGGAGCTCCCACGCCGATATCTTCCCGTCTCCATCCACGTCCAGGTGTCTGAACACCCTCCTATACTGTTCCTCTTTCCTCACATTCATCATCATTATATTGTCTTCTTACTGTGCTAATTTATTTGTAGAATTGTTTTGCCAAATTGTATCTGTATGAACTCTGAGAACTTCTCCTTTGTTGTGTATATATAGAGTGGTGGCGCCAACGCGCGTTACATTGAAAAAATCGTGTTCGCTTATGTCAAACTTGCAAACTTAAAAACGTATTTAATATTTACAGAGGTGTGTTTTGACCGTGTTGGAGATTCAATCTATTATCAACGAAAAGGAAAAGAAAGTTCTCTCGACCACAAAAAAAAAAGGGAAAAGAAAGTTCTAGAAGTATTAAATTACTTGGTTTCTTGTGTACGAGGGGAGTTGACCGTTGAGGAGGGGTGGCTATAGGATGACGTGGCGCCCACGCAAATGATGATATAGATATAATAATAATATAGAAATAAATATTGGGCAAGTGGCCAAAAGTGGGAAAGGTACTGTCGTACAACTGCCCGTGTGCGTGTGTGGCGGCGGTGGCGGTGAGGTCGGCTGCTCTTTCCTGGTTTCTTCCTTCTTCCCTTATCAAAACAGAATCTTGATAGCATAACAAACCAAATTCTGTGTTTGTTAATCACCAAAAATCATTACAAGAGCAGTTCCCGTTTACAAAGTGGTGGAACCGATTAAGATCTCTTACAACAATCTCACGTTTCGTAGCCAAAGAAACGCGCTTTGCAAATTCATGACAGTGTTTACAAGCTCGGATGTTCTTGTAGATCAACAGTGGCGTGTTTCTCGGAGCTGAAATCAGGCCAAATGCAATAGCAAGTTTCTCGCTATGCTCAAGCAGCTGTTCTTTCCTTTCAGGGAAATCAGAAGCCACGTCATCCTCGGTTAAAAAGCTACTATTCGTCTTCTCTATCCCATCAGAATCTATCTCCTTCAGCTTCGAGTAAATTTCATTCGTTTGAGGATGGTGTCTATCACCAACAACAAACTGATGCAATTCGCCTCTTACAAAAATCCAACTCCTACCAACTTCCTTCCTCAAATTTCTTTCTGCCATTAGTTTCCTGATTTCAGCTGCCTCTTCCCATTTTCCTAGTGATGTATACAGGTTAAACATCAGAATGTATCCAGCAGTGTCCTCTGGATCTAGGCGAATGGCGTTTTCAGCTGCAATTTTACCAAGATCGAGATTCTTATGCATCCAGCACCCGCCTAATAAAGCTTTCCAGCTCATAGCATCTGGTTCAAAAGGCATTGAATTTATCAGCTCAAATGCCTCATTCAATTTTCCAGCACGGGCGTATATATCAATTACGCAGTCATAGTGATCAATTGTTGGTTCTACACCGTACTCAGCAGCCATATTGTCAAGACATTTCTGTGCTTCTGCTACCTTACCTGAATGGCTAAAAGCAGTGAAAACAGCTATAAATGTTACTTCGTTTGGATTTACTCCACAATCTTGCATTCTTTGAAAAAGCTCTAATGCTTTCGATGCATTTCCATGATAAGCGCAGCCTGAAATAATGGAAGTCCAAGCAATAGCATCAGGTTTATCTATAGATTGAAAGGCGCGAAAAGCGTCGGCCAATTTTCCACATTTTGAGTACATTGTAACCAATGCACTCTCTCCACAATAATATGAGATCATGCCTCTTTTTATTGCATCTGCATGAACTTGGCCACCAAAATTCAAATCAGCAAGGGAGGCACACACTTGGAAAATACTAGTGTATATGTATGAATTCAAGAAACCACTATTCCTTGCAAGTATGAAATTATTTACTGCCTCACAGTAATTCCCAGCTCGACAATATCCAGTTATCAAAGTACTCCAGGATACGTCATTCAGCTCAGCAATCCTATCAAAAGCTTGACCAGCAAATTCAAGGAATCCACATTTAACATAAAAATCAACCAGAGGTGTTCCGACAGAAACAACAGACTCGAGTCCGTGCTTAGCAATAAGACCATGAATCTGACTCCCTGTGTGAAAATCCTCCAATGCTGAGCATGCCTTTAGAACAATTGAAAATACAAACTCATCCAGCAGGAAATCCTCTTTTATCATTTTGGTGAAAATTTCTAGGATCTCCTTTTGCTTTTCAGCTTGGGTATATCCCACCATTAGTGCAGTCCATGCAACCGAATTCTTTTCATCCATATGATGGAAAACTAGCTTAGCAAGATCAGTACAGCCACACTTGGCATACATATTGACTAAGGCTGTACTAACTGAACCATCTCTCCATAACCCGTTTCTAATGACATGAGAATGCAACTGTTTGCCAGCCTCTAAAAGTGAAGGATCCAAGGTAGAGCTTAGTATGCTTATATAAATAGAAGCATTTGGTTTGTTACCCAGCTGTGAAAACAGGGCAAATGCATTGTGCAGAAGTCCTTGTCCAGAATATGCAGATATCATTATTACCCATGAAAAATCATCCCTCAGCGGCATACTGTCAAACAGTTGTTGAGCATCGTGCAAACTACCACAATCACAATACATTCGAAGGACGCAATTGTAAAGCAAAGTAGATGGGTCTTGTATCATTGCGTATATCCTTTCATGTATCAATTTTCCCAATCGCAAAGATTTTGTGTTTCCACAAGCTTTGAGCAGCAGGCGGTAGGAGTTGAAATCAATTGGAACACCATAATCCTCCATTTTTCTAAGATATTCATAGGCTTCGTCAAGTTTATCTTGTCTTGCAAGAGAAACTAAATGCAAATTCTCGACATGACCACTTTGAGGTTGATCTGCTACTTTGCTTGAAGTTGAATTGTCGCTTAGAGATAACCAAGTAGGAATTTGGCCGAACTTCCCCGTGCTTATCCTATAATTCTTATCAAATTGCAGTCGAACATTGGCGGGATTGAGATTACAACAACAAATAGTAGCCATGTATCCAGACACTGAACGCACTCTCCTCTGCAAAATCCCTTGAAATAATCAGCCTCAAACACAGACAACCAGAGAAAAGTTTAAACTTCATGTGAATCACGGTAATTTCATGAAAAGAAAACTGAATCAATCATCAATGAGTATTGAAAACCAGTTCATCCATCTAAAAAAGCAAAACAGTTTACAAGGCCTACAAAATATATTTTTTTACAAAGCGACTGATTGTATCACACACAGCAATTTAATCGCTCAGTTCGAAAAATAAAAATAAAAAGAACATCTAATAGCCTCACACAAATCCAATGGATTTCAGTTTCTAATACTATAATGACAGATAACAAGCAATGCTAACCCTAATTTTACGAATTTAACAAAATTGAACAAGCAAAATCATATTTTCAAGCACAGCCAGAAGTGTTTTCGTGTTTCCAAATCCATCAAGTTTAAATCCTGGTATTGCATTGAATGTAATTTCGAACAATTCCAAGTTGAACACACTCAATCCAATTGAACAAGCCATAGGATGAAAACCCTAACAAGGATAACATACCACCGAGTAACCACCCGTGCTCAACCCATGCGAGTACGCCATTGCTGAGCCTCTTCCTCTTAGTTTCAATCGTTCGCAGCCCTGGTAGTCAGGCTTTTTCCCCTCACCAAGTTGCCATGGCAATCGTACCTTGGCAGTTCTCTAGCTCGACCAACTCGCTCGGGACCTCGGGCTAATAACTTTCAGCTAATCCCCTGTGAAACAATCAAAATACTACTATCTCACAAAAGTAAAACTCCCACCGTTGCTGATTAATCCTATACCAATGAATTTTTTTGTTTTTCATTGGATTTTTTTATAAGGAAAGTAATTCGATGTACCACACATTTTTGGTAGATTGAGAGACCGAAACAATCGGTAATACAGGCACAGATAATTAGAAGCTAGCAAATAGGACAGGATGGATAAGCCAAGCATAACAGAACGTAGCACCGCCGGTACGCCAAACGGGTCATCTCCAACAGGGAGTGTATAATAAACCTCCTCGACGTTGCCCCCACCTAGATAAGGGATTTTCAGGAAGCAAGCTCGACCACGACCTCGACCAGACACGACTCAATCCAATCCAACTCAACTTCAAATTGCCACAAAGGACCACACAGGATTAGCTTGAAAGGAGGAGTGATTTATTTGAGAAAAAATCTCCAAAGATCAATTTTTTGGGGTAAAATGGATTGTTACTTGTTTTGATGTTTTTCTTAAGAAAATAAAACACAATATTTTTTTGGAAATTAATAGTCGGTGAAGATAAAAGATATTCCCTGTACGCGTAGGCAAACTACTTACCTAAAAATTTCTTCTTACCATTTTTTGTTCGGATGGAAAATAGAGAAGAACATTTTACAATGGACTTCTAATTTCCCTCTTTTTTTTAAGTATGCTTTGAATGGGTTTATTTGCCAGATTGGTGTAGAGATTGTTTTTTGATTAGGTAAGGATTAGGAGGCGCTCCATTACGGAGGGCGTCCTAGAGCATCCTGACGGATGAGAATTGAAAGTTCTGGATGATTAATAATAGCATCAGTAGGGAGACTGTTGCCCAATTTGGCAATTTTGCCAGCCACAACGTTACAACCCCTATTGACATGCATAATACGAACGCTTTGGAACCGTTTTAGAGACACAAAGATATCAGAAATGATCATTTCAATTTCCCAAGGGTAATTAGGGTAACCTTGGGCTGCCTTTATAACCTGAAGATTGTCTACCTCTATTTCAACATTCCTATATTTTTGTTGTGCTTTTCGTACCCTATCTCTTAGCGCTAGACATTCTACTTTCAAAGCTGAGATCTTACCATATTGTTGTACTCTAATTCCAATTACCTTTCCGTTATGATCTCTTATTACAATGCCTCCGGAAGCTTGCCCATTTGTTAGTCGAGATCCATCAAAATTAATTTTGATAACATTTCTACTCGGCTTATTCCATTTAGATTTCGTTTGTGATTTTCTTTTTTTCTTATATTTCGGCCCTTTCATTCTTTCTTCATCTTCATTCCAGCTTTTCGCTTTTTTCCAATTTTCCATTTGTGTTCGGATATATATGGGTAAATCCGGAATAAAATCATTGGGTTCTTTTTGAAATACTACCTTGTTTCGTTGGTGCCAAATGCACCACCATACTACCACTAGGTTGGCAAACTCCTTATGGCCTAGACATTGAAATAGATCACATAAGACCATTTGTAGTGTTTTATTGGTCGTATCATATTGTCGTATGGCTTGATATAGAATTGGATTAATACTTCCTGCAATCCTAATAGTGTGTGGGCATTTGTAGAGATTTGTTTACCAAAATAAAGGGCAAGTAAAATTGCCATTGTTGTAGAGATTTGTTTACCAAACAAAAGGGCAAATAACAATTACACCAAAGATTTGAAGGTCTTAACGGATTGGTTAATATGGGTTGTGCAGTCTACGTGCTTTTCCAGAAGAACTATATGGAGTATTTGATACTAGTAGTGAAATAATTTTTTTTTTTTAATTTAGCGTAGGATAGACGCGTCCCTTTTTTCTTTTTCTTTTTCCAAGTTTTGTAGCGTATGACCGACGCACACAAACAATGGTGGTGGGAAGGTCGCCGTTTGCATCAGAGTTTTCCATCAAAAAGGGCGATCACCACCTTCAACATCAGATTTAAGTTTGACAAGCCAAATCCGGCCGGAGAAGGGAGCGATTTCGAGAAAGCCCGTTGACAAGCCAAATTCGACAGATTTGAGTTTGACAAGCCAAAAGGGGGTTTCCCTAAATTGTTGAAAAGAAGTTGTAGGTTTGATTGTTAATGTATTTTTTCTTTTTGCTTTTTATTCAATCTCTGAATGGGACGGTGTGTTCCGGCTAGAGCCGTAGATCACCGGCCAAACCAAGAGATAACGTCGGTTGATCCCATCCAGCTAGGTGAGGCTGACAGTAAATCCACGATGTGAAAGTGGCGGTGGAGCCGTGTTGTTGAGAGTGTCGATAGGGCCGTATGAGTGAGTGCGGTAGTGGAGCCGTGGTGGTAGCAGAGTAGTGGCCTGGTGCTTTGAGGCGGTGGTGGAGATTTTCTCCAAAGAGGGTTTTTCCCCTATGTAGTGGCGGTCGGGGTTTACCCAGAGGAGAGGTGACTCATTGCTCGGGGGTTTCCCGTTAGTAGTGTGGCGTGGTGGATTTCGGAGGTATCCCGGCATAAGCGGAATGAACCAACCAGGTCTGGACAACACCACCGAGATCCGAACACACTAATAGCAACAACAGTGTCGTGGGGCCGAGGATTGGGGTAGAGAGATGGTGAAGGAGAACCAACAGTGGTGGAGGCGGAATCTCCGTGGTGGCAGGGGAGCCAAGAGAGTTGTTGGCGGCGTTGTTATGTTAGGGTTTTCCCCTTTAGAGAGTTTTTTTAAGAACTATCCGAGGCAGGCACTTGTGTTGATTTAAAACAGGAGTTTTTGATGTTATGCCGATTCGGCAAAATTAATTCACGTAAAATGGGGAATCGATCTTTCTAGGCCTTGTTCTAACAATTAGTTGGGTCGAAAAAGGGCCTTCATTGAGTATGTCTAATTGTTCTAACAATTGGTTTTTCATTGGATTATTGCAGCAGGGCTCATAAACCGGTTTTCAAAAGTGATTAATTCGTAAATTTTTTTAGGAAACGGGGCAACTCCTGTTGAGATTTAGGCCCTATTCTGCACCAGCGTTTCGGGGCATTTTGGGAGAGGAAAGAAGAAGCTCCAGCTTTGCGAACTCCATTCATTAAGTGGTGTCCTCACCAGCTGAAGTGGAGATGCTAGCGCCGAAGACACTACTTTTCTCCCCCTCCTCCCCCACTTTCTCGAGCGTCTTCCACTATGGTCCACTTTTCCCCATTGCCTTTTGACACCCGATACCCTAGCTCCCAAAATTGATCAAAGAAAACGCTAGGGTTTCTCCCCTTTTGACGACGACAAGGCGACGCCACCTTGGAGACGAGGACGAGCTTCCAGCTCCAGCTTTCTTTCTCAGGGATACGTATCCTTACAAAATTCTGATAGAAAAGAGAAAACTTCGAGAGAATTTTATTGAATAAACTCAATTTTGTTACAGAGTACAACGTGCTCTATTTATACAAGTGTCTTTCTTTCTAACAAACTTCAAGAGGGAAAATATCCTCTGTTACATGTACTAGAGAACATAACATGGACTCTACCCCCCCCCCCCTCAAATTTGGCAAGGGTTACCAAGCCAAATTTGCCAAGAACATCTTGAAGTTTATATCCTGGTATTTGTTTTATCAAAGTGTTGGCCAATTGTTGAGTTGTGGGAACATGAGTGATAGAAATTAAGCCTTCAAGAAGCTTCTCTCTAACAAAGTGACAGTCGAGGTCTATGTGCTTTGTCCGTTCGTGGAAAGCGGGATTCTTAGCAATATAAATGGCAGCAAGATTATCACATTTAACTGGTATTGGAGTGATGTTAGTAACTCCTAGCTCAAACAACAATCGACTAAGCTAGGTTAACTCTGTTGAAACATTTTTGAGTGATCTATACTCTACTTTTGCAGAACTTAAGGAAACTGTCTGTTGCATTTTAGATTTCCACGAAATCAAAGTATCCCCAAGAAACACAACAAAACCACTTACTGATTTTCTAGAATTAGGACATGAAGCCCAATTTGCATCACAGAAAGCTTGTAATTGACAAGAGCAAGATGAATTGAATAACAAAGCATGATCTTGTGTGCCTTTGAGATAACTCAAAGTGTGAATGGCTGCATCAAGATGAGCACTATGAGGAGAATGCAGAAACTGGCTTAGAAACTGGATAGGAAAAGCTAAATCAGGTTTGTTGTGCACTATGAAGTTCAACCTTCCAATTAAGCGTCTGTATAAAGTAGGATTAGGCAATGGAACACCAGAATTCATCAAGAATTTAGTGTTTAATTCCAAAGGAGTAAAAACAGCAGGTTTGTTTGAGCAATCAAACTCATTCAACAACTCAGAGATGTACTTATGTTGACTCATGAGAAGACCTTGTTCTGTTTTGGTGAATTGAAGGCCAAGAAAATAATGAAGTTCACCAAGATCCTTAATCTTGAAAACATCATCAAGATAGGACTTGAGAGAGTGCATCTCAGTTTGATCATCCCCAATGAGCATAATGTCATATATATAGATGGCCATAAAAGTAGATAATCCTTGAACATAATGCTTATGAAATAGAGAGTGATCATTTGGAGATTGAGTGTAGCCTTTAGCCCTTAGAGCACTTGAGAGTTTGGTGTACCATTGGCGAGAAGCTTGTTTGAGACCATATAAGGACTTTCTTAGTCTACACACCATATTCTTGCCTTCAACTTCTAAACCCAATGGAATCTTCATATAAACTTCTTCATGAAGATCCCCATGAAGAAAAGCATTGTTCACATCTAATTGATGAACTTGCCATCTTTTCTTCAAAGCTACTGAAATGAGACACCTGACTGTAGTCATCTTTATGACAGGAGAGAAGGTTTCTGTGTAATCAATGCCTTCTTTCTATGTGAATCCTATGAGTGCTTTATACCTTTCAATGGTGCCATCAACATGTTGTTTAACCTTGTATACCTTTCAATGGGAACAATGTATACCCATTTACAACTGATGGGTTTCTTCCCTCTAGGAAGGGGAACAATATCCCATGTATGGTTTAAATCTAAAGCTTGAAACTCTTTCTTCATAGCTTCTTGCCATTCTTTGTGTAAAATAGCTGAATAATAAGATTGAGGTTCAAAAGGAGGAGGAATGTGAGAATGTGAATATGGTTTAGGAAAAGATATGGTGGATGTGAGAGTGTGATTACAAAAATGAGAAGAATTTGTTATAGAAGTGTGACAGACATATTGATTAAGATAGGAGGGTGGATTGATTGCTCTAGTAGACCTTCTAAGAGGAGGAAATTGTTGTTGGTCTTGAAGGTTAATAGGAGATAAGGGAACATTAGAATCAACAGATTTAGAAGAATCGAGTTGATGAATAAGGTTGTCATCATCAATAAAAGGAAGATTAGAAGAAGAGGATGTTGGTTTGGAAGAAGTGGATATAGAAGAGGAAAAATTAGGATGAAAAGGTAGGATATTTTCATGGAAATGATGTCACGAGAAAGGATTATTTTGTTTTTTGTCAAGAACCAAGACTTTATAAGCCTTTTTTCCTACTGGATAACCAAGAAACACAACAACTTGGGCTCAATCTTGAAGCTTGTCTCTACCTTGTTTAAGTGTGGAAACAAAGCAAACAGACCCAAAAACTCTCAAATGATCAAAATCAGGTGGTTTATGAAAAAGTACCTCATAAGGTGACTTGTGTTGGAGAATCAGATATGGAAATCTATTGATTAGATGAACAATATTTAAGACAACTTCTCCCTAATATTTCATAGGCATTTTAGAATGAAATAGTAGAGCTCGAGTGACTTCCAATATATGCCTATGTTTGCGTGCAACAAGTCCATTTTGTTGAGGAGTTGTTGTGAAGTTGGTTTGCAATTGAATGCCCTTAGAAAGCAAAAAATTTGTAGCAGCGTTACTAGATCCTAACTCCATTGCATTATCAACTCTTAGAGTTTGTACAGTGCACTTAAATTGCCTTTCTACTATTGCAATAAAGGACTGAACAAAGAAAATGCAATACCTCTTGTGGAAAGCAAATGTACCCAAGTTGCTCGGGAAAAATCATCCACAATGGTTAAAAAATATTTCAAACCATTGTGAGTAGGAGTATGAAAAGGACCCCATACATCCATGTGTAACATCTGAAAAGAATAAGAGGAAGAGATAGCACTGGATGGAAAAGGTAGTCTTGTCATTCTTGCTTTAGCACAAGTAGTACAACTTTTGAGACGATTAACATCTTTTATAGAAGCTAGGGATTTTAACTTGGAAACTGATAAATGGCCAAATATAGCATGAAAAATACTGTCAGAAATAACAGAATGAACAGAAGAAGAAGATACTTTATCAACAAAAGTGAGTAGGCTTTGGAGAAGTATGAGTTGAATCTTGTAGGAAATATAAGCCACGAGAGCATTTACCAATCATCGTGCTCTTCTGTGAGGTTAAGTCCTGTAATATACAGTGATCCCGAGTAAACATCATCACAGATTTCAAATCAGAAACCAGTTTAGAAATAGAGTTCAAATTGCAGGTACAAGTGGGAACGAGCAAGACATCTCGAAGCACCAGATTATCATAAAGCTTTACTGATCATGACTTAAGAACTTTGACTTGTTAAACCATTAGGAACGCTAACAGTGAAAGGATGAGTTAGCAAAAGAACATTCTGTAATAAAGACAGATCTCCAGTCATATGATTCATAGCCTCTGTATCTAATATCCAAGGTGAAGAATGTGAAGCAATAATAGGAGAAGCAAGAGATTTACCAGCAAAAGCAACAAAGTCTGATTCTTCAAACACATGTGTAGAAGATGCTTTGTTGTTGACCAATGCTAGCAACTTATTGTATTGATCTTGAGTCAGACTTATAAATTTGTCAAAATCGCTTCCAGTTTGCCCCGCGAAAGATTTGTCAGATTTGGGATTCTTAGAAGAATTCGCTAAGTTTTGGTTCTTAGACTTATAATTTGGGGGAAAGCAGATGATGAAAAAACACTTGTCGACATTATGATTTGTCTTCTTACAGTTGGTGCAGAAACGCTTCTCTAAAGATCGGTTTGATGAAGAAGACTTATCCGTCAAAGAAGACTTATCAGTTGAAGATCTGGAAGCATTCACATGTAACGATGATGAAGACTCCAAGACGTCATCGTTCGTTACTTTTCTTCTGTAAGAAGTATTCCATAAGCAGATTGAAGCAAAGGAAGTGGCTTCATTAGCAAGATTCCACCTCGAATTTGAAGATATTCATCATTGAGCCCCATAAGAAAGTGAAACAGCTTCTGATTGTCCTCATATTCGATGAGTTTGAGAAGAGCACCGCAAGAGCAAACCGGAAGATTGCGAGCACTCGTAATTTCATCGAAAATTGATTTCAATCGAGTGTAATATGCAGAGATGGAATCAGAACCTTGTGAGAGATTCATCAAGTCTTTGCGAAGAGAGAAAAGGTGCGTACCATCACATCGACCAAATCGAGAATCCAATTCCTCCCAAATGTCTTTGGCTAGGTCAGAATACGTGACAGAACGCTGAATTTCTGGTGACAAGCAGTTGAGAATCCAAGATACGGTCATATCGTTGACGCGTTCCCAAATTGCAACTTCAGCCCCACTTGCCGGCTTTGGAGAATCACCAGTGATAAAGCTCCATTTAATTTTGGCAGAGAGAAGTCGTCGCATGGATCAACGCCATTCTCCGAAGATGGAACCATCGAAAAAAAGCAGGAACAAGGAATAATCACGGATGATCTGAGGGATGTAAGTACAATGGATTCGTGAAATCCATGATGCAGAAGAAGAATTAGGCAAAAATGCCAGGAAGAAAAATACCTTCTGATACCATGATAGAAAAGACAAAACTTCGAGAGAATTTTATTTAATAAACTCAATTCTGTTACAGAGTACAACATGCTCTATTTATACAAGTTTGTTTCTTTCTAACAAACTTCAAGAGGGAAATTATCCTCTGTTACATGTACTAGAGAACATAACATGAACTCTATCAAATTCTGACATTAAGATTTGTGTAACACCCCTATTTTACAACATTGGGTATTACCGCCAGTGACCTCAGACTTTACCGTCCAAAGTCACCCAAGGCTTTTAGAATGATATAGAACAATTAAAATGCGGACTAAAACATATTACATAATTAGAAAAGGTGCTCCCGAGGGAGACTTAGTTCTTACAAAACATCTTATATTGGTTCAAACATAAAGTTGTCCAGAATTAAAATGCGAAACCTGATTGTCCTTGAAACGTAATAAAACTAAAGCAAAATGATGGAAAGACACATCTTGAAATCCTTGTTCTTCCTTCGTCTTCACTTCACTTCACGCCTTGCTGGGGTTCCTAGATTCTGACATAATTCGCGAGGGGCGATAGAATGCCAAGCAAAAATGCGGAAAAGAAGAATTAGTCTAAGAGACTAAGCAAGCGGGAAGGGAACTTCCCGAGGGTATTTTGGGAATTTTCAAATACTATTGAAAGAGGTAATAAGGTTGTGTTTACGGTGGGTTATATAATGAAACTTGTTGATGTGGAGCTTTGAGATTCAAAGTAGAGTATATCTTTGGACAAAGATAACTCGATGATGCAATAGAAGAACTACTAGATTGTAGACTTCTTTCTTGGATTTCGAAAGAATGTTGGGAACGTTCATTAAATCACACAAGTGAAAACCTCTCGCGCCCTGAGCGGACCGAGAGCCGGATCGATCATTTGAGACCGGTCCGGTTTTGGTGTCTTGAGTGTGCATTCGCACTTATCTGATATAGTGACGAAAATATTCGACTTTATTAATGATTTTTAATAGAGAGTGGTGAGACACGGATATTCCGAGCCACCCGAAGGAGAACCATCAATTCTCCGGCACTTAGCTAGAGTGCCGCACAATCCCTCCTTATAATCGGAGCGGATGGAGATCATGATCCCGAAAGTCGTATGGATGTACGACTTAGTAAGGTTATATAGAGGTGTCGGCTAACCCGCACCCCTTTCTAGTTTATTCAAGGTAAATCTCTGAGTGAGATTGTAATCCATCAAGATAACAAACATACTAGCATATATAATCCTAACAAAGGAATATAAAGCATACTACGCTAACAATTGTCGTTATTTCTAGCAATCAATATTTCCTAGATTCATTTTTTATTTAAGCATACAAATTGTTCCCAACATCGAAAAATATCATGTAGACGGATATAAAAGGGCACAAGGGGAAATTCCACTTGCCTTAGCGTAACGAGTTCTAGCGAACGAGCTTTGTCGAAACTTATGCGATTTCCCACCACTAGCGAGGATTTCGACCTATTGATTCGAAAATTTACGGAAAGGCTTAAGATCATGATTTTCTTTCTAAGGTTTGGATTATCTCTTACAATATTTTATAAGAGAAAAAGAGATTCTAAATTATTATAACAATAATTTAGAAAGTTATTTTCCTTAAAATAATAATAATATTCCTTTATTATTATTTTGGGATTTGTAATATCCTTACTATTCCGAAAAATCTTTATTAAAAATAATTATTAAAAATAATTATTAAAAATTATCCTTTTTACCTATTTATGATAATAAACTATTACTTTTAATTTTCCCATTTACTCTTGGATGGTCCTTATAATATTTACTTCCTTATCTAAAATACTTTTTTAATAATATTTTCTTAATAGAAAAGTATTTACCTACATAATCCTTTTCTAAATAAAGTTGTCATGCATATACTCTCTTTACAAGGAAATTTCCTAAATTAGAAGTTTTTACATTTCCTTATAAGGTAACTTGCCTAAAATACTTCTAATTTAGATTAATCTTATTTATTCTATTTCTATAACCTTTTTATATGATAAGGCTTATATATATTATGATATTTTAGTTCATAACATAGAATCTTTTCTATATTTAATTGATTTCTTTTCAAGCAAGTCAACTTTATGCTATATAAAATACTAGGTTTATTATATTATCATACTTGATACATTTAATCTTGAACTTAGGTCTTTTAATAATTCTCTACATTAGAAGCCCATTAATAATCCTACATACTTATATAAGATTCTAATAATATTTTATTTAATATTAGTATCTTTCAATGTAGTCATGGTCTAAGTTAAACTATAGTCTCTTGATCTCTATCATATTTTACAATTAAGACTTATGTGTTAGTAAAATATTGTATTATATTTTTTTTCATAATAACTAACACCTTTTTCATATGCTCTTCATACATAAGACATGCTAAGTTGATATTGCATGAATAATTTATACTAAATTCCTTATATTTTCCTCAACTTCATAATTTCTATATCTTATATAATTTAGGCCATGCAAGACTTTTCTCTACTTGAACTTTTATTAAAAATCTTTATAAAGATGGTATTATTTTTATTGCACAATCTTTTGATTTCTAAGGTCATAATATTATATCCTCTTTTGTATAAAAGACATGCATAATGTTTCTCAACTTTTTATTTTGATCTAAGGTAAGATAATACTAATTATGGACTTTTCATACTATATTAATTTTATTTCATCTATTTATATCTTGTAATAGCATGCATGTAATAAAATCATGAATATATCTACTTATATTTATTTAGCTTAAGTTACTATGGTAAAAATATATTGTTTCTAGTTCTTTTTCCAACTAACAAGATCTCCCTCTCATATTTTTATTCCATAAATTCCTAAATATATTTCTAACAATTATAAAAGGCTTTTAATTAAAGAAATACATAAGGATAATATAATTTTTGAGGATAGAAATTATACTTTGGTATTCTGTTGAATACAGAACACAGGAGGAGAAAACAGAGGAGGAGGGTCCGGCGGCAGGGGGTGGCGCGGCCAGGCGGCGGCGGTGGTCCGGCGGCAGTGGTGGTGGCGGCCGGCAGCTCCAAGGGAAGGGTGAAGGGAAAAATTGTGGTGTTCTTGTGGTGTTTTAATGGAGAAATTAGTTTGAATGAAGGCTGATTTTTTTTTGATTAGAAGGCACAATTGATAGAAGGATGGATGTTCTTGCTATAGAAGAGAGCAAAAGCTTTGAGTGAGGCTTGAGAGAGGCTTTATATAGACAATTTGAGAGTGTCATCAATCCATGGCAATGGAAGATGGCCAATGGAGGAGGAGAAGAAGGCCATGCATAGGGCAATGGTGTGCTTCTTCCATGGTGATGAAAGATGATGCTACAAGTTGAGTCAAGCAAGCAAAGAGGAGGTGGAGGAAGCATGCATTGGACACATTCAAATCAACGTAAATCAATCAGACATTAGTCTGATGTTCAAATTGGAAGAAGAAAGCCTATTTGATATAAGATTAAAAGGTTGGGGTTAAGTGAACAAGAAATTGCAATGGTCTAGCGGAATTTGGTGAGGGGCGTGTGAGGTTGGAGTGCAAGAGATCTCGGGTTCAAATCCCGGCTCTTGCATTCTTTTTGCAAAACTTGTATTTAGTTTTCTAGGCTCTTATGTAATTTATTTCCTAGAATAAATTAAATTGCCAAAGGATATTATTTTTATTTTTATTCATTTACCTCACTTTATTAAACTATACCCCTCAAGTTATTTTATTACATTTTCATCTATTTCGACTTTTATTACTAGCCTCTTCCGAAAGAAAATAAGATAAATTAATTCGATATCAAAAATCCTTCTTTTAAACTTAGAGAAAATAATTGAAAATATTATATTATAAATATTTGGAATATTGCGGATATTACAATTTGTGTGTGCTTGATGGAGTTGCGGCGAGAGCGACGACGACATTGCAATGATCTACCCTAGATCCTGAGCGACTCGACGTTATAGGTAATTCCTCGAAAAACCCCAATTCTAGATAGCTCAACCCTAATTGATTTGAGCATGATTGGAGCTTGAAAGCCTTAATTGCTCACTAGGTGCTTGAGCTTGAAAAACCCCCAATTCCAGCTAGCTTAACCCTAATTGCACGATAACCCTGAAATTGAGCTTGAGCTTAGGCTTGAGTTCTTCTCAGGGGTTAGTGTGATTTTGGTTGCAATTGGAGAGTTCCATATTATATGTTTGAGTTCTAGATTACCTATGTTTGAGTTCCAGATGCACATTAGGTGCTTTTATAAAGAACCTACAGAAAATTCCACTCTCTTGATTTCCATACTACGTACTACTATCTTGTTGCTTTAACTAATATTACATATGTTTGACTTTCTGATTTTCCCTGTTTTGAAGATTCAATATGATTAGTGGAAAAGCATTTGTTCCACTTGAAGATTTTATAACTGTATCTCAGTCTTAATATGAACTGTTATATGAGGAATTTGGACAAATAGATGTGTAGTATATTGCCATTATATGCATGCCAAATAGGAGTGTAGTACATTGTCATTATATGCATGACAAATATGTGTTTAGTACATTACAAACCACGAGCTGCTTTGAGATATACTATACATGAGTTCAACATAATATGTATGATAATATTTAAAGAAGGAAATGTACTTTTGGGCCCTATATAAACGTCTAATTCTTAGCATGAAACTTTAGATGTGTCACTTGTTGTATATATATGGACAGAAATTGACCTGTAGGTTTATAGGTAGGCAATTTGAGAGCTCTAGAATACTACATAAAAAGAACCTACATGCATTGTCACTCTTTGAGCTCCATACTTTCAGCTTCTTGTCTTAGCTGAGCTTATCAAGCCTTGCAATAAAAATGCCCTACCCATTCACTCAAGAGCTGTTCTTTTTATGTAGTATTCTGGAGCTATCAGATTTCCCACATATAAATCTACAAGTTAATTTCCGTCAAACTTGGGGGGGGGGGGGAACATACTCATCAAATGGAAACGACCAAAATAGGGGTTCATTAACCTAAACATTGACAGGGTTGTAAAGTGTAGACCCTACCAACTCTTCTTCTTTTGGATTTATTATTTGGGACTTAGAATGCAAAGTAATCAAATGGGTGAATGGAGGGTGAATGGAGAGTGTGGGGAACATTCAATGATCATGGCAGAGGCCCCTTTCACTCAAGAGCGGAATCAACGAAGCTCTTCAGTTGAGCTACTCGAAGATTGGGATATAAGGAGATAACTTGTGCCTGATCAATGGCATTATTGGAGTTTGGTGCTGCCCTTGGGAGGTTGAGCTACTTATGTTCAACATTCTGATTTTGCTGCAGAAGTTAAAGGAGAGAAGCCTAACCCACATCTTTCGAGAAATCAACAAGGTGGCGGACCACATTGCAAAAATGGGCCCCAATGAGCAACCTGAACCAGGCAACCCTTCGGGAAATCAACAAGCCTAACCGACATTTTTGGTCAATTTTTAGTGGTTTTGTTGCTTGGTGGATTGATGTGCTAGGTTGGTGATGGCTTCATTCTCTAGTCGTAAGTCTCCAATTGTTTCCGCCCATGGCCTTTGTTTGTTTTCGTCGATGTGAACTTTTGTCCATCTCTTGTTTTCTTTGTGCAATTTGACGTTATGCATGTGGCAATTGATGGGTCTCACCTAACATTGTGCCACTATCTTTTAGGTTGCATAATTTTTGGCTTTTGCCCATTCTTTTATGAATTTTATGTTGAAAATTGATCCTTTTGGAGGATTTATGGCCCTTTGTCTTATTTTGCTTTTAGACTTTTGTTGGTTGTTGTTTTATTTTGGAAGGTATGATCAAGTTGGTTGGTACTTCTCCAAAGAGTTGGACTCAAGTTTTAGTTGCGGACCGAGTCATTGGCCAGGTTGTTTTTGTGCCATGCAACTTCTAAATTAAGATTCTTCATCTCGGTGAAGGGAATGTCAATTGTCATGTTCACATATCCCGAATTGGGTTGACCTGTACGTGTAGTATTTTACTCATCCCGAGCCTAAAATCGTTTTTAGTCTTTTTGTTTGGTTGTTTGTACTTCGTGCTCGTTTGTTAGTTTGTTCATGTCCTTGTCTCTACCTAGTCAGTCTCGACTATCATTTCTTACAACTTCTCACTTCTCGGTTTACCAAGCATATCTAGTATACTGATTTTTTACCTTATTAAAAGAACATGTCTATAGATGGTGCATTTGTGGCACTAGTGCTCATAATAATTTACATGTCACTTATAAATTTGTATATTAATATCGGATAATCATTTATTAACAATACACTTAATTGATTTTTGTCACATTACTAAGTGTAAACTGTACCACCATCGTTTGACATATAAGAATTGATGATACTCACACGAATTGAGTGGAGTTGGTAAGTGACTCACTCCCTTAATCAAAGGTATTAGGTACGAGCTTGGAGAATGGAGCAATTTTAAAACTTATGAGCGAGTGCTTTATCTTAATAGGCCTACCCGACATAGTGTGTCACCACTAAATGGAACAAAAATAAAATCGATGATAAATTGTATATACATAACGAGGGAGTATGGACGATAGCTATTTAGGGCTCGTTTGGTATTGATACCAAAGATATGAGATATCGGGTATCGGTATCGGTAAGGAGATCAAGATATAGGCATGAGTGATATCAAGGTATCGGATATCGGTATCGATATGAGTGATATATTTGATTTGATATACCAATTTTTCTGGTATATCAAAATTACACTCTAATATCAACCTGATATCACTCTAATATCAGTCGATATCGATATCTCCATATACCAAACAACAGATATCTGTTTGATATCGATATCAGAATATATCAAACACCAGATATGGATATCTGTCATATCATATCCATACCCATATCTGATATCCTAATATGGATACCAAACGGGCCCTTAACAAATGTACACTTGAGTGTTTTTCTTTATAAATTTGGCTTCTAGTGTGAAATTTATACTCAGTAATTTGTGGAGGGTACTTTTGTGTAATTTATTGGTACTGTAACCTTATATGGGTCCCACAATTGAGTTTGCGCTGTACACCATCGGCGTCTTCACATATATAGTGACTGCCAAACTATTCGACCGTTCCATCCCCTCTATAAAGAAAAGGATCAATTTGCACACCGAAAACGGCAAGGCGGTTCAGAAAATTGAACTTCCCATTAAGAAGCTCGTTTCCGTTCTCATCGATGCTCACGATAATTGTGTGAGGCACACAAATTTAAAGCCGTATTTCGTCTCGTTTTGTATGTAGTGTACCAGAAGCCAGAAGTAGAAGAAGAGCTGAGAAGAGAAAAATGTTCCAGTCGCAGTTTTTCCTCTCGAAGAAGGGTGCATTGGGATCCATTTGGGTTGCTGCTTACTGTCTCAAGCGCCTCCACAGAGACCAAATTATTCAAACAAACATCCCCTCTTCTGTGGGTTAGTCTCATTTTTCGCTTTTAAGCTCATTTTTTCGCTCTGGGTTTTAATTTGGTTGCCCGGAATTTGTGATAAAAATGCGTCTTTGATAGTGAGAATATGACAATAGATGTATTTGATTTGTCCCTCCTTCTTTAGCGGTTGTTCTGGTTACTAATTCGTGCTGTATTTCTCGAAATGGCCAGTCTAGTTTTGAATGCGCAAAGATTTTTCTCCCTTTGTCGATGTTCTGTGAGAAATTGCTCGTGAAATTTGAAGAATTCTGAAAGTGTGTGAGAAGTACTTTTGCAAATAAGAGGTGTAGTTGAAGGATTCGCAGATTTTGACTTTTTCCCCCTCATGTGTTGGCCTGTTGGATCTTTCAATTTTTTTTTCTCTATACTGGTGTTTGCTTGCTTTCTGGGATTTTTTTTTTGCAAAAAGTATTTAATCTGTCATTTTCTTTTGATGGTCAAAGCGTTGTTTTCTTTCCCTTGATTTTTTATGATTCTTTTGAGAATGCAGAAAAAACGACTATAGTTGGTACCCAATTAGGTCCTTGTCAAGGGACTACAATGGGTCTGCAATTAGGGTTCTAACTTGTAAGAATGTTGTACTAGTTTATATAAACAAGTTTAAATAAATCACTTGTTTAGCCTATTCTGACCTAATTTTTGGAGCTTTTGCCTGTAGTATAGTGGAAGTATAAAATTCTAGGAATCATCCATTGTCAGACAAAAAGTAAAGCCTTCGCACAGCCCTACAAGTTGAACATAGTCCACGCAAAGATGGTATAGAATCTTAGGTTTAAGCTTCAGAGGTAAATTTTATGATGAAGCTACAGCTTCATATAACAATGCTATCTTGATATTATTCAACTTAAGCTTCAATACTTTTTTTTTTGAAAGGAAATTCCTATAATAAAAGCTTGGCATAATAGAGTGAATCTTCCACTATGCTTCTAGGATCTTATTAACACTTCTACAAGTGAAGCTGGGGGAGCTAAGAAAAGAAGCTATTTTTACAATCAAATGGATTTCTCGATCACTGATAGAGCCAGTATTTTAAGCTAGTCAAAATCATTTTACTTAATTAATTTTGGCATCCGTCTGTATTTGAGATCAATATGCTTTAGATATACTGTGAAGTTATATGGATGAGTTTTTTATTCTTCATGTGCTTTCCTTTTAAATTTTAAGGTCTTTCTCTATTAGTTTTGAAACCACTATACTACTATGAGGAGTTAAGACTTCTACTCCTACACTTTTGGAATTTGTTGTTATTACTTATTCGAGTTAAGGTAATTGGATTTTCCATGGATCTAATTTGAGACGAGGACCTGCTAGAAAGAGTTTCTGATGTCCATGTTGCTCATCTTATTTTTTTTTGTTATTTGTTTCCAACTTTCCATGAAGAAATGTAATTGTTGCTAGTGCTTTATATCCCATTTTTTATTGGCTGATGGTCTGTAATTCCTTAATATTTTTCATGAAGGCAAATTTATTCCCTTCTAGCTTTGTCTGAGGGCATGTTCTTTGCTACAGATAAGATTTTGATAGATGAATGGCCAACTGTCACATACAGAATACTAGCCTACCTACTTCTCGGTGTTGTAAGAATTTATTCCAAGAAAGTTGAATTCATGCTTCATGACTGCCGAGAAATCATGAATGAGCTGAATAAGTTTGTGGGTAAAAAGAAGGCTGTCTCCTTTAGAGAAATAGTGCATCCACAGGATTTCTCTGTCACTCTCCCAGAGAGATATGAACTAGATGCCTTTGTTTTGGACTATGCCGACAATGGGAACAAGTAAGAAGTCTTATCTCAAATAATAAGGTTTATCAAACAGTACAATTCTCTCTATAAACATTATATGCTCTTCAACTTTGCAGAGCTCACATTGCTAAAAAAGAGGACATCATGATTCAAGGTGGTGAATTCATCTGATGTATCATAAACTTCACTGTATTTATTGCTTTTTTTGTTTTATTAAGTAACTGTGTTCCTGTGTTATAGGATCTTTTCGAAATGATAAATCTGTCAACTGCTCTGTCAGCAAGGTAAGTATTTTTCCTTTTGCTGCTGTTGTTGTCATTGCTCATATTCGGTTTCTAGAAACCACCCAGTAATTTCCATTTGAAGCTCATGAATAGTATGAGTTCTGTAACCAATTACAATATTGTTTTATATCATCTATGTATATGCCTTAAACATATTTTTTAATGAATTTGTAGTATGTACTAATTACCTTATTATGTCTAGGTGGAGTAGTTTTCTTCAAGTAGAACAGATCCACAAAGTGATTAAATTGTTTAGTCTCGTTTATAGGATAGTTCTGGGACATGATGCAAAGTTTGGTATCTGCAGATTAAAATCTTATTTTATAATAGGGTTTTAAGTAGCCAAAGTTCTTTAACTATGTCTCTGCTATAGTATAAATAAATAATAAAAGGAAAGAACTTTTAAACTTACCCGGTGGAATTTGTTAGTATATGGCAAAAATGTGTGCTTTGTTTTGCTAACTTCACTAGAGAGCAACAAATTTTCAAAATCATAAAAAACGAGCTTTGCCTTGTACCAATTCCCATTTTCCTTGATTTGGTCCTGAACCTAAACAATAGCATTTTGATCCGATTTTAACCTGAACCAGATGTTATTGAAATGTGAACAAGAAAATTTGTGGGAAATTATGTTCAACTGATTGCCCACAATTTTTTTAATCGAATTGACACCTCTCTCCATCTAGCATTTTACTTTGCAATTTTTTCGTTAACTTGTTAGGTGATAATATTTTCTCATATTATTATCTTGTATCCCCCTAGTAAAATCAAATACGAAGATAGATTATTATTTGATGGAGAGATATAACAAGAAGTCACAAATTAGGATACCAGATGAACTTTGGTAAGAGTTGGGTGATAGAATTTTCTCATATTTTTATCTTGTATCCCACTTGGAACTGATAAACTTTGGGCACCAAGTGGAGGAAAGAGTTGAGTCACCAAATGGAATTTCACAAAGAATGTTCCTTATAAGAACTTTAGTCATAAAAATAGTACAAAGAACCTTCTTTTCATAATGCCCCTTGCCTTATATTTCTTATTTGTTAATTATTTTATCCATAAAAAAGAGGAAGAAGGGAGTTGTTTAAAAAGCTGGTAACTATGTAGAACCATTTGTGCTAGACCTTGAGTCTTAGAAATGCAATTAGCTTCTCTCATTCATACTTCCTTTTTGAGTTTTCCTTAGGCAACCCTATATGAAGGGAGAGTACTTGATGATGACCTGTATTACAGTGGTTGGATAAACTTCATTTTCTCGGTGGGATAGGGCACATTGCCACATATTGATCTAAGCTGATGAATTTTATTTTCTGTGGTTTTGCAGTGTCATAAAAATGTCACTGTTCAAGATAAAACTACTCCAACTGTTTCTAAGACATCTTCTACAACTATTAAACTGAAAATTTGCTCCTCTGCTCAAAATCCACCAGTATCTCCTGAGGATATGGATACCTTCTCTACCCCTCTTTCTCCTGTTGAGAAGTATGATGCTAGTTTTTAGTTTTAATTGAAAATTCAGTGAATTCCTTACTCTTGCTTGTTTAATTGCATGACTCATTATTATTTTTTTAGAATTGTTTCTTCTAGTTGTACGGAGTTTGAATTAGGAGCAAGCTCATCACAGCTGGTAAGAAGCTTTGAAGAAGGCATTGAGGAGTTTAGAGAAATCAGGTTCTCTAGAGAAGAATGTTTGGATTTTGAGATGTTTTACCAGAACGACAAAGAGCATGTTGGCATTTTCGAATCCCCTATTATAATCCAGAGTACTAATGTTGAGCATTCAGAGTTGATCACGGTGATGCAGACAGAGAATAATGGCATTTTGCATGCTGAGGTTGAAGATGAGACTCACACAGTTGAGAAAAACCGTTTCTTAGATATACCATCAGACAATCATGACCATGCTTGCACTGAGGAGAAAGAAGCGAATTTCACAGTTCAGAATAGTCCAGATCTAAATATCCCAACAAACAATCATAAAAATTTTGCTGTTGAGGATGGAGAGAACGTCACAGATAAATCTCCTGATCTAGAGATTGCTTCAGATGATCCAAAAAATGTCACTGCTGCAAAGAAAGTAATAATTGTGGATTTAGAAAGGGCATCCCAATCAGATACTTTTGCACTTGTTACTTCTGAAAAGGAGAAAATCCCTCTGAAAGTTCAGACTACTCCTGATTTGAAAATTCCATCTGTTAAAGGTAAATTTCTTGATAGAATAGCTATGATTTGAAACAATCTTTGACATTTTATATCCCATTGAGAAAAGCAATATTAGACATGCCGTTGTTTATATTTAAAATTCCATGATTTTCTCATTCAATAATCAACTCTGGACAAGCTTTGAGTGGCGGCCTTTTTTGACGCAGAACCTGGTAGCATTGAATTTTTGGCTGTACGCACCCCTGCTAACAAGGAGCGTGTAAGGAAAGTAAACAAGCGGAAATGCGTATACGATGATGTTACAGTTCTCTCTAATAAGTATGTGCTGCTGCGCTAATATAGTGTAATATCAATTTGCGTTTTGTTATGTTGGAGATTTTTCTTAGTTTTGTGGAAGCCATTTCCTGCAACTTCTTTTGGACTAGAACTAAGATGACATTATATGAGCTCATTATCCAAACTAATGACCATAATAGTTTTATTTAGCTTAGGTCCAGTTATAAACATCTTGACTAAATCTTCTTGTTTATGGAAGGACACTTAAGCATAACATAGATGACCCAAGAGACTTGGTACGCAAGCGAAGGCGACCCCCTCATAGTAGTCTTGCTGTTTGGAAACAGTCTTGTATTCACGACCTCTCACAAATGTTCATGGAACCCTTAATTCCTTGTAAGTGTGAAATGTGAATCATATCTACAGAATAACCACATTCTATTCTCTTTCTGTTATTTTGATGCTCTTTCCCCTTTCAGGCAACATGGCTACTACTTCAGGGATTGTGATGGATCCTAAAGACATCCAAATGGAATTCATTGAGGTTAATGAAGCTGAAACAGTAGAAGTACCTGATAACCCAGTGATGGATCCTAAGGACATCCAAATGGAATCCAATGAGGTTAATGAAGCTGAAACAGTAGAAGTACCTGATAACCCAGTGATGGCTGTTTCATCACCAAGGAGTGTGACTGATGGCAGCCTATTAACAATTGCTCCAGGAACACCTGTTCGGTGTTCAACCTCTACAAGAGCATTTATAAGCCCCACAGCTGCAGATTCTGATGGAGAAGGACCATCTCTTTCCTTTCAAACTGTAAGAAAGGAAAACCCTTGTCAGTCATATGAAAATGCAGGAAATGATTTTGTTGCAGGCAGTGATGACGAAATTGACCTGGACCTGATGGATAAGGTTTTGAACATCCTAATCTCCTATACCTATAAATCCTTTACTAGTGTCATTTGCATTGCTTCCTTCCTTTTCTATGATATTTACATAATAATTTTACTGCAGGATATGGATGGAAATGGAGATAGCCAAAAGCAAGGTAAGTAGGATACCACTCTCATATATGCTCTTTCTGACACACCCACAACACATGCCATTTACTATTGTAGAATGTTAAAATTGGTTGTGAATGAATAGAATGATCTTAGTTTCTTTCTTTATTGTAATTCTTGCAGATGGGTGGTCTGCAAGGACCAGGTAATAAATAAAAAATGATTTTTGTGTTCTTCAACCTTATGTGCAAAATTATGGTGGTTCTTTGCAAGTTGTATCTAATGATTCATTATGGAATCTTTGAACCTCTCCAGAACCATAGCAAGGTGGCTGCACCAAGTATTTGCAAGCAAAACAAAGTGCAATGAAGCGAAAACTGCAAATTTGTCTCAAATTCTGGATGGGAAAATGAGGAAGGAGAGTGCTAGAGTCTTCTATGAGATATTGGTATGCAAACAAATAATGCTTGAACTTGACCATTGTAGAATTACAAGAAATAGATAGGAAATTCTACTTGTTTTTGATAGAATACATCTTCTTTTAGTCTGATATCCTTTATTTACAGGTGCTGGGAAGCGGAGAGTATGTAAACGTGTCACAGGAGGGAGCGTACAAAGACATCCTTTTGCAGGAAACTCGAAAGATGGAAACAAAACTAGCCAAGTGTGCTGTTTGAAAGTGGGTTTATGTAGATAAATCCTTAGCGCAGAGAAGATTAGGCAGGCATCTTAACTTAGGAAGTATGATCAAACTCTAGTAAGAGTAGTGATGTGTTAGGCTGTCAGTTTGTTGATTGCCAGTTCAGGCTTAGTTTTTAGGTTTGTCGTTATGAAATCACCGTTTAGATCATGTGGATTACAGAAATCAAGTCATCAACCATGTAGTTTTTCACAATGCAGGTTCATGTTCTAACTTAGAAGGTTCATATAAGAACCGGTTCTTGGATGAATGTTTCCCTTTGTATGGGAGCATTAGTTCGGATTTAGATCTTAAATAAATGGAATGTTACTTAGGATCTATTTATTATATTATGTTATCCAAACAGACCCTTGAGTTGGCAAAGTGGCAAACATTGCAAGTTCTTATATTTGATTTGAAGCCTATGCAACTCATTTTTGGGATAACCTTGTAAATTATCCTCGTCAATTTTAACACTTTTTTTTAAATTATAAATTATCTATTTCAATATTAGATGTTAGAGAGTGTGCAAGTACTAGGAACATACATTAATTCTTGGGTATAGTCACCGATCAAAAAAATATATAGGGTAAAGACGAGCTTTATTGTATGCAATTCCTTTTTATAACCAAACCAAAGATGTCCAACTATAGTAATTAGTGAGCACTACCGAAGGGGGCCCAACTTCGAAATTTGGTGGTCCCTACCTGGGTTCCTCCTACAGCCAGTAAGTAAGGAGAGAAAGCTACCGCAGACAGTACAAAAACAAATCATATTGTGGCTATTTCCACCCAGCAGGCCAATGATGTCGCTCCACGCGTCTCCATTCCCGAACTTTCTTTTTCACTTCTAATAAATGACCACTGACAAATGAAAACTTGTGGTGGATGAGGACCACGTGTCCCTCTACTTTTGTCATAATGCAGGACACTTACTCTGCTCCCATTGGCTGATAATCTAACATGATTTCTTTGTTTCCTCTTTTTGCGGACCCCACAACATAAACCCCTCTCGTCCAATCACGTCTCTTCTCCGTTCCCCTTCTTTTCTGGACACGTGCCCTCTCCTCCCCCGCTCTCCTTCGTACTTCCCTGTTCCCACATCCCATACTGTGTTATTCTCTCAATTATTTCTTTTTTATTTTTTAAAAACTTATATTCACCAAACTCGAACGATTTGCCCTTGAATTTTATGTATTGGTTTGTGTTATATTATGCTGGATAACAAAACCATTTTTGCACCGAAAGGTTATCACGTACTATTATTTTAATGGAAACAAACCCTAATATATGGTACGTAAAATGATTTTAATTTAGGGCCACTGGTTCACCTGATAAACCCTTCTCTTCACCGGGAGAGGTCAGTTCAGATCAAGACTCAAGAGAGAGAAGAGGGGAAATATATAGAGGGACAGATGGGCGGTGGTGAGGGTTCGGCGGATAAGACGATAATCAACAGAATAATGCTCCGATTCCGGCCAATCGCACCGAAGCCAGCCGCCGGAGGCCAGGTGGCGGAGGAGCCTGGACGGAACGTGTTGGTTGGAGTTGCGAGGAAGAAACGGAGGTACGTTAGGGTTTCTTCTTCCACAACCACAAACTCAAAGCGTAGTAGTGGTAAGCGTAGCAGCAGGAGCGAGAGAATATCCTCCTCCTGTGGTGGTAGATCTGACCAGGACGATCTCAAAACGCTGCGTTTGTTGCCTGATGAATCGGCTCACGACGGCAAGGAGGAGGATGCTCCCCCGAAAGAGAGAGATCTCGAGCCGTCAGATCTGACTATGGACGATGAGATCCGTCGGCCGAGATCGACGGAGGCTGCTGCGGAGTCGTCGCGCGTGACGGTTTTGAGCCTGACAAACGCGTGCATGGGCGGGGGTGAGGCGCCCCGTACGGACGAGGAGAGGTGGAGGAATCTGGAGGGGGACACGTGTCCAGGGTTCATATCCGATGGTTATAATAACCACGTGGTCTGGTCCAACGCCGCCTACCGGAATATGGTGGGTGGCGAAGGAGGGGTGGCTCTGGCGGTGGGGGAGGGGATACGGCTGCCGGTGACGTGTCCGGCGTTTTCTTGCATGGTTAAGCTGCAGTACACGTGGCAGGAGGAGGCGAAGCGGATTGATAAGACGGCGGTGGTGCCGTGCGACGTGTGGAGGATGAACAGCGGTGGATTTGCGTGGAGGCTTGACCCCAAGGCGGGTCTCAGTCTAAGCTTGGGATTGTGACTGGCCACCGGATGTTGGCAAGAATAAGTGCAAATGTACAACAACAAAAAATAACGTTTAATTAATTATATATGCAAGTTTAATGTATCACCTGTCAAATTCTATATAAGTTGGAATATGTTGACTTGTTGAATTGATAATGTGAATTGTGCAAGCTAGCTAGTGGTTATCTTATTAATCACCTAAGGTAAGTGTATATATATTAATGATCCGTGCACTAGCTAAATCTTTCTCTATATATTTAATAAAGTTGTTTTCGTTTTAGGCATATGAGTGTGTACTGTGTGTTCATCTTATCACTTCAGATCAATTTCTGGTGATGGAATAAAATGTGTGCCTATTTGTGATATGATGTCTGATATTTGCAAAAACATTGTTTATGTGATTATTTTTTTGATGTTAATTATATAGCTTGTGGCCAAATGTTGATTGTGATGGGTTTTTTTTTTAATTAAGGATACTAAAAGGATGAGTCATTTTCTCTCAATCTACAGTTTTAACCAGTGGTGGTGACTGGTGACTCAAGTTATATTATTGTTCTACAGTTTTAACCGCCCCGGTCCTCGAACTCCTATTATAACCAATAATATAAACCCTTCCAAGTGATTTTAACATAAAAATGTGAAAAATGGCATTGCTTTTGAACGATCAAGATGAATTTTGCATTTGAGTTAATCCGACTTAGTTTAAAGATACAAGGACTCAAAGACAATGAAAATTTGTTTTTAGAAGTGAAGCTATATATTTTGATTTAACACCACTGGCCAGCTTTGCATTGCGATAGTGTCCGGCTGCCATCATGGCGCGCATAGTGATGATCAAAAAAATGATGAATATTGTACTTTCAATGGGTGTATATAGGCATGCACATTAAATCCGTGGAAATCAAACCTATTTTTAGTGGGATGAAAATTAATTTATATTCTCGATTTGAAACATAATGGGGATGGATGACCGAGAGCTACTATCCACGACGGATCTCTATACACTATACATATATCTGATTTGTTTTTTTATTTTTTATTCATGAAACACAAAAAAACTGTATTTTAAATATAATTATAGTTTTAAAATTTAAAACTTATAACATATCCACAAATTGTATAATGATATTTTAATTTTTATGCTATTTAAATTTGATAGTTGAAATTTTTTGTTAAGTTTAAAAATATTAATTATTATTTTTAAATATTTTTTTAAGAAATTGGATCACGTTGATAGTCTCATAATCCGTAGAGATTTTCCGTCCTGTTTTCCGTCGAGATTTAGCTAGAGACATGATGATAATAGGAGTATAATAGGAGGTCCGAAGCGGGGTGAGGAATGCATTCCCCGTTCAGTCCCACCCCTATGTACGTGTATCTCTAATTGCATAGTTGCATTTATATAATTATATGTTATATTATTGGTTATAATCTAGTGGAGCTCTTCATAGATGGATATTGGAGAAGCTTGAACAAATCAAATTCATTCATCTTTTAAAAAAAGTATATATATTAGTTTTTGTTTGAAATTTTTTTAGCATTCTGATTTCTAAGGATTTTTTTAAATTTTCAAAATAATCCAATATTATCATAATTATAGTATATCTTATATATTATATATCAATTTAGTGTAAGATAATATATTGTTAAGTCTTAGAAATTCTAACCGACCCTAATTCTGAAGGTTTTGTACAATAATGTTATGAATCCAAATATAGAGGACTTGTACTTTTATAAACAAAAAAAACAAAGAAAAATATGTGATAACGGTGACGTCGTCGTGTAAATCACGGTTATGCAAAAGAAATCACTAACTAAGAACCGTAGTCTTTAGGAAGTCCGGGTCGAATCCACAGGGAGACAAACTTTATCTTTTGTAATGAATTTTGTGTCAAACAAGTAAAAAGGGGTTTTTTGTATTTGTAACTAAATCTAAGAACGCAAAACTAACAAAGCAATAAAAGATTATGAATAACAATAATTAGGAAGATAGCTTAGGCAAACAAATATCACATTCGTATGACAAGTTGATCATTGATTTCACCTCAATATCACATGCAATGGATTTTCCAATTCCTTTTAAATTCTAATTAACAACACAACCAGATACAATTAGTTCTAACTAATTAAACAACCATGAAACCATCAATGATTCAGTTTAATAGCAGCATTAAGAATATGAATATAATAGGATACAATTCTAGCATACAACAACCAGATTTTACCTTAGAATGTAAATCAAATCTCTTCTGCATAAGACTAGCACAACCAGATACTAGCGCGATGCAGTTGCTACTTCAATCTAGAGATGCTCAACCAGTAACACTCTAGATCTAGCAATAGATTCAATAATAACAAACCCTAATTGATCGGGCTAGAAACTGTTGAAATAAATCATAATCATTCAAGCAAGAGAGAAGATTAAATCCAAGCAATAGATAAGGAATTAGAAATCTCACAACTTTATTCAAAACGATGCTCCAATTGTCTGACTGAGTAAAAAGGCTTAGTTCTCCATAGAAATTATATAAAACTTATAAAGAAAATATGAGAATAAGAATTAGATAGATGAGAGCAACCCTCTAAAACTTAATATAACAAACTAGGTCTCCAAAAGTATATCCAAAAATACATAAGTCGGAATAAAGCTGATATAAATAAGAGCAACCAGAATAGAACACATGGACAATAGGAGATCTCGCACTGTCAGAGGCGGCGGGCGCCGCCGGCCAAGCGGCGGGTGCTGCCAGCAACTCGGTTCAGAATTCAACAGACACTTCGGTGGCTGTTTTGACCTTCTTGGAGTTGGAATTTGGACTCGGATTAAAAACATGAATTGTAGCTCTTTGAATTAGCTTTCCAATGATACCAAAATCAACTTCATCGGACCACTATAGATCCCGAACGAACCTTTACAAGACAGAAGTGTCGAACCAACAACTCCAATGGATGGCCCGAATTCAAGCATTCTTTTACCGGTTTCCATTCTTTTCACACTTGTTCACTTTAAGACCTGTAAAACAATATACAACAAGTGCAAAAACCCAAAACTCCTAGACATATTAAGACACTAAAGAAACTAACTAAAACTACCTAAAAACAACGCAAAAGAAACGGAAACATGCATCCTAAACACTACGTATATGCAAGCTATCAATATGACATGCGTTTATTTGGGTGATAACAATAAGAGACTTTAATAGGTGGCAGTTTTATGTTATACCCCACTTTGTTTGAAGAAAAAAAAGGGGCTATACGGTTATAGCGCATTATATTAATCAATCCTTTTTTTTGGGTTATAAATTAAGGCCCGTTTGTTTTTCCATTCCGAAAATGTAAACGAAAAAGCAACGAACCTAGTCTATAGCTATTATTATTTTGATTGCAAAAAACAAAAAGAATGTCCTTATTGATATAACTTAATTATAAATTGGAAATTTTTTGAAGTTGGGTTGTCGAGTTGGGTGTTAGTGATGGAGCGGCGAAGCCAAAGGAGCTCGCTAAATCCTTTTCTTGTCGGTTTTGTGTTACAAGCTTTAAGGCTCAAGGCCTTAGAAGCGCTATCCCATGCCAACCCGAGGACTTCCAAGGAGGTCACCCATGCTGGTACTACTCTCGTCCATGCACGCTTAAGTTCTGAGTTCTTTGTCCTCACTCGAACCCAAAAAAGGAAGAGCTCTTATTGATATTGGGAGCAACTCAATCCCTTATAAATTATAGGGGTGTTACAATCTCCCCCACTTAAACGCTTGATGTCCTCGTCAAGGCCTAAGGACCTCCCTCTAGGTCAAGTCACCGCCCTCCGAGCCAACTGCACTCGTAACCTAGAGTCACCGCCCTCTAGGGGTGTTACACAAGCGTAGCGGATGGTTGGAAGTCAAACATCGAAGAATATTTCTGGTGTGAAGAATGACTTGAATGGATCACAAGAGACGGTCCACCATTGGAAGCATGTTAAGAGTGGTGATGTTCGTGTTTTTAGTATAGTTTTTAGTAGGTTTTCTTTGTTTATTAGGTTTAGTTTTGATAAAATTAGGTTTAGTTTTGTGTGTTTTTGGATGGTTTTGCATATTTTCATGGAAAGTATGGAAGCTACTCTATTTTGTGTATTTTGTAGGATTTGGCAAGGAAAAGGTGCTATATGGAGCTGAATTTGGAGCGCTACAGTGAAAGACGGAGGAATACAAGTATGGAGAAGTCAGAGTCCAAGTTTTGCGAGACGAAGTGTGGAAGAAACCAAGCCCAGGCTCGTTAACGAGGCTGTGAGGGCTCGTTAACGAGGCCACGTGATAGAAATTTCGAGGGTTGACTTTGTGACTCACCGATCCTGTGCGGGAAATTATTTCCGTGTCGGTAGAGTATCTTTTCATGATTTTTAGGGTTATTATATTATGTATTTTAGGTCTTGGTATCTTTCTAGATTTTATTTCTATCTTTTTAGGAAAGTTTTTATCTTCTAGCCTTATTAGTTTTTAGCCTTTTTAGTATAAATAGCCCTCTTGTTTAGCCTAGAAGGGTGTGGATTTTTGGAGAGATCGACTTAGAGAGGAGGAAGATCCGAGAAGAGAGAGAGGAGGATCGGAGTCGAGGTCGGAGGTCGGTGAATGAAAGTTACCGAGTTCGTTGATCGAGATTTTGGTTCGGTGCTTTGTATTTTTTCGGTTTCTTCTGATTTTCTGTAAGACAATATTTTGTTATTAATTTGAGTAGTAGTTTGTTTTCAATGATTTCTTTTGTTGAATTTATTTGTTTCGTAGTCATGATTAGTGAGTAGTCTTCTTTTCTAGGATCGGGGTTAAGCCCGGCATAGTTAAGCATGTTTGATGAGTAAGATTGTATGTTGAATGCCTTTTATCTATTATTGAGATTGTTTGTTGAGCTTATACCAAGATGAAAGTTGAGGTAATTTGAGTTTTTAACTTGATTGAAAGAGAAAGTTAGTAACTTGAAGGTTGATATTGTTTGAATACGAAAGTTTCAAGCTTTAGATCCAAAACAAGCAATTAAGTGAATTGGGTTATGAAAGTAGGTTAATTTACTTGATAGTCAACGAAAGTTGATGACTCTATCTATTTAAAGGCATGATCTATTCTTCTTACAAGGTTATATGCATGACTATGTTGTGGTGTCCCTAGTCCTAGATCTTTGTTTTTATTTGAATTATCTTAAGCGAATTTCGTTGCTGAGTTAGTTGGCTCGGTACCGAATTTATTTAGGTCGTTAGATTGAGTCTTTTGTGTACGGTGGTTCGTTAACGACCCTGACAACGTCGTTAACGAGGTTGCTTGTGAGTGTTTTTGTTTGATTTTTTTTTTTTTAGTAATTTATAAACGAACAACCTTGCTTCCTGTGGAACGATCCTGACTCTGCTATACTCAGCGGGGTCTTGATTATAAATTTATTTGTTGTCAAGAAACCCTACCAACAAATTGGCGCCGTTGCCGGGGAAGCAACGAGTTTGTTTGTTTATCTGTGGGTTCGGGAATAGCCCGACCCCGTTTTTGTTTTTAATTTTTGTTTTCTCTGTCTGTTTTCTCAGCGTATGCCGGTAGGATGATGAAGGCTCGAGTTTGACAACACTGGTTATTACTCAAAACCCGAACGTTCCCTGCATCGTAGACTCCGAGAAAACCGAGCCATGGCCACACCTGAAGAGATGGCTCGTCAAATGGAAGACCTCCGAAATCAGATGGAGGCGTTAAAAACCAAAAAGGAAGGCGCTGCTGCCGAAGCCGAGCGTCAACGAGCTGCTAATGCTCGTCTACAAGAGGAGCTTAATGCCTATCCGAGGAATGCCAAACAGTACATGCATCCAGAACTGAGGGTGCCAGAATCTCTAATCATGCTTCCCGAGATAGAGAAACCCTTTGAGATCAAGTCTCAATTCATATCCTTGATTAAACGGGCTCAGTTTGAAGGGAAACCTACTGAGTGCCCTATGGAGCATATTCGAAACTTTCTTGATTTATGTGACACCATAGCTATTGAAGGTGTCTCACTTGAATATGTTCTGTTAAAAGCTTTCAGGTGGTCTCTTGCTGGGAAGGCCCTGAGCTGGTTAGAGAGCCTACCTTCTAAATCTATCAGGACTTGGAAAGCTTTGTACGATCAATTTCTTACAAAGTTCTTCCCTCCTGCTAAGACGACGGAGTTGAGGAAACGCATCACCTCCTATCACCAGCTGCCTAATGAAACATTTGTTGAAACATGGGAAAGATTCAAAGAGATGCTTAGACAATGCCCCACTCATGGGCAACCTTTATATGTTTTGCAAGAAATCTTTTTCCAGGGTATCAACGCAGAGACCAAGAACCGCATCAACACGCATACCGCGTGCGGTTTTATAGAGATGGACCCAACGGCTGCATGGGAACTGCTGGATAAGATGTCCAATTATGATGCCATGTATGGAATCCGGCAGACTCCACAACCCCAGAAACGTCTCTACGTGCCTAACCGAGAAGATGTTGACCCAGACGTTAAAAATCAATTCTTGCAAGATGAGGTCAACCGTCTGAAGAAACAGGTAAGTTTTCTGAAATCCTCTCAATCATGTCAAGAATGTGGTTCTTCTGCACATAGTACATCTGCTTGCACTAACATAGAGCAGGTTAGAGCCGCTGAGACAATAGCTGAGAAGAATTATATGAGAGGACCATACAGGAACCAGCCTAGCTATCATGACAGGTCAAACAACTATCAGGCATGGGGCAATCAGAATACCAATCAAAACTATGCAGTGCCTCCACCAGATAGACGACCTGCACCTTATCGACCTCCAGGCCATCAGGAGCCACCATCATGGGTTCAAGGATTACAGGAAGGCATTAACGGAGTGACCAACAAGGTTAACGAAGTTCAAGCCAACTTGAACCAACAAAATAAAAGATGGGGAGAGTTCGATATATGGAAGAAGAGTGTTGATTCCCAACTAGGAAACCTCGCTGCCCAAATTCCGAGACCACAAGGGCAACTCCCGGGCCACCCCTAGGAGAACCCTAGGGGACAAATAGCAGCGGTGCACCTTAGGAGCGGGAAGACATTGCCGGAGCGAGTCCAAGCTGAGGAAAAGGAGGAAGAGGACGTCACCAAACAGCTCGTTAACGAGCCAACGAGGGCAAATAACGAGCCCATATACCAAGGTGACTAGGCTCCAAGGGTTCCTGACGACCCTACCCCAGGTAAGTCTTCTAAACCGAGCTTTCCTCTCAACTCCAGGGTAGTTAACGACCCCATCAGGGTCGGTAACGACCCGCCGAGGCCACCAAACGATCCCAGTTTCGACCCGGTACTCTCACCTCTCGAGCCTAACTTGGTTCCGAGAATGGTGAAATCTCTTCCATTTCCAACTAAGAAATCTATGGACTCTACTGAGAGTAAGTTCAAGCGTTTCGTAAAGATTCTTCAGGGCATTAATATTTCCATCCCATTCGCTGAGGCCCTAAGCAAAATGTCGGCTTACACAAAGTTTTTGAAGGAAATTCTTAGCAGGAAAAGATCCATTACAGAGCTGCAGGATGAAGTCAGATCAATAGCTCTACCAGAAAAGCTAGGAGACCCAGGGAGATTTGTAATAACGATCGGCATAGGCAACCACAAGTTCAAGGCTTTATGTGATCTAGGCGCCAGTGATAGTTTAGTTCCTCTCTCAATCTGGTCTAAAGCTAATATGGGACCACTAGAGCCGGTAGATATGAATCTGTACATGGCAGGTGGATCATGTGTCAAGGCCACAGGAGTCGTGGACGACTATCCTATTCAAGTCGGGAAATTCTTTATACCAAATGATTTCATCGTCCTCGATATGCCTGAAGACCCTCATGTCCCCATAATTCTTGGCAGACCATTTTTAGCCACAGCAGGTGCAAGAGTTGATGTGCGGAAAGGACTCCTCACTTTTGATATTGGAGAGGAACGGGTGGACTTCAACTTGGATCAGAATGCCAACGACCCAATTGCAGTCGCACAAATCGAGTTGACTCAACCAGAACTCGATTCAGCCATCCCTACCAAGCCTCATTGGCCAATCACCGAGTCCCACGTGCAAGAATACAACCAAGGTAAGTACTCTAACTATGAATCTGCTAAAGATGGTCATTCCCTATCTTTTGTTTCTACACCATGCCCCATCATATGCACTACAGAGGAGTCCAAACCACCTTGGTTTTCGGATTTCACTAACCATCATGTAGGAATACCGGGCATACTGATAGAAGAAAAGGGACCTAATTTAGCAACTCAAGCACACAAAAGCTGCAAAGCTAAGTATAGGGTACCTCAAAACCCCAACATAGCTACACGGGAGCCACCTTGAATCAAAGGAGCACGTCGGGCTGACGACGTTAAAAATAGCGCTTACGGGAGGCAACCCGCTTTTTAGTATAGAATTAGATTTTTTTTCTTTTCTTTTTTAGACTTTTTTTCTTAGCTTTCTTTTGAGTTCTTTTTAATAGTTTTTTAGGATAGAAATTAGGATTAAATTTTGAGCTAACAAGACGCAGGAGAAGGGATCAAAAAAATCACTTCAAGAGGCTACGGTGGCTCGTTAACGACCCACCCAGGGTGGTTAACGACCCGGATCGAACGACCCGATTCGGAAAAACGGGCAGGTAAGTTTTTTTTTAACCTAGTCTATCTTTTTATTACCCTAGCCGCCGCCCCCTCTACCCCTTCCTATCCCTACCCCCTCCTATATAAACCTCTTACCCCTCCCAAAAATCTTTCACTCTCAAAATTCTCCAAACTCCAAACTTCTCAAACAACTCAACCAAAGATCTTGAAGACTACCACCACCGATCGGAATCCCTCACCAACCACCGAGTAGCCGTCGTTACCGAAGCTCGGAAACTCTTCCTCCCACCAACGAAGATCCGAGTTTTCGTTAACTCGCTTTCACCGAGCTCGTTAATCACCCAAATTCCGACCCTTGTTCTTCAATTTCTTGATTCTCCGGTATGATTTCTAAACCCTAACTCAAAATTGCATGATTCATGATTTTTAGGGTAGAAATTTCATGTCTAAGAATTGAGTTCATATAGGATAGATGTCATGATTGGATTTTGCCCAAGAAAGTTTGATTTTGCTTAGTAATTCTAGATCTAGAGAAGGATATTCATATTAGATATCTCATTGAGAAAAGTTGATTGTGAAAAGCATGAATTTTTCTTGTTCTAGTATCAAGACACAAACTTAGCATGTCAAAATTTCGGGTAAATTTAGCATGAGCGGGATGGGTAATCGAGCAAGTATGGGGTGCGCATATCCGATTGTGTGACTAAGTAAAGGAGTGTAGAGGATTGCATGCTTGATTTTGGCTTGATTTTTAAGATAGATTAAAACTCAGAATTTTGCGATTTGGTTCTCGGCGGCTCGTTAACGACCCACCCAGGCTCGTTAACGACCCTGCGTGGCCTCAAAGATCAATCCAGTCCAGATTCCTAAACGACCCAATTGGGTAGTTAACGAATAATTCCGAGGCTATTTCGAGACCAAGTATGGGATCTCTTGCCTATCTATTTTGAGTGGATCTTATCTTGGAAAATTCTTGATTATTTTGTAGATCTCATGGCAAGTTCAAGCAGACCCGCTACCCGAGCTCAAAAGAAGAGAAGGAACCAGAGGTCCCCATCTCCACCTCGCATGGACAACGTGATTTTGAGTACTCAAGGCCAAGTGCATCGATACCGTGCCATTCTAGAGAAGGTCCACAACACTCGTTGGTTCTCGAAGTCCAGTGCTATAAACACGGGGATCTACACGGACGTCAAGGAGGCCTTCCTTATCCTTGGTGCATCCCATCTCCTGAAGAAGGAGAATTTACCACACTATCCGGCCCTCACATCCGAGTTTTTGTCCACTCTAGATACTAGCTTCCAGTCGAAGACTTCAGCGGGACGAATCCGGTTTCGGCTCGGTAATGTGAGCCGTGAGTTCACCATGGCAGAGTTCAACGCAATCCTAGAGCTTCCGAATCCGTCTAGAGACTACAGCTTGAAAGACTACAGGGTGACTAGGACTTGGAGCTATATCACTGGGGAAGAACAATCCTCCACAACGGCATTATCTGGGGCAAGCATCATCAACCCCATCTTCAGGATCATTCTCCGAGTCCTAGTCGCTACGTTTTGGCCGAAGAGAGAGTTGAACAGGCCAACAAGGACGGAAGTTGCTTGTCTCCGCACCATCCTTTTCGAGGAGCCCGGCCCCTTGAATTTGGGGTATGAATGGCTCTACTACGTCGAGAAATCAACCAAGTCCAAGGAAGTTTGGTGTGGCAACTTGGTTAGCCTTTTGGCTAAAAACCTCGGAGTCGACCTTACTCGCTACACACCGGCTCATGCTCAACTCCTCAACAAGAATTATTGGTATAGCTCCGGTATTTTCATTCAAGCCGAGGGAGGGTTCAAAGTAAAAGTTCAAGACTACCTCGTTAGACCCACCCTCGACAAGTTGGAGCTACTCTACGTACCAAATTGGTACGAGGCGTGGACGGGGCATGCTTACCCGTTAGAGCCCAAGCCGGAGGATGAGCTATCACTTCTGCCGTGTGAGACAAGATTTGAGCAAGAAGGTGAAGCAATGGATGAAGATGAAGATGAAGATGAGGATACCGAGGTAGTTGGCGATGACATTGAAGAAGCCGACACCGAGGGAGGAACTGAGGAGCTAAACCTCGAGGATGAAGACCTCGACACGGAAGTTTTGGGCACCAACGTCCTCGTTGACGAGCCTACCAGGCTCGTTAACGACCATTTCCAGCCTCCTTCCTATACTTCTAACGAGGCACCCAGCTTCGTTAATGAAGCCCCGAGGACCACTACCGACTCACCGCCAGCTCCTACCGACCCTCATTCCTATGGACTAATACCATACAACCCAGTGCTGTACCAAGATCATTTCCAGCCTCACTATCCACCACCTCCTCCGCCTGAGTACACAGGATCGAGCATGCCACCACCATGGGCCGAGGATCTTTCTGCTCAGATGCAGCAACTTCACCTCCAGCAGGACCATATTCATAGAAGGATGGATAGATGGGAATCTGTCTATTCTGCTCGCATGTCGATGGAGGATGAGAGGCATCGTCAGAGAGAGGCAGATGATGTTGAGCGTTGGATGATGATGTATGACTTCATGGGGACCTTTGAGCACTACTTTCCTCCACCAAACCGTTGATTCAGCCTGAAGATGAAGTTTTTCCTTGTTTTCCACTTTTGAGACTTTGTAAGTTTTATGTTTGTTTTTCTTTTTCTTATTTTTATCTTTGTTTGTTTTCTTTTCTATTTCTTTTCCTTCTTATTTTTCTTACAGTGGGGACACTGTAATTTTAAGTATGGGGTGGGAGAAAATAGAAAACTTGTTGTCGTAGTTTTTTATGTGTTTTGAGTAGTTCTTTATTCTCTAAAAATGACAAAAAGAAATCGAAAAAAGAGTTTTAGAATTGATAGATATCCCTTTCTTAGGTTCTATGATAGTAATTGCTAGCTTAATCATATAATTCCTTACAAACATGTCTTTAATAGTATAGCCGGATTCTTAACTTGAAATTGCTTTTAGAGAAAGGAATAACACTTGATGAAATTGAGCACATATACTTTATAGCATAAGTGATACAATCCAAAAAAATCATTACCTAGTGAGGAATTTTTTGGCCTTGTAGGGAGAACATCAATAAATCCCTCTTCTTTTCTTGTGTGATTTACTCTCTATATGCATATTATCTCTTGGAATTGTGATGGTTATCTATTTCTTGAGACCCGTATGGGATTTATAGTTCATTACTTGTGAGAATCATATGATGGAGAACTTATTTTTATAAGCCCTATTATTCCCTATCCACCTTTACATGATCCTTCTTTTGACAGCCAATTCTAGCCTGAAGCCTTTATTTTTAGCTCCACAAAAATTTCCCTAGCCAAGATAAGCTTGACCCTATCCGGGGATTAGGACTTAGATTGGAGAGGTATTTTTGTTAAGTGTAAAAAAGAAGAGTGACATATAATGTTTGCTATGATTGAGGAATTATTGGGAAGGGTAGATTGGAAGTCTCTTATTTTAGTTGTAAGAAGAAAGATCTCTTGATAGCAAAGGATGCACAAAAGAAAGTTGTTTAAAAAGAAAGAGGAGTACACGATGAAGTTCGTTAACGACCCTGAAGTGGGCTCGTTAACGAGGCAGCGAAAAGAAGAGAGAAAAAAAAGAAGTTAGATAAATATAAAGTAAAGAAGAGAAGAAGGAAGTTTGAAGTGCATATGTGTTTCTAGATAAAATCAGAGATTCTTTTATTTCTTATGAGACTTTCTAGGATATAATGGGTGAGTGAAAGAGAGTGTGCATAATGAGAGAGTGAGTTTGGTATATGTTTTTATGAGAGTTTTTGAAGTTATGTGTGAGTTTAGGAGTCTTTGATTCCCGGATATTATTAGCACCACATGACCAAAATATTTTTCCACGCCTATTTGTTATTACCAAGCCCCATTACAACCCGGCCGAATGGAAGCTTCTATGAAGTTTTTTCATTGAGCCCCCTAAGTTGCTCTTGATGATTTTTTGCTTGTTTTGACAAATCTTGGGTGGAGAGTATTGGTGATATAAGTTCCAATTTCTATGAGTTTTTGTATATAAGATGAGTTGAGAGATTGAATTTATAAGCCTAAACACTTGAGAGTTGAGTGAAACACATTATATCCCTTGTGAGGTTGGATTGTATTTTCTTATGTCTATTTGGTGCATATATGTGTGATGACGTTAATAATTATCTGTTATTTTCCTTCTATGTGTAGATGTTGCTTTTTAGGGGATGGCTATGTCTTGATAAGTATGTTTGTTTGGTTTTGGTTATTGTTTAGTGATTGCTTGAGGACAAGCAAGTCTAAGTATGGGGTATTTTGATGTTCGTGTTCTTAGTATAGTTTTTAGTAGGTTTTCTTTGTTTATTAGGTTTAGTTTTGATAAAATTAGGTTTAGTTTTGTGTGTTTTTGGATGGTTTTGCATATTTTCATGGAAAGTATGGAAGCTACTCTATTTTGTGTATTTTGTAGGATTTGGCAAGGAAAAGGTGCTATATGGAGCTGAATTTGGAGCGCTACAGTGAAAGACGGAGGAATACAAGTATGGAGAAGTCAGAGTCCAAGTTTATTCGAGACGAAGTGTGGAAGAAACCAAGTCCAGGCTCGTTAACCTGGCTGTGAGGGCTCTTTAACGAGGCCACGTGATAGAAATTTCGAGGGTTGACTTTGTGACTCACCGATCCTGTGCGGGAAATTATTTCCGTGTCGGTAGAGTATCTTTTTATGATTTTTAGGGTTATTATATTATGTATTTTAGGTCTTGGTATCTTTCTAGATTTTATTTCTATCTTTTTAGGAAAGTTTTTATCTTCTAGCCTTATTAGTTTTTAGCCTTTTTAGTATAAATAGCCCTCTTGTTTAGCCTAGAAGGGTGTGGGTTTTTGGAGAGATCGACTTAGAGAGGAGGAAGAGCCGAGAAGAGAGAGAGGAGGATCGGAGTCGAGTTCGGAGGTCGGTGAACGAAAGTTACCGAGTTCGTTGATCGAGATTTTGGTTCGGTGCTTTGTATTTTTTCGGTTTCTTCTGATTTTCTGTAAGACAATATTTTGTTATTAATTTGAGTAGTAGTTTGTTTTCAATGATTTCTTTTGTTGAATTTATTTGTTTCGTAGTCATGATTAGTGAGTAGTCTTCTTTTCTAGGATCGGGGTTAAGCCCGGCATAGTTAAGCATGTTTGATGAGTAAGATTGTGTGTTGAATGCCTTTTATCTATTATTGAGATTGTTTGTTGAGCTTATACCAAGATGAAAGTTGAGGTAATTTGAGTTTTTAACTTGATTGAAAGAGAAAGTTAGTAACTTGAAGGTTGATATTGTTTGAATACGAAAGTTTCAAGCTTTAGATCCAAAACAAGCAATTAAGTGAATTGGGTTACGAAAGTAGGTTAATTTACTTGATAGTCAACGAAAGTTGATGACTCTATCTATTTAAGGGCATGATCTATTCTTCTTACAAGCTTATATGCATGACTATGTTGTGGTGTCCCTAGTCCTAGATCTTTGTTTTTATTTGAATTATCTTAAGTGAATTTCGTTGCTGAGTTAATTGGCTCGGTACCGAATTTATTTAGGCCGTTAGATTGAGTCTTTTGTGTACGGTGGTTCGTTAACGACCCTGACAACGTCGTTAACGAGGCTGCTTGTGAGTGTTTTTGTTTGATTTTGTTTTTTTTTTTTTAGGAATTGATAAACGAACAACCTTGCTTCCTGTGGAACGATCCTGACTCTGCTATACTCAGCGGGGTCTTGATTATAAATTTATTTGTTGTCAAGAAACCCTACCAACAACTGGTCGGCTTTTTGGCTCAAATTAGTCTCTTTTTCTTTTTGGTCTCTAGTAGCTTCTGATTTATTAGTACAATGTCATTTAGCCTGACTCAAATTCTTTTTTGATTAATTCAAAGATGAACCAGGATCATAACACAAGAGATAATCGTCTTCTAGAATCACTCTTTCTTTTGCCAAATTGGAAACTTCAAGATTTTCCAAATGAGCAAAGCGAATAGAATTTGGAAAGATGCCTATCTTCATGATATCTTTGCCTTTTTTTTGGGGTGGATCTATTTGGAACCTCCATCCAAGGACTGTAATGGTTATCTTTTTTGACATCGATTGTGATGGACTCTTTTCCGGTGGTTATCGACATTCCACTAGTTGCGTGTTGAGTTTTAGTGTCAATAGATTTTGAGAGATGGGTGGGTGTTTGGAAAGGACATCCATCAATTCGAAGGCCATGGCGACCCTCGAAAAAAAAATAGTGTAGAACCCTTCATACTTAATTTGAATTCGATCTCCATTAACAAACATTTCTCCCTTTAAGGGTTTTTGAAGATCAACCATCTTCTCGCTGTTTTTGTGGTAGCGTTTTTTATATGGATCGGTTTACTAATTCCTACATTTATAGAAAAGAGGAGATTTGTATCATACATGTTATGGTGAAGGCCTGAAATTCTAACCCAAGTAGCAGTAGTATTAATAATGCCTTGCATAGGCTTAAAACTAATTAAGCTCCCACTTTTCCTACGTGAGACAATGACCAAAGATCATCCACGATCCTCCAGTTAGGACTTTCTCAAACTCTTCTTCTAGTGAAAAGCGAACCATAAAATAGTTGTTTGGAACATAAGGAGGTTCATTTCTCCTTTAGGGCTCCATATTTGCTATAGATGTTGATCCATGACGGGATGTGTGATCATTCGACCCAAGAGTTTTACGACCACTGTCCTCTGCCAATTTGGCACTAGCGAAGCAAGGATGTCATTGTGCACCATCACCCATGGTGAGCCTTCCTCAGTAACAGGGAAATCGATATTGATCTTACCCGTTGCAAGAAGATCAACCCTACAACTAGAGTTTTGATGAATAACATCTTGAGCAAAAAGTTGATCTTTCTAGGATTTTTTAGGGTCTGGGTTTTTTTTATGTGGGATTTCATCGATATCAATTGTCTCCATGGGATCATCATGGGTGGTGGAATTAGGAGCACCAATGGGTATCACTGGCAAGTTTTGATCATACACAGCGAAAGTTGGGGAAGAGAGAGAAGAGAGCAATTTGGAAATGATTATTTAACTCATAAACAGAATTATAGGATTTTTTTATATATATTTTAGGGATTGAGTTCAAGTAAATAGGGGTTTTACAGTAAATATGGAGGAGAAATAAAGAGCCTTGGATATTAGAAGATCAACGATGTTGTTTTAATCAGTTTTATCATTTTAAATTAAAAAGAGAAAATGAAAAGTATGATTCGGTAACTAACGTAGATTATGGGATAAATGTTTTATTATTGTGTGAGAAGTTGTTCACCGAAACGTCAAAAGCCATAAAACACTTTCATCGTCCTATTTATACCCAAAGACGACGATAGAGAGCAATTGTTCAATGAAAGTAGGTCGGTAAGTCGTCATCTTCTTGAACGATTTCTTTTCCTTTTCCTTTTCCTTTTCCTTTTTCTTTATCGAGCGTCTTCATTCTTTTCCCCTTACAAAAGTCGTCGGACAGTAGGAACTACCAGTGAAACTAGCCTCATAGGTTGCGTTCGTTACTCGCCAGTAGCCCAGATCACCGGAATCGTGTTTTCGATAAGTTCATCGTTCGTTCCACCGGAAAAAATTCATTTTGATGGAACAAGAGAACACTAGTTGTTGTTCTTTTACAAGTGAATATTGTTCATTATGATATACAAAATCCATGCCAATCTAGGGTTTATATGGAATATCAAGAGAAAACTAGTTATTGTTTTGTTACAAGTGAATATTGTTCATTATGATATACAAAATTGTTCATGCAAATCTAGGGTTGATATGAAATATAGGGTTTCATAGTATTTCAAACTGAAGACGCCAACTTGTATAACATGAACACATACTATATTCTAAGACGCCAAATTTTACTATTGTTTAAGAATGAACACAAAATCACGGTTGAATAATTCATTAATCAACACCTACTATTACATGAACACTTAGTAATTATGTGATCATATTACACGTCATATAGAATTGAGTGAACAATAAAAAAATCAAAGAATTGAATGAACAATTGTAAATAAAGGATGAGCAACTCCATAGTAATAAATGAACAATTCAATTTGAATGCATGGATAGTAAAAATAATAAATTAGCTCTATGTATGAAGTTTTTTTAATGAACAATTTATTTATTCTATTGAACAACTCTATATTAATTGATGAACAATAACTCAACCCTAATGTATGAACAATGAACATATTAGATTTATCTATGAAGATTTTCTATAGAACTATTTATTTATTCTATTGAACAACTCTATATTAGTTGATGAACAATAACTCAACCCTAATGTATGAACATTGAACAAATTAGATCTATGTACAAGGATTTTTTAATGAACAATTTATTTATTCTATTGAACAACTCTATATTAATTTATTTCTTCGTTTGATTCAATCATCTTGTTCGTCAATGGCTTTTGGTAAGTAGAGAAACTGACTACTACTCAAAGTCTAAAATGAACAATATCATATCTCTTTTCAAATTTACAACAACCCTTATCCCTACAATTACACAATTGCATTTTTGTTTTTCTTTTAAATCTTTAATCTTATTAAATCAACACAATTGATCTTCTAATATCAAAGACTCCTTATTTCTCCTCCCTATTTACTGTAAATTCCTATTTACTTGATTTCAACCCTATATTGAGGGGGGCTCCGGTGTTTACTCTTCATTAGGGTATAAAATGAGAACATATAGGAGCCATTGGATTATTGCTTTGGACGGTGCAGATTAGAACTAGCTGGTTCAGTGGAAAAATAAAAATAAAAGAGACTATTCATTTTTAGTGGCACGTACGGAGTGTAAATTCACTAAAAATTAAAAGGCAAGACAAAAATACCCTTTACCCTTATACTCCAAACTCACAGCCCACAAATGTCGCAATTGCTCGCTTCTTCATCTAGTTCAAACTTGATTTTTGATGTGATTTAGTTGCCAAATCAGAGATTTTACTTGATAAATTTCGGAATGGTTAAGCATTTCGAACGAATCCAAACTTTTTTTTTAAATTTTCGTCCTTCAATTTTAGGGTTGTAGAACAATTGGGAAAGGTGAAGTACTCATTAATGGGGGAAAGGTGATGTGACCCCGACCCTAACGGCTAGCCAAGAGGAGGAGTCCATGTCCGTTCGCTCTAACGGACCCATCACTCGAGCCAAGACCCGCGCCATCTCGAGCCACGATATCCATAGTCACGCGCACCATCGCCAGCCTTGGCGCTCCCACAGTTGCGCCCCTCTTCGCATTCCTTTCCGTGTCAGCGCCATGCCACCCTACGGTGTCGAAGCCTCACCCCACGGTACCGAGGACCTCGCCTCAGGTCACCTTGCCATGTCCGCGTTGGGCTAACCCGGAGTCGCAAAATGAGGTTCTCGTGTGCCGCTCCAAGGCTGTGCCATGCCTCTTTTAGCGTGCCACGACACACCTTGCGCGCGCACGCTGGTGCGCCGACAACCTTGTCGCACTGTCCCAGCCCATGTCACGCCCATGTCGCGATACTCACGACATGGCCACCGTGACCTCTATCTTTTATTGCCCCTTTTAGTACTATTTGCTTAATAAGGTATTTCTATGTCTGGCATGGTATTTTCGGGCTTGGGCTTGATGTTGGGCGGCTTGCATGCGCCACCCTAATCATCCCTACACCTCCTAGGGTTTTGTGTTAGGTTTTCTAGGAGCTCCTCTATATAAAGGAGCCTCCTCTTTTGTTTTTGGCACGATTGATTGAATAATAACGAAACTCTATCAAGATTGCTCCAGAAATTATACCTTTAGACGTTATTATTCTTATTCTCCCCTCAAAATCTTATCGTCTAGTTCACTCTAGATGCCCTTCTCATCATTTCACTTCTCTTCTCATCTCAAAGTCTAGGCGCTTGCCTCACCTATCTGTTCCTTTGGTGTACGAGACCCACTACGAGTCCAAGAAAAAGATCCAACTTGTGAGTCTGAGATCGGGTTCACATCAACTGACATCAGAGCCATCAGACTGCGTAAGTCTTACTACACCCTTTTATCCTTTGTTTGCATGATTTTTTTTTCTTTTCCCATCAATTTTTCATTATCTTTCACCATCTCTACCATCACTCATTAGTTCCATCGTTTTTTTCTTCGAAAAAATACAAAAAAATCACAAAAAAAATCGCTAAAACCCTTCGACTTGCACTTGTTGCGGTCGTATTGCTTCAATTTTATGAGTTTTGCATGCTAAAGAGTCATTCCTTGTTCAAGTATATCGTTTTTTATGTGTGTCGAGCAAATCCCTTTTGTTATTCGTGTTCTTGGTTGGAAGAGGATCAAAATCCATTCCGTCTTGGTTGATCTTACAAGGCAAGAGAATAAAATTCATTCCTTGTTTTTTCGGCCGAGATTTACCAAGTTTTTTTTTTCCTTTTTGGTTAAGATCTTGGAGGATAAAATCCACAAGTATCTTTTATTTTTGGTCGAAAATATATATATATATATATATATATATATATATATATAAAAGAAAGATTGTGTGGCGACACAGAAGCCAAAATGAGACAAATGTTTCTATATTTAAGAAGATTGCTTTCAACCCCTTTACTCTCATATCTTTCCATATTGTTTCTACTTAATTTGCATATCTTCCTAATTGATTGCATATCTTTTAGTTAATCTTATTTTCTTGACATAATCTCTCCTTCCCTTCTAAGGATGAGATCCTATCTTCATTCTTTCCTTCTTCTCTCTTATTCTCACGTGGCCAAGGCTTGCACCCTAAGCCGCCGGAATTAGTTCGAGTGGAGTTGTTAAAAAACTCCATAGATAGAGTTGAATAAATCCTGACCATTAAATACAAATTGAACGGTTGAGATTTGATTTTTTCTCTCTTCATATCAAGTTATTATTTTTTCTTTTTTCTTTTTTTTTCCGACGGGTTCACCAATTTCCTATAGGGTTTTAGTAACTTTACCCATAGAGTTTCTCACAAACTCCATGGGAACAGGACCGTAAGCCGCCACCCTTCTTCTGTATTCTTTTGTTTTGGTGTGCTTGGTTGTTTCTTGTTGCTTTGCACCTTGCTTGTTTTTTGTCGAGACCTTAGCCTCCCTAACCCTCTAAAGCCTCTTGTTCGTGCAACAAAGAGTACTTGGGTCGGTGAGTACTACAAAGTCTCGGCTTCTTTTGCTTGGTTTTTGTGTTGTAACTTTTTACTCTTCCATGTCTATGGTTGAAATAGGTGACGGTAGCAACATGGCATCGGAAGATGGGAACAACACACACCAACAACCCGATGTCGTTACGCCACCGGCGCAACAACCGGGCCTTCTACCGATGCCCGACGTGACTACGCCCGGGTTTGTGCCACCTGCTGGTGGTCTAAATTTAGAGGCGTGCTTTGCCTCAATGGAGCGCATGTTCGCACAACTAATGGACCAACATACGACCTTAATGTCCATTCACACAAAGCATACGCAACCCCCGAATCCGAGCGTGCAACCGCAAAACGTTTCAGTTTCGAGGGCTTCGGCGCAAGAGAAGGTGAAGGGTCCGATGGTTGAGTCTTCTTCTCAACATGTTATCCAATGTTTGGAGTCCATGAAGGAGAATAGGCCGACCAACCAAGAAGAAGGCGTACAGGTGGTCCATGACATCAACTCCGATGAGGACTATGACTCGGGGGAGTGGCGACGTCAACAAACCAAAAAAGAAGAAATCTAAGACCCCAACGCCTAAAAAGAAGAAGAACAAGGGCCAAGATGACTTCGATGTCAATGATTATTGGGGTCATCAAAGTCTGACTAGTCCGTACTCGGATTTTGAGGGCTCCATAACAAAGTACGATGAGCATTCCAAGGACGATTTTGAGCACCCTCCCCGGTCTATGATTCAGAGGAGTGGCTAGATAGGGACCGGGATTGGATCCCGCCGCCCAAGAACCCCAAGAACCACACGGAATATGATCGCCTAGAATGTCGTGACAACCGTGAACGACCTCAGCACGACGGGGATCAACGTGACCGAAACCGGGACCAAGAGGATCGACGATGCCCTAGGCGCGATGGAGGCGATGAGCCGAGCGATGATGATGGCGGTCATGGTCGAGGACCACCCTGAGATCGGTGCTGCAACTGAACCCCTCCTCCCCGTGCCAACCGGCCGCCAATGATGAACGTCCCGCGCATGTATCACGCCGGAACATTAAGGTAAAATTTGAACCGTTTTATGACAACTATAATCCTGATGAATTTATTTCTTGGTTGCAGGGAACAGAACATGTCCTCAAACATTGCCACTATGAGGAGCATGAGAAAGTGGAGGTGGTGACGCTTCACTTCTATGGGACCGCTTGTATGTGGTGGAATCGGTTCGAAGTCGATCGGGCCCGAAAGGGCAAGGCCACCATTATGAAGTAACACCAATTGGTGTTCATAATGAAGCGGAAGTACATCCCCACGGACTATAAGGAGTCCGTATAATGATTCAAGACGCTCGTCAAGGGTCCACGACCCCGGAAGAGTTCTTTGCTTACTTGGAGGATTTATTCTTCAAGGCGGGCATTAGTGCTTCACCGGGGGCTTTGCGGTCACGCTTTGTAGCGGGAATCCATCAATGGATCCGATACATGCTTGTTGTCTTGCCTATTAAGGACCTTGGCAAGCTCATATACACGGCCATGGAGCTCTACTCCATATTTAAGAGGCCGAAATCCACCTTCTTCTTCTCCCTCCTTGTCAAAACCTAAGGTAGGAACCCACGGAAGCGATGTCAAGACCCCCTCGGGTGGGCAAAACTATGAGAGGACAACCCCTACCCCACAAACTAGAACTCGCGACATCGAATGCTATCAATGTGGTGGGTGTGGCCACCTTAAACGTGATTGCCCCAACACGAAGAGGGTTCTCTTTTCGGCTCAATCGAAGGTGTATGAGAGCGTCAACGAGGCTGAGTCCGAGGAGGAGGAGGCCATGGTCGAAGACGGTGCCTTTTGTGCACCCTCGGACACCGCCACCGACGCATCCAAGTTGTTGCTCGTTACTCGACGAGCTTTGAGTGTCAAGGAGGCTTTGAAAACCGATGAACAAGAGAACATCTTTCGCACCCATTGTTTGGTTCAAAATGTCTCCTTGAGCGTGATAGTAGATTCAGGTAGTTGTAGCAACTTCTTGTCAAGGAAAGTTGTCGATCACTTCGAATTGCCAACATCGTATCACCCGGCGTCTTACAAGCTCGCTTGGATCTCCAATAAAGGTGATTATTGGATCACAAAACGGGTACAACTCTCCTTCTCTATTGGCTTTTACTCGTATTCTATTCTTTTTTATGTCACTGACATTGACGCCACACATCTTCTTCTTGGTCGTCCATGGTAGTTTGACCGTCACATGCTTCACGATGGTCGATTGAACACTTATGTGTTCAACTACCATGGTAAGTGCGTGACCATCTTACCTATGTCGCCTAGTGAAGCTTTGCAGGATGAGGCCGAAAGGCAATAGGCTAAGGTTAGAGGACACTAAGGGCGCTCCTGGAGTGGGTGATGTTTCCAGCGGCGTTTTTGGTCATTTTGGATAAGATTCTGCCCAACAACATGATTGGAACAAGGAGAGCACAACAAAAGAGCCACGAACGCCGAAGGACACCACAACAGCGCGCCAGAACCGGCGAAATCGAGCCCAGGCTCAAACCAGACCAGTTTCAGCGGCGTTCCTGGCCCCAATGCACACCAATTTAAGGGAGTTATAGGCCTGCAAAGTGGCACCCCTAGATCATCTCGGATTGTTAAGGACGTCGAGCCTTCGTTGCTTGTCACGTGTGCCGAGCGCTTAATGCTATGTCGGCACCAAGACGTCATCAAAACTATTGAGGAGAGTACTTCTTGCTTTTTGCTTTGTCCTTTGATTAATAATAATGTCAAGAAAGAGTGTGTACTTTCCCCTTCTATCTCCTCTCTTTTATAGGAGTTCTCGGATATCATGCCTACTGAGCTTCCCGATGGGCTCCCACCTATTCGGGGAATTGAGCACCACATTGATTTGGTTCCCGGTGCTTCATTGCCAAACCGGGCCACTTATAGGGAGTCTCTAAAGGAGACTCAAGAGCTTCAACGCCAAGTCCAATCTTTGTTGGACAAGGGGTTTGTTCGCGAGTCCCTTAGCCCGTGCGCGGTCCCGGTTATCCTAGTGCCGAAGAAGGACTATCTTGGCGGATGTCCATGGATTGCCACGCTATCAACCAAATTACCGAGAAGTACCGTCATCCCATTCCCCGCTTGGACGACATGCTAGACGAGGTGCATGGTGTTGTGCTGTTTTCGAAGATTGATTTGAGGAGAGACTACCATCAAATTCGGATGCAAGAAGGGGATGAGTGGAAGACAACGTTTAAGGACGTTTAAGGACATGCTAGACGAGGTGCATGGTGTTGTGCCCTTTGGCCTCACTAACGCTCCTTCTACTTACATGCGTTTAATGAACATTATACTTAGGAAGTGTTTAGGACGTTTTTTCGTCGTGTATTTTGACGACATTTTGGTTTCTCATACTTTCGACTCTCACGCGGGGCACCTTAGGTAGGTGTTAGATTGCCTCCGCGAACACTCTTTGTATGTAAATTTTAAAATGTGTGTGTTTTGCTCGGATACGACGAATTTTCTTGGCTTTGTCGTATCCAAGGATCGCCTACGAGTGGATTTTGACAAAATCCAAACCATCCGTAAGTGGCCAACTCCCAGGACCCCCACTATAGTTCGTTTCTTTTTGGGGCTCGCCGGGCCACTACATAATTTGACCAAGAAGGTAACCACAATAAAGTGGTTGCCGCATCCTGAGGCTGCCTTTGAGGCCTTAAAAGATGCTTTGTATCGAGCCCTGGTCCAGCAATTGCCGGACATCTTAAAGTGCTTCGAGATCGAGTACGACGCTTCTGATTATGGTATTGGCTGCATACTCCTTCAAGAGCAAAAGCCGATCGCTTACTTTAGGGAAAATCTAACTAGGGCTACCTTAAATTATCCGACCTATGATTAAGAGATCTACACTCTTATTAGGGTCCTTAAGACGTAGCAACATTATCTCTGGCCAAGCGAGTTCGTAATTCATACAGATCACGCAGACTTGGCTTATCTTAAGAGTCAAACGACTCTAAATAGGCGCCACGGACGCTGGGTCGAATTTATTGAGACGTTTCCTTACGTCATGGCTCACAAGAAGGGCAAAGAGAACATCTTCGCTGACGCCCTCTCTCACAGGTCTGTCCTTCTAACCCAGTTGCATTCTAAGCTACTCGGGTTCTCGATGATTAAAGAATTGTACGCCTTAGATCCGTTCTTTTCTTCAATCATCAAGGCACTCGAGCAAGCTCATATCCATGAGCCCTACTTCTTGGACGACGGGTATCTATACCGATTTGGGAAGCTTTGCATCCCGGACTCTTCGGTTGGGCACTTGTTGATAAAAGAAGCTCATGACGGCCGAGGCCACTTTGGTATAGCCAAAACATTGGCAGCGGTTCAGGAGCATTTCTTTTGGCAACACATGGCTAGTGATGTTAACAAGTATTGTCAGGGTTGTGTGTCGTGCCAAACGTCTAAATCTCGGTCACAACCACATGGGCTTTACACGCTCCTTCCGATTTTGGATTCCCCATGGGAGGATCTTTCCATGGATTTTATCACGGGCCTTCCCACGTCGAGGCTCGACAAAGACTCCATTTTTGTAGTCGTGGGCCAGTTTTCCAAAATGGCCCACTTCATCGCTTGCAAAGGGACCAATAACGCGGTGGAAATCGCGAATTTGTTCTTCGGGCATGTGGTGAAGTTACATGGTATCCCTAAAAGTATCATTAGTGATAGGGACACCAAGTTTTGCAGCCACTTTTGGACATGTGGTGAAGTTACATGCTTTGGGGGAAGTTAGGGACACGACTCCTGTCTTCTACTGCTTACCACCCTTAGACCGATGGTCAGACTGAGGTGACCAATAGGACCTTGGGCACCCTCCTTAGGACGATGATCAAGGCTAACCCACGCCAATGGGAGGACTTACTTTGCCATGTTGAGATTTCTTATAATAGGTCATATCACTTGGCGACGAAGATGACCCCATTTGAGGTTGTCTACGGGCGTAACCCATATACGCACATGGACTTGGTGCCACGGGCCTTCACGACCAGTGAGCATGTCGACGCGGCCAACCGTGCCGACCATGTGCGCCGCCTCCACGAGTGCACCAAGGCACAACTACTGAAACGCTCGGAGTAGTACGTCGCCCAACGCAACAAGGGGCGACGCCAATTGATTTTTGAGTCCGAGGATTGGTGTGGCTTCATCTTCGCAAGGATTGCTTCCCTGATTCTTGCAAGACGAAGCTTCACCCTATGGGAGACGACCACTTCAAGTTCTTACGGCGCATCAACTGCAACTCATACATCCTCAACCTCCTAGGTAAGTACCTCTTCCACGCTTCCTTCAATGTCTCAGATCTCTCTCCTTATGTGGATCCCGAGTATCATGACGAGGAAACGGGGACGTTTCCCACCCAACGGGAGGGTGATGTGACCCCAACCCTGACGGCTAGCCAGGATGAGGAATCCATGTCCGTGCGCTCCGACGGATCCATCACTCGAGCCAGGACCCGCGCCATAGCTCGAGTCACGACATCCATAGTCATGCGCACCATCGCCAGCCTTGATGCACCTTCAATCATGCCCCTCTTTGCATGCCTTTTCGTCGTCGGCGCCGCGCTACCCTACGGTGCTAAAGCCTCACCCCACGGTACCGAGGACCTCGCCTCGGGTCACCTTGCCATGTTTGCTTCGGGCCAGCCCGACGTCTCGACATGAGGTTCTCATGCACCGCACCAAGGTTGTACCACGCTGCTTTCAGCATCCCGTGACACACCTTTCGCGCGCATGCACTGCGCCAGCTGGCGCGCTGACAACCTTGTCGCGCCGCGCCTGCCCATGTCACGGCCTTGTCCCGACAATCACGACATGGCCACCACGACCTCTATCTTTTATTGCCCTTTTTAGTACTATTTTCTTTCTATACATTTCTTAATAAGGTATTTCTATGTTTGGCATGGTATTTTCGGGATTGGGCTTGATGTTGGGCCGCTTGCATGCGCCACCCTAATCACCCCCACACCTCCTAGGGTTTTGTGATAGGTTTTCTAGGAGTTCCTCTATATAAAGGAGCCTCCTCTTTTGTTTTTGACGTGCTTGATTGAATAATAACGAATCTCTATCGGGATTGCTCCATTAATTATCCCTTTAGGCGTCATTGTTCTTATTCTCCTCTCAAATTCTTCTCATCTAGTTCATCCTAGACACCCTTCTCGCATTTCACTTCTCTTCTCATCTCAAAGTCTAGGTGTTTGCCTCACCTATCGATTCGTTTGGTGTACGAGACCCACTACAAGTTTAAGACAAAGATCCAACTCGTGAATCCGAGATCGGGTTCACATCAAAAAGTCAGTTCAGTATCCACATATTATGATATTTGAGATTGCTTAATGGAGACAATTTGTGAATGAAGATGATCTGATTGTGGATTGTATATGAGATCTATGGGAGAAGAGGAAATTGAGGGGGTTTGTGGTATTTAAGCTGATGGAGAGGTTCAATAGAGTTGATTGGGAGAGATTCATTAAAGTGGGAATGTGTTGTCCATTCTCTTTGGTAGACATCTTTGATTTTCTTGGTTTAGATTCTATTTTCTAGTTTTTACATTATTTCACTGTTATACTTTTCAATCTTTAATTTGCAAGCATATGTGTTTGGTTCAGAAATTGCTTGATTTATGTATTTCATTAATATATTATTCACAAAGTCTAACATACTCTAGTTTGTATTTACTGATAACGATTTGACTCTGTTATATTTGACATTCACGCTAGTTATTAGTTTTTCTCTATTATTATCCTTTTATATAGAGTTCTTTTCCACTCATCAATACACTACAAATAAAATAATGATCATCAAACATGGCCTTAGCATCACCTTGAATTTAAACCTAGGTCCAATTAGTATCTAGATGCAAAAATTGGCATGCACTCATGAATTGTTTTATCTATGTATTGTTCATCCTCTATTATGTATAAATAATGGGTTATCCTTTTCTAAGGGCCATGATAATGAAGTGAAAAGTGTGTCTTGGAACGCATGTAGCAGAGATAAGTAAGTTTGGATCTGAGAAGTTGAACCAGGGAACAAGTTTGATTGTGTTTCTGTGCTGCAAGGTCATACACATGTGAGTTTTGTGTTTGTGTTTGGGTAGCCTATTAGCTCAAATGGTAGAGCAATGTGCAAGTGCACATAGATGTGAGTTTAAATCCCACATAGGCTAATTTCTTATACGTTAAATGTCTTTTGGTTCATATCAGTTGTTAGTTTGGTTCATATTTTTTCAAGGTAAGGTTCATAATATTTCTTTTTATGGTTCGTAACATTTTGTTTCATGCCATTTGGCCTCTAACTATTGTTCTTTTGGTTAATGTCTATGTAATCATAGGTTCATCAAAGTTCACCTTATGGTTCATGTATTTTCATTCATAATAACTATTATTTTATTTCATGTCTTTTGGTTAATGACATTTTTCCTTCGATCATATTATTGTAAGCATAGATTCATAATAATTCCTCCTACAGTTCATGTATTTTAGTTCATAATAGTTGTTATTTTTTGGTTTATGTCTTTTGTAGATAACAATTATGTCCTCTAGTTCATATTAGTTGTTCTATTGGTTCATACATTTATACGATTAGGTTCATAGCAATTATCAATAAAGTTCATGAAATTTAATGCACAATAATTTCCATTTGTGTCATGTATTCAAGTCCATAAGATGTATTAGTACATGAAAGTTGTTCTATGTTTCTTTTTTTGAAGCCACTATTTAAATAACATGTTTAGTCTTGATATTGAGATGTTTTGTTCATAAAAAGATGTTTTATGTACTAAGGTTCATTTGGTTCATGCTTTTGTATGGTGAAGTTCATACAAATTATCAACAAGGTTCATAACGTACAATTCCTCTTACGCTTCATGTATTGTATCAATTGCGTTATTTTGCTCTTATAGCCTATGTAGGATTCTAACCTACACATGTGCAATGAACACATTGCTCTTCCATTTGAGCTAATAGGCTTAAAAGGAATTTTTCACAAATGCCACACAAATGAAGAACCATAATAAGGTAAAAGAAGCTTCCAAAAATCAATTGAGTTTGATTCACAAAGTAACAATTGTGATTTTAGTATATGAACTATAATTATGTTGCACAAAAGCAAAGAAAATAATTAAAAGCATTAGAATTTTTTTTATCACCCCTAGAAAATAGGCACAACTTCATCAATGAATAAAACTTTAAAATATTCTAATTAATTTTGAACTCTATTGGCCTACAAATTCATGAAAAAAAATCACACCTTGAAGTAATAAAAGAAGTGAATATTAACAAGTTCTTGGAGCAATGGATGTAAAACCTGTTTGTTTCAGCATCCAATAATTTTATGTGAAATGCAAAGATTATTTAATTGGTTCACAAAGATTATCATTGTGGTTCATAACATTACATGGTAAGGTTCATTGAAAATTTTAATGCGGCTCGTGTAAATTAATGCACTAGATGTGGTAAGGCATTTTTATCAAACACTTGGTGGGCAATCAAACAAGCTTACAAAATCAACCTCTATTTTCAATTGAATCCTTCAAATTGCAATGCAAAAAACATACACAAATCTTTATTTTGCAATCTCCATGAATTTTATGGTTCTCTTCACCAAAATCCATGAACAAAGATGAAAGTTCATAATTAAACCCATGAAAATCCACAAACAAAGATTGAAAACCTAAATCAACGAAAACCTTACCTAAATCCATTAATAAGGAAGGGATTGAAGGCGAATTTGCTTGAGAGGAAGATAGATTACAATACCATGAAGTACTCGCTTGAAGGAAGAGATTGGTTGCAAAAAGAGAAGACATTTGAAATCTCAAATTAAACGAAGTAACGATCGGCTGAATCTTGAAATTGAAAAGAAAGGACATAAAATGACGATTATGCCTCTCAATATCCAAAACATATATCAGATGCGTGCCCTCCTTTATATTACATCTAGACTATTAATCTAATAAAATCAAAGGTTGAGAATTGATCTCATTTTATAGGTTAAGGGATAATCTCATTTTTGTAGGTAATAAGGGAAGTCTATAACCCGGTTTTATTCATAACATGGGAAATATTACATAGTAGAACTAATCGATCATGTCCATCTCACATATCTTAGGCAATTAATTAGGAGGATCATTAAACAGAATAAAGTCTCCAATTATCTCCCTTCTTGTTCTAGCGAACCAGTCAGTTGCTTTGTTGGCACTTCTGTTGATTAGCTTAAGCTAAACCATCCAATCTACAACAGTGATGAGCTCTTTGCATTTGTTGATCACTGCATAGGATTCATTTCCTGGGCCCGCCACGTTATTGATGTAGCGCACCACATCCATGGCATCAACATCAACCTGCAAGTTTTGAATTCCCAACTCCTTAGCAATCTGCAATCCTTGCATCACACCAATCAATTCAGCTCTGAAAGCAGAGCTCCCTCTCACAGTAATGGCATATGCACGAATATATCCTCCGTCATTATCTCTCAAAATACCACCAGCATAGACTTTATGTTCTCCAGGTCTATACGAACCATATGAGTTCAGCTTCACCCAGTGTAGAGGAGGTTTCCTCCAAAGTGGGTCAGGTTTAGCAGCAGCACTTGTCAGCTCAATTTTTTCCTCCACCTTGCTTTTAGTTTTCAAGTACTCCCTAGTACGCAATTGTATGAATTCATGCTTTTCAGTTGAAATTTGTTGAGCATCCCGGAATATTCTTGTATTTCTCCACCTCCAAAGCTACCAAACACATGTATCAAAGAGAGAGTTCCAATTTCCTGGTTGCTGCATCTATATTTTTGTCATAGTATAATTTCAAACAAACCTATTTATTGATACCATGTACGGTTAGGTCATTAACTTCTCTTCAATTCATTCGCGTGTCGTGAAAATGGAGAAGGAATTGCGCAGTTGTATACATCAAATAAAGAAAGGATAAGAGATAGTAAGAGATAAGAGGGTTCACATGGGATGCTTCTCTAGCATTAATACATGAATTTTCTTCATTTTACTTACAAGTTACAACCAATATAAAATTTGGGTTCAAGAGAAACAATCCGTTGGTTTACACATAAATTAATAATTTTATGATTCTACTCGACAATTTTATAATTCTAGTCATATCCAGGGCCGGCTATTTGGGGCGGCGAGGAGGGACGGTCGTCATGGACCCCTAAAATATAGAGACCCCCAACAAAAAAATTACTACTAGTAAAAATGGGCTTATTAATTTTAAAAAAGCCCATTATTGATTAAAAAAGGCTATAATTTATTATCTAATATAAAAAATAAATAAAAGTTGTATAGAAAAGTCCATTTACTTGATGGGCTAAAAAAAGGTCCATTTATTAGTTAATTCAAGGTGCCCTAAATTTTGTTTCGCCCTAAGACCTCTGGAATAATTAAGACGGGCCTGGTCATATCTATAATTAATAATTATTAACCAGCTTGATTTCTCGGTTATGTCTTACCAGTCGCACATCCAAAAGCCCCTCATGATCGAGTATTAATAATTATTAATTACTTTCATAGAATAAGATATTTCCCATCAAACACAAACCAAACTTCACTGAAAGTATCAACCTGATTAGCTCAACTCCTTTCTTCCCAACTTCCAAACTGCTTTTGCATCTCTTAATTTCCTACCAGCCCTTGACTCATTCCCGTCAAACAAAATCCAAAACTACATCATTTTATTTTTCAAAATATATACTAACAACTTTAGGACTCATTTGGTATTAATGTGAAAATGAAATAGTTAAGGAAATGTATTCATTCTATTTTAGTTTATGCTTAATTTTATTCATCAAAATGATAACTATTATTATTCTTTTTTCATTTTTCATGCAAAATTGAAAATATTTTTTCAATCTATTTGACTAATTTTAACATGGGATAAATACATCACTCATTCTTCTATAACTATATTCCTTCTTCCTCTAGACTCAAGAAAAAAGATCAATAACATTCTTCAATATAATTTTATTTATTTTCGATTTTTTCCTTTTCATATTTTTATACCAAAAGGTCTTTAAAGTAAAAACAAAAATAGCTAATGAATAAAAAAATCAAATTGACCAATGGAAAAAATCAAAGACGCGGGAAGAAGATGAAGAAAAAATTCAATAACAACCCCAAAACGGCACAAGAGGAAGAAAAGAACGGAAAAATGGAAGAAACCCCCTCACAATCTCGTCAAACTAAACTTCGATGGTTCCAAACTTCACTCCAACCGAGCAACTTCGAGATTTGTAATACGAGATGATGAAGCACAAGTAATCGGAATAGGAATCAAGACACAAGGATCTACCTCAATTTTAAAAGCGGAAGCTCTTGCACTTAAAAGAAGGAATCAAGGAAGCTAAGAGAATGAGAATTACAAAACTCGAAATTGAAGGAGATAATCTCATAGTCATAAATGTCATTAACAATGCCGGAAATTATCTGTGGAAAATTGAATATGTGGGTAGGGCATTCAACGTTGCGGCCGATCGATAAAACACTAAGCTGGGCCACAACATCCCTATCAACCTCCTTATGGATAATTCAGAACTTCAGGTTCTCATCCGCAAGGATGCTCAAGGACGCACTCCTTAGAGGGTCTCCTAAACCTTACCTTATAAAAAAAGCTAATGAAGAAAGTAGTTATTTTTAGGTACATATATGGGATTTTGGTTCAAATAAAAAAAAAAACTCTTATCCTAAAACAAATGCATTTTTCCTAATTCGTAGTGCACTTTTCCTATTTCGGATTGCACTTTTTCGGATTTGTATTTTTCCTACTTTGTAATGTACTTTTCATACTTTTTGTAGTGCACCTTTTCAGATTCCACTTTTCGTATTTTGCAATGCACTTTTATATGAAAAGTGCACTACGAACTAGAAAAAGTATATTTAATATATTTTAAGTTTCAGGATAAGAGCTTATTCATTTGAACTAAACTCACTTATATAGAGGATACATTTCATATATTTTGGTTCGCTAGCTTAACTAGGAAATTGTAAATGGATTATTACTTTTTTTATTGGTAGAAATACATGGATTATTACTTAGTTCTCATCAAATGAGTGATTACAATTGTGGATCATCAATAGATTTGACACTTGCAAAGTTGTAATGCAACCTAAAACATGCACCTTGCTCCCATTCTTAAAACGCCCGATTCCCCACCTTTTCTCGTATATGATACAATACGGATAACAATATTTTTTTGGTAGAAATACGGATAACAATATTATACATGTAACAAATTACTTATTAAAAAGCAAACTTTGTTATTGTTTGTGGCGGATTTACAAATGACGAAACAGATGTGTTTTTAATTTATTTTTTTTTTACTGGCAATTGCAAGGGTTTTTTTTTTTTTGGAGCAAGCGTGATTATTCGAGGGCTTGTATGGATGTCCTGGCAACGAGTCGGAAGGAAGAGCAACGTATTATGTGGAATCAGCCTGCTTTTTTGTGGGTGAAGATTAATTCAGATGGGTCGGTTCGTCAAGATGGCACGACAACTGCGGGTGGAGTGATATGAGGCTGTGATGGTCGGTGACAGGTAGGATTTCTCCATTATATTGGTATGTGTACTGTTCCTATTAAAAAATTATGGGGTGCGCTTCAACCTTCAAGGTTTACGCTTGGCATGGGTTGTTTGTCTATTTCTTTATAAGCATGTTGATCGTTACCACATGTATTTATCCTGGTAGCTCATTGTCAAAGCTTGCTTAGAAGGAACCGGGTTGTCCAAATCCGTCATATTTATAGGGAAGCAAACTATGTGGATGATTTCCTTGCTTTTTTTTCGGTTTAGTTTAGGTTCTCATGTATTGATTGACCCACATTAGAGTGTATTTCTCTTCTTAATGCTAATGTTAAGGGTGGGACTATCCCCCGTTTGCTGACTAATTAGCTCATTTTTTCTTATTAATAGAGTACTATTTCTTTTTCAATCAAAAAAAAAATGAAAATTATTGCTTGTGGTAAAAAGCAAGTGATCACTACACCTAAAACATTAGGCTAGTGTGTAGTAAAGCAAGATAAAGTGTTGGTTTAGCTTAGAAGGTTTTCCTTCCTACTACCTCAAACTACGAACTGTGGCATCATCAACATTTCCCCTAAATTATCTCATTTAAAGATAAGGCCCCCCATTCTTAGCTTGTACAAAAACCTCAACCCCACGTCTTTGAATTTCACGTCTCATTCTTCTTCTTCGAAGATATCGATCGATCGATCGATCAATGGAAACACAAACACAAACGCCACCAATGATCCTGCTCTTCTTGGCCGCCTTCCCAGCAATCTACCTCCTCTCTTACAACACTCTCTTCAAGAGGTGGCCGCCAAAGGTCCGGCCGGAAGCCGCCAGCTGCGCAATCTCCTTCTTGCACGGCACTCCCGCCTTCCTCCTCTCCTCCTTCTCCCTCCTCCACCACCACAACCACCACAGCTCCGCCAACACCGCCCTCCAAAACAGCCTCCTAGAGTTCAGCATCGCTTACTTCATCACCGACCTCATCAACTACCTCGTGTTCTACCCGAGCGACCTCGCCTTCGTGGGCCACCACCTCGCCACCCTCTTCGTGCTCTCCACCTGCCGATACCTCGTGGGCCACGGCGCCTCCGCCGTCCTCCTCCTGTTGGCGGTGGCGGAGTGCACCAGCGCCATCCAGAACACGTGGACCCTAGCTGCAGCCAGGAGGCTCGAAGACGGGCGCGCCGCCAAGGTGTACGAAGCCCTGCGCGTGCCGTTCTACACGGTGTATAGCGTGGCGAGGGGCGTGGTGGGCCCGGTGATTGTTTATAGGATGTGGGCGGAGTTGGGCGGAGACCAAGGGGCGATTCCAGGGTGGTTGTGGGGGTCGTGGATTGGGGTTGTGGTTATGGCCATCGCTGGGAGTTTGTTGTGGGTGGGGGCGCTTTGGGCGGAGTTCTTTAGGGAGAGGTCCAAGAGGATGCTGACCCACAATAAACACCTATGAATATGAATATGACCCCTTACTGGATTTGTCCTCGTATACGTTTTAATGTCCAATCTCTTTCATTTGTTACTAAATTAAGTACTACATATGTAATTAAGTGTTGTGTGATGATATATTTAATTATCATTATTGATCAACAATATTCTCTTTCCCTTATTTGTAGACTTGCTGATGTTGGTTTGGGTCACAAATATGTGTATATATGCTAGGCCCTGGGCCCATTACGATCAGTGAGAATTAATTGTCAAATCTGAAATTTTCCCAATTAATCTAGCTAAACTGGGTTTTAGAGTTAAGATTCAACAATGAAGTCTTATATGTTAAATGTATTTTCACTCAATGCATTAGGTTATCCAATCTTGACCAACATAGTAGCAGTGGTGCTCAAAAAGTATAGCGTGCAGAGTTTGAAAAATTGCATAGGAGTTGGTAAGCGGGTTGCTCCACATGGTTTCCGTGAATGTAAAATTTTTTTTTATGGAAGACTCATCTGTCAAATCCAGATACGCAACTTGGATCGAGTTGGACATAACCAATACGGAGCTCTGCCGAACCACTGGACAATTTGTAAAAATTTGTCTATAACAAAAGTTTTTACATAATGTATGTATATCGTACACACAACTGCCTCTTCTTTGCAAAACTTGCTGCACAATTTGGTACATTATCGTCTATCGATCACTAATCGGGCGATTTAGTTCGATCATATTCATAATGTATCAAGGACCTCGACAATTTGAGTTTTGCAGATGGGACAACTGCGTGTGTTGATCCATATCTCCCTAGAGCAAACCCTACAATATGCGTGCTCACACGGAACCAAAGTCGCGTTCTTACTCCTCCGACTGCACAGGTGGCACACCGCCTCTTCGTTCCCCCTTTCCCTTGAAACTCTCTTCACCTTCCTCGGCTGCTGCTCTGCCCGGTCCATCTCCTTCATCAGCGAAATCAACGGCTTTCCTCGGCTCGATCGATCATCCCCCACCGTTGGATCTCCGCATGAGAATCTCGCCACCGCCCTCCTCATCGAAACCATCCACTTGCGATATTTCCTGTCCCCGCTTCTCCCGAGTAGGCCCAACGCCTCGCCTACGGTTATTTGATTCCTTGGGCCTGGCTCGGAGTTGGGCTCGGATTGATATTGGGCCGGAGTCGTTTCATGGGTTACAAAGCCCAAATCCTCGGCTACCGTCAAGCTAATTGTTGGGCCTGAGTTTGCCTCGGTATCCGTCTCCCAGCCCAATATTGACGTGAAGTCGTAGCATGTTTGGAATCTCTTATTCTTCTTCTTCTTCTTGATACCGTCCTTTCCAGGGGTTTCACGCTCCTTCACCGCCGTCCTTTTGCCCTCATTGAATAGTAATATTCTACGTAATGCTACAATCAGGCAAAGGGGAAGAACTAGGGATATGGAAATCAGTTTCCAGTCGGGGAATGATTTTGTACCTAGAACAACGGTGTTTTCGATCGATCCTAACATTCTTTTTCCCCCTTCCAACAGCAATTCCAAACGAGATCAATCTTCCGACGCTAGGATTTGAGTTTGGGACGATCGGAAGAAGTTGAAATCGAATGGAAATTGCGTGGGATTGGGAGAGGGGGAAAAAATCCGAAGATGATTGGGGTGGTCATATATATATGACCACGCATAAGGGGGTAAAAGGAGGTCAATTTTCTGGTTCGTAATCCACATTTCTGAGGTGGAATGTTTGAGATTTTGGAATGCAGTTTTTGTAGTGCTGTTGTAATTTGGGAGGCTAGAAGATGGTTTGGGAAAAATGACAGGGTGTGCATTCCCCATTTTTCGGTTTCCTAACTTTGATTCATTTCCTGATAAAATAAATATGTTAAATCTGGCGGGAAGGTAAAGTCTTGATAGTAAACTTCTGATGACTCGTCCAATTGATGCTTGCGAAACTCGAACATGTACATAGTAACGAAGGATGATGATGGTTGACTGAACTTGCATTCTATTTACGAAGGTCCTCCATTTACAATTACATCTTTAGGCATGGTTTAGGTCACAACAATTGACCATGCTTGGGTTCTCTATCTTGAAGTTGAAAGGATTTGTTTTCTCAATCGAACAAGTTTGAGATGCAAAACTAGCGACCCAGTCAAAGGATTCATTTATAGAATGTGATGTTTTCTCCTCCTTTCACCCTGCAAAAATAAAAACAAAAGGACGGATTGAAAAGGGTGATACTTGCAAAAAAAAAAGAAAAGATATTACTACACATCATAGTAGTAATATAAAAACCATATCCATAATACGAATAAATATGTATTTTCCCACTGAGTTACCCTGTTATGTAGCCTCTGTGTGTGTCCGCGATAAGCAATGCTTTCATTAGATGAGCAAGGTTGGCCAGATAATCTAGCAATCAGCTTTTTTAGGTGGTTGTAAATGCTGCAACACATAATATGAGGTGCCTTACATCAAAGTAGCTCAATGAAATCAATGGCATATTAAGAAGGAAGTGTGTATTAGGCATACCTAAGCCGATGTCTGTTGCAGGCAATAAAGAATGCAACAAACCCATTTAAAATGCTTCTGACAGCGCGAAAAACCTAACGAAGGCAGAAACAAAAGGTCAAAATCTTGACAAAAGCTCTACATTGCGATTCTGCAGCTTTATTCACAGCAGAAGTAACACTGGTTAGAAAACAAACCTGAGAGAAAAGGTCATTCCAAAGTGAAAGCAAAATTGAAGGTTTATATGTGCTCACTGTTGCCTCAGTCACCGAAGCAGCCCTGAACACACCACTTGTGAATGCCCATATATACAGAAGCACTTCAAATACAATACTAGTGGAAATCGCCATAAGATTAACTAGTCCAAGCAATAACCGGATAGGAGCATACAGAATTTCCCTAATCATCCACAATATTGGAAATATCACCATGATTGCTGCAACACAGTTCATAGAGAGACATCATAACATTAGTCCATAACAAAGAGGGAATAACACTAACAATGCATTTGGATTACCCAAGATAATGCAGTATATTACACATTGAATTGCAATGAATCTTAAGATTTAGGATGTGTTTAGATTACCCAAGAAAATGCATTATCTTATGTAATCCAAACGTACTCTTAATGCATTACCTTGGGTAGTCCCAATGCACTCTAAAACAAATTACAGAGTAATACTAACCAGTGTTCCAAAAACATGATAAAACAAGCCCGATTGGGAAGAGTATAATCTTAAGAACATCTCCAACCAGATTCCAAGAAGAGCTCACAATGACCCAAATTACCGAAAACAAGCTTTCTGCTGCCTGAAAAGCCATGTTCCATAAAGGATGTAGAATTTGGGAAAGCTCAAGGAGAGGCCCCATCAATGGCTGAGCCAAAACCGAAAAGAATGATCTTATAGTGTGTGTTGTCATCAGAAATCGTTTAATAGCCTTCTGACAGTGATGCAAGAAAAGCATTGTACCCAAGTATTTGATTCTAGAAACCATCTCCCATGTTTCTATCCAATCAAAAAGTGGCCCCAACAAACGAGATGCGGTTGCCTTCAAAAGCGGGACATTCTTGTATAAATCATAGAATCCTATGACAACAGTGATGATTGACATGATGACGTATAAAGCTCTCACTAGAGGGCACATCCACGGGCGATATATATTGCAAAAAAGTGGGTAGGATTGGAGGAATATTACCCAAGATGGGAGCCCGGCTTCTAGAAGAGTAAGAAGCCGTAAATCTGACATGATAATGTCTCTGAACTTGAAGGGAAGATGTGGGTCGTTGAACCTAAACAAAATTAATACATCCTTGTAATCTGAAGCTTCAATACTATTTTCAGAATGTTCAAATGAGTTGACATCAGCAATGCATCCTGCAAGTTTTCTTCTTTTATAAGGCACATTTGGAGGAGGAGGTGTATGAAAGGAGTTAAAACTATTGTCCACAGTTGCAGGGTAAACACTAAAATTGTCTGTGCATTCATAAAGAGATTCGTTTTCAATAGGAACTTCATGAGAACAGATGTTTTTCTCATCTTCAGTCATGCTAGTTACATCATGGGATACCTCAACTGCAACAGTTAACAGCATAATAGCAAAGAAAGTATCAGTGACAAACAGCAAATGTATTAAGTAATATAAAACAGCATAATAAAATATAAATTGACTAACCTAATGTAGAAAGCAGATACTCTCTCAATTTATTCTGCTCCTGAACTGTTCCCGAGAACCATGATGACATAGATCCTGCAGCATGTACAATGCTGTCGAATTCCCACCGTCTCATGTATTTAGTTTCTATTGCCATTGAAGTATCTGTCTGTGCTGCACATATCCAATGCGGTATAAGGCTGATGTGGTATCCTTATTATATTGTATAAGCTATTATATTTAGATTCAAAGAAAAATTAACCTGAAGTTCATTCAAGTAGTTTATGCCACGAACATTGTCCCATGAAACTTCAAATATGATCAGACCGAACAACGTTTGATGCAATTCATCGTTTAATTGTAAAGAGTATTTAAGTTTCTTCATCGGTAGCAAGGCCCTACTCTCAGACAATGTTGCAGAGTTGATAAGAGAAAACCATTTATCAGTGATCTTAGATATTTTTTCACTGCTTTCTGAGTCATTTTTTGGCTCTGGCTTCTCTTTTCGCTTCTTCTTCCCCTTCTGAGATCTAGAGTTGGCAAAAGGTGACAACCTTGACTGTATATAAAATATAATTGAAGTTTGATGGATCAAAAAAAGCAGAATCAAATGTAGAAGTAAAATAAAAATAAATAAAATATGAGCTGGGCCACCTTTGTAACCATCAATTGCCACAAGTGTGCAGGCCGTGATATGAGTCCTTCCAGCCATGGTCGATTATCGACCAAAATGTAAAATTTGTTACTTTCAGATGCCAGAAAAATGCTCAAATGTGAAAGATAAGACTGCAAGTCCCTGTGGTTGGACAAAATAAAACTGTATCAGTAAATGTTTTTTGCTAGTGGATTGAAAAGAAACTGGTGTCTTACTGTTAAGAAGACAAATTCAGAACATATAGTCGCCAGTTGCCACAAGCTCTCAACATTATTTTGTGGGGGAAAACATTAAATAATATGTCTTCATTTCTTTTCTTTTTTCCCATAAAAAGCATCAGGTGAGGGAGGACAGAGAATAAAACCATGTACCACATGGGATTCGGAACCCTAAATTTAGAAAATACTGATAACAGTATAAACTAGTGCACCTTTTTTTTCTCCTTATTCACTACGGAGTAATAAAATATGAATGCCTCATGATTCCAAATTTCTAAGGGTATAAAGCCCTCAATTCAATAATTTAGGTAGTGCATCATGAAACCAAAAAAATCCACAAAATCAGCTTCAATTGACGAACCCTCCAATAATGGCCTAATTTTTAAAAAAAGGGGAAAAAATTACAATGTGACAGATAGACATAGGGAAAAAGCCAAGAACATGATAATATGCCCAATCAAAGAGATAAGCATGATTGCAATAGAAGAAAAATTACCCAATTTGCAGGTTATGCAAGGGAAATACCCAGCGGTCATGGTCACCATTCTCCATCAAGATCAGAGCAGTTCTCTGCCTCTAACCACCAAATTATCGACCAATTGAAGATCATATGCTGCACATACCAAAGCTACTAAAATAACAAGTAGAACTAAAATGGAACTAAACAAAAAATGATGCAGAAAATAATCGAATTCAGTTTAAGAGCAAGATGGAGAGAGAAGTTAAACCTGAGAAGTAAAAGCAATTTCCGCATAACTTCATATCACAATCCAGATTCGGCGGATGGAGAAAATCAAGCATTCAATGGAGAAGGAGAAGGAGAAGATAAATGCAGGGTAAGAGCAACGAAGAAGCAACCTAGCGTGACACGTAGATCGATAAACCAAAAATTCTGGCCGTAATTATTACTCGAAGAATTTGATTAATCTTTTAAATTGAATGTTTGAAATCGAAAAGAATGCTAGAGGCTAGAGGCTAGAGCAGAACCGACTTAAATTCTTTCTGCGGGCGTGATCTGGTGGCGCTACAAAGTGGGCACAGCTCAATACCATCTACTCTATATCTCCTATCACATTAAATGCACTAGAAAAAAGTAAAGAGAGAAGGTGCAGAACACACAAAATTGTATAATTGATTGGAGAGAGAGGAGTTTGACGGAGAAGGAAGGAGGAGGAGGGAGGCCGATCACTTCAAATACACGTTTTGGGTCGCCGATTTCCGACGAGAGAGAATGCGAAAATGGAGGATTAGGAAAACGGGTAAAAGAATGGAGTCAGTTACCTTTGCAGAGTTGCAGAGAGTCGAGAGTCATTTGGGTGGGGGCTTGTTTGTTTGTTTGAGAAGGATGTGGAGAAACTTTTTTATTTTCCTGATTTGGAGAATGTATGATTAGAATTGTTTTTTCATATAACAACTTGGAATAGAAAATTCAAAAAGTAAAGTTACAAGTGAAATCTCACATGTCTGGATGTCCCTATAAAGTTCGGAATTTTATGTGGTGTATTTTTTACTAAGGAATTCAAGTCATGTGGACGATTTGGCCTGATTTATGAAATGTTGGTTGTGCGAAAAGAAAAATTACAAAAGAATATATATAAACTACATAGAGGAAAGAAGATATGAACTTAAAAAATTGCTAGAATTATTCAAATCATTAACTACAATCCAAATATAATGCACAATGATGTCTCAACTACAATTAGCATGATGAACTAATATGGAAATTTGATTTGAGTTTGTAGTTTCTAACTGAAAGATCATCAATTCTTATCTTAAACATCAATTTATTTACCGAATTAAAACAAAGAATGACTCATATTAATTTTAGTACATAAGTTTGGATTTCGTATTATTTTTCATAATTTTAAGGTTTACAAATTAATATCCAAATGTATTATGGTGGGTAGGTGGGTCAAGGGCTTAAAAATCGAATTCTAAAAACCGGATATGGAAAAAAAAAAAGAGTATTTTTATGACTACCTAGTTCTGTTTCATAATCCTATTTTCATTGATTAAACAATTTTAACATTAAGTTGTGTAATCCAAACAAGGGCTTATATATTTTTACTGTTAAAGAATGAGAAATCGTTTTCATATTATATGGATCCAATTTTCAGTTCATCTAGAAAAAATTACTCCCTCCGTTTAAAAATACATAATATTTTAGGTTGATTTTCTTGTTCGATAATACTTCATATTTTACATAATTTACCATATTTTTTCCAATATTATCCTCATTAATTAAAAAAATAATAACAGTAGAAAATAGAAAATGAAAGATCTTCAAAAGATTTATGGGTATTTAAGTCAAATCACATACATTCTTAATTTTAGAAACAAATTCTAAAACATCACGTATTTTTGAACGGAGGAAGTATCATTTTCTCTTTAGCATATTTTTCGCCATAGTCTAGGTAATAGTCAGATGCTTAAGCTTGGTTTCAGTTTGATGGTTGATAAATATTGTAATTTTCATACAACAAATTGTGTGGTTTCGACTCAGATCCTATTTGTGGATGGAGTCCACCGCCAACTGATACATTGAAATTGAATTCCATCGGGATTCATATGGTTGTCATTGCAAATTTTGATGTGGATGTTTGTAGGCATCCTGTCTCTTAGATGTTGTAAATGGTTGAAGCCAAAGTGTTGCAATTTGGTCTATCACCTTCTCATTGGAAAGGATGATATAGGATGACTATCTGGGTGTTAGATGACCCCTCTAATTTCTTTTCTCATAAAAGAAAATTGGCACAACTCGTATTAAGGCCCAAAGTGATAGTTTATTAGTTATTTTAGGTGTTCACAATACCAATCCAAACATGTCCTACTTCAATGTTGTGCTTAATTAAAAATGTTTAGGATTTACTTTCATCTTTTACTCATTCTTCGTATAATCATGTAAGTAGAACATGAAATATTGCTCAGCATTACTTAGCTCGGTTATGTCCCGAATTAGACCACGAAAATCTGTATTTAACACACATACCCCCAAGGCGTTGAAAACTTAAGGTCCTGTTCGGCGTAGGTTTGTAGAGGTTTTTAAAGGTTTTAACAATTTAAAACCTGCTTAAATAAGTGTTTAACACAACAAGGTTTTTTTACTAGTGGAGGTTTGAGGAGGTTTTTAATGAGGTTTGAAAACACAAAATTGAAACCTTGATATAGATAGGTTTTAGTAGGTTTGTAAAAAAATCTTAAAGCAATATTTTTATTAATTATTTTAATTAATATTCTTTTTGGTAATTTTTAAATAAAACCTAACTTAAAACCTTGTAATACCAAACACCAAATAAGGTTTTAGGAGGTTTTAAAAAATAAAACATTCACCTACCTAAAAATCTACACCTACGCAAAAACCTTCTTAAAAACCTCCACCTCCTCAAAAACCTTGTTTTACTTTTTTCCTAAGAAAATCCTTTAGAAAATATTAATGCGGTTATAAGTTATTTAAGAGCTCTATAGAATTTGATAGAGTCCGGTGGGCCGATAATATGGGGGTCGTGTGGTAACATACCTAGCATAAAAGTCCAATGGTGTTCCAACCCAAAACAACAATAGGTGGAGTAACTCAAAGGATTATATACTAAGCAATTTTTGTCTCAAACTTTCCCGGCCATGTGGGAAACTCTCAAAACACACCCTTAAGTGGCAACTACATGGGTCAGTTGTCACTTGGACACAATCCCTCAAGGCTTGTGAACCGTCACATTTGGATCGGTGTCTTCTTTATTGGGCAAACTGCTTGAATATGCTCATAAGGTCGACAAGTCCGAATGTTCCCTCAAGGCTCGCGAACGCCCACTTTTGGTACTTAGTCTCTCCTTTATTGGTGAGCTTGTTGAATGGGTCCATGAAGCTGGCAAGCCCCAGATTCCAAGAAAGAACTCACATCAAAACCTACCCTTATACGTTGATAAAGTTCAGAGGGTCGATATAAGTAGGGGTCGTGCGAGTAACTGGCCTAACATATAAGCCCTATGAGGTTCCAATCCAAATCTATATGGTAATGGGTGGAATAACTCATGGGATTATATATTAGGCAATTCTTGTGCCAATCTTTCCATGGGAAAAACTCTCAACACACCCCCTAAAGTGGCAATTGTTTGGACGGTTTGGCACTTGGACGTAATCTCTCAAGGCTTTTGAACCATCACGTTTTGGATTGGTCACTCCTTTATTGGGTAGGCTACTTGATCATATGCTCATAAGTTCGGCAAGCCCGACTAATCCCTCAAGGTTAGTGAATTATTACTTTTGGGATCGGTCACTCCTTTATTGGATAGATTGTCTGACGAGCCCATGAAGTAATCAAGTTCAAAGACTCTAGGAAACGAACCCATACCGAAACCTATTTTGATACCATGATAAAGTCATATGGGCCGATAAATTAGTGATTATGCGTATAACGAGCCTAGCATAAAAGGTTAGTCAGGTTCTATCCTGAAAGCAATGATAATAGAAAGAGTAATAATAAACTTATATAATAGATGATTTTAATCCCAAATTTCATAGGTGGGAGAACTCTCATCATTTATTAATGAGCTAAAATTAGAAGTGGAATTTCTATTTCATGATGACATGATCTACTTGGTTATTCGTGGGGAAAGAGTCATTTCCCTATGTAGCAAGACATTTAAACATATACCACAAAATTTTCAAGTACTATTCTCTAAATTCATACAAATTTTTATTTACCAAAATCCCTATAAGTTGTATCTCATTAAATAATACATACATTGAACCTGTCTTTAGAAATATGGTCGAGTTGTTAAGACCCCGTTTCAAATCTCACGGGTAGTGTTTTTATATTTTTCAATTCTAAAATTGTGAAAAATTCCTAGTAGATATTATAGACGGTCTTCAAATAATCCTTAAGGCTATCTTATATACTTTATTTTTTTTAAAGAATATATTAAACCTTGAGGCTTCATTATTTACCATGTATTACTTCCACGACAAGCTTACACAACAATGGAGGCTTTAAAATAAATCCTCAATGGACCAATACTAATCAACCAAGACTATTTTAATTAGAGACTTGTATTTTTTCTTTGACATAAGAATTAAAAGTTAGGAAAAATACAATCAATAGAAAAGCCAATCAAAACCCATTGCATTAGTATTTTTTGTAGTATTTTTTATAAGTAAACCTATGTGAAGGATAATTTAAGTATGAAGTGCAATATTATACACATTCATTTATATAATCATGCACACTCAATAGCAATATTACACATTATTTATATAATTGTGCACACTCAATTATATCATCATGCACACTCATCTAAAATAGACCATGCACACATAATTAGAAAACCTTGCACACTCAATTACAAAATAATGAAGAATCAATTATATAATCATGCATAGTCGGTTAAAAAAATATACACACTCATCAAAAAAAAATCATGCACACTTAATTAAAAAGTTTTATACTAGGTGTGCATATATCGTCAATGGAGGGAAGGGGAAGTTATTATTCGACATGCCTCTTTAACGCACATCCTTAACTTTCCATTTGCCTTCTAACTAAGACAACATTGGAAAACCATTTGGGATATTGAAGCTCGTGAACAAAAACCCCCATGCATCAACTTTTCAACCCCCACACTAGCTGCCAAGGTGCGTTCCTTATTCAAATTTCTTATTCTCTTTATCACAGGGTGGGTAATATGATCAATATTAAAAGAGTGGAGAACTATAAAGAGTGGGATTTCCTTTCGTTCATCAACAATTCATGTGAAGATATCGTGCTACTTAGATAATAATTGCACCATATTGACAAACTTTGGCCTTGCCATGCAATCTCACACATAAATTCCACCCCGTCATCAAATGGGATAATTGTCCTTTTTAAACTCTCCCAATTTCTCACTTCTAGGTTCATGCCATTTTTCTTTTTATGACACAAATAAGTGACATCCATCTAGCCTTCAACGATGAAACATAATGTTGAAAGATTTATTGCTCCATGGTTTCTCTTAGTTTTGACAATGATAAACTTTGTTGGTTTAATGTGTTGTTCAAAATAAGTATTTCAGGAACACTAGAAGAACATCGTCAAGAGTGATGGAAGCTCGTGAGGAACGACGAAGAGAACGAGTGACGATCTGAAAAGCCTCAACAGGAAGCTACACGGCTTTCTAAATTTGGCAAGTTACAAAATTTTGAACGAATGATTGCAGAGAAGATTTGACAGCTAAGAGTTGATCGTTTGTGAGAAGATGAGATCAAATCTGAATGATTTGGATAAGGATACAAGATAAAATCAGATAAAATCAAGAGCATTCGGTTATGGGAAATATGCATTCGGTTATTGCAATTTTTAGGGTTCTAGGGCTTGCTTTCAATTATTCGTACTAGAATTGATGTTGCTATGTTCATTTCCATTCTTGTGGTTATAGACGAAAGAAGAAGAAAAATGGACAATGTTTTTAAGAAACCGATTTAAGTGTTTATGGTTGAATATGATAATAGATGTTCTTACAATTGTTGTGATTTGATTTTCATTTTGGTTATTGGTTAGGGTTAGAACATTGAACTTGGTTGTTAATTAGGGTTATAGCATTGGCTTTGGTTGTTGCCAAATTGCAGTTTTAAGTGAAGAAAATGCTTTGAGTGAGATTTTTTCTAGTGTGAAGATGGATTTTTTCAAATTTCCTTTCGATTTCTATGGTTCAAAAATTTTCATGAATAGGTTCATAATTATATGAGATTTAGTTCATATATACTTGCTATACGGTTCATATGTTGATATGAGAAGAAGTCCATAATTGTATAGGATATTTTTTTTTTGGATTGCAAATGTGCAATTTATTTTAGAACACTAAGTTATGGATTTGGATTAGGAAATGGCTATATGGTATCTTTTTGTCCCCTGTTGTAAAATTCAGGAGAAAATGAGTTTCCCTTTACGATAAACATATATGCAATATGATCTGAGTGAACCAATATGGATTAATGTTTGTATTTGAGTTTTGAGTTTGATTCTAATTGCTTAAATGCTCTCCGTGTTTGAGCTAAAATTGAGACAAGTACCCCAATACACCAAAATTTACAAATACTCTTTGATCTCTATAAAATGTCATATGATCATCAGGAGACATATTCCATTGCTCTCTACTTTAAAAATTTAGGCTTAGATAAAAATTTTGTGCTAACTTATTTGATAGCATGTAAATATGATGTGAAAACTTATTTTGAAGATGTGGGTTCAATTCTCACATAGGCTAATATTACCACATATAACAATTGTTCTTCAGGAGACATATTTCATTGCTCTCTACTTTAAAATTTTAGGCTTAGATAAAAATTTTGTGCTAACTTATTTGATAGCATGTAAATATGATGTGAAAACTTATTTTGAACTCACATCTACATGTGGGTTCAAATCCCACATAGGCTAATATTCCCACATATAACAATTGTTCTTCTTGTTAATGTAATTGATAGGTTAGTTTTGTAATAACTCTTCTTATGGTTCATGTCTTTATATGGTTAAGTTCATAATAATTGTCAACAAGGTTCACGGAATTTAATTCATTATACTTGTTATTTGTATCATTTATGCTATTCCATAAATGATATTTTATGCATCCATGTCTTATTACGAATATAGTTATAACAATTGTCAATAAGGTTCATGAAATTTAATTCATAATACTTGTTATTTTTGTCATAAGTTCTAGCTCATAAATTGTATTTTGTGGGTTTATAATTTTGAATGTTAAGGTTCATATGGTTCATTAATTTCTTTCTAGTTGTAGTTGTTGTCAATTTAGGTTCATAAAAGTGGTTCTATTAGTTCATGATTAGTTAGGTTAGGTTCATAATATGTGTCAATATGGTTCATATATGTCATTACAATCTAAAACATATTGTGGAGTGTCAAATGGGTCAAAGATATAAAAAAAACACAACTAGTTTCTTTAGTTTGTTAGTCATAAAAATTCTTATAGATTTTTCAATATGTTATCATACAAAGCAAGAATCCTATCATTGTGGTATATTACTACAACACCCAATTTCACTCTATATACAACACCCAATTTCATTCTATCCTCTCCAATGTGTCCGTTAAAATCCCCACCTATTAACAACTACTATGTCTCGAAACACTCTTCATCAAACCATCTAAGTCTTCCTAGAGCCTTATCTTTTCATCTGAGCTCAAACCACCATATGGGGCATATGCACTGATCACGTTCAAGATCTTTTCCCCCAAGATAATCTTTATCAACATCAGAAGGTCGCTTTTTCGTTCCGCCTGAACCACCTAATTGTAATACCCGAATATTCTTTCCTGTTAGAGTTCTATCATTTAGTTAATTTTCTATATTAATTAAAAATATTTTTATTAAATAATTACTAGGATTCGACCTAGACTTTCGATAAACCTTGAATTTATAATTTCTAGAATATATTAATTTATATTATAAACCTGGGAAAGTTTTTTTTTATCATGCTTTCATAATGATTAATAATTAAATTGTTACAATTTACTTAAGTTCGCTTCGAAAATAATAAGACTTATTGGTATGCTAAATAATCCGCTTAAATGTTCATAACTTAACCCGAGTATATAAAAATACTTTTGGTGAGAGTATTAAATAAATGGAGGAATTAAAACGTTATGTGATTAGCATTTTACAAGGCGATTCGTTTGCGCACTCTCAAATTTGTGTGGCGCACTCTATATTGGCGGGTTTCAAACCAGTACAACAAAATGACACAAAATATCTAGGAACTACGATCTTGGACTGAACTTCTGCATGGAGGGAGAGGTAAGAAATAATAGTCCAAAATAAATATGGTTGTGCAAACTTGGACTGGATCGGAATTTTTCGGTCCAAGACCAGGACCGAGACGGTCCGGTTTCGGTCCAGAATTTTTGAGATTTTCGGTCTTGGTTCGGACCTTAAGACCGGATTAATTATAAGATTAGGGTATTATTTCTATTTTTTTGAATTGGTTTTGCAATTGTTTTAGTGATCATTTAAGTTCTTCAATAAATAAATCAAGTTCTCTCGCCATTTGAGCGAGTAGAGATTATTAATTAATCGTTGTTATTTTTTAAACAACGATATAATTAACAAAGTGTAGGTTAACTAATTATAATCAGCTTTTTAATAATTAAAAAATAAAAAAATTATTGTTATTGCTAGCCTAGTGATCTACAATAAATATTCCGGTCCAAACCAGTCTAAACCTAGGACCGGACCGTAATATGACCGATCCGGTCCTTGATCCATAAAATTTTAGAATGACGGTCCGGTTGCACAACCCTGCTATGAAGATGAACCTTGTTACACAATCACTCTAAAAAATCACCATAAAAAGTGTTCCAAAAATGGAGAAAGAACGGATAACTAGTACACTTTTTATTGAATATGAATAAAACCTACAAAAAAACGATGAATGCACAAAATTTATCTTACCATTGAACTATCTTTAGCAATATAAAATATTTTTGTTAGACTAAATAAGAGATCTCCTAAACGGAAAAATGTACCTACTTAAGTTATCCATAAAAAAAAAATCAAATTCCTTCTCTTTCAATCATGTCAAGCTAGGTTGAATGGCAAAGTGTAGAACTCTTCATTAGTTCCTTATTTCTAGCCATCGTTATGTAAATTATGTAAATTAATTAATTAGTTTATTATTTCTAGCCATCCTTAGTTACGTAAGTCTATCTAAAATTTGTAGTACTTTATTTCTATTTTTATTTTTAAAGTTTGTTAAAAATTAATAAGTAAATCTTTGATTCATTCTTATCTCACTCAATTTTGATTATCTACATATTTTTTTAATTAATATATTCAAATCTCATATTATTAAGACAAAAAAAATTATGTAAGTTATATTAAACATTTTTTGATCATATATGTATAGATTTTTAATTTAAATATATACATACAACTTAAAAAATTGTTAAATTAATTCTTTTTTTAATAAAGGAAAAATAAAATATTAAATTTTACACTATAATAATTGATAATTTTTATTCTTATTCACAAAAAAAATTACATGATCTAGAATAAATTATTTATATTTAATCAAATTCGTACAAGATACGGGTATATATACTAGATTACTAGTATAATGCTAAATTATACTTTTTCCCCGAGTAGTAGTAAAAATTATAGAAATAGAAATTGGTTGGAAGTGGCTTGTTATCTTTTGCGTCTATAGCAAGCAATTCATCGTGTCAAATATACGCCAGTTGGTCAACAAGTCAAACAACGGCTAAAATACCACCGCCTCTAAAAAAGGACTACTACCCTCAAGTCTTTCAATTCCGCTTGTATCATCAATCTCGGTTTGTTATGTTTTCATAATTCTCTTACCCCTCTTATTGTCTAGCAATTACTGCTTTCAAATTGTAGGGTTTTTCTTCGAATTCTCAAACAAACTACGCGTATCCTTTTCTATCAAATCCACCACCAAGTACCAAATTCGACACTCAATTGCTGATGAAAACCCTCACGGTCTTCAAACGCGCAATAATCGGCGCCGGTGTCGGCACATTCACCTACTTCTGCCTCCATCCGCACAACACCATCAAGACGAAGCTCCAGACGCGAGGTGCCAACAAATTGTACACAGGTGCCCTCAACGATGTGGCGAGAACTTTCCAACCAAACCGCAATTTACTTGGGTCATTCAGTTCTATCCAAATTCGAAAACAACCCTCGAGTTCTCATACCCTTTACCGCTTGTGCGGTGGGGATTGGGGAACATTGTCTCTTCTTCGATATAATGATTCCTATAGAACTCATAACCCAGAGAATGCAGGTTGAACCTAAAGGCAGATCATAGGAAGATTGTACATAGGCTACTCAGCCACATTGCTTAGAAACTTACCCGCTGGCGTATTGAGGTACTTGGAATTGCTCAATAAGTGTACTGATTTTTGCATACTCGAATATTAACAAAGATTATTGAAGATACTTATCTCTGATCTGTTCTTGAAATTGCTCAAACTTGAAGATTCTTGAAATTTCAACTTGAAGATACTTCTCAGCACACTTATTGAGTTACTCCTCATTTGAGAGTACTTGAAATTGCTCAGTGAGCAAAAATTACCCGCTAGAACAAGCCAAGTTGGGATTCTACGTTTCCAATCAAGAACATATAACTACTTGCAACCTTTAATCTCTCAATTTTTGTTCCAAATTGATTATGTGTTTGGTATCCTTGCACTTGTAATTGGGTTGTGCTGTCTGTGCTTGTGTTCGTTTCTTTAGGTTTCTCTTTTGTGTATTGTTGTTTGTATTCATTACTTTTTTCTGCTAAATAGGAACAATAGGTTTGTTGCTTACTTGTAAATATTCTTAATGATATTTAGCAATTGTGAATTTACTGTTGCACTGTGTATCTCTGCATTTGTGTTGTTTATATTTTTTATGTACTTGTGTTATGGTGCACTGTATATCTCTGCTTGTGTGTTTGCTGCTATTGTGCTCTCTACCTATGCTTGTTTTCTTCCTTAATTTGTTAGTGTACATGCTTAACCCAAAAGTGTGTGACCCGACTCGGATATAATTAGGATTTGGCCAAAAAATACATTGGGATTTGACCCAATAAAAACATGACCCAATCAAAATAAAATTTGAGATTTGACCCAAAAAATGCATTGGGATTTGACCTAACAAAAGTATGACCCGATCAAAATAGAATTTGGGATTTGACCCAAAAAATGCATTGGGATTTGACCAACAAAAGCATGGCTCGATCAAAACAAAATTTGGGATTTGACCTAAAAAAATGAATTGGGTACCTAACAAAGCATGACCTGACAAAATAGAATTTGGGATTTGACCCAAAAAATACATTCATTGGGATTGATCAAACAAAAACATGACACGATAAAAAAATGCTTTGGGATTTTTTGACCCAACAAAAGCATGGTCCGATCAAAATAGAATATGGAATTTGACCCATCAAAAGCGTGACCCGATCAAAATAGATATTGGGATTTGAACCAAAAATACACTGGGATTTAACCCAACAAAAGCATGATCCGATCAAAATAAAATTTGGGATTTAACCCAAAAAATGCATTGGAATTTGACCCAACAATACATGACCCGATCAAAATAAAATTTGGAATTTGACCCAAAAATTGCATTCATTGGGATTTGACCCAACAAAAGCATGATCCGATCAAAATAAAATTTGGGGTTCGACCCAAAAAATGCATTAATTGGGATTTGACCCATCAAAAGCATGACCCGATCAAAATAAAATTTGGGATTTGACCAATAAAATGCATTGGGATTTGACCCAAATCCCAAAAAAGCATGATTAGATCAAAATAAAATTTGGGATTTGAGCTAAAAAAGTGTATTGAGATTTGACTTAAAAGTCATAACCCGATCAAATTAAAATTTTGGACTTGACCAAAAAAGTGTTTTGGGATTTCACCCAAAGTGCACGACCTGTCTCGAATAAAATTGGTAATTGGCCCAAAACAAGTGCATGATCCAATGCAAAATAAAATTGGGATTTGACCCCAAAATGTACCTTGGATTTGTTCCAAAAAAATGTCTTGGATATGATCCGAAAGTGGAAAATGTGACCTGAATATAATTGAGATTTGACCCTCAAAAGTGTTTTGAAATTTCACTCAATAGTGCATGATCCGACCCAAATAAGGTTCAGACTTCACCACAGAAGTATATGATCTGAAATGAAAATAAAGCATGACCCGACCCAAAATAAGGAAGTCATAAATGACTGACTCAAGATAGTCCCGAGATGAATAAGGAATGCCCCATATGACCCGAGTCCTAAGATGAAAAAGGAAGGTAAATGACCAGGAGTCCTGAGATGAAATAAGGATGCTATATGACCAGAGATAATTAAAAGACATGGCGGGCTTGGGTCTTAAGATGAATAAAGGAAAGAAAGGGATGACCGGAGTCCCAAGATGTGTATAAAAGAAAGCATGACCCGATATACATGAATTGAGCCCAAAAAAGTATATAATCGGACATGAAAATAAAGCATGACCCGATCCAAAATAAGGAAGGTATAAATGATTGACCCAAGATAGTCTCAAGATGAATTAGGAAGGCTTGACCCCATATGGCCCGTCTTAAGGTGAAAAAGGAAGGTATATAACCCGAGTCCTGAGACGACTTGAGATAATTAAAAGACATGACCCTAGTCTTAAGATGAATAAAGGAAAGGAGGGCATGACCCGAGTCCCAAGACATATAAAAGAAGGCATGACCCGATATACATGTCCTGAGATTGTTAATTGTATGTGTGAAGGAGGCTTTGTTTCTGAGCCTTTACATGTGCTTACAAAATTGGATGTTTATGCTTGATTGATAAGCTTTTGAAGTAAGAGTATGGGAAAAACTTGTCCTAAAGTTGGTTGTTTATGTTTAAAATTGTCGTTTACATTAGCTCTGACGTTGATTTGAATGCTTGAGTCCACTTTCTCAATTCTGTAATAAAATTGGGTCAATCTCAAGGGATGTCTGTTGGAACATATTGAAAATATACCAATGCTGGGTGTCGAGCTGACAGAGGTAAACGCACCTCAGTTTACATACCACCTGAAACTTGACAAATGTTGCCATGCCATGTTAGCTCCAGGAAGACAGAATGCAAGTATAGGTTACACAAGAACAAATGATTTTGCATTTTTTCCGACTGATGCCAGAAATAGCCGTGATCCATCTAGTGCTTTGTAGAAGATCTTCTAATTACTAATGCAAACAATTCCTGTAGAAACACAATTTGTAAGTATTCAAATCCAAATGTTTGTTGTAAGTATTCAACTCTTTTTATGTGTGGAGAATATAACAACTCAACTATGCTTATATATATTAGCATAAAACAACAATAGAAATAAAAAATTTCATCATGTATTTTTATCTTATATGATTAAATTATCAGTGATATCTTGCAGAAAACTCCAAACGTAAAATGCATGGACAAATTTAAGATGATTTAGAATATAGTTTGACACCTTTTAGATGATTTGGAGACTCCACACTTGCAAACTTTGGAATATGGTTTGACACCTTTAAGATGATTCTGAAGTCCTTGAAAGTTTTCAGCTTTGCATTATGAAATCAATGCTAGCACCTCAGTTTATGATAATTTTGAATGCGCACTATTTTGCACTATAGCAATATCCTGTGGAATACGAGAGTGATGGCAGAGAATCCGGGTTTAAGTGATAAAGAGGGGCAACTGTTTTGACAAAAAAAACTACTAAAAAAGGTTGCCAAACAATGGAATACCAAATGAGTACACGTTAAAAGAACTGAATTTGAAATTTTTCCCATCAAAGTTTATGGAATTGATTGATACATATAGCAAATTCTTAAATTGCGCTTTTGAGAAATTCTGGTTTGAGTATTTTGCCTTGTTAGTTGGTAGATATGATGAGGGTTTTTTGCTCGATTTGTGTGTTTGGATTGGCAATTGAGCTTAAAGAGTGAGAGATGATTAACTTTTACACGTTTCAAGGATTTTGAGTACTAATCGATGAATTCCACTATTATGTTTGTACTAAAAGGATCAATCGACCACTTTTGACTTCATTTTTGGGCTTTCTCATTTTGCTAAGCTTCTTCAATTTTGGGATCAGAAGATGCATCTGTTTCCATTGCTTTTCACTTGTCAGCAATATATGACTATATGGGAAATGCATTTTTATGTAATTCATTTGATGAGCCTTCTCATTTTGCTTAATGTGTCGGACTGTGCAGGCCTGCAATGCTCGTGGAATCCTCTTTGTTCTTTTGGATCTATCCCACATTTCTTGTATTCAACGTCCTCTCAATCACAATATTGCAGGAAACAAGCTTTGCTTGCTAATCTATTACACAAGGTGGTTGGCTTGCCAGTTTCTGAGCTCCCATCTTTACTTTTCAAAAATCAATATCTACTCAATTCTGATGTATCAGAGGTTGAAAAATGTTTGGGAGTATTACTATTTTCATTCTAACTCTCACATAATGTTGTTGTTACATTACCTTTTAGTAGTCCTTCTGTTTTGAGATTGAGATTTTTGAAGAAATGGGAAGCTGCCATCTTGGTCTCTGGCACATGAGGTAAAAATCTTCATTATTTGTTGGGAGTGTAATAGAGTTCTCCAAGAATTTTCATATTGACCCTTCAAAGTTTTCCAATTGCATTCAGATTTTTAAGGATTTACAGTTTAATGTATGATTCTAAGTGAGTGCCCAAAGGTGATGATGGTTGACAAGAGTGAACTTATGAAGCATGTATTCATTTTAACATCGATGGGACTAAGATAGATGAGATCAAATTCTAGGATTTGGCATGGAGCAAAAGGTTGAAGCCACTTGTTGATGAGTTTTCACAAATGGGCTTCAGAAGGCGGTTGTTGAGGCAGATGATTGTTTGTGAACAGAGCCTCCTTACTCTTGAATTGGGTGAATTACAATGATGTCTAGGGCTTCGGAAGGTGGTTGTTGACTTGTTATTTGAAGTGTATGGTTTTTACTTTTGGAAGGTCTTTCATGAAATGGTCAGTAGTGAAGTAGAACCAAATCTCCATACATGTGGGTCACTTATTGATGATTGTGCTAGATTTGGGCCAATTGCTAAAGCTTTAATTTTGGTGCTTAGGAGATACTAAAGTCAAAGGTACTTACTAATCATATATAACAATAAATTATCCATCTTAAAATTGGCATTGAATAGCTGCTTGTTTTGTGCTTACTAAGAACTTATCTATTGAAATGCATTCAACTGATGACGTACTTTATGCAGTAGAAAGTGAAGGCAGATCGCATCATATTCAATGCCCTTATATTTAGTTCTTCATATTCTAGAACCCGAAAACAACAGACACTTATCTTTCAATACTTAAGAGCTCCTCACTGTGAAGATGTACCTTGTTACACAATCTCTTTAAAAGATGACCATAAAAAGTGTTCCAAAGATGGAGAAAGAATGGATAACTAATATACTTTTTATTGAATAAGAATAAAACCTACAAAAATCGATGAATGCACAAAATTAATCTTACCCATTGAACGATCTGTAGCAATATTTATGTTAGACTAAATAAGAGATCTCCTAAACGGAAAAATTGTACCTACTTAAGTTACCCCCCCAAAAAAAAGAGAATCAAATTCCTTCTCTTTCAATCATGTCAAGTTAGGATTATTTCTTACAATCTAGCTAGCTATGTGGGTGGGAAGAATCTGTTGAGGTTAAATGGCAAAGTGTAGAACTCTTCATTCCTATTATCACCTCTAAATGTTCTGAACTTGACCCACCACGGCATTCCTCTGTCTTTCTTCGACTTCTCCACCTCTAGCGTGTTATCAAGAAACACCGCTATGATCAGCGCCACCATTGCCGATGATGCAAATATGGTATTCAAACATGCATTAAACTGCAAACACCCCAAAAAAACATAAGAAAACAAATGTTGATGAAAAAGTCTGGATTAAGATTACGAGCACTCTACCCATCCTGCATTCGTTCGAACAAGGCCCTTTTGAGGAAGGTACTCATAGAAAAATTGTGGGATGGAGATTCCGAGGAAGAGCGAGAGGCCGGTGATTAGAAGATTCCTCATGGAGTTCATGTTTGTGAACTGAAGAAATGAGAGCCCAACCGAAGCTGTGAACAACAAAGCCCAACAAAAGTTCTTAGTAATGTAAAATCACTAAGACCGAAAAACAAAGAAGAAGATAGATTTGCTTAGAATGATCTGTCATACACACAAGAGCGAAAAGAAGGCAGTATGATGCAGCAAATATGGGGAACGGGATGGATGCAAACACCGCTCCAAACTTCCCTGCAAATTTTTTAATGCACAAGTTAGTGATCATAATTACCCTTGATTAGGCTTTTTGTAACAGATTATAAGTGGATTATATATACAACCAAAGATTGAGAAGAAAATCATGAAGCCAGCTGATATTTGGACCACTCTACGACTTCCAACTCTGGTGAGTCCAAGAAGTCCAACGTTTTCCCTGATTATATGGATTTGAAAGAACAAAAAAGACTTGTTAGCTGAAAAAACGAAAAGAAAGAAAAATGATTTATTCAAAGATTATATAATCTTACACTGACACAGTAGAACCAGTTCCAGTACCAAAGAGACCATCCAGCATAATCCCAACACCCTGCAATCAGAAATACAAATTTACAATTTGGCAAATGCCATAAAATGAGATTATTACAACTGTGGGATAAGAAAAACACAAATTCACCTGCCATCCAATGCCTCGGCTTAAGACATATGCAGGCGGAGGTGTGGCAATAGCTAGTCTTGATGCTGCTTTGTATGCACCAGTTGACTGCACATGATTAGTATTTTTAGCATTGATTTCTGTTACCGGGGTCTAGTATTTCCAATATTGGAGTTCAGATTTAGATATACCTCAACCATCGAGACGAGAACTGCTGACATCATCGCGAACGAATGACCCACGGCAAAGGTAGGTGGACCCCACTGCAGTGGATATGGAAATTTGAACCTGATCAGAATAGAAAAGGCAATTTTTAAATTGAATGGAGAATGCAAGTGATTAAATTATTTGGAGTCGTCAAATGTACAAGGGATTATTACCATGGTGCAGTGGATATCAAATTTGCTTGGTCAGTACGACAGCTCAATTGGGTCTGATGAGGTTTGTTATGGTAAGCACCTGCTCCAGTCAAGATGATTGCATAGATCCATACAATTGTTGCACATATAAGCACTGGAAACCGCTCAAATATGGGTATGTCCCGTAGTGGTCTGATATGTTTCAAATACTGCAAAAAAGTTATAGAAACACAATAATGATGAGCTAATAAACTTCTAAGATGAAAAAAGAGTAAAGGAAACTCAAATGGAATCGCTGAACCATTGTTATACTCACTTGAGATAAACCAATGACAAGCAACAGCATTGGAAGCCCAATTTCTATGCAATTCCCTAACTGAAGAAAAGGAAGGCACCGATCTTTAATATGGAAGTAAAATGAGAGGCCCCATTCAAGAAATTAGATGTTGATAAGCAAAGCCTTTCAAGACTAAAAGTGGAATCCACATGGATACAAGAGAAACCTGAATGCCAGGATGGAATAATTTAATTTACAACATAGATTAAGGGGACGTACTGCTGGAAACCCTCGTTGAAATAAACCTAAACCGACAAGTCCTACCACAGGTGCCATACCAAGAGGGCTAAAAAACCTGTAGAAACCCAAAGACAAACTTAAGAACAGTAGATATAGCATGCAGTTATTTTCTTTTTCTTGTTGATGAAAGAAGGAAATTTCAATTTGGGTATGTCTAAACATACCTAGAAAAGAGGCCCCATGCTTGGCTGTAACCTAAGATAATTTGAATGGTTGAGGCCACAATCAAAGCCCCTTGGATAGCTCGCATAGTTTGTATGAATCTCTGTATTGTTCACAAAGAAAAGGCAGTTAACTTCACTGCATATGGCGGACAATCTAAGTAAAAAAAACTATTCATTCATTATTTGTAACTAGAGTGGTGGATTTTTCAGTGTCAAAGATGGATTAGGGACATATAACTGATCTTATTGTAACATTATTCATTGACTAAACCTTCTTTTGTGCTAATTTTATTTGCAACTTAGAAATTCTTAATACTAACCCATGTATGTTCTCTGAGGAGATTAATATTGATAATTTGGAAGTATAATTCCACCTTTTATGTTGAAGGTTACCTATATAGTAGGATGTGAGGATTTTGAAGCAAAGGATAGCCACAATTTATGTACTAATCCATCCTAAAGCACTGGGCATTGCCATTTATTAATATGTCAATTAAACCAAAGATCTGCTGAAATAAAAGATTTAGAAAACTTGGAAGCTGTCTGTAGCAAGTTACTACAAAAAAGCTACTTGTGCAGTTCAATTTATTATCTAAGTTACTTATGCAGTTGAAGCAAGCAATTCATTTCAAGTGCGAATATTTATTCAACGAAAAAGAAGCAGGAACTTACCTCATGAGAATCAGAAATTCTTTGTAGGGAAGAGTCATTTATGATATAAGCTATAGGTATAACGTAAGCGAAGGAACCTCCAACTACAGCTGGTAACCTAGTGCCAAACAAAGTCTGGAGAAGAGTGTTGATGCCGGATACAAAAAGGAGAGTCTGCATTACCCGTGCCTTTTCACCCTATTCATGCAAGAAAGAAAATGAAACGAGAAGATCAATCATGACCGAAGATAAACTAGAACGCACTATATGAAACAAAATAGGAGGAATAAAAACAAACAAAAGAATGCAAATTTGGAATATAATTGGATGTATTATTTTATATGATGTGAGATGAGGCTATAATATTGAAGCAAGGTGTGATTGGTTTCAGCAAAGGCTGCTTACATCAGTTCCTCCCATGGCAGGGACTAATAATGTAGGGATCATTACACTGCTTCCCAGGATCAGAATGTAGTTTTGGAATGCGAGAAGTATGGTTTCAACTGAAAGGAGTAGACATCAAGTGTATTATTAGTTCACAAAAAAGAATAACGAAAAATGACTGGTTGCATTTTCTCCTTAGGGGATAGCAGCCTTGATATTTCAATATAGCATGAGACTCCAAATAGATTAGATATTTGAAATAATAATTCATGTATTGAAAAATAAAAAAGGCAAGTAAGAAAACGATGCACTTCTGTTCATTGCTCTATAAAGAAAATTACACACGCCCATCAAAAGGACTAATAGGTTGCTAAATACTTAGATCTTTATCTACAACATGCGCCCATCAAAAGGAAACTTCCAGCATACTCAACACATTCATTACATTCACAGGATTCCCAAAATTTATCTCGATTTAAGTTTTACAATTTGACAGAATGTATCAATCTCACATTTTGATCCACGTGAGTACCTCATCTTAGCAATCAAGGAGTATAGTTACAGCAGATTCATCAAAAGCTGATTACTAAATTTGATTATGGCCAAACTCCGCGCTTTGCCTAAAGGCCTAAGATTGTTCATAAGTTAAACTGTTACACCAACAAGCCAAAATTTTCATCAGTAAGATATTGTTTTTTTGTGGGCATTCTTCAGTGTCAACCAAATGTGGAGACATCATCTGGTTCGGCATATAGACCTTCATACCATTAAGACTCATAAGAAAGTTATTAACAAGTCAAAGTTTCCTACAGCTGAAATTCTAATTAGGGAATATTTGTTAGCTGGACATTCACAGCATTCCTCATTGCACTAAAACATACCAGCATAATAATAGTAATCAGCAGACGCGTGAAAAGTGCTTTCAATGTGAAAGTCACGCCATCTCTGTTTTCCCAGAAATTTATTAGGAAGTTCAGACCTAGTAGTATCATTGCATCAAAAGCAAATGCAGGGGGAAATTCACTTTCTTCACAATTAATACCACATTTGAATTTCCATGACTGAGATGACCCTCATCAACCAAACAAACAGAAAAGGGAAGATGATGATATAGATGCATGTCCCTTGTACCCAGAAAAGGGAATGTGAGGAGGAAACACAAAAACGCACATTTTGACCAGAAACAAAGCAATTTCAAAATCGCAATCAAGTGTTATCAGGCGAAGAAGAAGTCCAACAAAAGGCGGGGCCTTTTCTTCTTTCTTTTAATCAGCGAGGTGGGACAGGAAAACTAAAATGTAGACTTTTGATGACCTTCGTCACGAAATACAGAGCTGTATCGAAAAGGGGGAAAACCAGAGACAATTTTTGTATAAAAAAATCAAGAGAGAGAGAGAGGAAGAAACTGTACTCCAAGGAGGGTTAGAGTCTATGCAGTATTCAAGATCCTGAAGCTGCTCCATGGGTGGATGGCTGATTTCCTCCATTGCTCCGAGGTCCCCAGAGCTTCACCAATGAAGAAAAAGAAGGAGAAAGCAACAAATTTCGTTTCTTTATTCAGGCAATTAAAGGGGGGAATATTTGAGGAAGGAGGAGAAGAAGCCAAGAGTAAAGTTAAAGATACAGAGAAAGATGCAGGGGGAGTGGAAAAAAGGAGTTTGTGTGTGAGAATTGCAAATTGTAAAGGAAGGCAAAACTTATTCGTTTTGATATATAGCCATTTGTGATTTTACTTTTTTGCTGCCCGTTGGATTTCTGAGATTATTTTGCGGAATTCACTCGATCACTCCAACTTAAACTCACTCACTCGTATATTTTTGAATGGCATGAGGGAATTTAAGTTTACACAACTAACCCCAGCTGTTTGCATAAAATCCCGAAAATGACATTTCCTTCTCTCCTGGGCCCCCACTTTCACAAGTTTTTTAAACTAGTCAAATCGAGTCTCCTCATTTGTGCATTGAAAAAAATAGTTGTACGGGGGAGATGAAAAGCAGGCCTCCATTTGATTTTAGTGTGTCAAGTCGAATACAGTATGTTTGGCAGGTGATTCATAGTACTACTGGACGTACTATTTACACACATGAACAAGATGTGATTGTGTGTGGGCTAGGCTAGTGTAGCCGTGTAGGTGTTAAAAAATCAAAATGACAATCGAACCCAAAAATCTGCTCAAATATTTTGATTAATCGAATAAAAAGTAGTGTAGTATTTTTCAGGTTAGGTAATCGAACTAAAAGATTATTAGGCTTTGTTTGACATTTTGTTTTTTTTATAAGAGATGTACTGCATAATTTTTTTTTTTATATATATAAGGAAAGGAATTTGGGTCGTCACTAATAGGTTAGTGACCGTCCAAGAGTATCATGATGGATGAGGGTGTGCAAACCCGAGTTAACTGCAACTGGAATAGAGGAGACGCGTCGAAAAGAGCCAACAATGTAGTCCGCCACCGAATTGCACTCACGGTTGACGTGAGCGATACCCCAATCCTGGAAACGAGCCAACAAGCAGTGGATGTCCGAACGAAGTAACTCAATCTCTCACGGGTAGCGCCAATCACCAAGAGCGACATTGACCAACTGCAAATTATCGTCTTCAATCTGGATTCGGGGAATGCCACGACGAATGGCCTCGAGTAGTCCCTGGCGTAAGGCGATGGTCTCGGAAGTCAGAATGAACTGATGACCAATCAATCCTCCGTCTAAATAGATGGGGGAGCCGCAGGAATCCCTGAGAATGAACCCGTAAGAAGTCACGCCATCCGCATTAACTGCACCATCAAAATTCAATTTAGTAAAATCACTTTTGAGTTTTGCCCATTTTGTGGGCTTTCTCTTAGGCCCACCTCTAGCCGTTCCGGAATGTGGGTTATCTGAGGCCGAGGCTTCCGCGTCTTTCCAATTTTAATTTGGTTGTGAATAAAGTCGCAAATGTTTGGGCGTTATTCAAGTTATTGTTGTTATTGTTGTCAAATACTCTTTTATTCCTAGAGTACCATAGGCACTACCAGGTGTTAGCGAGAAGTTCCATTTCCTCTTTTGTTAATCGCATCCTTATCTCATCCAGGACAAGGTGTGACTTTTTATCCCCAGGGAAAATTTGTTTGAGGATTCGGCAGAGTTTGGGATTTACATATTTGATGGTTTCCTCGGTTAATGGGCACGAGAGTAACACATGGTTAATGTCTTCCTCTAGGCAGTTACAGGTCTCGTAGCCCGGCGGAACCGGGATATGGTTGGCAGCGAGCCTCATCTTAGTTGGCAAACCATTTCTGGCTACCTTCCAAACAAAATTTTTCACTTTGGGGGGATTGTTAATTTTGTTGATCCAAGCTAGGTTTATTTTTGGTTCGCCTTTAGATTGGTGGATCCATTGCATGGTTGAATGGGTGGAGTACCAGCCATTTTTGCTAGGTTGCCAGTATAGTCTGTTTGGGATTTTGTTAATAGGGTTTACGATTTTGGATATGATTTCAAGGTCGTCTGGATTAATTACCTTGCTCAATTTCTCAATGTTCCACGAACTATCCTCTCTGAGGTACTCATCCACGGTTTCGTCCCAGTTAATGAGGTTTTTCGCATCTGTCCTTGGGTTGAGAGGGCCCTTACCGGTCCAGTTGTCTTTCCATACTCGGACGGTTTTTCCATCCCCAATCTGCCAGATAAGTCCTTTCACGAATAGGTCTTTAAGGCCTATTAGCTTGGACCACTGCCAAGAGGCGTTATGTTTTTTCTTGTAGTTTAGGATATTTTCCGTTTTAAGATATTTTCGTAATAATTTTGACCCATAGATTGTCTGGTTAAGCTAGTATTTTCCAGAGCAGTTTCATTTGGAGTGCTTGGTTCATCTCTTCTGCCTTGGCGATTCCCACCCCACCATGCGCGGGTGGGCGGCAAATGGAGTTCCAACTAATGAGTGGTTTGTAGTTGTGATCCTTGTTCCAAAAGAAATTTTTATTGATTTGTTCTAGTTCTTGTAAAGCAGCTTGTGGTAGCATAAAGGATTGCATAATGTAGTTGGGTTGTGCTTAGGGGTGGCAAATTCTGATCCGACCCGAAATAACCGACCGAACAACCCGATTCGAGAACCCACCGCTATCCGGAAAAAAAATTACAAAATGAAATCTGAAACCGACCCGATATGACCGATTCTAATCCGAACACGAAAGCAACTCATTTAAAAAGCAACCCGAAACCGATTATATCCGAAAAAACCAACCCGATACATACCCGAATCCGAGCAACCCGAACCCGTTGTACCCGAAAACCGAAACAATCTGAACCCGATTACACCCGAAACAACCCGAACCCGATTATACTCGAGACGTGGAATAAGATGATTAATGTATAAGATCATGTAATATAATAGATCAAATAATTATTTGGATATTGGATTGAAATCATTTTAATATCTTATTTGTTATTGATATATAGGATCATATGAATATAAGAGATCGTATAATCATTTAGTTATGAAATAGTCTTGGTTCGCGCATCGTGTACGGAAATTTATAAAATTATTGTATTATGTATTTGTACTTTTTAAATTTTGATCAAACTGAGATATAAGCAAGAATATTTTAGAAAAACTATACATATTTTATCTAAAAAAACTATCATTTCTAAAAATTATCATTAAAAATTAATATAGGAAAGGATAGTTTAAGTATTATGTATATCTTATCTAAAAAATAATCCTATCCAAATATAAAACTAATATAATAATTTTTTAATATATATAAATATAAATAATTAAAAATAATTTGACTAAATTTCAACTAATCGGATTGATTTAAAAATGATGAATGATATATTTTAATATGGAATAGTTTTATATATTATTTTAACCTCCATATTAGTATATAGTAATGATTGAAATCATTTTAATGACTTTAGAACTACTTACCATAGTCTCATTAGGGGTGTCAATCGGGTGGGTCGGGTCGTGTTTGGGTCGGGTCAATTCAGCTTCGGGTAAGTTCGGATTCGAGTCAAATTCGGATATTTTGAAAATTGGGTCAAATTGGGTTGGATCATTTCGGGTCGGGTGCTCAATTAATCGGGCAAAGTCGGGTTTCGGGTCAATTTCGGTCGGGTCATTCGGTTTTCGGTCCAACTTGATTTCGGATAAGTCCGGTTTCGGGTTTAGTTAGTTTCGGATTTAGTCGGATTTCGGGTGAGTCGGGTTTCGGGTTTTTCGGATTTTGGGTGGATTGGATTTCTTCGACTTTGACCGAATTTCCGGTTAATCTCATTTCGAATAAGCCGGATTTTGATTCAGACCAAATATCGAATGATGATGTTTTGTAGTTTAACTACTCTAGGGTCTAAATATTTAATGTAACATTTAAATTAAAAACATAATTATAATAAATATTCACTTTTATTAATATTTTTAAACATAATGTAAATTTCGGATGGCTTCGGGTCGGGTAACTTCAGATTTTCGGATGGTTTCAGGTCGGGTAACTTCGGATTTTCGAATGACTTTGGGTCGGGTAGCATCGATATCGGGTTGCATCAGGCTTAGTCCATTCGGGTATAATCGGTTTTGGGTTAATCTCGGGTTCGGGGTTTTTCGGACACAACCAAATTGGTTGAGAAAAAGGAAAGCCCAACGACCAAGTACCCCCCGCCCCAAAAAGAGGAGACCGAACCACCGCCAGGTTGTCGAGGACACGTCTGAAGAGGTCGAATCAGTTCGGGTCAAACATGTCTCGGGTATAAAACCTTTTATCTTTTTCCCGGGTCGGGTCGAGTTCGGAGTCGGGCAGGTCGGGCGGGTTTCTCGGATCGGGCCAAATTTTGACAGCCCTAGTCACATATAGTCATAGATTCCAATATTATTATTCATCACAAAAGATATATTTCTTCAATAAAATGTAATGATTTTATTTATTTATGTGTATGATTTGAAAAATGTACGTGACTATAAAATTATTATTTATGAAATGAGATCATTTTAAATTATTGGAGTATAACATCTTATAATAATTAGTTGTAACATGTAATTAGTTGATTGCAATATCATAAGAATTTTTTATGAATATAAAACCTTACATATGTTTAATATCATATAATTTTTACTTGTGATTTGTGAATATTCTATCTTATGAATTTATAAATTGTGATCATTTATTCATTTGATTGACTTTTCATCGGTTAAATATTAATTGATTTATTCTACAAATGGTAAATGCCTATTTCATTTTTAAAAACTCAATATCAAATTGAAATTGAAATTCAAATAGTATCTTTAACTATATATTAAAGTTATACCTTTTCGAGCCACCACGTTGATTCTGGCCCCACCTTATATTTAAAAATTAATTTTTATTTATATTAATTTATTCTTTTCAATTAAATTCTTTTCTATCTAATTATGTAAAAAAAAATTTAAATTCGAAATTAAGTAAAAATAATAAAAATTATTCTATCTTTATCTATTTATATAAAAGATTTATCTTAAATTAAATTTTGATAAGAAAATATAACTTTCAATATCTAAATAATTAATTGCCTAAATTGAATTTTGATACAAAAAAACATTATCTTTTCCTTAATTTTCTTTTTGATTAAAATTGTACCTTTTGAATCACCACGTTGATTCTGGCCCCACCTTAAATTTAAAAATAAATTTTTAATTATATTAATTTATATTTTTCAATTAAATTATTTTCTATCTATTTATGTGAAAAATAGTTTTTAAATTCAAAATTTAATTAAAAATTAAAAAAATCTATTTTTACCTTTTTATCTATCTATAACTATATATTAAAGGTGTACCTTTTCAAGTCACCAGAATGATTCTGGCCCCACCACATATTTAAAAATTTAATTTTTCTTTTTATTATTATAAATTCTTTCTATTAAATTCTTTTTTAACTATTTAAATTTATCTTTAACATCAAACAAATATCTATTTAGTATAACAATATCTTTTGAAACCTTCCTTATACAAGTATTTAAAATTAAAGATAAAATTTTTAAAATATTTTAAAAAAAATATAAATTTTTTAGCATATATCTTTTAATGAAATTATATATGGATATACAATTATTTTCTTTTATAAAAAAATTAATGATAAATATTTATAATTTTTAAAAGTAATAAAAATAGATAATAAATTATTTAATAGATATATTGAAATATTTGATAAACTCTAAATTTACGTATATGAAAAGTAATAAAATATGAAGAATATAATATTTGATTAAAAAATTATACATTCTACGAGCAATAAATTACTTATATTAAAGTTTATATTATATTTTTATTTATTTAGTAATATCCTAATTATAATGTCTATAAAATATCGAATCGTAGTCGTACATGGTACGACGGGTAAAACTAGTATTACTAGTATGTATTCCCGTACCTTGTACGGGTTTTTCTTAAATAAAATACTAATAATAAAATATTTTCAAATATATTTATTATCCGAGAAAAATAATTATGTAAATGATTAAATATAAATTTTTGTTATGATCTGCCTAAAAAGATAACAATTATCATATAACTAATCAAGATCTTTTCATATAAGGTAACAAATGATTGGATTATAAAAATAACCAAATTGGTAAGGATATTGCTAGTAATATAGGGTTACAAAGATAACTATTCAATTAAGATATCTTAGTTAAAAAACGATTCTATCTAAATTAAAATAAATATTCTAGAATTTGAATGATAGCATAAAAAATATCCTAATGATCTTCCTATCTTTCATATCTAAAAATAAAAGATTATTTAATAATGGGATTTTCTATCCAATATTCTAAACACATGGATAGGAATTTATCATATCTAAAAATAAAAGATTATTTAAAAAAAAGGGTGGTGTGGTCCAATCTAAAAGTGACATGTGTCGTTTAATAATTTATTTAACCTCCGCTTTAGGTTATAGTTATGATAAATATAGGGATTCATAATATTTTCATGACCCATTCATTAAATTCATATAAATTTTATCACTTAAATAAAGTTATTTTGAACTCTTAATATTGATTTCAATCGAAATTCAGTCAAGACTTAATTCAATTATTCAACCAAAAATTGATTAACCGAACACCAATTTAATCGAACTGATACAACCGAAATCCAATTCAACTGAAATCCGATTCAATCGAAAATTGCAAAAACTGACTCAACCCGAAACCGACTTAAACAAATCCGACTAAACCGAAATCCGGATTTGCTTGACCGATTTTGACCCGATAACCCCGATGTAACTGACAATTTACACATCCGACCCGATCTGATCTGACCCGAAATACCCGATTACCGATCATATCCGTCACTGATCGAAACCCGAATGATCCGAAATCTGAATAAGCCAACCGAAATCCGATCGATTTACCGAATTGCCACCTCTACTTGTGCTGATAGATTTGCTTTAATTAGGGTTTTACGTCCCTCCTGGGATAGAGTGTTTGCTTTCCATTTTGCAAGTTGGGATCTGGTCTGCATAATTAGTGGTTTAAAAGTGTTTTGTGTTACTCTGCCATTAATAATCGGGAATCTGTTTTATTTGCTCCTTTGTGTTGTTACTTGTATTTTTGGTGACATGGAAGGCATATTTATGAAAATTGACTTTCTAGCCAAAAATCTGGCAGTAGTCATCGATAATTTCTTTAATAATTTTACAAGCGTGGCCACTAGCTTTAGCAAAGATGATGATATCATCTGCGAAGGCCAGAAAAGGGATTATAGTTCCATTTATAGAGATTTGGATCCCAATGTCACTTTTTGGGTTGGTGCTCAAAAGGTGGAGTTGTCTCGCTAGAATCTCGGCGGCAAGAATAAATAAGTATCACTACAAAAAAAGGCGAATTTAGCGACCATATTTCTGGTCGCTAAATGCAAAATATGGTCCCTAAATGTGGTCGCTAAAAGGTCGGTCGCTAACCACTTTGCGACCATGTGGTCGCTAAATATAGCGACCATGGCGACCATATGGTCGTTGAATTCATATGGTCGCTAAATTAAATAGTGATCATGTCGCCCATGGTCGCCAACAATTTGGCGACCATTTTGCGACCACAGCGACCACGTGGTCGCCATTATTAGCGACCATATGGTCGCTAATAGGGGCCAAAAAATGGCGACCGGTCGCCCATTCGCGACCAGCTGGTCGCTAAAAGCACAAAAAGAACGCACGGACCTAGCCTTTATCTGAGAGAAAAGTGCACGGTCGTGCGCCTAGGAGTGCACGATCATGTTTGCAATTAGCGACCATTTGGTCGCCAATTTATTTGTTTTTTTTTTTAAAAATAATTACGAATTAATAAATATTTCATATTAATTTACATAATTTACGTAAATTCATTAATTTACATAAATTTAAATAATTTTACAATATTTAATAATATTTACAAAAAACATTTATCTAGCTGGCTTCGTCGGAGCCGTCCGCGTCCTGGTCATTCCCGTCGGGACCGGGCTGGCGGGACCCACCGACCTGCGGGTCGAAGCCTCCAATTCGCATATGGTGCATCCACGCCTCGACCTGGCGCATCCTACTCTGTAGGTCCTCCACGTTTTGCCTAAGTGATAGGCGTGAAATGGTCGTGCAAATTACGGCTATGCAAAAGAATCCAAACTAACTAAGAACCGTAGTCTTTAGGAAGTCCGGGTCGAATCCACAGGGAGACAGATTTATCTTTTTATGTGAATTTTATGACAATTAGAGTAAAAGGGGGTTTATGAACTAAACTAAATCTAAGAATGCAAAACTAACAAAGCAATAAAAGATTATGAAAAACAATAATTAGGAAGATAGCTTAAGCAAACAAATATCCACAATCGAATGACAAGTTGATCATTGATTTCACCTCAATATCTCATGCAATGGATTTTCCAATTCCTTTTCAATTGTAACTAACAGCACAACCAGATACTATTAGTTCTAACTAATTAAACAACCATGAAACCATCAATGATTCAGTTTAATAGCAGCAATAAGGATAGGAATATAGTTGGATACAATTCTAGCATAAAACAACCAGCTTTTACCCTAGAATGTAAATCAAATCTCTTCTACATAAGACTAGCACAACCAAATACTAGTACGATGCAATTGCTACTTCAATCTAAAGATGCTCAACCAGTAACACTCTAGATCTAGCAATAGATCCAATAACAACAAACCCTAGTTGATCAGGCTAGAAACGGTTGAAATAAATCATAAACATTCAAGCAAAAGAGAAGATTAAATCCAAGCAATAGATAAGGAATTAGAAATCTCACAACTTTAATCAAAATGATGCTTCAATTGTCTGACTAAGCAAAGGTGCTTAGTTCTCCATAGAAAAGCTAAAAACTCTGAAAGAAAAATATGATAATAGTCTATGAATGCATGAGAGATGCAACTCTCTAAAACCTAATATATCAAACTAGGTCTAAAAAGTCTATCCAAAAATATATAAATCTCGGATTAAAGCTGACATAGGAAGGACCAATAAAAATAAAACACGTGGCATCACTTGAATCACGCGGCTGTCAGAGGCGGCGGGCGCCGCTGGGTTGGCGGCGGGTGCCGCCATCACCTCGGTTTAGAACTCAGGTCACATTTCGGGGGCTGTTTTGACTCACTTCGAGTTGGAATTTGGACTCGAAGTAAAAATATGAATTGTAGCTCTTTTAACTAGCTTTCCAATGATACCAATATCAACTTCATCGGACTAATATAGCTCCCGAACGAACCCTCACAAGACAGAGGTGTCAAACCAGCAACTCCAACGGATGGCCCGAATTCAAGCGCTCTTTCCCCGGTTTCCATTCCTTTCACACTTGTTCACTTTAAGACCTGTAAAACAACATAGAACAAGTGCAAAAACCCAAAACTCCTATACACTCTAATAACTTAAAGAAACTAACTAAAACTACCTAAAACAATGCAAAAGAAACGGAAACATGCATTCTAAACACTACCTATATGCAAGTTATCAAATTCCCCCATGCTTAACCCTTGCTTGTCCTCAAGCAAGTCATAAATCCAAAACACACCACAGAAATGCAATCATACATCCATCTCAAGTCAAACAAGCATTTCACATATAATCAAAAACCCGACCAAGACTTCCTAGCATGTATTATAATAAGCAAAAAGTAAAGCCCATTCATTCATTCTAGACCTCACCAAGGTAAATTGTGTTTGCACTTAAACTCTCAAGTGTTTAAGGGTAGGTGTTTCGCTCAAGATCAACCATGAAAACTAGACTACCATAAGCTTGCATCAGAGTTCTAAATCTCCACCGCTGGGGATCAAATACATAACAAAAATCAAGAGGTCTTTTTAACGGTTGTAATGGGGCCAAGGTAAAGAGAAATTTGGAAGGGATCATATTTGGCATGTGGTGCTAAATCCGGGATAAAGAACTAATCCTAAACCCAAACTTCAACACACTTTCTTTTCTTACTTCTCCCAAACTTTTCTTTCTCAACTCCATACACATTTTTATACACTTTGTTTCTTTCTTCACTTTTTTTTTTCTTTGCCTCTTCTTCAACTCTTTCTTTGCTTTATGAAGACTACTAACAATTAAACTGAACTTTTTCGTTTGCTTTGCACAAACTTTTCATCTTCATCATTTTTTTCACTTTGCAACCAAGAGTTGTATTTCCTCTTTTTCCACCTTTTCTTCCAACTCCCCCATACTTATACATAACTCACACAAAACAAAAACACAACCTAAAGTCTTAAATCCCGGATGGGTCAAGCTTATTTAGCTAGGAAAATTTTGTGGAGTTATCAAAAATAGGCTTAAAGCTCAAAAGAAATGGGGTATCAAGAACATGGATCTCGTAAGGTAGGAAGGGAAATAATAGGCTTATAAAGAAACATTGCCTCAATCATTTTAATGTCATGCATTTAATCATATAAAGCAGCCTTGAAAAAGAGTCATAACGCAAGTTCTGGAGCTAGATAGTCATGGTGATACACTCAAGAATGTAGAGAACAAACATAATCATGAAAGGCCAAAAATATCTCACAAGGCTAATTTTTGTCTAGAACTTCAAAATGAATCAAATACCCAAGCTAAATACATGCTCAGTCCTATAATCAAGGTAATTAATCAATGATCATGCTCATATCATATCAACTTCAGCAAATCATGCAAATCATGGGTTAGAATTCATACTCAACTTAGAGAAACAAGAAGAATCAAACAATGGAGAAATATGAACCTAAATGCAATATTTTTGTATTTTTATGAATTTTCTGATTTTTTTTTTCATTTTTTCAAGAATTTTAATCAATGCAAAACATAAATTTAACATGCATAATCTAATGAAACTACATGAATGCAAGGCAAGTAATTCCCTTCCCCCATGCTTAAATCGTACATTGTCCCCAATGTAAAGTAAAAGTAAAGAGAAAGAGAAAAACTTACAAACCAACAACTAATTTGGGTCACGGAACGGTGGTGAGCAACATCAGAAGGGTAGAAATCAACATCAGAGAGGCGGCGGGCTGGCGGCGGGTGCCGCTGGGTTGGCGGCGGGTGCCACCGTGCTTACGGCGGTCGCCGCTGTGCTTACGGAGGTCGCCGCTGTCCACTTCGTAGCCAAAGACCTGTGAAATTAATTGGCGGCGGGCGCTGCGTTTTGGTGGCGGGCGCCGCCAGTTCCGTTGCGCTCCTTTTTTGCTTACCTGCAGGTTAGTCCAACACAGAAACAAAGGAAAAACCGAAACAAAAACAACTAAGCTAGAAAAAGAAAAAAAAAAGTACCTAGGTCGGGTTGCCTCCCGACTAGCGCCTTATTTAACGTCGTGGCTCGACGTTTAGCATTAATTAACAAGATTAGACATTGTCAATGCCCTTAACAACCTGTCAAAAGCTTGTGAACACATCTCACAAGAACATAAGTAATACAATGATAAATTGAAAGTGAATATTATACCATTCAAAAACCCTTTCAACTTATCAAACCTATGTGCCCAATTTTTATGAGATGGCATATGCTCAAACAAATTCAACACAAGTGGTGATGTCAGAAAATACTTACAGTATGGGTCAAAGTATTTGTCACAATTACCACTTTCTTCAAAGATGAACTCCATATATTTTTCACCTTCCACCTCATGTTCTAGACTTGGTTCCTCATCTTGCAACTCCATAAGCTCTGGATGTGAGAAGGTGAGGAAACTAAAGCATGAGATTTCAAGGCCTAGCATAGGGCACAACATGATGGTGGGAGCCTTAACAAATGTATCATCTTGATTTCCTCACTCATTGTTGTCTACTTCATCAGCAAAGAAGTCATCATGGTCAAAAAAATAATCTTCTTCCAAAACCATAGAAGGCTCAAACTCATGACTCCACATGGGAGTAGATGATTCACGCTCCCTAGGCTCTGAAAGTATATCTATGCAAGCACAGACTTCAATTGGCTCTGTGATGATCTGCTCAACGTGCTTTATAGGTGTGAATTCATATTGGGCATCAAATTCATCTTCATAACCCACATCAAGTGTCTTAGATTGCTCCTCAACTTGTATCTGGGTGTTTGACTCATGATTGTTTGATTCCAATGTGATTCCACAATTCCTTTCACACAACTGAAAAGGACATGAGGTTGTGGAATGAAAATGTGAAGAACAAAACTTACAGGGCTCCTTGCTCAAAGTATCCATCAATGTAGAGATATTTTTATTCACTGTATCCGTCAATGTAGAGATATCCCTCATCATATCCACAAGAGACGAATCAACCGGTTGTGGCCATTGGGAAGATGACTCAACATGAAAGCTATGATCGCTCATGAAACATAAGAAATCCAAGCATTCCTCGGATCCCATATATAAAAGCCTCTCATTGCTCATGTAGTCAGCCAATTCTCTTGTCTCAGGATTCATACCACGAATAACTCCAATGTTGATCAGCCTATCATTGTATCGAAATCCCCATGTACCAATTTTGAACACATGGTCTTGAAATCCAAGAAATAATCATGGAAGTGTTCATCCTGCAGCTATATACACTCGAACAAAGCCATAGCTTAGTAGCACAAGTGTTATGAACCGTAAGATAGGTTCACAACACAAATATTGGCACAAAAATCACACAAAAGACAATTATTGCCTCCCCGGCAATGGCACCAATTTGATAAGCGTGAAATGGTCGTGCAAATCACGGCTATGCAAAAGAATCCAAACTAACTAAGAACCGTAGTCTTTAGGAAGTCCGGGTCGAATCCACATGGAGACAGATTTATCTTTTTATGTGAATTTTATGACAATTAGAGTAAAAGGGGGTTTATGAACTAAACTAAATCTAAGAATGCAAAACTAACAAAGCAATAAAAGATTATGAAAAATAATAATTAGGAAGATAGCTTAAGCAAACAAATATCCACAATCGAATGACAAGTTGATCATTGATTTCACCTCAATATCTCATGCAATGGATTTTCCAATTCCTTTTCAATTGTAACTAACAACACAACCAGATACTATTAGTTCTAACTAATTAAACAACCATGAAACCATCAATGATTCAGTTTAATAGCAGCAATAAGGATAGGAATATAGTTGGATACAATTCTAGCATAAAACAACCAGCTTTTACCCTAGAATGTAAATCAAATCTCTTCTACATAAGACTAGCACAACCATATACTAGTACGATGCAATTGCTACTTCAATCTAAAGATGCTCAACCAGTAACACTCTAGATCTAGCAATAGATCCAATAACAACAAACCCTAGTTGATCAGGCTAGAAACTGTTGAAATAAATCATAAACATTCAAGCAAGAGAGAAGATTAAATCCAATCAATAGATAAGGAATTAGAAATCTCACAACTTTAATCAAAACGATGCTTCAATTGTCTGACTAAGCAAAGGTGCTTAGTTCTCCATAGAAAAGCTAAAAACTCTGAAAGAAAAATATGATAATAGTCTATGAATGCATGAGAGATGCAACTCTCTAAAACCTAATATATCAAACTAGGTCTAAAAAGTCTATCCAAAAATACATAAATCTCGGATTAAAGCTGACATAGGAAGGACCAATAACAATAAAACACGTGGCATCACTTGAATCACGCGGCTGTCAGAGGCGGCGGGCGCCGCTGGGTTGGCGGCGGGTGCCGCCAGCACCTCGGTTCAGAACTCAAGTCACACTTCGGGGGCTGTTTTGACTCACTTCGAGTTGGAATTTGGACTCGGAGTAAAAACATGAATTGTAGCTCTTTTAACTAGCTTTCCAATGATACCAATATCAACTTTATCGGACTAATATAGCTCCCTAACGAACCCTCACAAGACAGAGGTGTCAAACCAGCAACTCCAACGGATGGCCTGAATTCAAGCGCTCTTTCCCCGGTTTCCATTCCTTTCACACTTGTTCACTTTAAGACCTGTAAAACAACATAGAACAAGTGCAAAAACCCAAAACTCCTATACACTCTAATAACTTAAAGAAACTAACTAAAACTACCTAAAACAATGCAAAAGAAACGGAAACATGCATTCTAAACACTACCTATATGCAAGCTATCACTAAGCCCGACATTTTACTGCGTCAGTTCCGCCACCCGAGGAGTTGGATGACGCGGCGTCGTCAATCGCTCGCCGTAAAACTCGGAGGCGGCGTTACCAAGGCCGAAGACGGCGCATCCCAGGCCCACCCCCCAGCGGCCATCAGAAAGGCATCACACTCGTCCTGAAAGGACGGTGGGGTGCCCGATTCCGAGGACCTCTGGGAGAGGAGCTCATGGGTCCGAGCCTAACACAATACCTAAATAATATAAATAAAAATAATAATATATGAAATTAAATAAGACGTAAAATAATTAAAACTTACAGCGATGAAGGTCGACCGCTCGTCTATAAAATGCCGATCGGCGCCTTGCGTGTGCGTCTCGATGAGAAGCTCGAGCGGCGTGATGCGGCAACGCCGTTGTTCTTCCTACGAAATTCAGCGTGTTACGAACTATTAAGAATACTTAACTTAATTTAAGTTTAATCAAATTAAGATAACATACGTACCATTCAACGCATGGTGTCGAGGTGAGACCTCGAACCGCTACAGTGGTTCCCCGGATTAACATTCCGGATTTGCTTCTGGCGCGCACACTTGGCTTTGAATGCCTCCGTGGACCAATGCGTCGTCTTCCAGTTCTCCCAAGTGGTGGACTGGATGAAATTTGGCTTCGTCCCAGCTCGACGGTGCTTCCCGATCAAGTCGTTGTATCTCTTCTTGGCTCTCTTCTCCCACAACAACCGGACGGACTCGACTTCCATACCCGGCTGGGAGGGATCCCATCGGAAGTGGGTCTAATTAAATCCGACAAAACAATTATTTAAAAATAGTAATTAATTAATGCGGAATTTGTAAAAAGATATGCAAATTAAATAAAATTTACCCTCTAAGACTCAAACCAACGAGTCTTCGATGCGGCGGAGGCAAAGTCGAACTCCGACGCCTTATCGTCGGGTTGGCCTTGTATGATCTGTATCGAACACCGCGACACCATGCCCGACGGCTGCAAGCTACGAGATTTCGAAAAACGTGTTATAACATATTTATAGGTAAGAAAAGAATTTAATACAAGCAATGTCTTAGAAGAAATTGTACGTACCACCCGCTGACAATGTAAAGATCCCAAATGCGATTGGGATCGAACCCTCGGCTCGATCCCGACGAGGACACGGATGTAGGGGCCCTAGACTCATCTGCTTGGGTGCCCGTCTCCTCTGTACTAGGATGAGGGTCCCCGTCGTCCTCGGACAAACGTGGTGTGTCCGTGTGGGTCGCCTCGGACGAGATCTCCTCGTCCGGTATCTCGGACGAGCCCGGCTCGTCCGGACGAGGAGCTCGTACACGTCGACGTGATCTGGACATTATAACAAAACTATAAAAACACCAATAACAACACCAATAACAATAACAACATCATCAATCCAGCTATAACATAAACAACAACAAGAGCAACCAAATCAACAACAATAACAACTTAAATTTACTAATTCTTCACCCAAAATGAACAACAACAACAATCAACAAAACAACAACAACTTCAAAATCAACAACAACAACAACATCCACAACAACAACAACAACAACAAAAACAACAACAATAACAACAACAACTTAAACAAGAACAACAAACTCCACAACAACTTCTTCTACTAAACCTAAACAACAACATAAAAAACAATAATTCTCATCAAAATCAACTACACAACTACAATACCAACAACATGAATAACACAACAATTCAATTCAACAACACAACTTATTGTTCTTCCTAAATTCTTACCTAATTCCATTCAACAACACAACTACAACATCAATAATTCTTTCAAACAACAACAACAACTCCCTCAAACAACAACTCCTTCAACAAATTTTCATAAAATTTTCCTAAAACACCAAGTTTTCCTAAAATTCAACTAAACAAATTCAACTAAAATCAACAACAAATTCAACAAAAATCCACTCATCAACAAATTCAACAACAACCAAAATCAACAAAAAAACAAAAAAATCAACTTACATGCAAATGGCGGGCTCGGAGGCACGGGGAGTGAGTGGCGCTGGGTCGGGCCAGGCTCGGAACGCGCGGCGCTGGATCGGGGCGGGCTCGTAACACACCGACGAGAGGGCGCAGATCTGGCGAGATCTGCCAGCTGGCGATGTCGACGAGGAACGCACCGACGGATCAGGCGGTGGCGCTGGCGTGTAGGAGGAGGCGCGCTGGAGAGGAGGAGGCACGGGATCGGGGCAGCGCCATTGGAGTAGGACGCGGAGGACGAAGGAGGAGGAGGCGGGGGAGAAGGAGGCGCGGGGAGGAGGAGGCGAAGGAGGACGGAGCCGGAAGAGGGCGAGGCGGGGGAGGAGGAGGCGGAGGAGGACGGAGCCGGAGGAGGGCGAGGCAGAGGAGGCAAGGCGGGGGAGGAGGAGGCGCGGGGAGGAGGAGGAGCCACGGGGAGGAGGACGGACCGCGGAGAAGGGCGAGGGTTTTGAGACGGTGCGAATGAAGGGGAAAGCTCCGCTTTCCCATTCTTATTCCACATTAGCGACCATATGGTCTCTAATCTTTGCGACCATATGGTCGCAAATGGTCACTAATTTTAATTAGCGACTTATGTGGGCCATATAAGAATTTTGGCGACCATATGGTCGCCAAATAGCGACTGTATGGTCGCGAAATTCATTAGCGACCATATGGTCGCAATCCAATAAATTTGGATTGAGCGCTGGAATTTCAGATTTCCCCCCATTATTTTAGAAATCGCGCCAAAAATTTCGGGTTTGCGACCATATGGTCGCCAAATCGAAAAAAAATTGAACTACGCGCTCAAAATTGCAATTCCGATCTGAAATTTTAATTTTAGCGACCATATGGTCGCTAAAATCATTAAAGATCACATGACCCTGACCTTTCTCTAGGAGCAAATCGCACGATTGTGCACTACAAGTGCACGAACTGTTGTTCATTTGTGACCACGTGGTCGCCTCTATAGCGACCATATGGTCGCTATACGAGAGATCGCGACCATGTGGTCGCTATATTATAGGCATTATATGTAACACCCCTATTTTGCAACACTGGGTATTACCGCTAGTGACCTCGGATTTTACCGTCCAAAGTCATCCAAGGCTTTAAATAATTTATTGAGAATATAATTAAAGAAGAATATTGACGAAATGCGGAATTTTATTCATTGATAAGAACTTTCGTTCATTACATTGAGAGTTGTTTTACAAATGATGTAGCAGCGGAAATGAAGCCCATATTAAAAGGGTTGAAAAGACGTATTTAAAAATACAAGTATGTTTCTCCAAGACAATTTATATGATGATGATTTGCTTGGTTAAAAATAGAAGAGCTGGTGCGCTATCTTCTGAATGCTTTGCTCTTTGAAAATTCCTTCCTTCCTTCAACGTCATCTTGCCTTGACCTTCTATCCTTGCATCTTCTCGAGCCTTCTAGACTTTGTCTTCAAAACTTCAATGTGAATTTCCTAGAGTCTGGCATTTGTCGCGAAGGGCGAGAAATACCAGGCAAAAATGCGGAAATAGTGGAATTAGTCTAAGGAGACTAAGCAAGCGAGAATGGAAATTATCAAGTGTATTATGGTAATTTATAATACTCGAGAGATATTATTGGGATGTGTTTTGAGATATAGAACTTTATGTGGGGGCTTATCTGGACGGAGAAGAGTGTATCTCGAGAGGAGATAACTCGTTAATCGAGAGAAGTACTACGAGATTGTAGACTTATTTAGAGTAGAATGTATGTTGGGAACGTTATTAATTCATACAAGTTTTTGAAAATCTCTCGCGCCCTTGCGGACCGAGAGCCGGATCGATCATTTGAGACCGGTCCGGTTTTGATGTCTTTTAATTGTGCATTGGCACTTATCTTATATTGTGACAAAAAATGTCGATTACATTAATGATTTTTAAAGAGTGTGGGGGGCTTGCATGGCCCAGACCACTTAAGGGAAACCCAGTTCCGACACTTAGCTACGGTGCCACTCATCCCTCCGTTGCAATCGGAGCTGACATGGATCATGATCCTGAAAGTCGTACTTTAAGCGCAGAGGCATACAACTTAGTAAATTATATAGAGGTGTCGGGTTAGTCTCGCTCCCCTCACTAATTCGTTCGAACCGATCTCTTAATGAGATCGTAAACAATCAAGGTCACAAACAAGACTAGCAGAATAGTCCCATCAAATATTAAATAGCGGAATAACGATAACAATGGGGTCATTATCTCTAACAATCGATATTCCTAGATTCGTTTATTATTAGCAAATAAGTTGTTCCCAACATCGAGAAATTTCATGAAACGGATTATTAAGGCTACAAGGAGAAATTCCACTTGCCTTTTCTTGTACGATAGCGGATTAACGAAAGAGCGGAAACGTTGTTCTCGAAACGGAACGGGAGCTCGACCTATCGACACGGAATATACAAACGAGCTTTAATAAGAATTTTCTTTAAATTCTTTTAAAGTTTTGGGAATCTCTTATATCCTTATTATAAGAGAATAATTTCTAAATTATTATAATAATAATTTAGGTGGAGATGAATAAAATAATAATATATTCTATTATTATTTTATACTTGTAATATCCTTTTATCCATTTTAAAAATCCTTTTAATTTGATTATTATAAGCTTTTGAAGATCAAGGTTTCTCATTATTTAAATTATTAAATACTCATTAACTTAAAGTTAATATTCTTTTTAGATTAATTTATTAGAGTTTGGTTCAAATGAAACAAATTCTTATCCTAAAACGTAAAACGAATGCACTTTTCCTAATTAGTAATGCACTTTTCATTGAAAAGTGCATTGCAAAATACAAAAAGTGCAATATATAAAAATGCACTAAAAAAGTACGAAAAGTGCACTACAAAGTACGAAAAGTGCAAATGCGAAAAAGTGCACCCTAAAGTAGGAAAAATGCAGTATGAACTAGGAAAAGTGCATTCGTTTCAGAATAAGAGTTCGTTTCAGGATAAGAGTTCGTTTCATTTGAACCAAACTCTAATTTATTATTCCTTATAAATATATTTCATCCACTTGATCATAAAATATCTTTTTAAGACTAGAATATATTATTATTGTAATTTCCTCTTATTATTAAATCTTTTTAAAGATATGGAACCACCTTATGATATAAAAGGTATTAATATAACATATTATGTTATACTATTTCTAGTACTTTATTTATCTACTAAATTCCCAAGTATTATTTTAAACAAATTATCTCATACTTTCCATTTAAATATCTTATAAAAATATATTTAAGTTTATTATATGCTCTTTAAATGACATGCAACCCCCTTTTTCAATATATAAAGTCTTAAGATAATATTTTTCCAACAACTTGTTCTAGGTCTTTTTATTTATATACTAAACTCCAAAAAAGGTATACATATTATTTATGTGACATTTTCCATGTATATAAAATAATATACTCTTGATCCCATAAATTTATTTATAACTTTTCATGTCTAACTTACTTTATTTCTTTATATAAAAATACATGCGATTTATTTATTCAATTTAGTTTAATCCCATACTTGTTCTTAATAACATACTTTATTCAAAATATCTTACTAATATTATTCCAAAGCATATTATAGGATCAAAAGACATGCAAGATTAATTTCACTTCAATAAAGTCTTTGTTTTATTAAAATCCCCTAATCTTATCCTATTTCTTTTATATTAGGGTAAAAATATGACCAAGTCAATATTATTTTCAAAAATAGAATTTTCAAGCTTAAAAGTCACATATGTTAATCTTATAATTTATTTGAAATTATTCTATGTCTTGCCATATTTATTTATTATTTTTTTATAAAGACCACATGCATGTTATTATTCTTTTCAAATTATCAACAACTTAATATGCTTAAAATATCATTGTGATGAATATTAATATTCTATGAATTCACATATGATTTATTGAAAATTATATTTCTCTTAGATGGGCATGCAAATTAATTTAATTACATAATTTTCTTTTTTAAAAGCTGATTTGTAATATTTAGTGAATTTATTTAAATAAATATTATATATATGTAAAATTATTTTATAAAGAGATAGAAAATTAAAATACGAGTCGGAAAATTATACCGAGAGTTAACAGGAGCGGAATGGGCACACGAATCGAGATCCAAAACGATTTGATCGAAATGGCTTATCTTTTTCTTCTTAAAAGAATTCTGATGGGTTTAAAAATGCTATTGGGCCTAATTTTGAAATTTCTTCCTACAACCCAAAACAATAAAAGGCCCAAAATGCCTTCTTCTTCTACTAAGAACACGTGAATAGTACCAGAATTTTTCAGCAATGGTGGACGCCATGGTGGACGGTCTAGTGGCTCCGGCGGTGTGGTGGTGGCCGGCAGCTAGGCCCCTGGTGGTCCGGCGAAGGTAGGGCGGATCTAAGGTGGTCGGAGGAGGTGAAAATAGCCCAAAAACCACACATAAAAATGTAAAAACAGCCCTTAAAAAAATAAGAAAAAATTGATTTTGGGGGAAAAATCAAAATATGATTTTGGGTAGAAAGAGGGACGAAAATGGGAGAAGAGAGAGAGTTGTGTGGTCTTCCTCTTGCCCAACACCTCCTTTTATAGTGATGGAAGAAAAACCACAATCCACACCTCCATGGTTTTGACCTCTCATGGAGGATTGGATTAATGGTGATTGGGTGAGTTTGTGTTTCTTTGCCATGGTGGAAGAAGGAGACTGGGATAGAAAGGAGGTGGAGAGGAGGTGTAATTGGTGAAGAAGAGAGGTGAAGAATGTCACCATTAGACTTACGTCAAATCAAAATCCCACCATGTTAGTTTTTCTAACAAGAAAGGGGAAGAAGAGAATAAGATGATTTAGAATTATTAAGTTGATAGAAAGTCACTATAGCATAGCGGATTTGACTGTATGTGAGTTTTCGAAGGGTGCAAGAGGTCTCGGGTTCGAGTCCCGACTTTTGCCCCTTTTTATTTTTGCCTTGTTTGATATTTTTGCTTCCTTGAATTATTACATTAATAAAAAATCGAAAATTATTATTAATTATATTTGTTTTGAATTTTATTTGCCATTTTGACAATCTTTTATAACCTTTTTATAATTTATTAAGAAACTTATAAGAATATTTAAACTCTCTATTTAAGAGACAAATATTTAATTAAGTACCCGATTTGCTTAATATAATTAAGGAAATTCTTAATTGTCATTGTAATAAACTTTTACAACCTCTTTATAAATTAATATGAAATTATAAAGATTATTAAGTTCTCTACTTTAGAGAAGAAAAAGAAAATTATTGGGATAAAAATCCGTTTTATTATATTTAAAATTTAGCGGATATTACATTATATGTAAACAAACACTTTCTACCAACAATATTTGGTTCGAGGACTCAAATGGGACGAAGCGAACAAGTTCATTGCTTCCACACAACCAAGTTACAAAACAACTGCATTACAGCTTCCGTACGAATAACACTTGATTCTTGTAAGCAAAAAAATCAACAAACAACTTACTGAATTACAAATTAGATGACAAACATCATTTATTTTTAAGAAGCAACAACCCTAATCTCAGATCCTTCGAGCACACGAAGCTGCGCAGCCGTTTCATTGGCCTCAATGCGGTCTATGATGTCTTCGTCGTTCAAGAAAAAACGGCAAAATTCTGGTGGTGCTCCCCCGCCAGATGACCTCCAACCAGCGATCGCAACTCTTAATGGGCGATATGGTGTGGTGCTCCATTCCGTTCTGTTTATCTCCCTATCCCCACGCACATGCATGATTGAGAAATGGATCAGTTCTGGAGCAAAGGCGGTCGTGCGCCTGGAACACACTCTCCTTTGATGAGCCATTGATCGGATGAATTGGCGATGGAATCGAAACTTTAGGTGAGGGTTTGATTTTGGAGTTGGAGATGAGCAAGATGGAAGACTAATGCATGTTGGAAATGAGGAGATGAAGTCTCCTTTTACAGTTGGAAATGGAGACGAGGATGGAAGACTTGTGATGTGCATGCATGCCTCTTGTCATCAATCTAGCTAGTAAATGGTAATAGTGTCCGAATAGTATTATCAGCATAGTAATAGAAAATAGTGAATCCGAATAGTATTAATCTAATAGTATTATCAGCATAATAATAGAAAATAGTGAATCCGAATAGTATTATCTAATAGTATTATGAGCATAGTGATAGAAAACAGTAAATCGGAATAGTAAAAGATAATAATGTTATCAGAAAAGTTAATGAAAATACAATAATAGTATCCTGATTACATATCTTCTTCATCTGTATCCGTCTCAGTCTCAAAGTCCCCCTCGGACGTTTCACTAGACGTATCAGCTTGTTCCTCAACGACATGATCCTCTCCGTTTGGGTCATTTAGCGGACCAAGTGTATAATTATCTTGTGTGTCGTCGATAACTCGTGGAAGGGAAGAATCATGTTGAAATGCCTCTTCAACGACAACGCCCCTCGAACCACTCTCAAGAGGGTCTATGCACGTACCTTCATTGGGCCACACACGTGACTTCACTTTATAGACCGCTCTCCATTCAGCATCTGCACGCCTCATCTTTGGGTAATCGAGGAAATAAACTTGAGTGGCTTGATGTGCTAATATGTAACGATCTTTTGTTCTCAACATTTTATGTCGATGAACATCGACAAGCTTTAGGCGAGGGAGAATGCGTGTTCCTCCACGACTTCTAGTGTCAAACCACGTAAAATTAAAGACCATAGGGCACTTTACGGTTGGAGATATGTAATTCAGATTAATGATTTCCTCTAGCACACCATAGAAGTCCTCCTCGTCGGTGCTGAAGCTTTGTCCTAGAACACAAACTCCACTACTGTCAGTGGCCCTGGTTGATGCGTGTGCCCTCGTGTGGAATTAGTAACCATTCACAAAATAACCAGGATATGTTCTCACTTTTTTAGAGGTTCCACGAGCAAGTCTTGCAATGTTATGATCTGTAATAGTCGGACTGTCAGCCTGCAATTTTAAATCAACATATATATGATATATACAATTTGGGAATCAACATATATACAATTTGAAATTAAATTGAAATTAATTTAGGAAATCCTTACATGGGAGTAGAACCAAAGACGAAAGTGTCTTTCCAAAATGTTTTGCTTTTCAGCATCGATTATTGTTGGATTTGACGGCCGCACGAAATTTGTCAAATAGTACCTACGAAAGAGTAATTGAATGAAATACGTACTTATATATATTAAACCCCTACTTTATTCAAATCAACATATATATAATATTAATTAGTTGAGATTATAGAAACGTACTCAATATAGGGTTCCACTTCGACGCAGTTCATGAGTATGTAAGTTTGGATCACATGGAATTCATCATCTGTGAGGTAAATAGTTGACCAAACCTCCCGTCCACGTTTGTTGCGGAAGGAGTGGAAGATCTCATGTGCGACGAGTGCGTTATCATGGATACTCCGGTTCTGGACGGACGCTCCTTGCATCAGGTGGATGAGTTTATTCAAGACGTTTTTAAGACGGCTTGTTAGGATCTTTGAGTTTACTTTATAGATAGTATTGCATAGGCTATTTGTCCTATAATGGTTGGTTGAATTGGGGTTTTCGCATTTGGGCAATAGAGTTATAAATGTGTGTACTGCATAAATCTAAGCACCGAGTTTCACACAATATGATAATATTATATTTTCTTTTTTTAAAGAGGGAACGTCCCTCACAGGTTCTCATATGAGGGACATCTCTCATGGTCTCTCACCCAAAATAACTCTTTTTTTTCATTTTTAATTTTCCTTTTTGTTTGATGGACGAGAGCAGAGTTCCTCGATGGGGATGCTATAGTAGATTGAAATGTCGAAAGAAAATCGACAGTTGGCACACCAATATGAGTTAGCAAACACGTTAATGAACAAACAAACAAGAAAGCGATAAAACAATAAAAAAAACGAGTGTTGATTGAAGCTAGAACTAGAATTGAAGAATCACTTAAGGAATTGGTTGTATGAGGCGCCACGAGAAGAGAAGATGACAACTAGGAAAAATACACAAAACGAGGTCTTAGGGAACAACTGTGAATACCTTAGATTTAGACTTGTTTTGGGAGCCTTCAAGCATCAATACATTTGGATTTTTTCAAACCATTCCAACCACCAATCAAAAAGCGCCCAAAGACATTATTTGTTGGTGCTAGAGTTGATTGACTAGTTGGGCATTTGGAATTATGGCTTATTTTGCAATCGAAGGCTATTAAAATTTAAAAATGGTAATGTTAAAATATCACGATTCAAATATATATATATATAGCGTCATTCGATTGGAAATAAATGTCATTTAAGCACTTAGACAAGTTTTTAAGAAAATTAGTAACTAAACTCAAAATCTTAAAGTTTTTCTCAATTTTGTCACTTTTTAAATATCCAAAACCTTTTTGGACCAATGAATGGAGAGCATTGGTCAAACAAAATAAATTTCAATAACAATTATCATACCTCACTCCTAATTAATTGACTAGAAAACCTAAAATGACACATAAAGTTGATCCAAATTTAAATGTTAAAACGGCATTTATTTGTGATCGGATGGAATAATGAATATTATAATTCAATAATTATGGTAACACATAATTTATATATGAAAAATAGTATATAATTATAATAGAATGTGTATGGTTTTTATACGTGCACATGACACAAGATGGTAGTCTTTAGTTGATCATCCGACCCTTAGACAACTTGCCTTGTCAAGTGATCGACTAAGTCACACCTTGCTCAATCTATCAAAGATCGCAAAAGTGCTAAGCGCTCAAACGATGGATAGGAAATGGGAATATCAAATAATTTATGGGAAAAGCATTACTCCCTCCATTTTAAAATAGATGTTCATGGACAAATTTGCACATATATTAAGGGGAAAAAATTCTCCCAAAATTCTCCCTATTAAATGGTACTTCATATTCCTAAAAGTTGTTTTGTAAAAAGTCTATATGATTAATGTGGTGTAATTATTATGGGTATAAATGGAAAAAGTTCTTATATAGACATCTATTGTGAAACAAGAAAAATAGTCTCTATGAACATCTACTGTGAAACGGAGGGAGTATATTACAAGAGAAGACTTTGCAAGTATTCTAATGCCTAAGTCCCAAACTTGCTTGGATTGGCTTCGATGATTTTCAAATGAGGGGTGGTGGTCTATTTATAAGCAAGCCACGTCCTTTACATGGTTAAGGAAAAATTCTAGAATTATCTAGTTTAAGTTACAACTAGACCAATAAATGCTTTCTTCCATGAGCCTCTCCACGGGTCTATACAAATCTAGAACATTTTAAAGTGCTCTTAGTAAGCCTACAAGACTCTATGCTATTCTAAAGAATTCTACATGAGTCTAGATAGTGCCCTAACATCTAAACTTGTCTAGAAATTTTCATAATGTTCCAACACCTACTGGAATCTTCCATAAATCTTCTGGATTCTTCTATAAGCTAACTCTTGTAGAAGTTTCCATAGTCCTATAGTCCCATCTAGATGAGCCTAGATGCTCCTTGATTTTCTCGCAAACGTTTGATAAACTTCTTGATTTACCATGTTTAGCTAAATCAGGTCCCTTTTTTGTCATGGAAGAGCAACCCGTGACATTCTCCCTCACCGAATTTAGAAACTCCCTTGTTTTGTTGCCTTTGTTCTTATTGGACTTGTCAACCCCTTGTCATAAGAGGCCTTGATTCCCATAGATGGTTTTTATTTCACCTTGTGCGATGGGCATCATTCCTCTTTGGTGAAGTCCTCATGCAATGTCTATACTCTTAGTAGTCTTGCAAGGCTCCTTGTCTCGATACCTTACCTTGGATGTCGTCTCCTCTTCCATTTTCCTTGAATATATCTGTATAGTGCCAAGCCTAAGCGTCTCTCGTCCCTGACCCTTTGGTAAGGGCGCTATATTGGCGATCTTGGAGTTGTCTTAACATTAGTTAGACTACTTTTTAGCCCTAACGACCACTTTTCGTCACCCTTCTTGATAGATATTGACATTATCAATCCAAGCTTAAGCATCTCATTTTTTACCTCCTCTTCCTAGATATGAGGAATGGATAGCATTAAGCTTTCTTCTTCATGGAAAATCTCGCATTAACTTATCACCCCCTATAAAGGTAGCAACTCAAGAAACTCCTTTCCTTGTGCTTTCCCTTGTCTTGATCACCCAAGAATTCTTTCTTGGCTTGGATGGGCACTTATCCTCTCTCCGAAATGACTCACCCTCTTCTTCCTCTCCCCCACCTTTGACCTTATAGTAGCAAGAGTTACCTTGCTCACTACTCTTAAATTCGATCAGATAGTTGGGCACAATCATTGCGTCTTTTAAAGTTTGTACATTCCTTCCCTAGAGTTGTTGGTTCGCTCATTGTTTGAGATTGTCCATGACTTGGAGCATGAGCTCCAAGTCATGGACAATCTTACCCTTATCCAAGACTTGGAACATTAGCTTTGACAACTCCTTCATGTACTCACGAATATTGGTCAATTACGTGAGCCTTTGAATTTTAGCTTGGGTATCATCATTAGCCTAGATGGGTTAGAATTGCTTCTTAAATTTGTCCCAATCCTTGATTGGAGACCCTTTAGTCTTCTCAACAGTTTGACGCCTCCACCAAATCAACGCCATATTAGATATGTATAGCTTAGTGGTACGTACCTTTCATGTGTCCTTTTTGATGCCCATGTCATAGAAGTATTGCTCCATATCATATAATAAATTTTAACATCCTTTGTTGATCAATTCCCTTAAACTCTTTCGGCTTTGGTATCACCAACTTGTGCACCAGTGTTATGGTGATCATGCTCGCCCCTTGGTGACTTTGCATGCATAAACGACACCATCTCCTCACGCAATGCCACCACCATGACCTCCAACATGCCTTCTTGCTTGGTCAAGTTCTCATGGGCCTCATTGAGGGTGCCTAACAACTCCCCCTTTAGATTCTCCATCGACATCTAAAGTTCATTAACCCAACCACTCACCCCTTCTAAGTTGCAATTGACATCCTCCATGGAGTCTCACACCTTGATGTGAACCTACTCAGCTTCGGTCCACGAGGGCGGATCTAGGCTCGAAATTCCCGGATCTTCTCTGACACAAGTAACCAAGATAAGTACGAGACCATAAAGTGGACTCACGGGCCTCTAATGCTCGTCGGAACGAGGGGGCGAGGCATAAATAAGAGATGTTGACCCAAGGGAGGACCGATGAGACGGAAAGGGGTTTGGAAGGTTTTGATGACGTTGGGCCAAATAAGAAGGAAACTCGAATCTACTTTAACTTGGCTTAATTTTGACGCAAGAAATACAATGGGGTGTGGCTCCTTTATACAGAGGAGATCACAAAACCCTAGTCTAGCAAGGGAGAGGCGCCTAGGGCTTAGCATGCGAGCGGCCCAATGACTCCTGGCCCAATAAGACATAATACTAATAATAGTATTCGCAAAAAGGGAAATAACAAGGCTAGCCCATCCTATAAGAATGAAGCATACGCCTAAAAGGGAAATGACGGAAATAGAAATTACGCAATATAAATAATACATAAATGAGACTATGTCCTAAGTCAAGGGGGTCTCCAAGGTCTAGGCCATCTCGGAATGGTAGGAGCTGAGTCCGAGCTAGGGCAGAGTCGCATCATCCTCCCTCCCTTAGATTCGAAGCGTCCTTGCTGGAGACGAGGGAATAAAGATGCGGCCTAATCAAAACCATGCCATCGACGTGGTTCTTCTCAAAGAACAAACTAAATGTTGTCAACATAGGGGCATGCTCGATTATGGGCTCGGGGTCGGCGTCGGGCATCAAAAACAAAGCCATGTCGATTAGAGTGTCCGACGACATAGGCATCCAAAGGGGGTGTCGGCGTAGGTGAGGGCTCGGCGTCAAGCTCGGGTGGGCCCTCGACCTCGGGTGTTGTCGTTGTTGGTGTGGAGTCCTCACCGACTAGCTCACTCGGCACGGTGCCGACTGTGGTTGAGGCGCCAGGACGATCTTGATGATGGGCTCACTAGGCACCGACACCAATGACGGCTAGAGTGTCGGGACGAGTATCGGGACTAGCGCGGGGTGGTAACAAGCCATGTATTCGGCAAACTAGCGCTCTAAGGTCGCGAACCTGTCCTTGATGCTAGGACTCTCAGCCACGGGAGAGGGTGAGGGCTCAACCGAAGGGGACGGTCTTGGCGCATGGTGTGCCGAGGCTGTCCGTGGCCTAGGTCGGTGTCGCGGGTCCGGTTCGCGAACTCGGGCTGGTGGGCGCCGAGGAGGTGGACTCCAATCCCGCTCATCGTAGGAACAATGTCGGGACTTGGGAGTTTCGCGTAGGCACCGAGGAGGCAGACTTCAATCTCGCTCGTCGTAAGAATGATACCGGGATCTAGGAGTTTCTCCGTAGTAGTGGGCTCGATTCTCGGGAAGTCGGTATGGTGGGATCTAATCCGGGTGGTCTCTTGGAAGCGGCTTATAGGGACGAGTTTTGACTTGTCGATGCGGCCGATCCTAAGAATCTGAATCGTCCCATATTTCTGTGCAGGTCCAAGACATGGCTCGGCTCCTCAGGATTTTTTTTTCTCTCTTTTTTTACTGGGAGATCTTTCACAACCCGAAAGATTCTCTTACAATAGGAAAATTTTCGGCCACTAACAATAATTCCAAGGCCGGAATAAAATATATCGAATTTTTTTTAATAAATTGCCGACTCTTTTTTTTAATGATCGGCTGTTTTTTTCTTTTTTTAATTAAAAATACTCAGCTAACAACTACTAGGAGATATCAGTACAAAAGACCGAAACTAATTAACAAGACCGTGCCAATATGGTAAGCAAGATCACAACCAAAATTTAGACGGTATCTTCTACAACTCCAATTCAGAGATATGCCTCCAATTCAGAGATATGCATGCAGAGAGAGATATACCAATAGATTTATTTAGGGAATGATATCACAATACATGCACGAACCAATTGGCAAATATCTTGTGGGATTTTTTTCGAGCAGATCAGCAATCTTTTTTTCGAACCGATCGATTGTTTTTTTGATAATAAGGACACCAAACTTACTAGGGTTTGAAGGATGAACGTGGGTGCGGAACGGTGGTGTTGGAGAAGGACGCCTTCGTCGACTCTACTTCATTGTTGAAGTAAAATGATGTAATTTTGACGGAGGAAACGAACCAATTTAGAACGGTGGTGTTGGAAGGTTTTGGTGACGTCGGGCCAAATAAGGAGGAAACTCAACTCTACTTTAACTTGGCTTAATTTTGACGTAAGAAATACAATGGGGTGTCTCCTTTATATAGAGGAGATCACAAAGCCCTAGTCTAGCAAGGGAGAGGCGCCTAGGGCTTAGCATGCGAGCGGCCCAACGACTCTTGGCCCAATAAGACATAATACTAATAATAGTACTAGCAAAAAAGGGAAATAAAAAGGCTAGCCTATCCTAAAAGAATGGAGCACACGCCTAAAAGAGAAATGACAAAAATAAAAATTACATAAATATGAATAAAATTAGAAATAATACATAAAGGAGACTATGTCCTAAGCAAAGGGGGTCTCCAAGGTCTAGGCCATCTCGGAATGGTAGGAGCTGGGTCCGAGCTAGGGCAGAGTTGCATCACACCTCTCCCATGGATAACACGACCTTCTCCAAGCACATGTTGAATCCCAAAACCACGTTCTTCAGACTCTTCCGATTCTTCCTAACTCATGTCCCTTTTCCTTGTCCTTTAGGCTCAACCACTTCAAATATGACACCTTCATTACTAATCATTGCGATCACCTCAAGTTCACTTGCTCTAATACCACCTTGATACAAGATGACAGTCTTTAGCTGATCACCGTGCGACCCTTAGACAACTTACCATGTTAAGTGACTACGCCATGCCTTTCCCGATCCCTTAAAGATAGCAAAAGTGATAAGTCTAGCGGAAGCTCTCAAGTGATGCTTAGAAAATGGGAACACTAAAAGAAATTTATGAAAAAGAGAATTGTATTACAAGAGAAGACTACTAAAATCTTTAGATAGTTCCCTAACAATCTAAACTTTTCTAGAAACTTCCATAATATTTTGACGTCTACTAAAATCTTCCATAACCTTATGAATATTTCAAGATGCTTTCGAACTCTTCTAGACATTTTCATAGTCTTTTAGTCTTGTCTAAATGAGCCTAGATGCTCTTCAATGCACTTGTAAATATTTGAAAAACTTCTCAATCGATCATCTCTAGCTAAATCAGTTTCATTTTTTGTCACAAGAGTTCGGCCTATGATATACACACATGTGTGATAAGATAGTACATATAATCGATGGGGTTTTCATCTAAAAACAAATTGACATAAGGATAATATATTTCCACATGCCCCCTAGTGCAACTTGACGACATGCCCTAGTGCCTACAAGACAAAGGGGTTAGTACAAATTACACCATTATGGTGATCTAAGCCCAAGCGAACCCTACTAGGGTAGACTTTGATACCATGATAAAATCAAGTCGGTTGATAATTGGGGAATGTGTATGTGCATGCACACATGTGCGATAAACCTAGTACATAAGTTCAATAGGGTTTCATCCTAAAACTTATTTATAATAAAAGGAGCAATCCACTAACCTTATCATCATATTGATTGTTTTATTATCTTGGACCACGAAGACTCTTATAGTGCTTCTGGTTTCTATTCTCATCATCATATTAATGTCCATCAATCCTTGTGCTCTACTATAAGAACTTAGGGTCCATATCATGGTGAAGGTAAGGTAATTGTGTGATTCTTTCTCAAAAAATAGACAGAACACACCTGAGTTATCGGCTTGTTCGACCCGACAACATTCATGAGTCACTTGTTCAATTGTCCCTTGGAGACAAGGTTGAGAACTACCATGCATGGTTGCCCTATGTCATTTTTTCTCTCGACCCCACCCAACAAGATATGGGTTAGCTAAAAAAGGTGAGCGCCCCTTCGTGAGTCGAGCCTTATATTACGAGTAAAGCAAATCCCTAAAGACTAAAGAAATGGGTCAAAAAAGGTGGGACTTCTTCAATGGGCTATGCCACCCAAACTAACTAAGGGAAGTCGCATTTGTCCCATCGCAAGCACCTATAATATCATGATCACATTGGTTTACCCTTTTTTCTTTGGAAGTTTAACGGAAAGTTGCCCCAAACCAACTTCTCTTCCATTTGGAGTAGAGAATTTATGGAGTAAATGGGGTTTGAAATTTCCAAAAACCACATATATATAAGGTTTTTGGTAGTTGAACTACATACCAATCTCTTCCCCACCTTCTTACACAAATTGTACTTTTCTCTAAAGTCGAGATATGTATCAACATGTCAAATAAGTACACTTTATTTTCAGAGCTATTAGTTATGTAAACGATGATTGGATGATAAAGGTGTGGTTAATGAGCATGTGAACTTCCATATGAGAAAATTTTGAGGCTCGAACATGATACAGAGCTACAACTCATCGTTTTAAATACATAGACCTTTTATTATGTTTGTCTGGTTCAATCCGGTTTACTTTAATCCTAACGGGTTTGTTCCCGGCTTAAAATTCTGTTATATACTATACGAATGGCCATGTGTTGGGGATGAATGAAATTTCCTCCTCCAAATCCAAATTGTCTCTCTTCTCTCACCTCCAATTCTCTGGATTGCTCTTCGGTAGAGATTTCTTCAAATCTATCCTACCCTCGGTAATTCACTGATCGATTGTCGAGATTATTCTCCTAATTGATCTACTTATCTAGTTTATTTCCTCATCATTGTATCATTGGTATCAGATTCAGTGCGATTCTCAAAATCCATCATGCCGGACAAGTTCACAATCCAGGATGTTGCTCGCAAAATGGAGGAGATGCAAGAACAAGTACAAGAGCGGTTTGCTTCAGCAGAATCGAAGCACGATCAGGATCTCAGGGAGCTGAAAGAGATGATTTCCGCCTTGCATCTCCTCGTTCGTCCACAAATCCCACCCGATCCAGGATCTGCGTCTTCATCAACTTTGTTAGGTCATGATTTGGGGAAATCGCCACTAGGAAAAAGGTATGATGAATCCTATGCCTCATGGTCCAATTACTACTTCAGCTGGGGGCTCACTGTTTATTGGTGGATTATCTTCTAGACTTACAAAAGTTGATTTTCCAAAATTTGATGGCACCAACCTGAGACAATGGCTTTATAAATGTGAACAATTCTTCTGCCTGGATAACACCCTACTTGAGTATAGGGTTAGGTTAGCCTCGCTACATCTAGAGGGACGTGCCTTGCAATGGCACCACAATTACATGAGGGAGAAATCTCATCAATTTCCTTGTTGGTTCGAATATGTGATTGATGTCTCTGCTCGTTTTAGTGAATTGATTGAGGACCCATTAGCTGAACTGGTAAATGTTAAGTACCAAAACGATGTTGATGCATATCTGGATTCTTTTGAGGGTGTCTTAACTAAACTGACTTTACCAGCTGCACAAGCCCTTAGTATTTCTTTTAGCCAATCTCAGCCCACATATGCAACTCCATGTGTGACAGTTTGCCCCTACCTCAATCCACCATGTTGCACGCCTGGTAAAACTCAATGAACACTCTCAGAAATTAACACCACAGAAAAGCTCTACACAAAAACCATTCACCAACTACAAACCACAACCCCCACTCCTTTCGGACCAAACTTACCCCCACCAAATAACCCCTCACACAATAACACTCTCCCCATTTTACCTCCACAGAAAACCTCCTTTCACAACAAACCACATGGTGAACGTTCTTTTAAGACACTCACTTATGCTGAGATGCAAGATCGTCGAGCAAAAGGGCTTTGTATGTTTTGTGATGAAGAGTATACACCAGGCCACCATCTTAAACATAAGAGAGCGCAGGTTCACTTGTTGGAGGGCAGTGATGATGATTCTGAGGATGAATGTGAGGCCGCCGTAACTGGAACTGAGCATTCTGATGGTACTGCTCTTCAAATTTCTATCAACGCCCTCACCGGGGTAGCCATGTTCAACACTATGCGTGTCACGGGTTATGTACAAGACAGACCTCTCCACATCCTTATTGACTCGGGCATCACACACAATTTCCTAGACACGAATGTGGCCAAGCTTCTGGGTTGCAAATTGAAACCCATTCATGCTCTTTCTGTTTCTGTTGCAAACGGACATAAGCTGACCACAAATGCGCACTGCAAAAATTTCACTTGGAGGTTACAACGCGATGCGTTCACTACTGATGTTATCACTCTTCCTCTTGGCAGTTGTGACCTAGTTATGGGCATTCAGTGGATGTCAACACTAGGCCCAATCTTGTGGGACTTTGAACAACTCAAAATGGAGTTCTATCTTCATGGCATAAAGCATGTTATTAGGGGCTTGTCTCCCTCTTCCTGCAAAATGATAAATTGCAACACCTTGAACAAATTGTTGCTTGATGACCCTCAACTGGCATTGATCCAAACTGTGGACGATTCTCACTCTCTACTTAACCCTACTTTATACCACATCTCAACTCTTGACTCTCAACCTGACCCACCTGCAGCTTTACAACACCTACTGGACAAATTTGCTACCCTCTTTGAGGAACCCCAACATCTGCCTCCTTTTCGGCCTGGCCACGATCATACAATCCCTCTTGAGAGCGGCTTTAACCCCATTAGCAAACGACCTTATAGATATTCTTCCCTTCAAAAAGATGCCATTGAGTTGCTACTTAAAGACATGTTAGCTACGGGTGTCGTTCAAAACAGCTCCAGTCCATATGCGTCCCCGGTTGTTCTTGTCAAGAAAAAGACGGGTCATGGCATCTATGTGTAGACTATAGAGATTTAAATGCCCAAACAATAAAAGATAAGTACCCCATTCCACTTTTGGAGGACTTATTAGATGAGCTTGGAGGTGCTTCTTTGTTCTCCAAGTTGGATTTACGTTCTGGATTCCACCAGCTGAGAATGCATCCCGATGATGTTTATAAGACCGCATTTAAAACTCATTCGGGACATTACGAATTCCTTGTGATGCCTTTTGGCTTGTCAAACGCGCCTTGCACATTTCAAGGACTAATGAATCAGATTTTCAACGCCCATCTCAGGAAGTTCATTTTGGTGTTTTTTGATGATATTTTGGTATTCAGCTCCTCTTGGGACGAACACATTCAGCACCTCAACACTACATTCAGCATCTTACTTGAACATCAACTCTACCTTAAACGTTCAAAATGCACATTCGGTGCAACCAAGATCGAGTATTTGGGACACTTTATTGCAGCCGAGGGTGTTAGTACCGATCCATCCAAAGTGCATGCCATTACAAATTGGCCAGTCCCTACTACTCTAAAGCAACTCCGGGGTTTTTTGGGCCTTGCTAATTATTACCGACGATTTGTTAAAGGGTTTGGAATTTTGTCGAAGCCCTTATCTGATTTAACTAAGAAGGAAGGGTTTATTTGGACTGATGCAGCCTCACAAGCCTTTGAAGCTCTTAAATTGGCTCTCTCCTCTACACCAGTGCTAGCCCTTCCTAATGTCAACAAAACGTTCATTGTTGAAACCGATGCCTCAGGGACAGGGATCGGGGCCGTCTTAATACAGGACCACCATACAATTTGCTACATCAGCAAAACACTCAGTCCGCGTCACCAACTTTTATTCGTATATGAAAGGGAATTATTAGCCATGGTCGACGCAGTTCAAAAATGGAGTTCATACTTAATGCACAGACACTTTATTATTCGTACAGATCAAAAGAGCTTGCAATTCTTACTTGACCAAGCTATCACGACGCCATTTCAACATATGTGGATTGCTAAGCTCTTGGGGTTCAACTATGAAATCCAATACAAGAGTGGTAAAGAGAATGTAGCCGATGATGCTCTCTCACACATTACAAATTCCGAACTCCTCCACCTACACCTTACGGTTGATAATACAGATCTTTATCAACTTTTGCTTGACTCTTGGAGAGATAATCCTGTTGTTGCTCAGATTATCAAGGACCTACAGCTGAACCCAGCCTCACACCCCAAGTTTTCCTACACAAATAATGAACTCAGACGTCGTGGGAAGCTCGTTGTGGGTGACTCTCCAGTCTTACAAACTAAAATACTCAGCTGGCTCCATGATTCACCTTTAGGCGGGCATTCCGGAAGAGATCCCAAGACTCAAAGGGTGAGATCTCTGTTTTATTGGAAGGGGTTGCATAAGAATATCAAAAATTATGTTCGCAACTGCTCAATTTGCCAACGAAACAAGGGTGACAATTCAGCTTCGCCCAGCCTCCTTCAGCCCCTGCCTATTCCTGATTCTATTTGAGAGGCTGTCAGTTTGGACTTTATAGAGGGCCTGCCTCTTTCTTCTCAGAAATTTTCAACCATATTCGTGGTGGTTGATCGCCTCAGCGAGTATGCCCATTTCATTCCCCTCAGGCACCCTTATTCAGCTATTGATGTGGCACATGCTTATCTGGATAATGTGTTTAAATTGCACGGATTCCCCAAAACTATTACCAGTGGTCGGGATACAATTTTTCTTAGTGACGCCTGGAAAGAGCTATTCAGGTTGAACGGGGTTCAACTCAACCTATCCACCGCCTACCATCCTCAGAGTGATGGCTAGACGGAAGTCACCAACCGTACTTTAGAAACGTACCTTCGCTGCATGTGCTCCGACAAGCCGCATACTTGGAGCTCTTGGCTTCCCCTAGCCGAGTGGTGGTACAATACCACACACCACACAGCGATTCAGGCTACCCCTTATGAAATCTTGTATGGTCAATCTCCCCCTCTGCATATGTCGTACTTGCCCGGTGAAAGCAAGGTCCTCATGGTTGATCGCAGCTTACAAAAGAGGGAAGACATGATCAAGCTCCTCAAGCATCATCTCACACGAGCTCAGCATCGAATGACCCAGCTTGCTAACAAACGTCGCTCGGACTGCACCTTCTCTATTAGAGATTGGGTCTATCTAAAACTCCATCCATATAGACAGCAATTCTTGAAAGGTCGTGGCCCCGAAAATTTGCAGCCTAAATTCTTCGGGACATTCAAGGTGTTGGATCGCATTGGTCAAGTCGCATATCAATTGGATCTCCCTCCTTCAGCAAAAATTCACAATGTTTTTCATGTGAGCCAACTGAAATTCGGTCCTAATCATGTTGAACACACACCCATCAACATTCCTCAGTATTATTCAAATCTGGGGACTGTTCGTGAGCCCGAATCCATTCTTGACAGAACAATCGTCAAAAGAAGAAACACTACTGCCACTAAAGTCCTAATCAAGTGGAAGAATAGTCCCATTGAAGAAGCTTCTTGGGAGTTCTTTGATGACATTGTCCAAAAGTATCCAGACTTCAAGCCTTAATTCATCCTTGGGACAAGGATGTCTCGACGAGTGGGTATTGATACAGAGCTAAAACTCATCATTTTAAATACATAGACCTTTTATTATGTTTGTCCGGTTCAATCCGGTTTACTTTAATCCTAACGGGTTTGTTCCCGGCTTAAAATTCTGTTATATACTGTACGAATGGCCATGTGCTGGGGATGAATGAAATTTCCTCCTCCAAATCCAAATTCTCTCGATTCTCTCACCTCCAATTCTCTGGATTGCTCTTCGGTAGAGATTTCTTCAAATCTATCCTACCCTCGGTAATTCACTAATCGATTGTCGAGATTATTCTCCTAATTGATCTACTTATCCAATTTATTTCCTCATCACTGTATCAGAACAACTATTAAATTGATATTTCACAATGCTAAGCTAACCACATATATAATTTTATGTAGTTTTTTACATGTGTTTGTAATCCTATACTTAAACAAAGACATTACAATATGCATACATGCTTGAACTTGGTAGACGCTATGATGAGAGGATCGATGGTGTAATTGGTGGTGGTGCAAAGAGATCGCCAAGAGAATCCAAGGAATTCCGACAACAAACACCAAGGAATCTGATCCGTCTTCAACTGGCTGGATCTTCCTTGTATGAACTCGGAATTGGGTGATTCCAAAACGAGAATTTAGATCTCTGAGTTTAGTTTAACCCCTCAAAATTTGAGAGTCAGATGATATGTAATGTGGAAGTTATGGTGAAAATACTGACGTGGTGCAGAATTCCACCGAGATGGAGATGGATTGATGGATGAAGCGTTTGGAAGTGGATTGATGGGTTGTTGGATATGGATGCGCAAACCTTGGATATGACTCACCAAGAATTGAGCAAACTAAGATGCAAGATTGTCGGATATTACTCACCAACAATCGAACAACGAGATTGAACGAAAGAAATGCAAACTAGATTGAACAAAGTAAAGAAACAACAAGAGAGTATTTTCGTCCAAGTCTCTAAGGGAGAAAGGAGGCCAAAAACAAGCCTTATAACCCTAATACCACGCCTCTCTCAACTCAGCCACCCTCACTTCTCTCTAATTACATAAAACCCCCTTAAATTTCAAGAAATTCAACTAAAAACCCTTAACAAAACATAATTCAAGTTTTAGCGCTAGTCGAACCAATAGTCACAAGAACACTCCAACCTTCACCGTCATTAGCCATCGAAAACTTATGATCCATGAGCTCCTCCTTGATTTTGTCTAGTATTGCCTTAGCTAGTGCTCGTGTGATGCGCCCAAGATAGGGCATGGCTCCTTGACTCGGCTTCTTAGCGCCTCGAACACCGTCCTTGGTTGCTTGTCCAAGTATAGGCTCCCCTTTATCATGCACATTAGACTTGTCTTTAGGGCTGGAATCCTCACTCGAGTCATGGGACAAGGCGCCATCAAAAGTGCTAGAAGATTTGGCAATATCAAGGTCGGAATCCAACGTAGCACAAGGCGCGCCAGCCCCTTGCAAGGGCGCGCCGAGTGGCTCCGCATCCAAGCTTGTAGACGCGTCTAGGGCAGGCCGTGGCTCCTCCAAGTGTTCCGGCGTGTGCTCCATTGTTGGCTCAGATGTCGATGGAATCACATCAAGCTAGGGAATGGGGACTAAGGCTTGAAAGATGCTTCGAGCCACTCTCGTGTGAACCATGATCAAACCCCTTGAGCTGTTTAGCCATTCATGGTCAAGTATGGCTCTTAGAGTTAAATCTGGTAAGCACTTGGGCTGTTTCTATGTGACTTAAGCCTGACTATGTTTGCATATGAGCTTATTGGGCCTAATCTTCATTTGAAGGCGAAGGAAGACATTACTTGAGACATTGTATTTTGATTAATAAGGCCTCCTTAAGTGAAGATGACGTTGTTTAAGTGATGGGGCTTCTATAAAAGACAAATGGAAGAACCATAATCATCGTCTTGTTCATTCTTGCACCGCTTTAGGAAAGTAAGGGTTTTGAGCTCTCTCAAGTTTCTCTTTGGGGATTCCATGGTAGCTCCCAAGCTTTTATCTAAGATTGAAGAAAAATAAAGGGATAAAGAGAAAAGCAATGTGGCAAGGGAGTATTGGAGTCATAACGGTTGTCTCTAGTGCAAAGCTTTACTAGAAGTCTGTGGTGTCCTCCCATGGAATCTCTTCCTTCGCTTTGTGCCTTGTTTCTTTTTTTTTTTGTCGTTTGAGTGTGTGTGCTTTTAAACTGGCCTTTGATGCCTAATGGATTGAGTAGGTCTCCTCTCTTGAGGCTCTGCAGAGTAAGGTAACACCAAACTATGTTACCAAATTCTCTTTGTCCACTGGCTTTTATACAATGCCTTTGAGATGGATATAAACCCTATATCAATTTTGGAGCATTCTAATAAGATTCAGTTATCATTGTCACATAGCTGAATTTTAGTTTTCTCTGGGTCTTCTGGCGCACCCCCTCTGCATTAAGTTAGGGTGCCTCCATCTTGACCCCCAGATTCCGCTCAAGTATAACTCCATTGGGTCAAGTTGTTGTTGTTGTTAAGTAGACTCAATATTAGGATAACATTACTCATGTGAGTGATGCAACTCTAATCCCTAATGTAATTTATCTAATTTGATTTAAATGCACGGTGAATATAAACAAGCCTCCATATAAATAAAAACTGATCGATCAATTCTTCCCCACTCTACGAAAGAGTAGATTATATGTGGTCAAATATTTTTCCACCGCTAATATTTCAAGAAAGTTTTCGGCCACTAAACATATTGTATTTTTTTATCTACAAAGTAATTAGCGGGGATTTAATGTCTGGAAGAAGTCTGCCCTAAGGCATCCTTACGGATGAAGCCTCAAAGGTTGGGGTCGGCTGCTAGGAGAAGGAAGGCGACTCTAAAAAATAATTTGACAATAAGTTCGTTGCAGAGTTGGTGTCTTCCTAAACTTTTGGAAAATGCACCAAGAGTGAAATTTGTGATACGGTAAACACTAAACATAAAAATGGCTATTCTTATAACGATTTTTCTAACATAAAAATTATTTAAATTAATATAATGGTTCAACTCAATTATCCCGTAAATTTTAGAAATCCGACAATCTAAACCCGGTTTTAACCTGACCCCTATAATCTTCTTTTTTCAACCAAAAAAAGAAGCTCTTAATCTTCATAAAATTATAAAAACGTGTAAGATATTGCACTTTACTGCACTCTTGCATTTATTTTATTAACAAATTTTAAGGATAGGAGTGATATTGTTATACTGGGGCCGAGAATATTCTTTAAACATTGTTAAAATTTACACTCATCTGACTATGTACGTGTATAGATCTTAGTGGAGCAGTGTATGACTTTCGAAAACTGATTTATGCCTATTAGACTTTTGTAGAATGCTGGATTATGTTAGTGTCAGTGTCATGGTGCTATGTACAGGACAATACAAATTAGTCCCTATTGTCATCAGTCACCAGTCGTCACGTATCGTTTGGTGTTGTTAATTTTTCCATAAAAGAGGCAAAGAATATATGCTCTCTTATATCTTTCGATCATTTTTTTTATTAAAAAAAAAAAAAAGAAACTTTGTATAGGTAATATGAAGTTGAGCTAAAACTCACTGGGTGTCATGAGATATGGAAATCGATCAGCGTGAGAATTACAGTAAAGAAGTAACGTGCAAACTAAATATTTGAAAACAGTGGAGCTGTGAATCCACTCAAAGATGTCAGCGAATATGCTTGGTAAAAATTAATTTGTCGTGTAGAACATTAGTATCAACTATCAACACATGATCGCCCTATAATAATAGATTATATTACCTTTACCATTTCCTGTCATAACTTTATTTTAAATAATTTCTAACCAGGCATGCTAACCGTTAAGGTGGTTCAATGTTTACCATATTTTAAAAACGATTTGAGATTGCAATGTCAAGAAACCGAAACCATGATTTGTTATTTGAATGAAGACTACTCAACCAATAGCAAACAACAAAGACACAGCTAAGCAGCATTAAGCTATGCCAATTGCCAAACCATGAAATCGATCAATTTCCTGAAATCTCTAATACTATGCCTGCTATTATAGCAACCAATGATTTGTAGTTCCATATATGGATTTACACAAAACTAGGAGCACCAAGTTGAGGAGTAAACCACATGCATAAAATTGCCTTCATTCAATCTCCTTTCCGGGTCCAAAGTACATCTTTCCAAATAATAACAAGAAGATAGAAAATATATATATATATATATATAAGGATTAATGTCAGCAATAGTTTTGCCGCCCATTTTTGAAGGTTAGAAAGAAGTTTGAGATAGTAATGAGTTTACATTTTGACGTCGGATTCTATTATTGTTATTTATCTGTTTTTATAGCCACTTTTCTTATTATTTCCTCGGAAAAGGAAAGGAGATGGAAGGAGGAGAATGGAATTCCTTCAATGGAGTTTAGATAAGTATATATTCTGAATAAGCACGAAGTCTAGTTTAGAGGTAGGTGATATTTTTTTTATTGTTTATAATAGAGCATTCCTTATTAATGAAGTGGTAAAATAAGGGTTTTGTTTTATTTTTCTTTTTTTTTTATATTAATGTCATGTCATATTTATATTAAATAGGATTGTAAGAGCTTCACTCTCACATTGGCGTTTGACCTACATGCACATCCCCACATCAGCGATCATGTGTTTAATAGGTCCAAATTTGTACAAGTACTGGGGGTTGTATATGTTTTAAGCCAATCTAGCTATAGTTACATCCAGTTTCTGATTTCAGTTTGTTGTGGGTTTTTTCCTTGCTGTGGTTGGGTTCTATGCTTGTTGGGATGTTTTTTGGGGTAGAATTCTTGTTAAACACTCTCCTACTTCTCTTTGCTAAGTCACTTATTAGTTGATGCTAAGACGTGATGAGCCAAAAGAAGGCTGGCCTATGTTTCAGCAAGACCTCCAAGAATACATTAAGTGCAAAGCATGTGGGCAAATATTGTTTAGGGAATGCCAAACCATAAAATCGACCAATTTCCTGAGATCTGTGAAACTATGCCTTCTATTATAACAACCAATGATTTGTAGTTCCATGGATTTACACATGTGGACCCCCCAATGAAGCAACTACAAACTATGATACACAGAAATTTGTAACATGCCCCCACAAAAATAGGAGCACCAAGTTGAGGTGCACACATGCGTAATTCCCTTCATTCCATCTCCTTTTCAGGTCCAAAGTACATTGTGCAACCAACCGAAGCCAAAATAAGCAAGCATCCACTGAGCCTACCAAAAGACCAAGGAATTGTGGAAGCAGCAACGCCCCATAACTGTGATAAAGCAACCTGAAAGGCCAATTAAGTATGTAGGTCAAGAAAAGTCTATGATTGTTAGCCAACACATATCAAAGGATAGATCCATAAGCAAATAGATCAGACTGTGTATTGGTGTAGTTTAAGATTTGATATTTGCATGCAAGAAACATTGGAAAATCTTCAGGGGGCACTTCTGTAATGCGATGTTAGCCATTTTTTGGGGAGGGGGAGAAAATTTTCTTGTGTTAACCTTTAATACCTGGTGTGAAAGTAAATCTTTTTTTGGAACTTCTTGGGAATTTGCATGCAAGAAATATAGGACTTGTAAGGTAAACTCAATATAGATGGAAAAAAAAATACCTCAGCATATTGCACATTTAGAACTTTGCTGGTTTTTTCAAGGTGCAGCCCTCGGGCTGACAGAATCTACAAAAGAGGCAGGTTCGAGAAATGACAAGCAGTCAAATAATCTTAATGAGCAAATGGATGGGATGTACTAATCTGCAAATCCTACAGATACTTGAAACATGTCAAAATTGTTTACTAGTTTGGAATAGCACCTCCGCAATAAATGCCAGTACCCCAAGTATAAGCATGAGAACAAGTGAAAAAAAACTAGGAAAAACAAATTCCTGCATAAGAAAAAAGAGAATTAGTAATGATGTAGATGCTATACTAAGAAAAATAAACTAGCTTGCATTATTTCACATTTCTGCTTTCAGCTAAGAAGCATTGTCACAAAAATATTATTCACCAACAAAATAAGCTAAGACTCCAGCCTTGAGTCTTCTCAAATTAACTGGATCCAAGTTAGTAAACAAAATGATTACAAATTTACAACATGAAAAAATCTGCATGGTGAAGTTATATTTTAATAGCTATTTTGATGCTAATAGAAGGATGCAATATATAAGACAAGCTCAATATCAAGTTTTCTCAAGTTTAGAGATACAAATACAGAATCGGACATTTGCAGATACTATCATCAATATATTGTAGCATTATTTAGACATTTTATAATGTTGCAGGCTTCCAAAGCTCTAAACCCAAACCTGGAAATTCTAGCACAAGGATATGTAACTTAATGATTACAACTCAAAGAGCTAGGTATTTTAATATACTTATTTCAATACATAGAAAGTATTGCAATAGCCAATGACTAACTCATTCTTGAGTTTGTACCAAATTGAGTATAATGTAGGATACAAATTGCAAATTTTGCAGAAGATATTACTAAACTGATCTTACTTTACAAACTAGCTATTTAGATTGGTCATGTTGCGTAGATTAAGGTCCTAAATTAAAAACAGGCATGGCTAATTAACTCTGTTATTGGCACTAGTACCACTACCGATTACACTCACCTCAAAGAAGAAGGTAGAAACAGCTGCAGTAGGACTTGCCAGAACGCCAAACAAGAACACGGTATAACTGCAAGATAAAAGGTTCATAAATAAACTATTTCCATAAAGTTATTCTGGAAAACATAAATCTGCCAAAGAATCTCTACAGAGAAACATTATCAGAAAGCCTGCTGAAATTTCACAATAGAGAAGAAAGGAAGAAAGAAAAAGAGTTACTTCTAGCCCCCTCTTTCGTGGTGCATTCATGTCAAGGCAATGCAAGAATAAACTACATCTCTTCAGCTATTGATTTTCGATTAGAAAAAACTATCCATGATTTCCACATAGGAATATCAACACTTCTTGCCAAGTGATTTAAGTGAAATAGGACAGAATGCAAGAAATTCAGAAGTCATAGAGAAAAATATGAAGACGATTTTGCCATTTGGGTATGCTACAAACAGGCCACAATTCAATAACAAGAAAGATGTAGAATAATCCCAATGATAGAAGTAAAAAATCTGACCATTGATCTTTGTATAATTAAAGTAGAGAAAAACAACTTTTCACTATAAAATCTAAGAAAGTGAGTAATCTTACATAGGTTGATCAGAGGCTTTTGCTCCGGCTCTTATGAGGCAATAGCTGGCTCCACCAGTTACTGATGAAAATAAACCCATCAAGATTGAGTAGACATTGTTGCTCTCTGTAAAATAAAGCCCAGTGTCCCCAGCTTTGATCAAGTTGTCTACAGGAAGTCAATGTTTAAACATAAGTGGAACTACAAAGGACAAACCCAGAACTCTCAAGATGTTCAATCTTCTGTTGCAGCCTTCTGATGCCTAATGATACATACTTATCAATTAAATATATTTTTAGTAGTGCCTTGTTCCAACAAAACTCCACTGGAAAGTACTGGGCAAGAATCCCTTTCATCTAAACAAAGAAAAAAAGTTACCAATATTCACATCTTGGCGAGCATATAATATGTATTACATGTATATCTTTTCAGATCATCAAGCTAAACAGCAGTCACTCCGTCTGCTGTCATTTCATTCACATTTGATCAGTCAAATAGAGTAATTTACAGTTCACTTCTCAAATAAAGAATCCCCTTAAGGAAAAAAGGTAAATGGGATAACATAATAAATATTGGGGAGCAAACAGCCGAGCACTAAAGAATATAATTGTCAATTCCAAAGGAAGATTAAAAAGAAACCCCAATTGGATTTATTGGGAGCAAGATCAAATCATCCAAACAGTACAAAATTATCATACGACAACAGAAGGAAAGGTGAAAGAGCATAAATGCACAAGCATGTATTGGGGCAAAGAAGAGCTAAATATAATCAGCAGGTCTACAATTAATGTGGATTAATAAAGGATCTTCACAGTCAAATTACTGTAGAAAACTATATTCCACCATTGACACAAATGTTTATTTTATATTCCGTTGTAATATTTGAGGAGCCGGCTTTCAGGCATATATGATATATTTATCTTTCATAACCCACTCATCTTACTGATATCAGACACTGAAACCACCTTGCATCCTTGAACCGATAACCATCCTTGAACAAAAGGATAAGCCAAACAGGTAAGGTATTGCAAGCAGTACAATAGATAAGTCATTATTAATTCAATCCTCAGTTATCTTTGCAGGAATGCCTCTAGGACAAAGTACATAATGTACATATAACAACAATTAAAACATAGAAGTGCTTAGTATAAATGGTTGATGTCATGATTTAGAATAGCTTCAGGAAAAGCAAAAGAGCTTTGTTAAAAATCCAGAAGCTAGTAGCAAATATCTCTCACTGACGATTCTTCTAAGTGTATATCACATTAGGACTCAGGAGTATATATGTATGGAAATATGTTGATTTTATTGACGTAGCGGAAGTCCTGTTAATACAGTTTTTTTGGTAGAATGGTGATATATGTACAACAGATGAACTATTAACTAAAGTTTGGGATATTTTGCATTCTCTGACAGAATTCCTCATCTCTGTTAAAATAAGAGAAGAAAACGACTGATTAAAGAACTCACTGGTCAACTATTTACCTCCAGTAGCAAGTATTGGCCGGAAAATGAAGAGCACACCAAAGAAGCTGCAAGCAAGACCTGAGAATTGGGTAAATGTTAACAGAACTGGACAAACGAAGACTTCCAGTAGCTGGCGTATGTAGCAAGTTTTCCATTTCAAAAGTAATACATTGATCATTTATACTTTCAATGAAAACAGGGCTGGATTAACCAGTTACCTCCTATCATGGTGTTATGGTCCCCCTAAAACTTCTTGTTTGTTGTAAGAAGTAGAATATCAAAGATACTATCAATCGGGGAAAAAAAAACTGCAATAACTAGTTACCTCCTATCTCTGCAATCCTTAACTTCTCATGCAAAATGACTCTTGCCATAATTGAAGCAAAAATGGGAGCGGAGAAGCTTAAGACAATAGATTGCGATAAGGGTAATCTTTGAACACTGCAAAAGTAAAGCTTCTCTTAATTAATAAATAAGTTCATCCTCAACATATGAAAAACAATACGAGAAGAGTTGGGGATATGTGTAACTTTACATTGGAATTTCAAATAACAAAGTTGAAACTCCATCTAGAGAGTCTCCATTAAGTTCATTTGTTGGAAATAAGTCTAACTGCAGGTTTTTAGTTTACATTTATTGTAGATAAATTCCGAAGTTTTAGCTTAGTATAGGTAAAATTGCATGTTACTACTAGGTAAGCTTACGTTCGAGGCTTTATCACCCCATAAGTTTCTTTTTACCAAAACAAATCAATCTCAACAGAATCAAATGCTGTTTCCTTATCTACAATGCTATTATAGCTGGATATTTTAGCAGCGCATTCATCATAGATCAAAAACTCTCTTTCACAATGTAATTGAAAATCTATGGTTGCCCATAAGGCAAGCTTATGCAAGGCCAGTCCAAGCATAATTAATTAAGGTGGCTTTTTAGAAAGAATGGGGTACTAAGAATCCCAACCTGATTTGGTTCCGGTTTTTGAATATTTCAACCCTACAGCAAATGGGTTTCCTATACACAGGTTTCCTTGTGGGCATACCAAAACTTAATTTGATTTATAAATTTAACTAAAAACCATAATCATCTACTAAGCTGATACCTTCCAAACCAAATTCCTTGCAAAATCATACCCGGAACTAAATGCCACCTAGGAACTTTGAGTAGGTGCAATAGCTGTTATAAGTAGCTCAGTATATGCGGAGTCATTTGTCAAGGAAGAGGATTATATTTGTCATGTAATACATCCAAGTTAGATAAAAAAGTTTTGGTTTGTATTAGAACTAGAGGTGGTGGTGGCATAATGCTATCTAAGCTATCATATCATGCATTTGGCTAGATTTTCTTCAGAAACAAACAACATTCTTGGAGGCATATCTCCATACATGGACACGCCAAACCTTTGCTCCTGGAAAGATGGTGGTTGTTTTTAACTTTTGGATCATTCTTTCATAAATCATGCGGAGGACACCTCATACAAGGTTTCACCATAATTGGAAATCAATGAAGTTCTCCGAAATTTATCCAGAGGATTAGGTATCCTTCAACTTGAAAAAACATACAGCCAAAAATTCATTTCAAGGGACCAGTTAGATGTTTCTAGTAAAAGTTGTTTCCTAATAAGACCCTTTTATCCTTATTGTACTTCTCCTCTGAGCTCATTCTGAAAAATTATCTTTTAATCATGAAAGTGCTTTTCAATGTCAAATACTTCATCTTGCATCTTTCCAAACCATAAGATTAAAACAAATTCAATGGATTGATGTCAACAATAGTTCTGAAAAAAGAACCACCAAGAGTCCTGGAAAATGGAAAGTAACAAAACTGCTAAACTAAAAAAAACATCACATTATAACAGAACAACACTATGAAGTGTCATGATACCACTAAGAAGATATACATATGGATACTTTCTTTCTTATTCGTCTAAAAAACATGCAAAATGAAAGAACCTTCTTAGAACAGATAATAGACAAACAATTGCTGAATAACAACTCAAGGTCAAGAGGATTTCGTAAGGCTATTAAGATAAGAAAATAACATATGTGAAACTGCATATCAAGTCACTACTATATAATGCCACTTACCAATATACGAAACTCATCATAGAAAGATATCCTGCAACGGCCCTAGCAAAAAGAAGCTTTCTCGCATTTGCTGGACCAAAAATTGGTTGTCCACTCCTCCGCAAACACAAATATGACAGCAAGGAGATTATTGTACATCTAGTAAATGCAGTCTGAAGTAGAGGTATTGGCTGAGCTGCAATTAGAAAACGAACAACACCAATCTTAGTGAGAATGTGAGTAAGATAAGAACATGTCAAATACATTTGGAGATGGATCCAAAGTAGGTAAAGCAATGTATTTCACATTCACAAAGCAATCAAATAGAATCATATGCAACCTAATATCATTAGATAGCCTAAAAAAGTCAATGTGATGGCACCATAAATGAAAAAATTTGAGTAGTACGACCCTATCTTGTCCATCAGGAGATGACAAGGCCAATTAAAACAATGTCAATAATCGCAAATTTTCATGAAAAAAACCACAAATCCCTAATTAATCATAAGAAGCCAAGGCAGGGGCAATTACAATCACCCACGGGGGAAAAACAACTTACGAATTATATACTTAGATGACATCTCATATCGTTTACACTTTACATTTTGGAATATTGAGAACTCTGAAAAATGAAACATAAGCAAGAAAGAAAATGCCATAGAATGATACGTCATGAAAGACATATGGCGCAACTTATCCAAGAAACATAAGTCAAGCTTGTGCCAAGTGCTCAACTGCAAAACCTCAAATTTCATGTACTTTGGCATGGATAATATCACCACAAAATTTAAGTTAGGTTTTACAGATCATGGTTTCTCACTTAAATAAAAAATCCTTCAAACATATGTAGAAGAAAGTTTAATCTATAAGACTAAAATGCTTCACAATACCTTCTTATCAGTGGACCATATTAATGCAAGATGCATATCCAATATTAAAATTGCAGCTAAAAAAGCACTTCAAGCATAGCATCCGTCAGATTAAGAATTTCAGATTCGTAGCAGTCTTATATGTATGATCCCTGCCCCCAGATTTATTACCGCTATCTCATTCATTGATATTCAAAAATAGAAATAATGTAACACCATGAGTGTTTTATTCAGTTACTAGGCTGAGAACCTGTCACTAAGTTGCAAGGAAAACCATTCTCACTTAAAGGATTTTAAAGAAATTATATATTATCAAAGCTTGGCTTAAATAACCCAAAAATACCATTCTATATGTGAGGCATAGATATTAGCTAACCTGAGAAAGTCTCTGATATAGCTCCCATTACGTAGTATACAGTAGACGACAAGGCCATGCACACAATACCAGAATATCTAGATCCACCCCATGTCCAAGCAGCTAATTGAGGAATTACAGATGTCTCAGCCTCTATTAACCGTGTCACTGCATCCTGCCGTTGCAGGAGGAAATATCTCCAGTTAAAATTCATTCTTCTTTAGCAGTTTGTTTTTACATTTAATAGATTGGAAACTGATGCAAGCAATCATAGGGAAATAGCTATCATTCCGAGATAAATCAATTCAAGTACAAAATACCAAGCATTTCAGTTTATTACAAACTAGTTACATGGAAGAATATTACAAGTCAAAACAAATCCCAAAAGATAAGGTTGTCTATGATAATTCGATCCAGGTTTTTTCCCTGAATTTTAGGATAATCACCATACGGTAAAACACTACTTAGCTCCAGCTCACCATGAGAACATTATACCTAAGTATACATTTTCTAAAAAGCATCATCTTGTCCCAACTGTCAACAACTAGAATCCTGAACTGCAAGAGACCATAGTCAGGTCTTTGAGGTACCAGCTTTTAACTAAAACCAAACAATTAATACAGGCACTCAGTAACTTAAATAGACTCATTAGTAATACCAGTGGTGTGGCCGGTCATAAATCACACTAGATTTGGTCATAAACTGCCATGCTCTTCTTTGTTTACTTTTCAAATCATAAGAAAGTAAGAAGTGACTAGGAGGAATCATCATTGATAGAAAAGTGTTTGTTGCAATCTCAGCTTTGAAAGAAGTATTGTGCCATGTTGGAAAATTGATTATCAGCATTACCAATGCATCAATTAGGAAAAAACAGCTAGGCTTCGTCCTTCATCAGCATTAGTTTTTTCCCCTCTCAACAGAATATGTCTTAACAGAATACAGTTCAATCTCCCCGTATCATATTTCAGCCCAATGGATCTCTCATAACTGGCAGCTCAAACAAACCAATCAATTTAACTTAAAGAGGAAATTCCGTTTGGAAGGAGGATAAGAGAAGAACAATTACTCTAGGTTTTCTGCGAGGGTAAGAGACGGAGAAGATGTTCATCTTGTGATTATGCCTATCGGTTTGGGGCAAAAGAGGAGCGATCTCATTCGACAGTGCTTCAGGCTCCGTTGAGGCAGGCTCCGATTCCGATTCCACCTCCAACGGACGCTTTGTTGGCGGCGGAGGCGGATGTGGAGGAGCCTGAGCCATTTCGACCACAACTGTATGCTGTAGACTGTCCAATCCTTCTCCGTTAATCATCACCGACGAAGCCATTGCAGGTTCGCGCTCGATCAAATTGTGGATCTGCTAAGAGCAGACGAGTCTACACCACAGCAGCAAATGCAACGATTTCAATGCAATTCCTGCGGTATTCTAGGCAGCAAGGGAACGGGGAGGTGCATCGGTAGAGATTTGGAAGTTTAATCGTTCAAACCAGATATTGAATAGAACAGGTAAACGGTCGATCATGATTTAAGGTGAAAATGTGAGCGAGAGTGTGTCTGTAAAAACAGCGACGCTGTTCTTACGAGACATGTGCCGGTTTGCCATCGGTTCCGGTTAGGCCAAACCTAAACCTAAACCTAAATTGGCCTATTTGCACGTGGTGTCATCTAAGTTGGCTTGGTAGTTTCATTCAAGTCTATGACGAATCATGGTACCTAATAGTGATCATGTTTGGACTTCTGGCATTAGTTTTTGGTTGGTAGATGTTGGTGATTTGTGTCTACGTCATCAACTCCCTATTAGAGCATGTTGAAGTTTCAAGTCATATTGGGAATGTCAATGGGTATATTGATATATATGACTTTCCATGGTTTAATTGTTATCATAAGATCCAATAGATTAGTCGCACACCACCACCGAGACTAGGAACCTCGTGTGCATCGTTGCATGGCGAGGGCGCGCCTAGTGTGAGGCGACGCTCGGTGCAACGGCGCGGTGCAAGCGCGGGGCTCGGCTTGGACCTCGGTTTTGAGGTTCAAGGCTCGGCGATGGGTGTGGCGCGCCTAGGAGCGAACTTGAGGTTCAACTCAAGGGTGCTAGGGCGCGCCTAGGGTGGTGCGATGGCGCGGTGTGGCTAGGGACGCGGTTGCGAGGCTGCGGTGGAGCTCTCGGCGCGCCTAGGGCACTTGTCCAAGGCATCGAGCATGAATTGTGAGGCTAAGGTATGGTTTTGAGCTTGATCATTGAGTCTTATAACTTTGTGCATATTCTTAAGTGAATTAGGAAGCTTCTCTAAGCTTGGTAGATGCTTTAAGCAAGAACCAAAGCTTGAGTTTAGCTTGGCACATAGTTAAATATGCTAGAAAGAAGTTTACAAGCTTCATACTAGCTTAGAGTGAACTCTAGGAGCTTAGACAAGCTCAAGACTCATTGTACATGCTTTATAAGAAGCTCATGTAGCTAGGAACTAGCTCATGGAAGCTCAATGTAGCTCACACTAGCTCAAGTTAGCTCAACTAGCTAGAAATTCAGCTCAACCTAGCTCACACTAGCTCAAGCCAGCTCAACTCACTATAAGCTAGCTCATGAAGCTAAGGGGTAGTGACACTCCTAGCTCATGAAGCTAAGGGGTAGTGACACTCCTAGGTGACCTAGCTTGGCACCTAGCTATGCCAGCTAGGTGGTGGGGCTGGTGGGCCGGCCCAAGGGGCGCGCCTTATGGGCTGGTGGGCCGCACATGCACACGCATGTCATGGGCTCTTGGCTTTGCCATTTGGGCCGTGTACATGGCTTATTGGATTGGATTTTTGGACTCTTTAATGGGCCTTTTATTTGCTGAAATGGAGAGGCATTTGGAGTCCAAGGGGGGATGTATTTGGACGCCCCTTTGATGGTGACAAGGAGAGAGGAAGGAAGTTGTAACTAACTCCCTACAATCACTCTCGGCCACACACATACTCAACCGATTGTAACCGCCACCCTTGGCTGGTTATGGGCAAGATTCTCACGCCTATAAATAGGGCATAATGTCGGCATTTTGGACATGAAACACATGAGAAAAAATCAGACTTGGTCCCAAAGAAATCGGTAGAGAAAATCGAACAAGAATCTAGGGTTTCTTGTCGGATTTGAGTGTAAACACAAGAGTGTTCTCAAGTGGTCGTGTGGAGGCATGGATCGAAGTTCTTCTTCAAGGAAGAAACCTCAAGATGCATGGAGTGGGCAGTACGTTCAATTCAAGGACGAACCCCAAACATCCATGGAAGACGACTTCATTGAAGTGAAGATCGAAGAGGAATCGATGGACTCGAATAAGGTACGCTTGTTCTCAATGGTTGTGTCTTGCCAACACTTCCATTGGTTTGTTTAATTGCGTTTTATCCCACAGCGGTATTGCACAACCCTTGGCATGGAATAGGGGCAATATACGTTGAAGGAAAGATAGGTCTAACCTTTCGACTCGTAATCTTATCCAAGTCGACTTACAAAAGTAATAAGGGGTTGATGGTGATTGCCTTCATGGCCTACACCCACGAGACTATCCTTCGATGGATCTACTCGTAGTGCCTTGATTATCCTCATGGATCTACAAGGATCGACTTTCCTTCAACAAGACAAGCAAGCAATTTAAAATGATTGCATGCAAACCCTATTAGTAGACAACTACGAAAACCAACAGTAGAGTCGTAGAGAAGCATGTGTTGTTGATTTAACATACATTTATTGTATTCTTGGCATGGTCGATACACAAAAATTATGTTAGGTTGCATTGTAAGTAGAGTATAACAAAAATGGTAACTAAATATTATGCATGAACCATCAACAAAAAGAAGTGATAATCATACATCAAAAGATTGTAAATCAGAGTTAGTAGCAAACCAATGATGTTTTCACTATGCACAATATTGGAAACCACATCGGTGAGATTTGTATTACCATTGTTTTTGGTACTTGGAATAGTAGCCACTACTCTACAAGTTGTTGTCCAAACTGCGATGGTTAAAGCCTTCGCGAAGGTGTTGGTTTTGGATTTTGGTCTTACAAATAACTGAAAGAAGTCTCGCTTTGAACAACAACAGTAAGTAATTTGGCACAAGCAATATGTGAAAACAAAGAAGGGAACTCACAAGTTGCTTTCGATTACACTCGTTTATTAGAGTTGATTGGTGTTGGTTTTGGATTTTGGTCTTACAAAGAACTGAAAGAAGTCTCGCTTTGAACAACAACAGTAAGTAATTTGGCACAAGCAATATGTGAAAACAAAGAAGGGAACTCACAAGTTGCTTTCGATTACACTCGTTTATTAGAGTTGATTTATGCAATATAGAGATAAACATTGAACAAATTTATAAGCATGAGGGGGTAGAAGCCGCCTCAATTCTCTTTGAGTGATATTTAGCAAAGGACGAGAGTCATACGCAAAGTTTCTCTTTGAGTGATATCTAGCAAATGACCAAATCGGGTGACATGTCAGGAGTTTTTACCACTTATATAGCATATGAAGTCAAATCCACCTTTTAAGACAAAAACTTAAGTCGATAGGTAAAACTTTCCCTTCTTTTTATATACTAGTGGTCTTTTCTCCCATAGAACCGATGTGGGATAGACCCAATTAATCTATGTTGCCAGATTTACAAGAAGTATGGCCAAGGCAGCCTCGAATATCATCGCTTTGTCTTGATTCTTTAGTAGGAGAGAGCATGGAATAAGAACAGATCCCATCATGATTATGAGGCCACATTAGAGACTGTGACCTCAAGGATTCGTACCATATCCATAAACCCACAGGACTTTCATCTTTATAGATTTGCCATTTTTGTAAGGAATTGTAAACGAAATTCCCACATAGAGGTTATCGGACTTGAATTGAGCACGCATTGACAATGAAGGCGAGCGGAATGAAGAGGAACCATGAGAGTTCCATATTATGATTCTACTTCAAATTTCTGCTTCCTATGATTTTTTTGGGAGGAATCCGAGGAGAAACATTAGGGACGAAAAGATCTTGGGTGTCTTCTTTCGTTGATAGTCGGAGAAGATCGGTATGGACTCCCGCCCGGGGTTGCCGAAGAGGCAGAGACGGATTACTTTAGGTCATGTGTTTCCTTCCTGATTCCCGAGGTTTGCCTATAGTTTTGGGTTTTTTTTAATAATGAAATTCATGTGCTCTATAACTATAGGCAACAATTTGGAGTTCTCTAGATCTGAGTACCATTTTTAATGGTCCATGTATATGGATTGCAAGTCTGCAAATGCAAGGCAATGAAGTGGAACAAGTCCACAAAAGCTATTTAGTACAATTTTCCAACTAAAACAAAACAAACTGTCAAACTCTTTCTAGAATTCTAATCGAATCGATCAATACATTTCTTGTTAACTTCCATTGATCTGGATGACTCAAAATAACCAACATACCTTCCATCCAAGCTGAAGCCTACTTGAAACATACAACATAGCACGCCTGATATTAACACCTCAGAAACTAGTACATGAATCACCAAAATCAAGCACACTGGCATGTTCTAAATCTAAACACTTAGCATTGCTAGAGATGAAAGATCACTTAGTCATCACCGTACGCTCGAAAGCTGTATCGCTCTTGGTAAAAGTCGTTAAAATAAAGATCAGCCTCGAACCACTTAGGGTATCGTACAAGATCCCCGGCCTCAAACCTCATGAAGCTCTCGCTCCCTTCAGGAACAACTCTTACCTCCCCTTCTTCAATGTAAACCAGCTGGTCTACGTGCCAATCCCATGGCAAAGTGCACTTGCCCGTCTTCCATATAGACCACTTCGACACCCCTAACTCTGCTAGTCTCTTTGGTGACACTTTCCTTTCGACCTGTACCTTGTATAGTTCTTCTAGAGACTTCTCTGCACTCATTGCCTTTATGACAGGGGACTTGAATCTGGTGGTGATGTTAGGATTTCTATGTCTTGGATTGGTTACTCCAACTGAGAAGGTGTTGAAGGCCGGGGCCATAAAAACGCTTGCCATCTTCTAAGCCGATGTGCTTTCTTCACCTGATATATAAAATATAAGCAACTCTTTAGTTGCCAATTTCTTGGATTCAATAACATTGATGTCATACTTTTAAGAATGAAAACGAGAGCAGTTCATGCTATATATCAAGGATCTATAACTGTGAAGTATAATTCTGTTGATTAAGAAGCAGGCAAAAACTTCCAATAGGAAGTAATCTTTGTAGCATTACGAACAGGTAAGACCAGTAAATGAATAGCACCAACAAATAATCTAAAATGAGATGAATACCACCAAGAAACTATACCAGATAGCCAATTTTCTTTCTTGTATGGTGCGAATACAAGGATTCAAACCCTAAAAACTGCACAGTTCTTTATTCCTCCAGTGAATTCTAGGCAATCTTAAGGTTTTCCCTCTAGTTCTACCATTAAACTTTTTGAAACAAAATTATGGAGTATTTCAAGCCATTCGAAGCCCCACAAATTAGACAGAAAATCAAGAGTCCACGAAGACAGAAAATCAACATTTTAATTGATTCCTTTTGCCAAATTAGACACCAATAAACAGAAAGACACTACTAAATTATATCCCAAGAAATGCAGAACCAGTTACCAGTTGGCGATGCTGAACAGCTTCAAGATCGAAGGTGACTTTTGTCAGCTGCAAAATGAGAGACAGTGAGGAACGATACCAAAGGGGTAGAAGGAGGGTTTATCACATTATCTTAATTTTGTTAAATGACTGTTTTGCCCTCGCATTGGCCCCTTTGCCTACGTGTCTTTCCATGGGGCACAAATATGAGATGGAAAAGGAGAGAAGAAACAAAGAGACTGAAAATACCCGATTTGGGAGTGGGGGAATTTGGCGATGACACTGCTCCAGCTGCCACCGCCGGTGTTCATCAATGGAGGCTCTCATCGCAACTTGTTAGTCCAGAGAACGAGGAGGAGAAGGAGAATTGGGATCCTCCCTTGCATTTCCATGGAAGCAGCAGAAAATTCATCTCCTTCCCGAACCCAAGTATACATCTTCTCTCCATTCCTTTTGATATGCACTGTATTCAAATCCTCTTCCTAATTTTGTTTATAGTTAATATTACGGAATTTCATTTGTATTAAAAGGCTAAATTGGATATTACGTGTAGCCATCTAATATATTACGTGTATCCTCTTCTCTGTTCTTCAAACTTTTATTTCATCTTTCAGAGGATCATGGACAATATTCTATTAACAGCGGAAGCTGGTGGTGCTGGTGGATCATACTCGTATAGCGCTTTAAAGAGATTAGATCAATTATGGTCTAATATATGCACAGCTCAAACGGGTAGATATGCTTCTCTATCTTTTTCCCTCACTAATAAAGGCCCTTCAATGATGTCTTAGATAATAAACTTACCTTCTTATGTGACTTTGCTATGATTCTTGCAGTTGTTGAAACACCTAGGCAGGTGGTTTCTACTGTTCCTACATCCTTCATCAATTCTGGGTCAGATAAAAACATAAAGTTTGATGTATTAGTATGTGGAGGCACTTTAGGAATCTTCATTGCCACTGCACTGCTTGCCAAGGGTCTTCGAGTTGGTATCGTGGAGAGGAATATACTTAGAGGGGTATGTATTTTGAAGTCTATCTTACTCTAAGATTGTTTGTGCTCAATCTATATATGCAATCAAATACCACTTTCAGATTAGACTGTAATATGCTTCCACTAATTGTGGTGGTCTTTTATTGTGATTAGAGGGAGCAAGAATGGAATATTTCAAGGAAAGAGCTTCTGGAACTTGTGAAAGTTGGCATTCTGGCTGAAAAAGATATTGAAGAAGCAACGTCTTCCAAGTTTAATCCGGTGAGTTAATTTCCAAATGATTTGGCTTTCTTTAGAAGGATAAGTGAAGTTGTTATCTTCATCTTCTTTAGAAGGAAGGATGTAACAATGTAAAAATTGTTTACCTTGTTTCTGACCACTTCATGGGATTATATCGCTTTTGGGAGCTTGACCTTCGAATCTTTGATCATGTAGATCTCACTAACGTGCGTTATACTTGAAAGACTGTGAAGCTGACTTGATAATATATGCCAGCATCAAACTTGAGTCCTGATTATAACATTTGGTTTTCATCTTTGCCTTTTCCTTTCTCTTGATCCTCTTTCTCATTTTTATCTTGGCTCTCTATAATGTGTGCAGAACAGATGTGGATTTGAAGGGAAAGGCGAGGTTTGGGTTGAAGACATACTTAATCTTGGCATTTCGTAAGTCTGTTTTTGAAATTAAACTGTGTTTTCCTTTTTTTCTTGTTCAATGGAAAGAGAATGTAACAGTTTAATTACTGAAATGATGAAAAAATGATATCTCACTTTGATTGATTTTGTAGTTGATATTTTCCCTCCCTCATTCTAGACCTCTGAAATTGATTGAAATAATGAAGAAACGCTTCACTGCATTGGGTGGTACCATCTTTGAGGATCGCAGTGTTTCAAGCATATGCATATATGAGGATGCAGCGGTAAACTTACTGAAAAATCACTATTACCTGTCCTTAGAAAACAATCTTAGAACTCTGTTAAATCTGAGTTTTCTTTCTTCCCGTTTAGGCATTGCAACTTGCGGATGGGGAGATTTTGTCATCACGTCTCATCGTTGATGCTATGGGCAATTTTTCTCCTATTGTGAAGCAGGTCATTAAAACATAAATAGTTCCACATTCTTGATAAAAAATCTAGCATGTAGCAACCATTGAGCAAATTGGAAGATATACATCAATACATGATATGGGATCTTATTATTAGTTGCATTTTTATGTCTTGCACATATATTTATGCAGACTCACTTGGTTCAAGTCCTCTTTATTTGGACTATTAGATAGATTATTTTTCATAAGCTCATTTGGCATTGCAGGTAAGACGTGGTAGGAAGCCAGATGGCGTGTGCCTTGTCGTTGGTTCTTGTGCACGTGGTTTTCAAAAGAATTTTGATAGTGATGTCATATATTCTAGTTCCTTAGTAAAACAAGTTGGCAACTCAGAAGTGCAATTGTTCTGGGAAGTAGGTTGTCTTGCACACATATATGTGAAATCAGAATGTTTTTTTTCCCCCATATCAGTAATGTTTTAACCTGCTACATAAACACTCTTCAGGCCTTTCCTGCTGGCTCTGGCCGAATGGACCGAACTACTTACATGTTCACGTATGTAGATCCTCAACCAAACTGCCCGGGGTTGGAGGATTTGCTTGAATCTTACTGGGATTTGATGCCGGCTTATCAGGTCTGCCACTCAACAAGTATATGGATCCTAGATTAAGTTTCATGTTCCATTTGCTTTCTTAGATGTTGCTTTTGAAGAAGAAAAAAAAACCCGGAGTATATATTTCAGTGTCTTGTTCTATTTCAAAAGTCATTCTATTTGAAAAGACTTTATTTTGTACTGAACAATGTTTTCTTCTCTAGATGTTTTATGCATGCCAATCGGTCTTTTTAACTATAAGGCCTTTGATTTATGTTACTAAATTCAGCACACTTTGTAGACACTCTGTAGTACCCTTTTTCTTATAGTGAATGTTAATAGATGAATGTTTTATCGTCTCTTTCCTGGCAGGGAGTTTCTCTTGATGATCTTGAGATTTTGAGAGTTGTATTTGGTATATTTCCTACTTATCGCGACAGGTAACTTTGTTTTCTGTATGTATTATGTCAATGACTTGTCCTCATTTTTTGCTCAAATTTTGTATGCTGTCTTGATCTCAATTAAGTTACCGAATCTTTTGAATTTACCTCAAAAAAAGAGTGTCTCATCATTTAAATGCCACTTTCTGCATAAAAACCTAATCCAGGTCTATAGTATTTATCTATTAACATTTTTTTCCTTCCTATGGTGATTTTGGATGACAATGAATACGACAGCCCACTTCCTGCGGCATTTGACCGTATTTTACAGGTTAAAGCTGTAGCCCCTAAAAAACTATCATGGATTTTTGGCAAGTCCAAATATTGCTAAATTTTGTTATGCAGTTTGGTGATGCCAGTGGCATACAGTCACCTGTCTCATTTGGCGGTTTTGGTAGCTTGACCAGGCATCTTGGCAGATTATCAACTGGTATGCCCCTAAAGAACTATCCCATATTTTATAAATTATAAGGTCTTATGGCAACCATATGATTCATCTGTAGTTTGTCAAAAGTCTTATCTCTAATGACATTTTAATTGTCTCTCATTTTTCTTGCCTCTGGACTTAGGCATATATGAAGCCATCAGCGACGACCTTCTTGATGCAAACAACTTGTCGTTGCTGAATCCATACATGGTGGATTTTCAACCCTTGTATCTTCATATTTCCACTAAAAAAATCTGTGTCTGAACCAATCATTTCTTAATTGCAGCCTAATTTAAGTGCATCTTGGTTATTCCAAAGAGCAATGTCAGCAAAGCAACAATCAAATGTTTCTCCTGATTTCATCAACGAGCTTCTTTATGCCAATTTTCATAGCATGGAGGCAGGAAGCTAGCTATTTCTCTTGAATGATTCCACACCTTTGCCTTTTTATCCTGTTCTAGTTCTTCTGAGTCCATAACTTTGTTTTGCTCTGATATTATATATTGCAGAGGCTAGGTGAACCAGTACTAAGGCCATTTCTTCAGGTTTGTTTTCCCTTCTGTTTCTGACCTAAGCAATGTTTTTTTTGGCTTTGTTTTTTCTAAACTAAGAAATGTCCCTTTTTTTATTGTAGGATGTTATTCAATTTTGGCCGCTTGTAAGGACTCTGGGATTAGTTATGCTAACTGCACCTCAGATAATTCCATCTATTTTTAAACAGGTAATTAAAGATTCACTCGCTCATTTGTTGGCAAATAAAATGAGAAAGATCTAGTTGTCATGAATCTTTGGATTATGTGGTCACTTCTTGGCCAGGTTGGTCTGCCAGTGCTCTTGGATTGGTCAGGCCACTTCTTCATGCTCGGTTACTACACGTTTATGTCGTCTTATGCGTCTCCTCTAGTGAGGTAATGAGTTGGTAGATAATCTTTCCTGCATTTAAATGGATGACGTTGAACCATATGAAGGATTTTGTCATCCATGTGTCATTTATACGTTGGTTGCTTTTCGGTTTCTACTAGGCCGTTGGTGAATACACTTCCGTCCAAGACGAAGTACCGGTGGAATCGGTATCTGGATGCTTGGAAGTACGGCTCTGGTTTGGATTATGAATTGTGAGACTGTCTCAGAACTTGTACTAGAAAGCAGGAAAGTTGCTACTAGATGTGGTAGCCTAAAAACTTGCCTAGCAAACCAGGGAGAGTTCAAGATTTTTTGTTGTGAATTTTTAAGAATGCAACTTGTACAAAGTATACATGTAAAAACGCACTTGCAAAAAGAGATCATGTAATTCATATATTTTCTTGTGTAAAATTTCTTGAAAAGTAAAGCATGGAATGATAAATTTTAGACCATAAAGCCTTAACAGGTGATGTTTTGAATAACAGAGGCTTGTTGCACAGACTAATGTGCTAGTTATACAAATTAACCTATAAAAATAAGTCAATTTCAGCCTATTGAAGTTTGACATCCTGTCTTATTCAGAAGCACCTTTAGATTACTTAGATAAAATGATGCAACCCAACACTTGAGATCTGGAACACCTACGTTTATGATTCACATATATACAAGACAAATCATTTTCAAAAATCACCCAAGAGGAGCAGACACGTATCAAGTATCAACCTTACCAAATGACATTTCAGCCACATACAAGCTCATCAGCTTATTAGCCATACGAAACACTGTACCTAGCTTATGATTCAAATGTATATGCCACATACTCGATAAAAACATAAACAAATAAGCCCACAAGCAAGTTAAGTAGCAATGAGCTTTGTATATAGACCAATAATGAAGTGCATATCGATATCACTCCACTATGCATTGAACAAACTGTAATACTCACTTCTGGATTTAAATAAACCAAAAATCCAAAAGGATAAAAGAAATTACGACACACTGAATAGGAAGCCCAGTTATGAGTTAAGGGGACTGTCTTAAACCGAGGCATCAAAGTCGAGGGACCAACTCAAACCGAAGTATCGAAGTTGAGGGACCAACATAAAACAAGGCATTGAAGCCCTGAGAGACCAACACAAACGGGGTATCTGAAGTGGGAAACCAACTTTCATCGAGGCATAAAAATGGAGAGGTCAACTTGAACAAAGGCATTTAAAACCAAGGGACCAACATATTGCAGGGCACTCAAAATGATTAAATCAAGGCATTTGAGACTAAGGAACCTACTCAAACTGTTACCAACTTAAACCAAGGCATTCAAAATCGAAGAACCACTTAAAACGAGACATTCAAAATCGAAGAACAAACTTAAAACGAGACATTCTAAATCGAGGCATTAAAAACCAATGAACCAACTTAAATCAAAGCATTTAAAACCGAGGAACCAAAATTATCGAGGAATTCAAAACCGAGTCACCAACTTAAATCAAGGCATTCAAAACCAAGGCATCAAAGTCAAATGACCAACTTAAACAGAGGCATTTAAAACCGAGAGACCATCATAAAATGGGGGATTCAAAATGAGGCGCCAACTCAAATCAAGACATCCAAACTAAAGAACCAACTCATACAAGGCACCAACTTTAATCAAAGCATTCAAAACCGAGGGACATCTTTAATCGAGGCATCCAAAACCGAGGGACAACTAAAATCGAGGCATCCAAAACCGAGGGACAAACTTAATCGAGGCATCCAAAACCGAGGGACAACTTAAATCGAGACATCCAAAACAAAGGCACCAACGTAAACCGAGCATTCAAAACCGAGAAACAACTTAAAACAAGGCATCCAAAACGAAAAAACCAACTTACATACCATTCAAAACCGAAGGACCGACTTATATCGAGGCATTCAAAACCGAGGAACGAACATAAATCGAGGTATTGAAAACCAAAGCATTCAAAATCAAGGGACCAACATAAACCGAGGCATTCAAAACCGAGGGACCAACATAAACCGAGGCATTCAAAACCGAGGGACCAACATAAACCGAGGCATTCAAAACCGAGTCACCCAAAATGAGGCATCAAAGTCGTAGGACCAACTTAAACCGAGGCATCAAATTAAGTTGTAGGACCAACTTAAACCGAAGCATCAAAATCGTGGAACCAACTTAAATCGAGGCATCCAAAACCGAGGGACCAACTTCAACCGAAGCATCAAAATCGTGGGACCAACTTAAATCGAGGCATCCAAAACCGAGGGACCAACTCAAGCCAAGCCACCAACTTAAAACAACGCATTCAAAACCGAGGAACAATTTATAACTAGACATTCAAAACCGATGGACCAACTTAAATCGAGGCATACTTAATTTGAGGCATCAAAGTCGACAGAGCATCATTAAACGAGACCTCAAAACAAAGGGAACACCTTAAACGAGGTATCAAAACTAAGGGACTAACTTAAAACGAGGCATCCAAACCGAGGGACGAACTTAAAACGAGGCATCCAAATTGAGAGATAAACTTAAACCGAGGCATCAAAACCGAGGCATCAAAACCGAGGGGCTAATTGAAAGGCATAAAAAATGTAATTATATAGCCAGAAATTTTAAGGAATCAACACGACATTGATGTAAAAGCTGAATATAAGGAACAAGCTGCACAGATGGAATTAGTTGGCAGCAACAAAACTCATTGCAAGACACGCAATGTCGTTACATGTTTGCAATCACATTAGCAAGCCGTGAAATGACACCAAAAGGTCACCAAATAGAGAATTCACAGAGCAATTCGACCAAACATGAAGTTATTTCAGTTATAGTCACAAAAGAAGTCATTTCAGGAATATTCTTAGATTTACATTAAGAAGTGAGAACACCCAATAGTCAGTTTTTTCTAAGAAATTATTGACATAATCTTTTTTCCAACTTAAATCAAAAGTCATTTCTCTAAAAGCTATAACCAAGTACCTGCCTTCTGCTTGTTAGAGTTTAGATCATCTTATTCTTCTTTTTGTACATATAAAATAGGCAATGATGGATTTATTTGAAGTTTAACATGTGCTCAAAGTGATATTAAGCTATGTCAAACACACAATTGAGATTTACACCACATAAGGAAGATTACTTATATCATAAGTGAAATTGATTTACGGGAGTACAATCACTGAAATTCGAGTATCTGTCTGCAAAAAGTTACACAAGTAGACTTATGGTAAAAGTTGAGTTTTCAATCCAACCCCATGGACAATAGTCCGAGAAACAAGACCGACCGACCGACCGAAGTGAAATTATAAACCATGAACTCTGTATAATGAAATCAAACGACATGAAAGATAAACTATCCCCAAATTCTTTAAAATCAGCTATCATCAGGCATCGCAAAAACCTAGCAAATCCGGGAACAGCATATACACTGATTTCATATCAAACCAAAAGAACAATCAGACGAGACAAACCTGTAGAGCTCGTAGCCCATGCCGTCATGAAACTCGTAGTCCCTGAGCGGCGACCAGTTCCCTTCCCGCAGGTCGCCAACGGTGTCATTGGCGTTGCACTTCACCCTTGCTTTTTTCCGAGACGGTCGTTCAACACAACCTCGATAACGGAAACCCTAGGAGAGAAGGAAGGATTGGGGAAATCAGCCAAAGGCTTTCTGTAATGGCGCCCTTCCCGCAAGTCGCCAACGGTGTCATCGGCGTTGCACTTCACCCTCGCTTTTTTTCCGAGACGGCCGTTCAACACAACCTCATAACGGAAACCCTAGGAGAGAAGGAAGGATAGGGGAAATCAACCATGCTTTCTGTAATTGCACTTCACCCTCGCTTTGGGTCGGTTTTGTTAGGTCGGTTTCTAACGACGCGGTTTGACGGTCAAATGGCGTAGATGCCACGCTTTACGTTTTATGATTTATATTTTACTAGCATAAGTCGGTTTATAATACTAGTTTCTGGGGCGTTGCACGCCAGGAAAATGAAAAGTACAATTTTAGTGAATATGATTCGAGCACGATTTTCGAAGAATATATATTTTTTACGGTCTACCCGAGATTACTTAAGAGCTAAGTAACACCGACACGAATTTCGAGGAACATTAAAATAACAATTCGAGCAAGAATATATATTTTTTACGGTATACCCGAGATTACTTAAGAGCTAAGCAACAACGATACAAATTTCGAGGAACATTAAAATAACAATTCGAGCACGCTTTTTCAAGAATAAATATTTTTTACGGTCTCCCCGAGATTACTTAAGAGCTAAGCAACACCGACACGAATTTCGAGGAAAATTAAAATAACAATTCGAGCACGATTTTCGAAGAATATATATTTTTTACGGTCTACCCGAGATTACTTAAGAGCTAAGCAATACCGATACGAATTTCGAGGAACATTAAAATAACAATTCGAGCACGCTTTTCGAAGAATACATATTTTTTAAGGTCTACCTGAGATTACTTAAGAGCTAAGCAACACCGACACGAATTTCGAGGAACATTAAAATAACAATTCGAGCACGCTTTTAAAAGTAACGGTCGAGATTTCAAAATATACGTTCTTTTAAAGAATAATAGAATAATAGAAAAATTAACGACTCAGGGACTTGTAAAATTAACGGCTGAGATTTCATATTCTACGTTCTTTTATTGAATAATATATAGAATAATAGATTTTCTTGGATAAAATTTGTATGTATATCATATCTGGATATTTATGTCAACTAAATTACGAATACAAAATGTACGGAGTATTTATTTCTCAAAATCTTATATGCCACACAGTCATCAACATCACTAAAATAATGTGGTGTTATTACACACAATAAAAATATGCAGCATATAAATGAGATTTTTATTTCTATTATTAAATTAATATTTGAAATCAAAATTAATCACGTATTTTTTTTTTGAAACTCAAAACATGAGATATATTAAAATAATCAATTCCAAACCGGTTATGGCTAAAGGCATGTTTGGATTGTCAATTATAATACAAAATTCAACATTATAATGGCAAGATTAATACAAAATCTTATATTATAATAAAGGATTTTGCATATAATATAGGATATCATACAAAATTTAACATTATAAGTTTAAAATGCAAAGCTTTGCATTCTAATAGCAATCCAAACAGGCCTAGGTGGGAAATTTGGAAAAGACCCCGGCAAATATTACAAAGAATTTCCAAAGACAAGAAAAAATCACAAGACCAAATCTCATCTCTTTTTCCTTCTGTTATCAATCTACTCAGAAATGCATGGTCTGTATATTAACAAAGTTTACATTATTTTGTTATCATATATGCATTATTTACCATGATAAATTCATCTACTACCATCCTGGTGCAATTACAGACTATATGCATACTCTCATTTACTGCTGCTAATAATATACAAGCAATTACTCTTAATTTTGTCAGTGCTCATCCAGGCTACGAGAGTCCTCCGCGACTTACGCTAGAACTGCTTCTTTGTCATGCACCATGATCGTGGGAAACTGCTCAAGTGTAATAGAATTTACACGGGAATTTGAGATCACATTACTTGTATTCAAGATTGAGTTCAAAACCAGACAAGAAGTAAAAACTTCCAAGTACTTTCATGCAGACCTCTTAAATGAAGCTTAGAGGCTTACGTTTGAAATGACTTTCGCGCCAAACCTTGCAGAATCTGCACCGGATAGAGAAGTTGGAAGAATTAAATGAGTTGGTAGATAATCTTTCCTACACTTAAATGGATGACATTGAACCATACGAAGGATTTTGTCATCCACGTGTCATTTATACGTTGGTTATTTTTCGGTTTGTACTAGGCCGTTGGTGAATACATTTCCATCCAAGACGAAGTATCGGAAAAATCGGTATCTGGATGCTTGGAAGTACGGCTATGGTTTGGATTATGAATTGTGAGAGAGTCTCAGGACTTATACTATAAAGCAGGAAAGTTGTTACTAGATGTGGTAGCCTAAAAACTTGCCTAGCAAACTAGGGAGAGTTCAAGATTTCTTGTTGTGGTTTTTTAAAATGCTACTTGTACAAAGTATACATGTAAAAACGCACTTGCAAAAAGAGATAATGTAAATCATATTTTTTCTTGTGTAAAATTTCTTGAAAAGTAAAGCATGGAATGATAAAATTTTAGACAATAAAGCCTTAACAGGTGATTTTTTGAATAACAGAGGCTTGTTGCACAGACTAATGTGCTAGTTTTACAAATTAACCTATTAAAAATAAGTCAATTTCAGCCTATTGAAGTTTGACATCCTCTCTTATTCAGAAACACCTTTGGATTAATTAGATAAAATGACGTAAACCAATCCATGAGATATGGAACACGTACGTTTATGATTCACATATATACAAGACAAATCATTTTCAAAAATCACTCAGAGGAGCAGAAACGTATCAACCTTACCAAATGACATTTCAGCCACATACAAGTTCATCAGCTTATTAGCCATAAGAAACACTGTACCTAGCTTATGATTCAAATGTATACGCCACATACTCGATAAAAACGTAAACAAATAAGCCCACAAGCAAGTTAAGTAGCAATGAGCTGTGTATATAGACCAATAATGAAGTGCATATCGATGTTACTCCACTATGCATTGAACAAACTGTAATACTCACTTCTGGGTGTAAATAAACCAAAAATCCAATAGTTTTATTACACGATACATTATCACGTAGAACCTTAAATAATTACTTTATTGGAAGTTACCATCTTCATTTCCAATCAGTTCAGGTCCTGTGAAATCAAAGATCAACAATCGTTCCTGAATCCTGAACAAACTTGCCGCCAATACCATAGATATTTACAGTTCAGGCTAGGTTCTCTAATTACCCTGATGTCTTTGCCCGTAATCTCTTTGAAAGTTCTTTTATAATTGGCTTCTCCTTCATATCTTGATTCATTTCAATGTGCCATTTCTTTGATATTTCATCAACCTGAAAACACAAAGATCCCAATTAATCAACAATCATACTGTTTAAGAAAAGACGACTTAAAAGGATACGTACCCAATTTCTTAAAGGGGCCAATCGCTCCCTGAAACTCTCGACTTTTGGCCGAACCAAATCTCTACCTTTATATTTTATGTCATCACTCTGCAATCATCAGATTTTGTGTCAATATATTGAGCTAGGTTTTAAGAGAATACAAATTCCAGCATACATTACATAACAAAAATAAGATCAATTTTGAAGGAAATGTAATTTAGATTCTTTGCTTACGTTATGAACTTCTAGCTTTGATGCAGCCAAACCGAATGTCAAGGCAGCACCACCAAATATGATTGCAGTGGCAACAGCAAAGGCCTTTCCAACTACAAGAAAACAAGTCCAAGAAAATTCTGCTTGGTAAAAGCTTGATTTCTTGCATGTTAAATTTCTCATCAATACAACATCAACAACAGAAAAAAATACTAGTTCATGAAAAATATGCTTAGTAAGAGAATATTTTTCTTGCACGCCCTAATTCAACAACGATATTTCAAACTCTTTTCATTACTTGGCCATCAAATTGGGTCTCAATATTAACTTTTCAAAACATTGGGTACTCTCAAACTCTCGCCATTCATCCCTAATCCAGACGGCTGTAATTAAAATTTATAGAAGGAACATGATATTACAGCAAACTCATATTCTTAAGAATGAAATAAAAGATTGAGAAATGAATATATAATTTGACTAAGATAAAAAAAAAAAAATCTTCTGCGGGTAGGACGGTCAGTTTCCAGTCCCAAAATCGTTTCTATGATCATAAATCATAGGGGGCCTCACGAATCAAATAATACTATGTTATTCCCTCTACTTGTATTGATGTTTTTTGACACCTCTATCCTTTCTTATCCTAGATGAGTGCATGCAAATCTAACACTCAGAACATAACAAACTCATAGTTCAGATATCACGGCAATACGGCATATACTAAAAATTGGGTTCATTGATTCAGGTGAGCCGCATGATTGATAGTTCAAGCAGAGAAGGCTATGGCATAACCTAAGATTCAACAAATGTACCATCTTTTTTATCATCCTCGTAAAACTTCAACCCGAGAACCAAAATAGCTCATTTATAACCCAATGTATGTAAAATATCAAGCTAAACACTTGTAAACAATCTCATTGAAGAATACAAGAGAGCATCAGGGTAAAACTACATACTGTGAGCAAGCCCTTCAGCAGCAGCCTTGAGCTTCTCAGGGTTAACAGGGGTGTAACGATCCTCCCGTAACTCATTAGCTGTCGAGGCTGTAACTGAGCTTCCTGGTGCAGGCATTTGCCACCTGCAAAATCCACATCATTGGAGGGCAGACTGTAAAAGCTTCAACTACACAGTTCCACACAAATTCATTTGTCCATCTCACAGCATATTTCCATGAAATCGTGTTTCTATTTCAAATTTCCAACTAGAACTACCGTACCAAACGAACTATGAAACCTGAAAATTTTACCACCCAATTCCAGAAATTGGATGAGGAAGAAGCAAATTCGAAGCACCATGTAAACCCTAGAACGTCAGCGACCATAAAATTGACCAGAAGAGAAGCGGAAATTCACCTTTTGGGGCCAAATGTGACCTGGGGCAAGGAAACATAGCCACGGAGCGGATTGATAACATCGGAAGAAACCCCAGAAAAATTGGAATTGGGAGCAGGAGATTGAATGGACCATTTGGTGGAAGCGGAGACAGGAGTGGAGTGGTCGGAAAGCGGTTGCTGGTGAAAGATCTTCGGGGGAAGGGAGTGTCTCAGAACCTCCGGGAGAACGTCGACGGAGGAGGCTTGAGAATCGGCGGCGGTAGGAGTTGCGATTGAGGGTTTCTTTTCAAGAAGGCGGCTAACAGCTTGCCGGGATTCTTGGAGGAAGTACGCTGCCTCTTTCCCCGCCAATCTCCCCGCCAGAAAACTCATCTTTCTTTTCTTTTAAGAATTTTTCCCTTTTATCGAGGTTTTCTGCTCGGTTGATATGATCGGAGCTTTGCTTGTTGTCGACTGGAACCTGAATGGAATTTAAGGTTTCAGAGTCGGTTGATAGGATCCGACTTCTTCTTCCGTAAATTTAGCAAGTACCACCAAGCTAAGCAGTGATTTCATGATATGACTTCCGTAAATTAGTATACTAGTTACTAGAGGTGATGCCTATATTTTTAGTTTTTTTTTTTATCATATAAGTATATGATGTTGATAAAAATGAGGTATAATTTATCATTACTTTTTGTATTTAATGAGTTTAATACCAAAATTGACAATGGAGATTGGACGTTATCAATGTTGATAGTGAATGACGGAAATTATTGCTTTGTAAGTTTTGAATTATAATGGATCGACATATAAAAAATACCGAATTTTTATTATCTAGAAGAAATATTGTTGTTTTATAAAGAGATTAACTTTACTTAGCTATTCAGTATACGTGCTTAAGAATTTTTTGAGCATCCTTTGAATAAAATTATCACAAATAAGTATAATAAAATTAACAATATTTGATTGGGTAAAAATGTATTTCATAGTGAATTTTAATCTAATAATATATTTTCATAATTGTTTTTATTTATTGTATGATGATAAAAATAAAAGAACAAATATTTTAGTAGGACAGAGCCCCAACAACCAACAAAACCACTTTAAATATTATATAAATTTTTGTGTTTTAAACTTGGTACATATTACACAAATTCGTATTTTTAAGATTTTTTTATTAAACATATTTACGTTTGTTAGATTTATATTACATTTATGAAATGTGATTATTTTTATGGCTCTAAAGTCTCAACACATCATAAGCAAGTAAATGACTAATTATACTACTATTAGTATTCTTTAGATGTATAAGAGTATCTACTAATATAAATCTTAAATATCTATAATTTTCATTTATATAAAAGAGTTTAATTTTCCATTATATCTTATATAATTAAAAAGTTTAAAACTAAAAATTTACATGATACTATAATAGAGTACTATGTTGTGCTTCTTATATATATTAAAAATGTCCATGTAAATAAGAGTCCAAAATGCATGAATGAACGTAAGTAATGTGATAAAATTTATTATTTGAAATTATATAAAAATCAAAAATAAAATTAGATTTGAAGAATAGTGATAAGAGAGTATCAACATATGAATAATAGAATAGTCAACTGAGGAATGACTTCCTATAAAAAGTAGTTACAAAAATAAAATCCTTAAAATAAGATAATTAACTAATCCTTTTAAATACCTTATTAAGAGGGTTCAAGTTTTTAGATATGAATAAAAATATATTATTTTATAGTATGAATGATGAATGATAAAATGATGTTTGAGACATAGAAAGGTATTTGGAGATCTTGCTCAACTTTCTTCAAATTTAATTGAAATTAAAAATATTCTTGCCTTATTCTCACTTTAGTGTGTTGCATTCTGTCTTTGATCAATGAATCAAAAATTTTAAAAAAAAAAAATATAGATGTAAATGTTAAAATATATAGCACAAAAAATATAAAACTCACCTTTGAACCCACCTATCTCTAAACTTCTTAAGAAGAACAAAATAAAAGATAACATATACTTAAATTATACATTTGGTTAATACATTTACAAAAATATAACACAAAAACTTATATAAACATACCCTTGAACATATTAATCTCTAAATTTTTAAGAAAAATAAATAAAAAATATCAAGTATTCGAAGTATACATTGGGTTGATGCTTGTTTCAAATAGAAATAGCCCCTGTATAGGATACCAAAAGTCAATTTAAGTAGACAAATCATACAAAAATATAGAATTATAATTAAGTATTTATAACACATAGGAATATAGGATCGAAACATAAAGAAGAAGAACAAATTTTGTTTTAACACTTAACCTCGTATTCTTTACCGTTGAGGATGACTTCAAAGTTCAACCCATTTTACCAACTAACCCACCATTCACCTCATCCATCCTTCATTTTTGACATTGTAGATTGATTCTTCCGAGTTTGGAATTTGTGTTCCTTACTCCCTTTAAATTGTATTTGCCTCATGCTTCATCACTTTAATTGATATTTTTTCAAATAATTTTTTTTGGATAAAATGAAAGCGTTAAAACAACTTATGAGATAAATGAGTGAAACGGCTAAGGACATTACATTGTACTTAATTACATAATTTATTATGAATTCTTCTTTGGCCAGGATGTACGTTTAAATATGTTTAATTACATAATTTATAGGCAATTAAGATATGAGTAATTTTTTTTTTTGAGATGAGATATGAGTAATTTAAATATGATTGATTTGGGTATTTAACTTTGCACATTGCAGGAGGTTTAAATGCCATTATTTTTGTTTTCTTTTGATCTTTCTTAGTGTAATGGGTTCAAATTTCTCATTGTAACAAGTTCAAAATTTCAATCGCGAATATGAATGGGCTGTATAAATGTACAAAGAATGAAGGCCTATTACGTTATATGCTGGAGTATTGAATAGGCTGTTGAAATATAGGGTTCAACCGATGGCCATTAATTATAGTATTTGTTGCCATTTTTTCGTGTGTAATACCGGAGTAATAAAATGATTCAGAATTTGAACGGGCCGGTCAAATTGCATGTATAAATGTACCCAAAATGAATGAGCAATAATCACGGTAATTAATATCATCTCTTTTGCCTGGTTGTCTATTTGTATTGTTTCATATTCCACCTATTCATTTTCTTCTCTTATATATGTTGTATTTTAGAAACCATATACTTGTATAAAATATATTAGGATTAATTGCCTATAAGATTTAGTCTTATAGTATTATAGATACTCGTGGTACCATGTAAGACGATATTTTATAGACATTATAAATAAGATATAAATAAATAAAAATATAATATAAACTTTAATCTAAGCAATAAAATAATTATATTTTGATGTTGAGAATGAAAATATATTATTAAGATAAAATAATTACATTTCTCTTTTTTCTTGATGATATTTCATAAATATGTAATTAAAAAAAGAAGGTGAAATATGAATAAGAAAATTTATATATTCAAATATGAAAGATATAACAATTTAAAAAATAATATTTAACTTAATAAATAATATATAATAAAATATGAAAGATAAAGATGATTTAATTATATATAATATTTAAAATTGAATTCGTTTAATTTAAGATGGGGCCAAACTCGTTTTGTGCTTCGATAAAGTAAAGATTAGATAAGATTAAATATTTCATTACTTTCTATGTACATAAAATTTAGAGATTATCAAATATTTCAATATATCTATTATATATTTTATCATCTATTTTTATTAATTTTAAACATTGTAAATATTTATCATTAATTTTTTATCATAAAAGAAAATCAATATATATCTATAAATAGATGAACAAATTTAGCCCAAAAGCATTTTTAGTTATCCTATTTAGGTGCTTGGACGTACTTTAATTTTTTTTGGTATTTGTTAAGTATATAAGAAGCCTTTTTTATTTTTTTTTCCTATTTCGCTAGGATCTCTCTCCATGACGATTATCTCTCCTGACCTAATTCCCTACGCTCGTCAATGGCGGATCCGGTCTCACCTCCATCGTTCTCTTCTACGCTGACCTGCCTCTCTATTTCTCACTTGAAATCCGGTGGGGAACACGACGAATCTGCTAGCGGCCAATCAGTATTAGCTCATGAATCCCGCCTTTTAATCTGCCGATTATCTGCTTAACCGTGTTCTCTCTCTCAAATTGGGTAAGCTTTCTCTTTCTCTCTCTTGTTCGTCAGCTCTGAGCGAAATTGTGCAATAGTGGATTGATCTGAATGAGCTGTTTTCCATTTGTTAAAATCTGAGTATATTTTGGTGGCCGATTCGGTGATGTCCGCATAGATTGAGTTCGTCTTGTGTCCATCAATCTCTCCAGGTTCTTAAGTGCCTGCTTAGTTAGTCGGATAGCGGTTGTGAAAGTGTCCAAATCAAAACAAACTCTAATGTGTTACTGGAATTGTGCATCAATTTTACAAAGTATGAATTTTATGATCAACGTTTCCAACCTAATTTTTTGTGTCGATGTCAAATTTGGTGGTACAGATCTGTGGATGGATTTATCAAGCATGGCCTGATATGAGTGGAATTGAATGCTGAACTAAAGAAAAGGAACAATCTGTGTGCTTGAACTATTTTGGGTATTTATGTGAAGTATCAAATATTGTAATCATAAGTTTAACTCGGAATCAACATCACGTATTTATGATTAAAGAGTGGTGTCTAGGGTGTCTTTTCTATTGTGTTGGTAGATCTTGTTAACTTCTGAAATAGAATCATAATGCTCAAGGATTTCTATTATGCTGAAGCTATGTGATCTGAGGGCTTATTGTAATCTGTTACTTAGCTGAATAATCTGTTACTCAAACCTGAAATCGTTGAGTATTGTAAATTGTAATGCTTAAGTTTGATGATGAATACTTTAAACATTAAGTAGCCCTAGGCTTGTTTTGTCCTTGATCGATGTCGAGCACATCACTGCAATCAAATGGATGGGTTAATTTATTTTCAGCATTGATGTTCTAGACCTTACATTCAACATTGATGATGAGGAAGAGAAGCTGGATATTACTCCCTCAGTATAAGTCTACTTGTCTTTTAAGCATTTTACACATATATTAAGGCAAGAGTTAGTATTACCACATTACCCTTATAATCTATCTACTTTATTTCTTGAGATGTGTGTATGCAGTTAATTGCATGGGTTGTTTGAGGGTAAAGTTGGAAAATTTTGGATAAAATACTTAAAAAGACAAGTAGAATTAGACAACTAGTTAAGGCTAGAAAGACAAATAAACTTATACGGAGGGAGTATATGAAAGAACAGAAGTAACTATCTTTGTTTTGACTTTCAACATTAATGTTCTTATAACTCATTAATGTTGTTGTTTTCTAGTTGAAGTGATGGAATTTGTAGATAAAGTTAGTGCTTAGTGATCCTCTTTTTAATGTGCTGGCATTGATTTTCACTTATACTAGCTTAATTTATTGCATTTTTAACTAATTTACTTTATAGTAGGAAATTCAATGCTACCTACTCTACTGGCAATTGAGGCGGATCTCACAAAATTATTGTGAACTTAGTAATTTGCTTTCCCCTTGGATCATGATTACTAGTGATGATAGTTTGTAAGTTGTTACTATTATTGTTTGTAAATTATGATTTTTCAATTTAAATTGAAAGATAATATTGCTTAGCCTATTAGCTTAAATGGTAGAGTTATGTGCTTAACGCGCAATGATGTGGGTTCAAATCCCACATAGGCTTATTAATGTTTTTTGATAACACTATTTTTATTGATGACAAGTTTATACTTAGGGATGACATTTGTGATGATAGTTGATGACAATCAAGCCGTGTCATCAATAATTTTTTGATGACAGTTTATGAAAAAATGATGACAATCGAATTGTCATCGCTCGTCATCAAGTAGCGATGACAATTGATGACAATCGAACCGTCATCAAATAACGATGACAATTGATGACAATTGAACCGTCATCACTAGGGATGACATTTGTGATGATAGTTGATGACAATCAAACAATCGAATTGTCATCAAATAACGATCCAACCGTCATCAAGTAGTGATGACAATTTATGACAATCGAACCATCATCAAATAACGATGACAATTAATGACAATCGACCCGTAATCAGTAGGGATGACATTTGTGATGATAGTTGATGACAATCAAATCGCCATCAAGTAGTGATGATAAGCGATGACAGTTGACGATAATCGAACCGTATCATCAATAATTTTTTATGACACTTTTGATGATGCCCAAAATAGTAAAGTAAGAAGTGGGCCCGGGGTACGAAGAACATACAGACTCGACGGGCCTCCCAAGGATGATCCTGGGGCCCACAACCGCACCCACCTTTTATTTTAACAAAATTCCTACCACCGCGAGGTCCTCCGAAACCTTGGAACGAGGTCTAAACCTCGTAACCGACTCTACTGACACGCCCGCCCACCAGAACCACTCAGCTAGCGCCACTCCCCCGAGCCAATCACCAGCTGCCTCGCCTCTAGACCAATCAGAGCCCTTGATCTCGGGCATCCCACATCGGACATTGATCAAAACTCAACTCCCTAATCCTCTATAAATAGAGGGGGACCTCGTATGGAAAAGGGGTCGAAAAACATCTTGAACTCAATAACTATCTTGCTCGTTGAAGATCGACGTGATCGAAACATCGTCAAAAGACCTCGCTACAGACAAGTGAAGTCCACAAAAAGACTTCAAGTCACTCAAAAATCTCGTTCACATCAAGGACCTCGCTACCCAATCTCGCAAGTCATCAACACCGCTTTTTGGGATCAACCTCGCGCAAGGGTCAAGCAAGTGATACTTAGGGATATAAGATCATCTAGCAACTAGGAGATCTCGAACATTGTTAGATCGAGATCTCGAACATCCGTAGGGGGTCTAGGGTGTTTATCTCAACTGTCTGTAGGCCTCGTTGGCTTGTAATCTCGCTGGTTTGCAACCTCGTTTTCTTGTAACCTCGTTGTAAAGAATATCATAAATAAAGAAGCAAGTGTTCGCACAATCGAATATAATAATCCCATCTCTTGTCTTTTAGCGAATGGTTTATTTCGGGTTTCATCACTGGCGCCGTCTGTGGGAACCTCTTCATCCTAAGCAGTTCCTCGATTAGTGCAAACCTTAGCTTCGATTCCCTCAAAATGGCTTGCCCAAACAATTTCTTCCCTCAACACCCCGACAACATGCCCGAAACTGCGCAGTGGACGGCCGCGGGGCCTCTAGGCTGCCCGTTCGTGGTCCCTCCAGGATGGACGTACGCCGCCCCGCAGAACCCATTCCCATTCCAAGGCTTCGAGTAGGGCGGCGCACCCCCGAACCCATACCCCTACCCGGCTTATGGGCAATACCAGCAGGGCTTCGCCCCTTCGTACGTCCCCGTTCCCCCCAGGGTGAACCTCACTCCGAGTACATACCTGCATACGTCCCTAGGCGTGTGCCGGAGCCCGAGTCCTCCATCAACGGCTCGTCAACAGAGAGGCCTCCCCGAGATCCCATGCAGATCTCGCGGTCTCGATCTCGACGATCGAGGCTGCACGAGCCGGAATTGTCCGAAACAGCGGGGAGCGCGATGCACTACCCAAGGTCTCGATCGCGCAATTCGAGGCCACCGCCCCAAGATCTGGAGGAGACCAAGATCACCTCTCCGTTCATGGACGAGATCCGGAACGCGCCAATGCCCAAGGGCTTCTTAAGGCCACAAATGGGGCTTTATGACGGCTCAGCGGACCTTGAGGAGCACGTAAAGCACTTCGCAGTCCAGATGAATGTCAACGCCTACAACGACGCGATATTCTGCCGGTTTTCCCAACCACCCTGGAAAAGGCCGCGTTAACGTGGTTCTCAAGTGTTAGGATCGGCTCCGTGACCTCGTTCGCCTAGTTGTGTGATTCCTTCATCACTCACTTCAGCGGCTCTAGGAAGCGCAAGAAGAACATGCGGGATCTCCGCGGAATTGAGCAGGGGGAGAGCGAGTCTTTGGGCGCCTTCTTCACGAGGTTCACAACCGCGGTGGCGGAAATTGCGCACGTCGACGAGTCGTCGGTGCGCGACACCCTCATGGGCAACCTGCACATCGGGGATTTCAAGAATCGCATTTTCTTGAAGAATCCGGCGACGTACGAAAGCCTGTGCGCCCGGATCACGGCCCAAGTGTACGCTGAGGATGCCGCCAACCAGAGCTCGCGACCGAGGACTGACAAAGAAATTGTCGCCGAGGCCAAGGGGAAGGCGAAAGTGGCCGCGCCGGCTGCGCGCGATGCGTATGTGACGCAGACACATAACCCCAACAACAACAACAACAACAGAAACAGCAATAACAACCGGAACAACAACAACAACAATAATAACCGGAACAACAACCGTGGAGGCGGCGGCGGAGGTTGGAACTGCTTTGGCGGGAAACCGCGGGGTTATCGAGGCAAGGGAGGTCCTGCGTACAACCCGAATGAAAAGGGCCGCGCCAACCCCGCATCAGGCGCCAACACCGTGCCGCAAGGCCCAAGTCACGCTCAGGCCAACAACAACAACAACGTCGAGCAGAAGGCGCCCACGAAGCAGGCCCGGTCTGGGCAGGCGACGACGCCGGATGGGTATATCCACACCATCTCGGGCGGACCATCGTTGGCTGGATCAATCCAGGCGGAAAGGAAGAGGTACGCGAGGGAAAGCCATCATGAGCCCTCGGTATTTAACGTTGCTCAAACCTCGCGGTCTCACGTAGGCTTGTCCTTCTCATCCGAAGATGCCGAGGGGCTCCACATGCCACACTCCGACCCCTTGGTGGTACACGCTCAAATGGGCTCGAAGATGGTGAAGCGAGTGCTGGTAGACACGGAATCCTCCGTGGACATCATGTACTATGGCGCGTTCGAGCAGTTGGGCATCTCCGAGACATCCTTGAAGCCCTACGCTGGGAAACTCACCTCCTTCTCGGGAGACGAAGTCGACATGGCAGGTCTCATAGACCTCTGGATGATGCTAGGCACCGGCTCCACCAAGAGAACCGAGATGGTGGAGTTCACGGTGGTACGCCTGCCTTCGGTGTGGAATGCAATCATTGGGAGGGTCTCCCTGATGAAGTTCCAGACGGTAGTTTCTATCTATCACCTGAAGATGAAGTTCCCCGTCGACGGCGGGGTTGGAGAGGTAAAAGGCAATCAGGAGGAAGGTCACGTTTGCTACGCGACCTCTGCAAAACAAAAGTGCCCGGTGTTCATGGTGGAATCCCCCGGCGAGGCCGACCTCGAAGTCCGGGATTTCACGGTCCCCACTCCTGAGCAAGAAAGAAGGGTGATATCCCCTTTCGAGAGCGAGTCTGAGAAGATCTACCTCGGAGAGTGCCTCTCGGGGGCGTCAGCGACATCGCTAGAAGCCTTGCTCGCTGGGTCCCGCGACGTGTTCGCTTGGACTGCAAAGGACCTCCGAGGTGTCTCGCGGACCATGGCCCAGCACTCTTTGAACGTCGATGTCACCACTCGCCCCGTGGTGCAGCGATGAAGAAAAATGAATGAAGAAAGGGTGAACGCCGCAAATGACGAGGTGGCGAAATTGCTGGCTACGGGGTTCATTCGCGAGGTTCAATACCCCCGATGGTTGTCCAACGTCGTGCTTGTCAAAAAAGCCAGCGGGAAGTGGAGGATGTGCGTCGATTTCAAGGACCTCAACAAAGCCTGTCCCAAAGACAGTTACCCCTTGCCCTTGATCGATGAGCTCGTTGATTCAACCGCATTTCACGGGGTTTTAAGCTTCCTCGACGCATACTCAGGGTACAATCTAGTCCTGATGAATCCGCGAGAAGAGGAGGAAACATCCTTCATCACCTAACGAGGCACTTATTGCTACAAAGTCATGCCGTTTGGTCTAAAGAACGCGGGGGCCACCTTTCAACGCCTCGTCGACCGCGTCTTTAAGAATCTTCTTGGACGGAACGCGTCGGCTTATGTCGACGATATTGTTGTCCGGAGCAAGAACCCTGAAGAGCATCTGGTCGACCTCGCTGAGGTCTTCACCACTCTCAGGCACAACCGTCTCAGCCTGAACCCCAAGAAGTGCGTCTTCGGCGTGTCATCGGGAAATTTTTAGGCTTTATGATTAGCGAGCGCGGCATCGACGTAAACCCCGCCAAGGTCGAGTCGATCCTCTCAATGAGGTCACCACGGTCTCGCACTGAGGTGCAACGGCTCAACGGTGCCGTCAACTACTTGGGGAGGTTTTGCTCCCGCTTGGCGGAGAGGTCCCTGCCCTTTTTCGCAGCTCTCAAGCAGAATGACAAGTTCGTATGGGATGAGAGGCTTGAGCTCACTTTCTCTGAACTAAAGGCCTTCCTGTCGAAGCTCCCCACATTGTCGCCCCCGATGGCGGGCGAAGACTTGCAACTGTATGTGGCAGTCAGCCCCGAGACGGTCAGCGCGGTGCTAACCAGAAAGGCCACTTACCTAGTTTACTTCATGAGTCGCGTGCTCCAGCTCGCGGAGCAGCGCTATTCCTTGGCAGAGAAGATGGCGGTGGCAGTTGTGACCGCCGCAAGGCGTCTACGCCCTTACTTCCATGTACTCCCCATCCAGGTCCTTTCTGACCTCCCACTTCGACAAATCTTCCACCAGCCCGCCCTCTCCGGGCGAATGACGAAGTGGGCAGTCGAGCTCTCCGAGTTCGACATCAACTACCTCCCAAGGACCGCCATGAAAGGGCAAGCCCTCGCTGACTTCACGGTGGAGGTCACCTTCCCTGAAACAGAAACAAGCTCGGAAGAATGGAAGGTATTCGTTGACGGCTCACGAGGTGATGCCGGTGGCGGGGCTGGCGTATTCCTCGTTGGGCCCTCGATCGAGACGGAGTATTCCCTTAACTTCGCCTTCGAAGCCACCAATAACGAGGCCGAGTATGAGGCCATGATCTCCGGGATCGAGATGTCGCTCCTCAGTGGGGCCCGAAAAATCAGGGTTTACACCGACTCCGAGCTGGTGGCGCGCCAACTGAACGGTCAGTACGACACCAGAACGGGGTTCCTGCCCGCTTATTGAGAAAAGGTCAAAGCCTTGGTGTCGTGCCTGGAAACCTTCGCGGTTGAATCCATCCCGTGAACCTCGAACACCAAAGCAGATGCTCTTGCGAGGTTAGGATCCGCCCTCCCCCTTGAAGTAGGGAACCGCGTGATGGTGGAAAGAAAACTCTCGCGGAGTGTGAACAGCGAGGTTCTATCTGTCACTACGGGGGATTGGAGGATCCCGATAACACGGTATGTGGAGAGCGGTGTCCTCCCAGAGGACCCCGCACATGGCAGGAAGCTGAAAATGCAGGCGACGGGGTATTGCGTCGTAGGAGGCTACCTTTATCGCCGAGGCTATGCCGAGCCCAACCTGTTGTGCGTACCAACCGAGGCTACAGAGCACATCCTCTATGAGGCCCATGAGGGGGTCTGCGGCGGCCACCAAAGGTGGCGAACCCTTTCGCATAAGATCGCCCACTTGAGGTACTTTTGGCCCACCCTCTGTTCAGCGATGTGACGGATGTCAAAAGCACGGTAACCTCCTACACGCCCCGACCTTGCAGCGTCACTCCATACACGCGCCATGCCCCTTCGCTATGTGGGGGATGGACATCCTCGACCCCTTCCACAAGGCCCCTGGCCAGGTACGGTATATCCTGGTCATTGTCGACTATTTCACGAAGTGGGTTGAGGCACATGCAATGGGAAAGATCACGGGGACTAAGGTCTGCGACTTCCTGTGGAAGAACCTCATCTGCCGCTTCGGCGTTCCCATGACCATCATGACCGACCATGGCCCTCAGTTTGATTGCGAAGAGACTCGGACATTCTGCTCAGACCTGGGCATAACCCTCGAGTTCTCCTCCGTGGCCCATCCTCAGTCCAACGGCCAGGTAGAGAACGTCAATGCCCGCATCCTGTCCGATTTGAAGAAACGGCTGGGCATGGCCCAAGGTTGTTGGGCAGAGCTCCTCCCGCTCGTCCTATGGACGTACCGCACCACCGCGCGCCGCGCAACCTGGAGAAACGCCTTTCGCTCTAACCTACGGGGCGGAGGTCCTAGTCCCAGTAGAGACCCTGGTCTCGTCGGCGAGGGTGTTTGATTTCGATGAAAAGGAGAATGAGGCCAACCTCAGGGTCGAGTTGCTCTTTCGTGAAGAGCTGCGCGAGGTAGCCGACCTTCGCTCCAGGGAATACAAGCGCCGCGTGGCTGTCTACCATAATAAGAAGGTGAGACCTCGATTCCTGGCCACATGTAACCTCGTCTTGAGGCGAACCGAAGGTGGCAAACTGGACCCCAACTGGGAGGGGCCATAAATCCTCGGCGAGGAGGTCGCTCCCAGAGCTTTCAAGCTCAAAGACAACGAGGGGCGTACCCTGAGCAAGACATGGAACGTCGACCGACTGAAAAAGTATTTTGTGTAAACTCTCTGAACCCTGTTACTTCTTGCAATTTTTGTGAATAAAGGGTTGTGGAACTTTCAAAATCTCTCTCAAAAATAAAAACCTCGTGTTTTAAGTCCAAACCTCGCTTCCCGCTTGGTGTTGGAGAATCTCGTTGAGTCCACCCCTCGCTTCCCGCTTGGGGTTGGAGAATCTCGTTAAGTCCAAACCTCGCTTCCCGCTTGGTGTTGGAGAATCTCGTTAAGTCCAAACCTCGCTTCCCGCTTGGTGTTGGAGAATCTCGTTGAGTCCACCCCTCGCTTCCCGCTTGGGGTTGGAGAATCTCGTTGAGTCCACCCCTCGCTTCCCGCTTGGGGTTGGAGAATCTCGTTAAGTCCGAACCTCGCTTCCCGCTTGGTGTTGGAGAATCTCGTTGAGTCCACCCCTCGCTTCCCGCTTGGGGTTGGAGAATCTCGCTGGTCTAAACCTCGCTTCTCGCTTGGTGTTGGAGAATCTCGTTGAGTCCATCCCTCGCTTCCCGCTTGGGGTTGGAGAATCTCGCTAGTCCAAACCTCGCTTCTCGCTTGGTGTTGGAGAATCTCGTTGAGTCCACCCCTCGCTTCCCGCTTGGGGTTGGAGAATCTCGTTTAGGAGAAGAGCCCGCCCCTCACTCCCCGCTTGAAGTTGGGAAACCTTAATAAATGCACATGAGGTCGGAGCAAAGCTCGTGACCTCGCCATTTTAATCGTTGCGCGAGGTCCAAACAAGCCTCGAAATCTCAGCATAGTCTCCATGTGGAAGTAAACACCCGTCGTGGCCTGAGTGTCACAATAGCTGTAACACTCAACCCATGGGGTTGGATGGATGTGGATAAACGAATACAAGCAGATCAAAGCAAGAAAACACAAACAAGCAAACAATCATGAAATAAGAAAGGCAATATAAAACGAAAGCCCCAAGGGCCGATATGAGCATAAAACAAAGGCCACGAGGGCCAAGATGTTCAAATTACAAGCCCCGCAGGGCCACTAGCAAAACAAAATTTTTTTATTGTTCACCAGCAACTTTAACTCTTCTAGGCCTCGGCGGCGGAGTCGACGGGCGCTTTGGGAGCCTCCGGGACAGGGGCTGAAGTGGCAGATGGCTGGGAGCTAGGTGCGTCCGCCGCGGGCAGAGGGCCCGTGACAACAACCTCCGGGTCTTCCTCGACGAGGTTCACCACGGAAGGAACCTCGCTTACCACGGTCCCGTCCGCATTGAGAAAGAACTCACATCCCCCCTCGGGCTCCTCCCCGGTCTCTTCCCCCATAGTCTCCTCGTAGTTGGGGTTGAAGAAGACGATGCGAGGATCGATGTGCCTATACTTGGCCACCGCCTGCTTAACGCCCATGCGAACGGCCTGGTGGAACATCTTCCTTACGCTTTCCACCATCGTCGCCTTGTACTCCTCCGAGTCCACGTACTTGGGACCCGCAGCCTCCACCTCCTCGTTGAGCTCGACGACACGATGTCGAAGGTTGGTGATCTCATCCTCGGCCTTCGAGAGCTCCGCTTCTTTCTCCTTGAAGAATTGATGCTCAGCGGAGAGCTTAGCCCGAAGCTCCTCATTCTCGCTCTGCAAGGTCTCAGCCACCTCCTTCGCCTTGCTCGCCACCTCCTTCGCCTTGCTTTCCCCCTCCCTTGCCTTTGCCTCCCCCTCCTTCGCCTTCGCAGTCGCCTTGACCTCGTCCCTCACCGCGACCTCCGCGGCTCTAACCCGCTTCTCAGCCGCAGCAAGCTCCCTCGCTTGCTTCTCGCATTCCTCCACGCGGGCTTTAAGTGCCGCCTCCATCTTTTCCATCCTCGTATGGGCGAGGTTGATGCGACTGCGGTTGTAATTATCGAAGAAGGTATGCTGCGAGTTCGCAAAAATGATTGAAGAGAGTGAGAAGTATGAATATAGGCACAAAACCCAAAACAGAAACAAAGTTCGTAAAAGTAAAACTTACCATAGCCGAATACCTAGCAGCCTCGTCGTCAAGGGCCGCGTCTGTGAGGTTATTGGCCCACGCGACCTCCTCCTTCCACTCCTCCCGACCCCACTTCACCGGAGCGCCCCTAACCGGGTCGGGGCAATGAAACTTGGCGGGCGAAGGACCAGCGGCGTCCATAACCCGCCCCTCAAAATTAAAGTAGGGGATGACATCCCCCACCGACGAACCTCGTTGTCCGTCCGCCCGGTGTTTCTTCTTCTTCTCCCCCCGAGGGGACTCCACACCCTTCCTCTTATGCCCGGCTCTGTCGCCGGACCCCCACGAAGTCTTGGACGACGTCTTTGCGACGTCCCTCTTGGGCGGGGGAACCTCGGAGGTTTTCTCCCCGGACGTCCTCGAAACGTCCCCCTTCGGCAGGGCCCCCTCAGAGGTCTTCTCCCCGGACGTTTTAGGTGGCGGGGGTATCGACGTCGGTTGAGGGGTGGGCGGCCTCGGTTGCGAGGTCGACTCCTTTATGACAACCCCCTGTTGGCTTTGGGGTCTCGGAGCGTTGGAGGAAGAAGTCACATGTCTTTTGCCCTGCGACTTCGTGGTGAGAGCGCCAAATAGGTCCACTGTCAAAAAGAAAGAAACAAAAAGGAATCAACAAGGTTTATACCCTCGTGGTTTAGAGACAACGATAAAACAAAACAGGCCGGCGAGGTTTATAACCTCGCTACCCAATAACAAAAAGAAAGAAACAAAAAGGAATCAGCAAGGTTTATACCCTCGTAGTTTAGAGGTTGAATACCCTCTTTGCCCTCGCTAGGGGGGAGGCTGAGACTCAGGCCGGCCCGCTCAAGCCGGTCCTGAGAGAGGTACACCTGGTACGGTGCCTGACTCGCTGTAGCGTATCGGGCCTTGAGTGCCTTAAGCTCATCAACCGTATGCGGGCACACGCACCGAACAAAGGTGCCCGACGCCACGGGAAAATTGAGATATCTCCTGGTGGGGTCTCGGACCAAAAACCAATTCGGCTTCCACGACCCGACGTTCGAAGGGGCCGTGGTGATTTTGATGTTTGGCGTGCTAAGATTGATGAGGCAGGACCGAGGTTCCCTCCTCGCTAGGAATAAAGCCAACAAGTTATCAAGATTCGGCCCGTCCTCAAGTTCACGACTGCGAATCGTGTAGGCACACAACAGCCGCCAAGCATTCGGGAACAACTGCGCGGGACAGATCTGCATGGCCCACAGATAGTCGACAATATGCTGGGCCAGAGGTAGCCTGAAACCCGCTTGAAGATTGAAGAGGTGCACGACCGCGCACCTTTCGTAGGACGCCAAGGAGCAGCCCCCCTCTTCGGGAAGTGCCAACTCAACTCCCTCGGGCCAAGCGAAGTCCTTGGCAATCTTTACAAGGTCTTCACGCTTGAGCTCGGTGGCCACTCCCCCGGACAGATAGGCCTTGGGAGAACCCGGGGTCTTGGGAATCCGTTCTTCAAGGACAAGCGGGACGCAAGACACGACATCGGTAATGTACGCCGCAGGAAAGCTCGGGGGCACATAGGGGGTGGGAGCCGAGGCCGTGTCCACACCTGACCTCACCACCAAATCAGTAACAATCTCATTTGGGGTGGAAGACGAAGCCATTTCAACACCCGACGACGTTCGAAGTCGGGAGAAGCGCGAATTGATGGAAACCTCGGAGTCGCTTGAAGAAGGGTCGCTGAAAACCAGCGAAGGGGACCTCGGGTTCTGAGAATCGCTAGGTTCTACGCTTCCCACGGACTCCGAAACCTCCTCGTAAAAACCCTCTTGAACTTTGAAAGAGAAGCCTGGCGGGGAGCTCACAGAGGCTCTCCTAGGCATAAAAAGAACGACGTCCAGGCCGCGGAAGGCTAACACTTGGAAAAGAAAGAAGTGTTGAGACATCGGGCGAAATAACCAAGGAAAAGCAAATGCGAGGTCATAACCTCGAAGGGAAGAGAACGCGAGGTCACGACAACAAAAAGGAGAACAAGGCGAGGTCATAACATCGTCCGGAAGAGAGAGAATTCGAAGTCATAAGAGACGAAGAGCCACGTGGCGCCCTAGGGGCTACTCTGACAAGATAGGACGACAGTAGAGAAGTCAAAGCGCCAAAAAGAGGAGAAGTTGAAGCGCCAAAAAGAGAAAAGAGAAGGTGAAATGGAGGCCAGTGGTGGAAAGCAGCGGCGGAGACCCTAAGGTCCCATCAATCAACCGTCAAGACGTTTGGGTTTCCAAGGATCTCAAAATTCAAAACCGCCGAAAGAAAGCGCAGAGACCCAGCCGTCGGTTGGGGGGCGAAGGGTTCGAGAGCATGGCGGTCGCCACCCTCACCCCACCGTCCCGCCACCATGACTCTGGCGCAAAACACCAAGAAACGACCATTGCCCGCTAGGGCACAAAACCAAGCCAAAAAAAAGAGCAAAGAAAAATGGCGAGGGAAGCGCGCAGAGACTCACGCCGACCTCACCACCACTGTTTCGCCACCGTGACGCCGGAGCGAAACGCCAGGCGATACGCCATCGCCCCTCCAAGACACAGAACAGAAAAGAGAAAATCGAAAGCAAAGAACACCCAAAAGCGAGAGGAAGAAGAACGAGCACTTACTTGCTTAGAATCGGCGTAGAAGGAGCGGTGGCACAACTGGAAGGCGGCGGAGGTTCGTCAGCAACCGTCTGGAGAACCGCTAGCAAGAAACCGAAAAGGCGAAGAGAGAGAGGGTGAAAATGTTGAGAGAGAAGATGGAGGGGAAGCGTGTGAGATACGCCCTTATAAAGAGCAGGCTTGGGCCTCCCCTGCCCAGAGAGGCTTATTGGGCCCGTCCCGCCTGAACGACCCATTAAGCAAGACATGAAGAGCAAGCCCAGAAAAGCTTCACCCCTGCATACAATGAAAAAAGCTTAAGTGTAGAGCCTCGCAAAGAGAGGGCTTCGCAAGATGCCCACCATGAACCTCGTACCCCATGATCTTTGGGAACTTATGCCCTGCGGCCCTCGGGGCGAGACCCCCAGGCCATGGGGTTGTGATGATGCCCAAAATAGTAAAGTAAGAAGTGGGCCCGGGGTACGAAGAACATACAGACTCGACGGGCCTCCCAAGGATGATCCCGGGGCCCACAACCGCACCCACCTTTTATTTTAACAAAATTCCTACCCCCGCGAGGTCCTCCGAAACCTTGGAACGAGGTCTAAACCTCGTAACCGACTCTATTGACACGCCCGCCCACCAGAACCACTCAGCTAGCGCCACTCCCCCGAGCCAATCACCAGCTGCCTCGCCTCTAGACCAATCAGAGCCCTTGATCTCGGACGTCCCACATCGGACAATGATCAAAACTCAACTCTCCAATCCTCTATAAATAGAGGGGGACCTCGTATGGAAAAGGGGTCGAAAAACATCTTGAACTCAAGAACTATCTTGCTCGTTGAAGATCGACGTGATCGAAACATCGTAAAAGACCTCGCTACAGACAAGTGAAGTCCACAAAAAGACTTCAAGTCACTTAGAAATCCCGTTCACATCAAGGACCTCGCTACCCAATCTCGCAAGTCGTCAACACCGCTTTTTGGGATCAACCTCGCGCAAGGGTCAAGCAAGTGATACTTAGGGATATAAGATCATCTAGCAACTAGGAGATCTCGAACAATGTTAGATCGAGATCTCGAACATCCGTAGGGGGTCTAGGGTGTTAATCTCAAGTGTTTGTAGGCCTCGTTGGCTTGTAATCTCGCTGGTTTGCACCCTCGTTTTCTTGTAACCTCGTTGTAAAGAATATCATAAATAAAGAAGCAAGTGTTCACACAATCGAATATAATAATCCCATCTCTTGTCTTTTAGCGAACGGTTTATTTCAGGTTTCATCAACTTTGAGTGATGACACATATTTGATGACACTAGAAATAAATTGTATGTGATGACACATATTTGATTACACTAAAAAATTAAACGTGATGATACATATTTGATGACAACTTTAATTTTTTCATGTGTGATGATGGTTGTTTTTATGTGGTTGAATGCCTTTGATGACACTTTTTGTCATTAAAAATTTGTCATCAAGACATTTTGATGATACTTTTTACCTTTTATTACACTTTTTGTCATCAAAAAATTGTGATGACAATGGAAAAAATTGTGACGACGGTAAAAAAAATTGTGATGACGGTGGAAAAATAGTGATGACGGTAGAAAAAATTGTGATGAATAGCGATGACGGTGGAAAAAATTGTGATGACAGTGATGGCAGTTATTTTTTATGTGGTTGAATGCCTATGATGATACTTTTTGTCATAAAAAAGTGTCACCAAGACATTTTGATGACACTTCTCATTTTTATTACACTTTTTGTCATCAAAAAATTGTGATGACGGTGAAATAAATTGTGATGACGGTGAAAAAAAATTGTGATGACAGTGGAAAAAATTGTGATGACAGTGATGTCGATTGTTTTTATGTGGATGAATGCCTTTGATGATACTTTTTGTCATAAAAAAGCGTCACCAAGACATTTTGATGACACTTTTCATCTTTTATTACACTTTTTGTCATCAAAAAATTGTGATAACGGTGAAAAAAATTATGATGACGGTGAAAAAAATTGTGATGACGGGGGATGCCGGTTTTTTATGTGGTTGAATGCCTTTAATGATACTTTTTATCATCAAAAAATGTCATCAAGACATTTTGATGATACTTTTTTAACTTTCATTACACTTTTTGTCATCAAAAAATTGTGATGACAATGAAATAAATTGTGATGACGGTTATGAAAATGATGATAGTGATGATGGTCAACGCCGATCAACAGTTGTTCAACGCCGGTCAACGGTCGGTCAACGCGGTCAACGAGTGAGTCATCTCGGTCAACGGACGAGTCAACCCGGTCAACGACCGAGTCAACTCGGTGGGAGTGGGGTGGAGGGTAGGTGATGGGGGGTTTTCCTATTTACCTAATTTCCACACCCTCCTTAATATCCACCTAATTAGCCTCTTTTTTTTTGCTATTTATTTAATTCATCAAAAGATATATGCTAAAAGATTTATATTTATTTTAAAATATTTTTATCTTTAATTTTAAATCATTGTACAAAGAAGCTTTTAAAAGATATTCTTATACTAAATAGATTTTTTTTAGGGATTTTCCTTTTGGTACCCCTAGGGTTTTGCCTTTTCCTTTTGGTGCCAAAAAAAAGTTATTCCTTTTGATACCTCCGTGGTTTTAACAAATTCCTTCCCATAACCAAAAGTTGCCATTTTACACTTTTCATCCAATTTCCGTCCAAAAAATTAAAAAAAAAGAAAAAACCTATTTTTTGATGAGTTGGCTGTTTTCATTTACACCCCGTGGTAATCCGAAACTTATGGGCATTATGGCAACCTTGATTTCATTCATTAAATCAGACATGAACTGGATAGTTGCATTTTATGGTCTTGCATATATAAATAATTCAGGTCATTGTAACTAATGTTGCAGGGCATCTGTACAAAACTTTGCATTTGACGCATCTCGATGGAGGATGATCCGAGCCACTAGAACCAAATACTGGTGTTCGTGGAGTCTATTCGGGCAACACAAATCAAAGTGATGACCCCCTAAATCAATGGCCAAAAGTCTAAAACAAGAACAGGCACAACAAATATCGATTTAGGTTTAAAATCAGGTTTCAAAAATCCTCGAATCCAATGTCGATTTAGCTTCAATCCTCAAATCCTACACTAATGAAACCAGCCAAGAAAGCCTATCAACATGAATTAAACCAGCCAAGTCTCGCGACCTCGTCCCCTTCGACCTCGTCCCCTTCGAACTCGTCCCCTTCGACCTTGTCTCCTCGTCTCTCGTGATTCGCTATCAAGCTCGTTTCCTCGTCGCCCGCAGCTAGCGTCGCCGACCGTAGCAGCATAGACGACTTCTTGGTTGGGGCAGCCACAATCTCCGACGTCCGTTCTGTCTCGCGAGAGTCGCTTCGCCTTCTGTATTCTGGAGGAAAAGAGGGTTTTCACGAGAGAATAGGTTTTTTCCAACTCAGCAGAGGGGGTGTAAATGAAAACAACCAACTCACCAAAAAAAATAGGTTTTTTCTTTTTTTTTTTAATTTTTTGGACGGAAATTGGATGAAAAGTGTAAAATGGCAACTTTTGGTTACGGGAAGGAATTTGTTAAAACCACGGGGGTACTAAAAGAAAATAACTTTTTTTTTGGACACCAAAAGGAAAATGTAAAACCCCAGGGGTACCAAAAGGAAAATCCCTTTTTTTTGATAAGTGAGCTACTAGCTCATTACAAGGCCAACACTCCTGTAAATTACAAGGCTAACCTAAATCGCCACGACGGATGATCTTTAGAAAATCAAATAACAGAGGATGATCACTAAACCAGGAACTACTAATGGAGATATCGACAGGATCCAACAATGATCCCGGGAAAAAAATTAGAAATAGCAAAACTAAGTTGAGGAAAACTAAAAAGCCTCTTGGGGAGAAAATCCACCGCAGAATTGCATTCCCTGAAACGATGAAAAAACACCACACAAGGAACCAAAGCAACAAAATGGAGGTTATCATTTATAATAGCTTGAATTTCCCAAGGAACCTTCCAAGTTCGTTTTAAAGAATTAATAAGAATTAGATTATCCCCTTCAATGATAAGGCGGGAAATGTTTAGCGAAACCGCACTACGAATACTATCAAGCAGATTAAGCGCTTCAGCCTGGAGAACCAAAATGGGAGGTTGTTCTTTACGATCAAAACTTATAATCTTACTTTTGTGGTCTCGAATAAGAAAGCTCGAAAAAGTAGAAGAATTCGTATGCTTGGAAGCATCAAAATTGAGCTTCGACCATAACAGAGGAGGTCTAATCCAATTTCGATTATTTTTCCTTTTCGGACGAGGCACAATTTTGGGAGCTAAAATTGGCTGAGCAGAATTCCACTGTAAATACTGAGAGAAAGCTAAATCACATGGGAGCAAAGAAGCAATAAGTCTAGACGGATTAAAAATCTTCCATTTCTATGTCCCCAAATAAACCACCAAAGGAAACAAAGGATATTACTATTTTTATTTGAATTTATAGTAGAAACAAGATTATCAATAAAACTACATGAGGAGATAATTTGAAATTTTAGATTTATCTTAGCCTCGAGTTTTGAAAGCATATTTTGCGAAAAAGGACAGTTAAAAAACAAATGATTCAGGTTTTCATCTTCATTTGAGCATAACGAGCACGTACTAAAAACACAATTGTAAAAGCGATTTAATCTATCCGTTGATTAATGTTATAAATTTAAATAATTTATAATAGAAATAATTTAAAAAACAATAGATATTTGATTAATGTCATAGATAAATTTAAATAGTTAAAAAAGAATTTAATAGAAATAATTTATAATAATAGAAATAAAAAATTAATTTTTTTAAATATGAGGTGGGGCCAGAATCGTTTTGGTAGCTCGAAAAGGTATAGCTTTAATATATAGTTATAGATTAGTAGCATATATTCTTGTATCTTGTACGGATTTTGATTAAAAAAATTATTGATTACTTTTTTCAAATATAACAATTGTGTAGCGACAAATAATCACGATCTTTAAACATAAATTAGTTTTTAATTTACATAAATAAGTTAAACTTAAATATTTTCTAGATTCTAGAATACTTTTTTTATCATTAATATCCAAAATTGAATAATAGATCAAGTTAGCTTAAATAATTGAATTTAATTAAATCTTCTATTTAAGTTTTTTCTAGAATATAAAACCAATAATAATTTATTAGGAAAATAAGTTGTATGTATCAAAAAATAATAATTGAAAAAGATGGTTTCTATACACATGTCTTCCACATAATTTATTATATATAGATTTATATATATGATTTAACATTATAAATTAAATATTAATCATTATTTATAAATAATTTAAATATAGTATTTACGTTCCTAATATTTATAAAAAAAATAGTAATATTATTATATTAATATTTTATAATGAAGATTATGTTTCTATCACTTGCCAAATTTTAAGATATCTAAATATGATTGTAGTAACATTATTATATTAAAAAAATTCATAATGAAGAATATGTTTCTCACCAAATTTTAAGATATCTTAATATACTTTTATATTAGTAACATTATTATAGCCTGGGGATCAAGTGAGAATTATTCTTATCATGAAAAATGAGAACAAGTCTCATCCGTTGATTTTGTGAGATTAAGGGTCTAGATGGGCTGCTATCAACACTCACACTCCTTTTGTTTTTTAAAGCTGAAAGGGTACTTTTATCATTTTACTATTCTTTTATTTTTAATTTTACCTTTCAGCCTAAATTGCTCCTCCCTCTCTTTGCGATGAACAACGACGTGATGAATGAAAAGGACTTCGTGCGAGATTAATCTCGATCCCTCTTTCGATCTCAATCTCCCTTTCGATCTCGATCTCCCCTTCGTTTGATACATACTCTTACTCCAAATTGAAGGCACAATGAATTTAGGTAAGTGGTTATAAAAAATACTTAAGAAGAGTTTAGTTTTGTGGATGATCTGTTGCTCTCAAATAATTCCTAAAATTGTTGTTGTTTATGCTTTTTTGTTGCTTGAGATCAAGGAGAAATGTGTTGTACTCTTGGTTTTGAGATTGGAAACAAAATTTTATAGAAACTAGAATTAAAATTTATATGCTTATTTGATTGCCCACAAATTGTGTAATACTCAAGTTCGATTGTCGTCTAGTCGGGAAAAACGAGTTTTATATTCGGGTTCTTGAATCGAAGATAACCTCGCCAAATTAAATTATCGTAAATCCCAACCGAATTCTAGCATTATCCCTAATGATATCATTATCCTAAATCTAAGGGGTAGATCATTTAATTTTTCTCCAAAAATATTATAACTTAAATCCCACATTATATCTTAACAATATCTATATCCTAAATCAAAACCTAGGGAGAGATTGTTTCGTTAAAAACCGTTCGACCTAAATCTACACCTTGTAATCTTTAAAAATCAAGCCTGCATTTTTTTTTTTCTGATCGGTGAAATCAAGCAATCAAACCGAAAGAAAGTGTCGGCGTTCTTTTCATTCGTTCACCATCGTGCCATCGTTTCCCTTTTCTCGTTCCGAACAGTGAAAAGCCGGCTCAAACCGGTGTATATTACGCGTTCCGGAATTGCCCCTTTCGCCGGTCGTCGTCGTCGATAGCTATTGAACTACCGCTGATCGCCTCAGTGTCACGGTTCGTTCGAATCGTCGCAGATCGATCCACCTCGGCGGAATCGTTCTCGCTCACGAACAATTTTGCGGTCAAGCTCCGGTGAGTAAGTTTCCCTGTTTTGACCCTTCTCTGAATTCCTTGTTGTTGTCGTTCTGAGCGGGTACTAGTTACAAGAGAGGGTAGACGTCGAAGTGCGTCGTTAGCAAATCAGTGTCGAGGGGGCGAGACAATCTGGGAACGCCGGCGGGGCGCGAACAGGGGCGACGATTGGTGGTTGTCTTCGCCCTCCGTCGTCGTCGGCGTCGGGTAGGGTTAGGAACTCAGAGACGAAGGGGGGGTAGTGTTGTGCGGAGTCGCCGGCGGAACACAGAGAAGGGGGAACTGGGAATGTATTGGTCTCTTTTTTTTTTTTTTTTTTTTTTTTTTTTTTCAAGGTTGAAGGAGGAGGAGTGGGGCCCTGGTCAAAGCCTGTTCGGTCAATGGACCGATTGCAAAGGTGGGAACGGACAAGCTTTGCCCAATTTGGGCCGGGTGGGTTCTAATCCGTTACATTCAGTGGGTTGGGTTGGTTGTAGTAGTGGGCTGAGAAATGGATAAATAGTGGGGGTTAAAAACTTAGTTAAGGCAAACGTTATGTATAATATAGAAGGTTATGATAATTAGTGGGGTTAGATTAACAATTGGAATAGGAATTCTGTTAAGGCAAATGTCATGTATAATTGATAGGGTAGGTTAGTGAATATATATATAGCTGAGTGATAGTATTTATTACAGCTTAAAAACATAGTTGGGTCACGTGTTGAGTCGAATGGGACCAGACATGTGTGTCAGGAGGTAGAGCAGGAGGGGCCCGGATCGGTGATTAGTATGGTGAAGGCCGCCAAATTGCTCAATGACGGATGTGTAGGCTATTGGTGTTATGTCCTTCAAGGGGACAAGGCGGGACCGCACATTCAGGACATTCCAGTAGTGTGCGAGTTTGAGGACGTTTTTCCCGACGAACTCCCAGGATTACCTCCTCAGAGAGAGGTGGATTTTGGGATTGAGTTGGAGCCGGGAACGAGGCCGATTTCGAGAGCCCCATATCGCATGGCCCCGATGGAGATGCAGGAACTGAAGGCACAATTGGAGGAGTTGTTGGAGAAGGGTTACGTACGACCGAGTGCGTCGCCATGGGGAGCTCCAGTTCTGTTTGTGAAGAAGAAGGATGGTTCTCTCCGTCTGTGTATCGATTATCGGGAGTTGAACCGCGTTACCATCAAGAACAAGTATCCGCTGCCGCGTATTGATGATTTGTTGGATCAGTTGCAGGGGGCTACTGTGTTCTCCAAAGTGGATTTGAGGTCAGGTTATCACCAGTTGAGGATTCGGGAGGAAGATATACCTAAGACGGCTTTCCGAACGAGATATGGACATTATGAGTTTGTAGTGATGCCGTTCGGACTGACGAATGCACCCGCTGTATTTATGGAGTTGATGAACCGGGTGTTTATAGACTACTTGGACAGATTCGTAGTAGTATTCATTGACGAGATTCTGATCTACTCTCGGAGTAAGGAGGAGCACGCTGAGCATCTTAGGCTGGTGTTGGGAGTATTGAGGCAGCATCGATTGTTTGCTAAGCTGTCCAAGTGTGAGTTCTGGTTGCCTGAAGTTACCTTTCTAGGGCATGTCGTATCAGCTCAGGGAGTCATGGTAGATCCTGCAAAGATTGAAGTTGTAAAGGCATGGGAACCCCCGAGGAATGTGAAGGAGGTGCGGAGTTTTCTAGGATTGGCAGGGTATTACAGGAGGTTTGTGGAAGGGTTTTCTCGGATAGCCCAACCACTTACCAACTTGCTTAAGAAGACTACTCGTTTCGAATGGAACGAAGCTTGCCAACGGAGTTTTGATGAGCTGAAGAGAAGGTTAACTTCGGCTCCTATATTAGCTCTTCCTCAGGGGAATGAGGATTTTGTGATTTACAGTGACGCCTCCAAGATAGGCCTGGGTTGTGTGCTGATGCAGAGGGACAGAGTGATTGCTTATGCTTCTAGACAGTTGAAGCCGAACGAACAGAATTACCCTACTCATGATTTGGAGTTGGCAGCTGTGGTACATGCTCTGAAGATTTGGCGTCATTACTTGTATGGGAGTACCTGCAAAGTGATGACCGATCACAAGAGCCTCAAGTACATCTTCACTCAGAGGGAGTTGAATATGCGACAGAGGAGATGGCTTGAGTTACTGAAGGATTACGATCTTGAGATTCTTTACCACCCAGGGAAAGCGAATGTGGTCGCTGATGCCCTTAGCAGAAAGACGCCTCAAGAGAGTATGTTGGCTCATCTGACGGCTCAACCAGAGTTACAAAGGGAGCTGATGAGATACGGCATCGAAGTGCAGATTCAGCGTTATCAGGGTAGTCTGAAAACCCTAGAATGTCGGCCGTCTTTACTTGAGGAAGTAAGGCAGAAGCAGGAAGATTGTCCGATGATTCAGGATTTGAGGCAGAGATTGAGCCGTGGAGAGGCATCCGACTTTGCGGAGAGAGCAGATGGTATTTTGTGTTTACGCGGTCGGATTTGTGTACCTCGAGATGCAGAGTTGAGGCAGAAGATTTTGCAGGAGGCTCATGCTACACCTTACTCAATCCACCCCGGGGCGAGTAAGATGTACAAGGATTTGCGACAATTTTATTGGTGGGATGGCATGAAGCCGGATGTAGCAAGATTCGTCGCTAAATGTCAGGTCTGCCAGCAGGTGAAGATCGAGCATCAGAGACCCGGAGGAATGCTTCAGTCGCTTCCTATTCCAGAATGGAAATGGGAGGACATCTCCATGGATTTTGTCACCGGTTTGAGACTCAGCAGAGGCCATGATGCCATTTGGGTGGTGGTGGACAGACTGACGAAGACTGCTCGCTTTTTGCCTATCCGAGAGACATGGCAAGTGAGCAAGTTAGTGGAGGTGTTTATTAATCAGATAGTTAGGCTGCACGGAGTGCCTAAGACGATTGTGTCGGACCGAGATGGGCGTTTCACTTCCAGATATTGGCAGCAAGTGCATGAGGCATTGGGGACGAGATTACAGTTCACGACTGCTTACCATCCGCAGTCAGACGGTCAGACAGAGAGGACGATTCAGACGCTAGAGGATATGCTGAGATCCTGCGTATTAGATTGGGGAGGTCAGTGGTCGGATCATTTGGCTTTGGTGGAGTTTGCCTATAATAACAGCTGGCATTCGTCGATTCAGATGGCGCCGTATGAGGCTTTATATGGTCGGAAGTGTAGGACACCGCTATGTTGGGATGATCCCTCGGATGTAGTAGGAGAGAGGCCACAGATGATTGAGGAGACGATCGGGAAAGTGGCCTTAATCAGAGAGAGAATGTTAGCTGCTCAGAGTCGCCAGAAGTCCTATGCAGACAAGAGGCGTAGACCGTTGGAGTTTGAGGTCGGAGCCCATGTTTGGTTGAGAGTATCGCCTACCCGCGGGGTAAGAAGATTCGGGGTAAAAGGGAAGCTGAGTCCCCGATATATCGGTCCATTCGAGATTCTGGAGTGTAACACCCCGACTTCCGTCGAGGCGCTACTGGGAAATAGACCTTACCGGGTACTATTATTTAGGTTGACAACTACACTGTAGGACCTTACAACTCGGGCACGACGAGAAAATCATAATAAAACATCCAACCTTTATTTAATAAAACTTAGAAAAACGTAATCATGCATGAATCCCCGAAATCATAAATGTTTCAATATGTCACAACGCCTACTGAACTGAACTATCCGAACAAGACAATAATAACCAAAACATAGTCCTATCTCTGTCTAACAAATATTTAAAATCAACATCCAACTAATAAATAAACTAATATAACTAATCCCACTATGACACGCGCTCTTTACCGCTCCGGCCCGCCATCTTGCCTCGGTTCCTGCACGGCTCCCTGATTCATACCTGGAACTGAAAAATGTTCCCCGAAGGGTCAGCGTCTAATCTACCAAGCTAGAAAGAATATGGAAACTGTAGAACGGTTTGAAATCAGTTATCTATAGTCAGCATACAAATCCACAACCGCAATCATAACTCTAAAGGCCAATACCTAAATTAGTTATATCAGTCACACAAGTCACATACGCATTTACAATCACAATCACACAGCAATGCCATTCTTCCTTTGTCCACAATCCGTCTTCCAAGGCGCTCATCACCGCGCCGAGTGCAGAGGCAGGCCCTCCCACTCCACTTCCCAATCTCCCTTCTAACTCCGGGCTAAGCCTCCACTGGAGCGCTTGCCAACAACACACAGATAATAATTTTCATTTGAAGGGGTACGATTTTCCCAGTCACACGGGTCAAAGTAGCCAACTCTTCCTCAACACCAACTACGATGGGCCGTGTCGGAAACGGTACCAACACAGAGAAAACGTTCCAAAATATTTCCCGATAAAACACATCTAAAATCATTTACGCACACAACACTCAAGGAGTTCAAATCAATTTAAAAGGTACTTCGGGACTAGTTCCCAAAACCCGCCCTACAATATCGATACGCAATCTAACAAGGGAGAAAAGAACCGAGCAAGTCGAAAAACGACTTACCTCAAACACGTATTCCTCAGCTAATTTCGAGTAATCGATGTCTTCAAACGGAAAGGTTCCCTAAACGATACAATGATAGGTTTTAATAACACGAATTCATAATTAGGAAGTTCAACAGCCCGGAACCCAACAACCCCGATCCGATCACCACACGCGTAGGTTCACAAAGTTATACTAAAGTACTTACATACCACTACCCTTAAAGATATTAATAATAATAATAATAATAATAATAATAATAATAATAATAATAATAATATTGTGAACATCCTACTGTTCTAATTAGCTATCCTACTGAATCTTACCAAAAAGCTTATCTCACATCTAATTCACGTATGGAACCAACATTATTGGACAATTAATTAACTAATCACCCTACTCCCTAAACTGCTACATGTACTAATTAAGTACCTCTAACTTATGGAGTTTCCCCAACACACCACACCAATAAACAACAACTAATAAATTAGCTAAAGGACTTGACCTTATTAACTAGTAATTTACTCCACTCCCTAATTATCAACTAAACGCATTCTAGCTCAACCAAACTGTAATTCTCCTACATAACACCGCTCAACTAAACGACGCCTAACTAACTACCAGTGACCACACGTACTTGTATGTTTACGTAGCCAATTAACAAAAGTAATTATAGAAAAGTTAAAGCACCTCTAGCCTATTTCAACCAGAACCGACCCTCAGACCCAATTTACCCACAAGCAAACGTATTATCACCACTAAACGAGCCCAATTCCCAAGATTAGATCTTATTTACCACTAAACAGGATTACCCAGACCCAGAACCCCCAACCACCTGAAACAAGACCCGAACCCAGCCACTGATCTCCGACCTGACTTTCTACTAGACTTGCTCAAAACGCCTGGTCACCACCTACCCACCAATCTACCGCCACTCCTCCTGCACATCCCCGACATCCACCAAGCCTAGACACAGCCCTGCCTAACCAATGGAAAAAGAAACGCCATAAATATAAACGATGCACTCACCAGTGACGAACAATGACTTGGGCTCTCGTGCGCGAAATGGCGACGCCGTGAACCACGGCGGCAAACGGCACGGAGGAAAAAAAAAACACACGAAAGGCAAGAACCAGAATCAGAGAAGAACGAAGCGAAGACGGCGAGGCAGTCTCACGAGAAAAACAAAGCGGATAGCTTGGGAAGAGAAGTGGGCGAGACAAAGAACGAATGAGATCATTATATAGGGTAAGGCTTGTTTTAGGGTTTAATTAGGATAGATTTAACTAGGAAAGGATATTTTATTTTAATTAATAGTTCGGATTATAATACTAGTTTGGATAGAATGAATTTTCTTCTTTTCCATCCATTTTCTTTTGATAAAAAAAAAATTATAAACATTAATATTAACAATTATTTAAACTTCCGAGAATATTTAGTATTCAAGAAATCTCAATTTTTGACCCCAACAAATAAACTAACCCGTGTATTACATACTATCCCCCTTAAGAAAGTTTCGTCCCGAAACTTTATAGAAAGGAAACTATATATACCGAGGTTATAAGATATTCGAGGTTCTTACATGGAGAGAGTAGGCGAGGTGGCGTACCGGCTAGCGTTGCCGCCTGCGTTGGAAGGAGTGCACCCTGTATTCCATGTTTCCCAGCTGAGACAGTACGTTCCGGATCCTAGTCACAGACTGAATTATGAGGATTTGGTGATAGAACCAGATCACACTTTCCGGGAACAACCGCTGAAGATTTTAGACCGACGAATGAAGAAGCTGCGGAACAAGGAGATTCCTCTGGTGTTGATTCAGTGGTCTCGACGGGGAGTCGAGGAGGCCACTTGGGAGACGGAGTCCAGGATGAGTGAGAGTTATCCAAAGATCTACCCGGGTTTAGTAGAGGCGTTTGAGGGAAAGGTTAGTAATTGGTGAACTCTTTTTAGAATCCATGGTTGAGTATGTGATTGTTTTCTTTTGGATTGATTGATGACTGCTTAGCTTAAGTGTTGCGTATTCTAGTTATGTAGTGTTTATTTGCCTATTAAAATTCCGGTTCGAGGACGAACCCTCTTTTTTTAGGAGGAGAGGTTTGTGAAAACCTCGAATATCTTTTCCTCCGTATAAAAGTTTCGGGACGAAACTTCCTTAAGAGGGGTAGTATGTAATACTCAAGTTCGATTGTCGTCTAGTCGGGAAAAACGAGTTTTATATTCGGGTTCTTGAATCGAAGATAACCTCGCCAAATTAAATTATCGTAAATCCCAACCGAATTCTAGCATTATCCCTAATGATATCATTATCCTAAATCTAAGGGGTAGATCATTTAATTTTTCTCCAAAAATATTATAACTTAAATCCCACATTATATCTTAACAATATCTATATCCTAAATCAAAACCTAGGGAGAGATTGTTTCGTTAAAAACCGTTCGACCTAAATCTACACCTTGTAATCTTTAAAAATCAAGCCTGCATTTTTTTTTTCTGATCGGTGAAATCAAGCAATCAAACCGAAAGAAAGTGTCGGCGTTCTTTTCATTCGTTCACCATCGTGCCATCGTTTCCCTTTTCTCGTTCCGAACAGTGAAAAGCCGGCTCAAACCGGTGTATATTACGCGTTCCGGAATTGCCCCTTTCGCCGGTCGTCGTCGTCGATAGCTATTGAACTACCGCTGATCGCCTCAGTGTCACGGTTCGTTCGAATCGTCGCAGATCGATCCACCTCGGCGGAATCGTTCTCGCTCACGAACAATTTTGCGGTCAAGCTCCGGTGAGTAAGTTTCCCTGTTTTGACCCTTCTCTGAATTCCTTGTTGTTGTCGTTCTGAGCGGGTACTAGTTACAAGAGAGGGTAGACGTCGAAGTGCGTCGTTAGCAAATCAGTGTCGAGGGGGCGAGACAATCTGGGAACGCCGGCGGGGCGCGAACAGGGGCGACGATTGGTGGTTGTCTTCGCCCTCCGTCGTCGTCGGCGTCGGGTAGGGTTAGGAACTCAGAGACGAAGGGGGGGTAGTGTTGTGCGGAGTCGCCGGCGGAACACAGAGAAGGGGGAACTGGGAATGTATTGGTCTCGTTTTTTTTTTTTTTTTTTTTTTTTCAAGGTTGAAGGAGGAGGAGTGGGGCCCTGGTCAAAGCCTGTTCGGTCAATGGACCGATTGCAAAGGTGGGAACGGACAAGCTTTGCCCAATTTGGGCCGGGTGGGTTCTAATCCGTTACATTCAGTGGGTTGGGTTGGTTGTAGTAGTGGGCTGAGAAATGGATAAATAGTGGGGGTTAAAAACTTAGTTAAGGCAAACGTTATGTATAATATAGAAGGTTATGATAATTAGTGGGGTTAGATTAACAATTGGAATAGGAATTCTGTTAAGGCAAATGTCATGTATAATTGATAGGGTAGGTTAGTGAATATATATATAGCTGAGTGATAGTATTTATTACAGCTTAAAAACATAGTTGGGTCACGTGTTGAGTCGAATTCATAATATGGGGAATGAGCGTTCATTTATCTCGTTAAAATAAATGTGGGTTGAACCTAATCCAACTTGTTATGATAAAAATTTCTTCTAGGGAACCGTATTCGCTCACACTCTTAATTTCCGTCTTCTTCAAGGATCCTTCGTTCGAGGTAAGTCGTTTTTCGACTTGCTCGGTTCTTTTCTCCCTTGTTAGATTGCGTATCGTTATTGTAGGGCGGTTTTTGGGAACTAGTCCCGAATACTTTTTAAATTGTTTTGAACTCCTTGTGTGTGGTGTGTGTTAATGATTTTAAATGTGATTTATCGGAAAATATTTTGGAACGTTTTCTCTGTGTTGGTACCGTTTCCGACACGGCCCATTGTAGCTGGTGTTGAGGAAGTGTTGGCTACTTTGACCCGTGTGACTGGGAAAATCGTACCCCTTCAAAACGAAAATTATTATCTGTGTATTTTTGGCAAGCGCTCCAGTGGAGGCTTAGCCCAGAGTTAGAAGGGAGATTGGGAAGTGGAGTGGGAGGGCCTGCCTCTGCACTCGGCGCGGTGATGAGCGCCTAGGAAGTCGGATCGTGGACAAAGGAAGAATTGCATTGTTGTGTGATTGTGATTGTGAATGTGTATGTGACTTGTGTGACTGATATAACTAATTTAGGTATTGGCCTCTAGAGTTATGATTGCGATTGTGGATTTGTATGCTGACTATAGATAACTGATTTCAAACCGTTCTACAGTTTCCATATTCTTTCTAGCTTGGTAGATTAGACGCTGACCCTTCGGGGAACATTTTTCAGTTCCAGGTATGAATCAGGGAGCCGTGCAGGAACCGAGGCAAGATGGCGGGCCGGAGCGGTAAAGAGCACGTGTCATAGTGGGATTAGTTATATTAGTTTATTTATTAGTTGGATGTTGATTTTAAATATTTGTTAGACAGAGATAGGACTATGTTCTGGTTATTATTGTCTTGTTCGGATAGTTCAGTTCAGTAGGCGTTGTGACATAATGAAACATTTATGATTTTCGGGGATTCATGCATAATTACATTTTTCTAAGTTTTATTAAATAAAGGTTGGATATTTTATTATGTTTTTCTCGTCGTGCCCGAGTTGTAAGGTCCTACAGTGTAGTTGTCAACCTAAATAATAGTACCCGGTAAGGTCTATTTCCCAGTAGCGCCTCGACGGAAGTCGGGGTGTTACAAATTGGTATCAGAGCGAGGTTGACAACAGGGCACATGGAACTGACCGACAAAGAGTACCCGAGGTCCAACTTAAAACCAAAACCGGCCGGTGTTTTCAAATGTTTTTACTAGGGTAGACATGTTGCATATAGGGGGTAGGTGACACGTCGCGACTCCGCCCCAGCAGCCGAAGAACCTCACGTAGAATAGTAAGAATTAGGTTGAAAAATAGAATGTTTGAGTATTGACTGTGGGACTTTCTATTATAGATGGCCCCACCAATCAGAGCTAGAGCTGCTGCAACTAACGGAAGAGGTCGCAGAAGAGGCCGCGGTAGAGGCCGAGTAGGAGGTCGTGGCAGGGGTAGAGGAGAGATCCCTGTAGCTGCTGAGCCAGAGGTACAACATGATAACCATCAGGAGGAGGTTGCTGAGAGTCAGGATGTGGCTGCTGCTGTTCATCGAGAGGACAGTGCCTCTGTCGCTGGAGGAGGTCTCCCAGCAAACGGGGCTCAGGTGGGAGGAGGAGTACCACCAGCAGGATTGGCCCCAGAGGTGACTGCTGCGATTCAGCTGTTATTGCAGACGTTGATGGGTGCGGGAGCTGCACCGAATCTGAACGCAGCTGCAGGGCAACAAGGAGCTGAGAGGAGGGCACCTGGACCAGATTCTATTTTGGCTGCCCAGCTGGGAGCAGCGCCAGCTTCTGGAGGACCAGTGATAGTTGATCAGGTGGTCGAACCGAGGAGACAGTATCGTGAGCCTCAGCCTGATAAGTGGCTCGCAGAGTTTAGGAAGACTGGAGTACCGAACTTTGCTGGAGCTCAGGGTTCTGACGTAGAGCAGTGGTTGAGGAGAGTAAAATCTGCATTGGATTCTATTAAGGCACCGGAGGAGCGGAAGATGTCTTTAGTACAGAGTCTGCTACAGGAGAGCGCTTTTGACTGGTGGGAGCTGTGTAGGGACCACCGGACTGAGGTTACATTTATGATTTTCGGGGATTCATGCATAATTACATTTTTCTAAGTTTTATTAAATAAAGGTTGGATATTTTATTATGTTTTTCTCGTCGTGCCCGAGTTGTAAGGTCCTACAGTGTAGTTGTCAACCTAAATAATAGTACCCGGTAAGGTCTATTTCCCAGTAGCGCCTCGACGGAAGTCGGGGTGTTACAAATTGTTTGATAAAATGTCTCAATGAGCATGTTTTGCTAAAATGTCTTGGAATATTGTTTTTGCTGTTCTAATGAGTGAATATGAAGATAATGTGGACAAATTGCAAGACCTTTTCATTTATTGATGATGTTTTAGTGTTCAAATTCCCCCTTGTGGATAAAATGAATGTTTGCATATGATGTTTAGTATGCTTTGTTGAATATGATGCTTTTGCGTATACGTTTATGCCTAGTTATCCACATTGACTAGTAGGATATTGTTTAAATAAGCATTTAGTATCTTTGTGACCTTTGTTAGATCGATTCACTTAAAATTTGTATTGTTATTTTATATGAACCGCATTGTTATTTTCAATGAACCTTCCCGTTTAATATTATGAACCAAAATGACAATATTTGTGAACCAACTGAAAAACAGCATTTTGCACATTTTTACTAGATCTCTTCTTTTTCTCCCTTTTTATTGTAGGTTGTTCATCAAGCTCCGATCAACCTAATTTGTCTAATTCAGATAATGATGATAGTATTGATGGGGTTCAATTGAAGGGTCTTGATAATGATGTTAGTGTTGATGGGGTTCATCAAGCTCCGATCATCCTAACATTTGAAGTAAACTAATAGATATTGGTCACTTGGTTTCCAAATCCACCAAAAATGACCAAATTTAATACAATTTATGTCAAATACTATTGTTATTTACATGAACCGCATTATGATTTTCAATGAACCATATAGTGCAATATTATGAACCGTAATGACAATATTTGTGAACCAAAGAAAAACGTTTTTTTTTCACATTTTTATTGTCCATTATGTGTTCCATGTTGCTTATAAATTAGCTTAATTTTTTCCTTTTTTTATTGTAGGTTGTTCATCAAGCTCCGATCATCCTAACTTGTCTCATTCGGATAATGATGCTAGTATTGATGAAGTTTCATTAAAGGGTCTTGATAACGATGAGAAGGTTGATGGAGTTCCATTGGATGATAATGATGAAGCTAGTGACACCTACATTATTCACTTATCACAAGATTGTTCTTATTTCATTCTCAAGATTGAACATTGGAGTTCCAATTCTCTGTTTGTCTTTTTAGTAGTTGTTATGTGTTTTGGGGATTAAGTTGTCTATTTTTATGTTACTTTGTGTTTGACAAATCACTTTGCTACATTGTAATTTCTTTTAAGGTTGTTTTTTACTTCACATCGAACCGAATGAGCTGAATTTCTTCTTTACAAATTTTATGCATTTTCTGTTAAATGAACTGATTATTTAAAATCCATGAATATTCATGTTGAACACTATGAACCTTCATGTTGAACAATATGAACCTTTATGTCGAACACTATGAACCTTCATGCCGAACACTATTAACCGTGTAATTAATTCTATGAACCGTGTAAGTAATCAAGGATTAATCTTTTACATTGTTTTATCAAAATGGACCTTTCCATTGCGTAGCACCTGTAGTGATTTCACAGTTTCTAGTTAACTATTGTAATAACAATGTAATTTAAAATCATAGGTAGTATTCAATCAACCTACAAGTATAAATTGAAACTTAAAAACTCATGAACCAAACTTTAATATACTTTGAACCAAAAAACAAATGTCATGAACCAAAATTAAAACTAGTATGTATGACTTAAAAGACATGAACTATAAGATGAACTATTATGAACCAAACTTTGATTTACTATGAACCAAAAGAATAAATGTCATGAACCCAAAAGACATGAATTGTAAGATGAACTATTATGAACCGGAGCTTACAAAATCATGAACCGAAAGAAGAGTTATAATGAACCAAAGTATACAAAGCGTTTATAGAATTAGCCTATGTGAGATTTGAACCCACATCTATGTGCACATGCACATTGCTCTACCATTTGAGCTAATAGGCTATCAAATAAGTTATCAAACCAACCATTAGCACATGGAAGATTTACTTCCAAGTTCCAAAAGAATGTTGCTTATGGAAGATTTAAACTAAATATACTCACTCTTCATATGTTTTGTATGAGAAAAAATTAATAAACACCATCTTCACCCGAGCACTAAGCTAATTGCTAAAATTATGATATTGGATTCAAGCTAGTCACTAGAGTAGAATAAACACCATCTTCATGGAAGAAGTAAACTTGATCTGTTTTTTGAAGGAGAATTCATGAATACATTTTCCATAATCAAGAGCTCCAATTTATTTGACAGTAGAAACCGAGTTCACTAGTGTAATCCATCAACTGATATTAAGCCGGAGTGGGTTATAAATCTCACTAATTAAGGATGACCAACAAGCTATCGGATCCCAATAAAGCACAAATTGCATTTGAGTTGCATTTAAAAATTGAAAGAAAATCTATGCACATATATGGATTAACTAAAGATCAGTTGTCTTCTGCACCCCATCTTTATAGGGTCAATATTAGTGAAATTGAATATGTGCATTAATTACAATGAAGCAATATCTCGTTCACTTAATTCATCAAACTACAACCCCAAAAATTTAGTGAACTTCCATACATACAAATCAACAGAGCACATACTACCACTAAACACTAATTTGAGGATTCCACCCTGCCCAAACTCATAAAATAAAAATTGAGTGCAGGAGAATTGACAATGAAATTGAGTGAGAGAGAGTGTTGATACCGGGAAATGAAAGCGATAAGCGCAAAGCTTGAAGCAGAGGTGAGGGAATAGACGAGGAGGAGGGTGGAGGTGGTGGCGCGACGACTGGTGGTGGTCAAAGTGGCAGAGAACGCCGGATTCTGATATACGGAGAACTTCGGCGGTGGGGAAATCAGGTCGTTCGCCTTCCATGGCCGGGAGAAGAGCAGTAGGTGGTGATAAGTCCCATGGTGGAGGTGACGAGGAGGGAAAGGTAGGAAGTCGTGGTTGCCATTGTTGAATGGTCAGATAGAAGATAATCTGAGAATGAGATATTTTTATGAAGGAGTATTTTTGTCTTGTTATGTAATTTTAAACTAATTTACACGTCGTACCCTTTTAATGAATTATCAGATTTTTTTTATTTTCCTATGCACTGATTTCGGGTCATCTCATCCGTCCAATAATTCGATCTAATGGCTATTATATGTTCTCATTTTACACCGTAATGTTTATTCTCACCCGAGCCTTACTCCATTATTATATTCAATAAAATGTTTTCATAATGGATTATGCTCCTAACACAACTTGCCAAATTTTAAGATCTCTAAATATAATTTTATATTGATAATATAAGGAATATTATTATAATATAAGAATTTTAAATACTTAAATAAACGAAAGGTAAAGAGGTAAATGGAAAAATTAAAACGCCTACGTGGCCTAGTTAAGACGACGACACGTAGGATAGAGGGATTCGACTTTAGTTATAGTATATTGATATTACGACCGTAATGTTGTATGACTTGAATACATGAGTTCTCAGGCCTCGTTAACACAATGGACCAAAAAAAACTTTTTATATTTGGCAAGTAAAAATATATTTTTTTAAAACGATACCAAAACTCTAGGCATAGAAAAGAAAATGCTCTCTTTTCTCTCTCCTCGGTCTAGGGTTGTGGGAGCTAGGGTTTTCTCGCCGGCAAGTGCGAGATTCACCGGTGTTGGCGCGATTTCTTCGTCGGATACTCAAGTCTAGGATTGATTGGCTGCTAACTGTCTGTGTTTTGCATTTTTCAAAGATGGAGAAGGATAAGAATATTCATCTTACGGAAGAGGAGATCGTTGAAGTTGTTGAAATTGTCGGTGAAGAGGGCGATCTTTCAAGTCTGGGTCCCTCTCCCTGGTTGGTACTCTGTTAACAACTCGACCTTTCGACACTTTTGCGTTCAAAACTACATGAGAAGTGCCTGGAAATTAAAAAAGGGTGTGGTGATTAGAGAAATCAAAAACAACTTGTTTAGTTTTCAGTTTGTGGATGAAGCAGATAAAGATCGGGTGATTAAGGGCGGTCCGTGGTCCTTTGACAAGTCGCTGCTGGTGGTACGGGAGTCAGGCTTGGTGCAGCCGTCAAAACTCAAGTGTGAATTTGCAGACTTTTGGATCCGATTGTATGATCTGCCGCTCAGTGCGATGTCGATGGCGGTTGCGAGATCCGTTGGTAACCGTTTTGGACAAATCGTGGAGGTTGATGAGTCTACAATCACTATTGGAGGCAGATTTATCCGAATTAGGGTTTGATTGACATAACGAAACCGTTGAGGAGGGGTGTCATGCTATCTCTAGGGGGTCAAAAGATGTGGATTGAAGCAAAGTACAAGAGACTCCCAAATTTCTGCTATTCGTGTGGATGGATTAGGGCTTCTCCAATGAAAACGAGGAAAGTACAATAGATTCAGGGTCGGGGTGGAGACAACTTAGATGATGAAGGAAAAGAGCAAGGGGGGACTAGAAAATCTCTGTTGGCTCTACTAGAAGAAAGCTCAAAAGCAGAAGTGGAAGAGAATGAAAGTGCGACAAATAAGGAGGATGATGCTCAAGTGACAAATGCAGCGGAAAAACTGAAGGGGTTATAGGTTTCAAACAACACAGGAAAGGAGAAGGCTGAGGGGAGCGGGAAATCGGTGACATCAATGCATGGGCGCATGTAGACGTCCAATTCAAAGGGTAAGGAGAGAGAGGATGAGACAGATGATTCAGAGAATAGAAGAGTCAACCCAGACATCAAATATGAGCAAGGCAGGTTGGAAATGATGTAAACAAAAGAAAGAAATGGAAGAGGGCAGCGAGAGTAAAAGAGATTGAAAGTGGTGGCGGGGAACAAGAAAGTTGTGGTTAGAAAAGCAAGAAAAGATCAGAAAATAATATGAATATTGATGAGGCTTGCACGAAGGGAGGAGGATGGGGGAGTACTGAGAAAAAGGCGAAGATGTCAGAGGTTTCTATTGATGAATCAACGAGGATGGTCAACCTTCCTTGCCGAGAATTATGAATATCATAAGCTATAACTGCGGGGGATTGGGGAAGGCTCGGGCAATTGATCGCCTTATTGCCTTAACAAGGAGAAAGTCCCCAAAGGTCTTCTTTTTAATGGAGACCAAGTGTGATCGTCATAAAATGGAAAATATTAGGAGAAAGCTAGGGTACAATGGCTGTTTTGCGGTTGATTGCAGGGGAAAGTCTGGTGGTTTATGCTTGTTTTGGGATACTGAGGTTGAAGTTTCTATTCAGTCATTTACGACCCATCATATCAATAGTGTGTGGGTGAGTCCTTGTTATGGAGATTTACCGGGATATATGGTTGGTCAGCGTTTGAAGAAAAATATCACACCCTCTCTTTGCTACGTAGATTGCATGAGGACAATCATAATAGGTGGGTGTGCATGGGGGATTTCAACCGGCTTTTAAGTTTGGCGGACAAGAATGGTGGTGTATAGGCTGAGTTTGCTCATCTGCTGGAATTCCGGGAAACTTTGGAGCACTGCGGTCTGAGGGAGCTTGATTTTATGGGACCGCGCTTCACTTGGGATAATGGTCGAGAGGGAGCTGATTTCATTCAAGAGAGAATTGATCTTGGGCTGGCTAATGAGGCTCGGATGGAATCGTTCCCCATGGTTCGGTTAACCCATCTAGAACGTTGGGGATCGGATCACGTTCCTATCCGGTTATCCCTAAATTCTAACGAGGGACAGTCTTGTAACATGACAAAAGGCAGTAAACCTTTTAAGTTTGAGGCAATGTGGATGGAAGATGAGGGTTGCAAGGAGATTGTTGAAAATGCTTGGCTAAACCCTGGGAGTTCCTTTGTGGTACCCGGAATTGAAGGAAAAATTACTAGGTGCGCAGGGGATCTAAAAGAATGGAACTATAAGCACTTTGGGAACCTTACAAGAGAGCTGAGGAAGGTGAGGGAACGACTTAAAGAAATGGGTTTGAGAGGTATGACAACTGATTTGGTTCGATCACGGCGGGAGTTAGAAGCCAGAGAACGTGAATTAATAAAACAAGAGGAAATTATGTGGATGCAAAGGGCCAAGGCAAATGAGTTTAATTTTAGGGACCGAAACACTAGATATTTCCATCTCAAAGCTTCGGGCATGAAGAAGAAGAATGTGGTGCAAAAGCTGGTGGATGAAAATAATCTTGAGTGGTGATCTTTTGAAGGGAGAACAAAAGTGGCAGTCGGTTATTTCTTAGACCTGTTTAAATCTGATGTTAGAGCTTCTCCAGCTTTGGCTTCTCAAGGAATCTAGCCTCTAATGTCGAACGAGGACAATCTCGAGCTGCTACGTCCCTTCACTGGGGAAGAGATAAAAACTGCCCTTTTTTCAATGCATCCAACTAAATCCCCGGGACCCGATGGTATGCCAGCACTTTTCTACCAAAAGTTTTGGCATATTGTTGGGCCCGATGTCACTTCTTTTGTTCTCTCTTTTCTTAATGGTGCTGCTTGCCCACCCGCTTTAAACCATACGTTTATTTGCTTGATTCTTAAAATTACTAACCCTAGTAGGATGAAGGATCTTCATCCTATTAGCCTCTGTAATGTGTTGTACAAGTTTGCTTCAAAGGTTCCCACAAACAGGTTGAAGAGCTGCTTAGACAAGATTATTTCAAAGAGTTAGAGTGCATTTATCCCAGGGCGACTTATTATCGACAACGTGCTTGCAGTGTTTGAATTATTCCATCATATGAAGCATAAGACAAAAGGTCGGAAAGGATTCATGGCATTAAAACTCGATATGGATAAAGCGTATGACCGAGTGGAATGGACTTTTCTGGAGCATATATAGTATGAGGTGTCTTTGTTTTGTCGAGGATTGGATTCGTATTATCATGAGGTGTGTGACTTTGGTTTCGTTCTCGGTCCTCATGGATGGTGTTCCTTCCTCGCCTTTCTCGCCCTCAAGGGGTCTTCGGCAGCGCGACCCTTTATCACCCTATCTCTTTCTCATGTGTGTTGAGAATCTCTCGAGTATGATTCGTGTTAGTGAAGCTCAGGGTCGAACGTAGGGCATAAAGATTGCTAGAACAACTTCGTCGATCTCTCATCTTTTTTTCGCTGATGATTGCGTTTTGTTTGCAAAGGCAACCTGTCAATAAAGCTCAGATTTTGTCAAAATATCCCATGATTATGGAGAGGCGTCGGGTCAATAGGTAAATTTTGCAAAATCAGATTTGTCATTCAGCTGAAATTTGGATGCAACTAGGCGGGCAGATATCCAACGTATTCTTGGTGTTCGAGAAGTTGATCGGCATGAAAAGTATCTTGGGCTTCCAACAATTGTAGGGCGGCAAAAGAAGGAGATTTTTGGACACTTAAGGAGAGAATCTTGCACCGGCTGAGTGGGTGGAAAGAGAAGTCGTTGTCAAGAGCTGTCAAAGAGGTTTTGATCAAGTCGATTGCTCAGGCCATTCCTCTTTACACGATGTCATGTTTCGCTCTCCCGGCCACGCTATGTATGGAAATTGAACAATTGCTATGCAAGTTTTGGTGGGGAGACGAGAATGGTAAATCTCTTATCCACTAGCTTAAATGGAAGCGCTTATGCTTGCGAAAGGAAAAGGGTTGCCTTGGTTTTTGAGATATGATGAATTTCAATGTAGCCATGTTAGCAAAGCAGGGGTGGCGGCTTATCCAGGATCCTAACTCGCTTTTGGCCCAACTTCTAAAAGCAAGATATTTTCCTCATTGTGGCTTTTTGGAAGCTAAGATTGGCTTTCAACTGAGCTACACTTGGAGAAGTCTGCTTATGGGTCGTTCTGTTCTTGATCAAGGTTCATTCTATAAAACCCCTATTTTACAACATTGGGTATTACAGCTAGTGACCTCGGATTTTACCGTCCAAAGTCACCCAAGGCTTTTAGAATGATATTGAACAATAAAAATGCGAAAATAAACATAATTCATAAGAAAAGGTGCTCTCGAGAGAGACTTTTGTTCGTACAAATCGTCTTACATTGTGATAACAAAATGATGTTCGACAATAAAACATATAAAAACTTGTTCTTGGGTCATAATCAGAATTAACTCAAAATGATGTTGGCTGAAATTTTTGTCCATGTATGGAATTGATTGACTGTATAGGTTTAGAATTTGGTACCCAAAGTTGATGGCATTTAATACAAGGTTACTTCAGAAATTTCAATTGTAATGTTTGACCATAAAATCGTGTAATTAGTTACCTAGTATTGGTTATTGAATTGTTGTGGTTTTGATTGAATATCTTGATCTAATTTAGTAGGTTAAAATACTACTATGTGGATTAAGTAAGATCCTTGTTGTGAAATAATGATGTTGTTTTAGAAGCGTGCTAGTAACTACTAACCTAGGTTGGAATCGAATGGGTGATAAAGATGGGTTATGTTGGAAATCGTAAGTGTTAACCTAAAATCGATACCCGTCAACAAACCTCAATTAGATAGAACTCTTAGCTTTTGGGGCGCTAAGTTGTGCTTCTCTTCTCTTCGAATGTTATAGTTCTAGTTATTGATTTGTTAGGAATCGATAACGTTCGTGTGTGGCTTGTTCGAGTTACCTTCTTCCGCTACGTGTTTGTGTTTCGCCTTTGAGGTAAGTCGCTTGCCCACTTACTTAGCTTATGACTCGTTATGTGTTGAATAAGTAGATTGAATGTGTAGCCCTTATTTTGGAATGATTCCATATTACGTGCATATATATATATTTGAAATTATGGAAATCGCTTTTAAATGTTTTCGTTATGCGTGCACTAGGTTCCACCGGCATGATCATGGATCACAGGATAAGTTGGAGATGAAGTGGCCCCCGAGCATGGTCATGCGGCTGGAAGGAACCCCCTTCTAAAAATAAACTAAATTGTTTTGGCAAACGCTCTAGTAGAGGTTTAGCCGGGGAAAGAAGGGTGAATGGAGGAAATGGGCACGTGTTTAGGTACGCGCCCTGACCGTGCACCATAGATGAGAGGCTGGAGGGTGCCATATACATTGGAGGATAACGTTTGATTGCTATTGCATTTGATGGATTTTGTTTGAATGGTCTAAAATGCTTGAGTGGTGACCGGAGAGAAGGTATGTTGTGGTTATGTGTGCTTTGGTAATATACTTATTCTTGTTGCTAATATCCTTGTTGACGTTGTTATGAATGATTTCATGTTTGATATATTATGTTGGCTATTATTATATTTCTATTGTGACTATAATTCTGCGTGCCTTTAAGTATATGTACATATGCAAGTTTATTTTACTACAAGTGTTTTGTTACATGTTTGATTTGCTTGTTTGGCCCATACCGGGATCGTAGGCTAATGTGATCAACTTGTGGTGTTTTAGGTAAGGATTCCGGCTTGGGAAATGTTCCAGGAGATTGCATTCCGGATGGTGGAGCTCGGTCTTGACGTGTCGGGTCTTAGAAGTTTGACTTTAGTACTTTAGACTTTTGGTTTCATAGACTGTGAAATAATGCTTCGACTATGAGTATATTTGGGAGTATGTGTTGAGGGTTTGGATTTTAGACTAGCTTTGACGTCCCCTTGTCATGTTTGATAGGATTATTGATTTTGCATGCATATGGTTTTATGACATGAGTTTCGAACTTCTAAATTGGATAGTTTAGTAAATTTGCTCGCAGTGCTTTTGTTGCAAGGTCCAATACAGTCAATTGTTGTCAGTTTGTTCTGGTAGACCCAGTGTGAGGCCTACAACATTGTGACCCCTAGGTATATGCCAGACAGGGTGTTATAGACATAATTTGCGAGGGGCGAGAGTATGCCAAGCAAACATGCGGAAAAGAAGAATTAGTCTAAGAGACTAAGCAAGCGGGAAAGGAACTTCCCGAGGGCATTTCGGCAATTGAGTAATATCGAGGAAGATACTATCGGGTTGTGCTTTAAGGTATGGCTTCATTTATGTGGGTTTTAACGGTACGAAGAGGAGCGTATCTCAAACGGAGATAGCTCGATAATCGAGAGAAGAGCTACGAGATTGTAGACTTCTTTTAGAATCTAAAGTATGTTGGGAACGTTATTAATTCAAGCAAGTTTAAAAACCTCTCGCGCCTTGAGCGGACCGAGAGCCGGATCGATCATTTGAGACCGGTCCGGTTTTGATGTCTTTTAAATGTGCACTGGCACTTATCTTATATCGTGACGAAAAGATATTGATTATTTTAATGATTCTTTTTATAGGGGGTGGGGGTTGTACGGCCCGGACGACCAAGGGAAAACTCGGTTCCCGACACTTAGCTAGAGTGCCACTCATCCCTCCTTGCAATCGGAGCGGACATGGATCATGATCCTGAAAGTCATACTTTAAGCGCACACGCATACAACTTAGTAAATTATATAGAGGCGTCGGGTTAATCCCGCGCCCCTCACTAGTTTGTTCGACATCATTCTCTTAACGAGACCGTAAACAATCAATTCCACAACCAAACTAGCATAATAGTCCTATCAAATAATAGATAGCGGAATACGATAACAGTGGGGTCATTATTTCTAACAAATCGATATTCCTAGGTTCGTTTATTACTTAGCAAACAAGTTGTTCCCAACATCGAGAAATTTCACGGAATGAATATATATAAGGCTTACAAGGGGAGATTCCACTTGCCTTTGCTTCCACGAGTCTAGACTAGCGAGCTGACGGAAAGTTTTGATCACGACTCGAAACGAAATCTCGACCTATCGACACGGAGTTTACGAACGATCTTTAAATAAGAAATTCCTTTAATTTCTTTTAAAGTTTGAAATTCTCTTGAATATTTATATTAAGAGAATTTCATTCTAAATTATTATAATAATAATTTAGGTAGGCTAAATAAAATAATAATATTCCTTTATTATTATTTTAACTTTGTAATATCCTTTTATTTATAAAATCCTTATTTAAAATATTGCAACTTATTGTTACTATAATATCTTTTTATTTTCCAACAACATCCATAGTAATAAAATATTATTTTCTCATCAAAGAATATTTTATTAATAACACTATTTTAATAAAACCTTGGTTAGCTATATAAACCATATTAAATGGAGATAAAATAATAATAGGCCACTTTCTTAGTATTTCCTAAAAATAGAACTTTCTATATTTACTTTATAAGGAAAGCTTTCTCAAAACTTAGTATAATAATAAAATAATCTTATTTACTTTGTCTACATAAATCCTCTCATATCTTTAATTTATATAAATGTATGATCATGACTTAAAATATCTTATTTTATAATTAAAGCATATTCTTATGATATCTTAAATCAACTTATATCATCTTTCCTATATTTTTCCAATATCTTTTCATGCAAGGCAACTATTATAACTTAGCAATATAATAACATATTATATATTAACTTATTATCACCACTATCATATTTATAATTAAAGCTTATATCTTTAGAAATCTCTACACCTAGAGACATTTCACTTAATATTTTATTATATAATAATTTATTATCATATCCATTATAGTCATTAAATAAAATTATAACTTTGGAAATCTCTACACTTATAGATATGTAATATTAATATCTTATATAAATATAAGTATTCTTCTTAACAAGATATCTTTTAAATATAGAAAGCTACAAACTTTATACTAGTAACTTTATATAAAAATACTTTTTTACAAGAGTTCTTATTATTATTTATATAAAACATGTCTTGCAACTTATAACATAATATGACATAAGGAATTATCCACAATACTTTATTTATTTGATTTCATCTTATTCTCAACTAACAAGATCCCCACAAAATATTTTTATTGGATTAAAATAAAAACTTGTAGGCTAGCAATTTATTATGAGATCTATTTAATTTATTAAAATTGATTTAATCTTCTTCTTCTACTAACAATATCTCAACATAATATTTTTATTAGATTTAATCTTGCAATTAACCCATATTTGTTTATTTATTTCTACTAACAACTTAATTTAAATAAACATGAATTAATAAAAAAATAAGAATTAAAAAGGGATTAAATTTTTATACCCTAAGTTCTTGTATCCTGTATTACAAAATATAGAGGAGGAGGAGACAGGGGAGACCGGCGATCAGGGCAGCGGCACCAGGCGGGACGGCGGCGACTCCAGGGGGCGGCGGTCGGTGCGACGGCGTCCAGGCGGTGCTCTGGTGGGCTGGTGGTGGCCGGCGGTGAACACAAGGGAGAAGGAAAGGCTTTTTGGTGGAGCTTTGAATGGAAAGACTAGACTTGAATGGTTGAAATTTGAACTAAAATTGAGAGAATTCACTAAGAGGAGAGGAGAAGTGATGAATGTGTGTGCTTGAAGGAGGTTTAGGGCCCTTTATATAGGCAAAGGAGAGCAAGCTCTCAATCCATGGCCATTGAGATGAACCAATGGAGAAGAAGGTGATGCTCATCAATTGGGCAAAGGTGTGTTTGTTGGAGGGTGATGAGTGATGATGCAAGAAGCTTGGTCTTGCAAGCAAAGGAGAGGGAAGAGGAGCATGCAATGGTGAGATTTTAATCAACGTCGGTCACATCAGACATCAATCTGATGTTTCTAGGAAGAAGAAGAGTAGAATTGATATAAAATTAAAAGGGTGGGGTGAATGAGTAGAAAATCACATTGGTCTAGCGGATTGAGGGAGGGGCGTGTGAGACGGGATTGCAAGAGGTCTCGGGTTCGAGTCCCGGCTCTTGCATTCTTTTTACTGAATTTTCATTGTATTTTTAATGACTTGTTGTAACCCTTTATATTTAATAAAATTCGAAAATTATGATGCATTATTTTTATTTAAATGTTTTCATCTCTTCATAACCCTTGTAATGCATTCTTGAATTTAATTTAATTTACTTAAGAATCTCTTTTTAAAGAGAAAAATAAGGGTTATTATAAGATATTATAAATTCTCTTTTATATAGAGAAAAAGATTATAAATATAAATATTATATTATATTATATTCGGCTTTAAAAACCTTGGAATATTGCGGATATTACACATTCTGGGGGGTGGAAAATGGCACTAGCTTAAATGTCTGAACTGATCACTGGATTCCAAGACCACGTCAATTTAAGGTCCTGACTAGCCCTAGCGATTCCTATCGAGATTTGAGAGTAGCTGACTTGATTGATTGGACAACGATCTCGTGGAAGGACCAACTTATTAGAGAGATTTTTGATGAAGGGGATGCTGAGTTGATTTGCAAGATTCGAGTGGTTGATCCATCTGCTTCGGATGAGCTGGTGTGGTTTTATGGAAAGAACGGAATATTCAATGTTAGAACCTCCTATCATATGCTTCTTCAAGCAGAGATTGAGAGAGAGTATGGTACGAATTCATCAAGGATTGGGGATTCACGTGATCTTTGATGAAGATCGTGGAAGATTAAGACGCTCCCCTGAGTGCGTTCTTTCATCTGGAGGGTTGTGAAAGACATCATGCCTCGTAAGGAGAATCTCAAACGTCGCCACATTGTCGACAATGTCAAGTGTGATTTCTGTGGAGGCATTGAGAATGGCTTCCATCCACTGTTTCTTTGTCCTGAGGCACAAAAGATTTGGAGGAAGCTCCCTTGTCTTAGATACTGGGGGCTCTAGGTCAAGAATGTCTTTGCTTTTTTTTACCAACTCTCCCAACATGCTCGACAGGCGGATATTTAATTATGGGCGGTCATTATGTGGAGTATTTGGAATGCCATGAACAAATGCATTTTTGAGGACATGATCTCTGATGTTAAGGACGTGATTCAACAAGCCAGAACTTTGGTAGATGAGGGTAAGGTGAATTCTCCTGCACTTACTAATGGTTTGAATGGCAGAGCTAGGGAGAAAGCCAAATGGAAGAAACCAGATACTAGGTTCGTCAAAATCAATTGTGACGCTGCAGTCTCTGCTGAAAGAGGTTGTTCAGTTGGGATTGTTGCTCGAGACGAGGCTGGCATGGTTTGTTTTTATGGCGTAAAGCGAGTACAACCGTCTGATGATGTCAAACTAGTGGAGGCAGAGGCTCTTCTATGGGCTGTGCAGAATTGTTTAGATCAAGATTTGACACATGTGATTTTTGAATCTGATTCACTGTCTCTGATCTCAAAGCCGAATCGTAAATCTGTTGGGCGAGGAGATTTGAGCAGGGTAATGACGCGTATTATCACTTTATGTAGCAGATTTACGTCATGCTCATGGCAGTTCACTTGACGAGATTCTAATTTAGCAGCACATTGGGTTGCAAATCTTTATCCTGTTACTTCTCTGTTTGTTTTGTTTCCGTTTTCGTTTCCTTTGGTGTTGAATGTAATACCCGTGCTTAAAGTTTTGTATCCTAATGCTTGTATTCTTGGGCCTGATATTCAGATGGGCCATAGCCCATCACTCTCCCACCTATCCCATCTTTTTCTTCCACTTTCTATCCCTAATTCTTTTTTTTAGGAGACCACTGTTCATCTCTTTCAAACCCCACCGCCTCTATCTCTGGCTTCCATTCCCATTTCTCACTCACCTCCATCCTCCATTCTTCCTAGCCTTCACTCGAACGCTCTAACCACCGGTGACGCTTTCCACCGGTGACTCGAAGAAGCCAGTTGTAGCCGCGAACTCCTGGTGGTCGCCGAGTGCTCACCGTCTCTTGGGAACGCCACCGCCCTGTTCGATTTTCCGCTCGCCTCCAGCGTCGAGCCCTTTCCGACGACGACACCATTGGGAAGCTTCTGCCACTGTCGATCTGCAGAACGACACCACTGGAAGGCTAGGCGCACGACCTCTCCTCTTCGACGACGCCTCCGTTCACGCCGTTGTTCGCCGTTGCCTTCAACGACCGCCACCTCCGCGAAGTCAACCTGCGTTCCAATTTAACAATCAGTCAAGTGCAAGAGGTTGTGCTCTTGTCCTAATTCGTTTCCGTTCAAATCAATATACAATTGTTGTTGATTTGAAAGTCGATCGCTGTTGGTTTAGATTAGGGTTATAGTTGGTTTTATTGTAAGCTTTGATCAACTGTTGTGGTTGAATCTCTGAATTGTGTTATGGTGGAGGAGTAGACCGAATTGTTTAGGCTTTGGCTAATTATGGCATTTATTAGTGGAAAGAGCAATTGCAAATTGCTGTTGGATGTGTTGACTTTGGTATCCACGTATGTTGTCAATTTCATTGCTTAATTTGTTCATTTAGTATTGGTATTGAATTTATTATGGTTTCGTTTGGATGTCTTGATCATGAATAATAAGTTAGATACTCTTATATAGTTTTAAGTAGACTCTTTTTGGAAAATATTGCTTTTGAGAGATGCTAGTAAACTAATAATCTAGATTGGAACCGAGCGGGTGACAAGAATGGGTTGAGTTGGAAATTGTAATTATTCACCTAAAATCGACTAGGCCTTCATTCATCGTTTAGAAAGAGTTTTAGCTTTTGGGGCGTTAAGTTTGTGTTCCGTTTCTCTTCAAATGTTATAGTTTCGATTATTGGTTTGTTAGGATTCGATAACGTTCGTGTGTGACTTGTTCGAGCTTCCTTTCCCTCGCTACGTGTTGTGTCTCGCCTCCGAGGTAAGTCGCTTGTCGACTTACTTAGCTTACGACTCGTTATGCGTTAAACGAGTAAATTGAATGTGTAGCCCTTATTTTGGAATGATTCCATATTACGTGCTTATATATATATTTGAAATCATGGAAACCGCTTTTAAATGTTTTCGTTATGCGTGCACTGGGTTCCACCGGCATGATCATGGAGCACGGGATAAGCTGATGATGAAGTGGCCCCCGGGCATGGTCATGCGGCTGGAAGGAACCCCCTTCTAAAAATAAATAGATTGTTTTGGCAAACGCTCTAGTAGAGGTTTAGCCGGGGAAAGAAGGGTGAATGGGGAAAATGGGTACGTGTATAGGACGCGCCCTGACCGTGCGCCATCGATGAGAGGCCGGAGGGTGCCATATATGGAGGATGACGTTGGATTGCTATTATAATTGATGGATTTTGTTTGAAATGTCTAAAATGTTTGAGTGATTACCTAAGAGGATGTATGTTGAGATTAGGTGTGCTTTGGTAATATATTTTTACTTGTTGCTAATATCCTTTTGACATTACTTTGGATGATTTCACATTTGACTATATTGGTTTGGCTACTATCATACTTCTATTATGACGTAATTGTGTGTGTATCTTTAAGTGTATGGATATATACAAGTTTAGTTTACTAAAAATGTTTTGTTACATATTTGATTTACTTGTTTGGCCCATACCGGGACCGTAGGTTAATGTGATCAACTTGTGGCGTTTTAGGTAAGGAATCCGACATGGAAAATGTGCCAGGAGGTTGCATACCGGATGGTGGAGCTCGGTCTTGATGTGTTGAGTCTTAGAAGATTGACTTTAGTATTTTAGCCTTTTGGTTTTTCTTAGATTGTGAGTGATGCTTGGACTATGAGTCTTTTTGGGAGTGTATGTTGAGGGTTTGGACCTTAGACTAGCCTTGACATCTTGTTGTCATGTTTTACAGATTTTGGGCTCTTGCTTGCATGATTTTATGACATAAAATTTTGAACTTCTAGATTGGACAGTTTATTTGAATTTACTCGCAGTGTTTTTGTTGCAAGGTCCAATACAGTCCATTGTTGTCAGCTTGTTCTGGTAGGCCCATTGTGAGGCCTACCACCTTGTGACCCTAGGTACATGCCAGAATGGGGTGTTACATTGAATACTTTGTTATCAGCTGATGTTGTTATTGGTTAATGAAGTTTGTTTTTTGAGCTAAAAAAAATAAATATATTTTTTAATCAGCCAAAAGTAATTTGAAAGTCAACAAATAATATCAACTTTTTTAGAATTATAATTTAAAGTTTTGGTAGACTTGGGGTGTGTTTCACTTGTTGATCAAAAGTAGTTTTTGAGTGAAAAGTTATTTCTTGTGTCTCAAAAAAGCGTAAAAAGTTATTTTTGGGAATTTGAGATGAATAATAGTCTCCATACTTCTTTTTTTTTTTATATAGATTTTTAAGATATTTTTGGACTGTAAATTTCATCCCTCTTTAAATTTTCGATCATCTATCTATCTATAAAATACTATAAACTTAAATAGTTTGACAATTAATGTTCATACAAATAATAAGATTTTTTTATAATGTCATCGTAAGTTTGTAACCATACAATATCATATATATACATTATAAAATGGAAAAAATTGGCCAATTAATGACCAAAGCATCTAATGAAATAATGAGAGTAAAAAAAGAAAAAAAGTACATTTCAAACTTAAATCATCTAATCCCTCTTGCAATTGACCTTTGGTCTAACCCCTCTTGCAATTGACATTTAGTCTACTTTAACAGATTCAGGATTAGTATCCAATAAAACTAAAAAAATAAAATTAAAAAAATAACATTAGCCATTTATGATGACCTCTATAATTAAGGAAAAGATAAAAATAAACCCCATTGATACAGTTTTAAATGCAAGTCATTCAACCTCTCTTAAAATTGACCTTTAGTCTACTTTTAATAGATTTAGGATAAGTATTCAATCTTCTATCTTCTATATATATCTATATTTATATATCCATATCCATATCCATATATATCAATATAAAATTGAAAAACTTGTGTCATTTATGACCATCCTCAATTAAATTTAAATTTTGCAAATTAAAGTTCATTGAAAAAAATAAAAATGCAAAAAAAATCTATATCTATAATCTAATTTAATTTAATAATCATTCTATATAAATTTATGTACATATATATTCTACTTAATTCCATATAATTATTTAAATCTTTTCTACATGCAAAGTTTTATTTTTAATCAATGTACAATAATTATTATGTTTCGGTATTTTAGTAATTATTATGTTTCAGGATTTTTTGCATTTCTAATATAAATTTTTTTATGTGAAATGATATATAAATAGATAAACATATATAGTATATAAATTATTATAAATTAGGAAAAAAACCAAATAATATTAACCAATAGTTGAAACACCATAGTTACCATCAGTGCCCATGGGTTGATATTTTCCCATCTCTTCAAGTCTGTTACACACACAAATAAATCTATAACTAGTTGAATCCCCGTGATACTCACGGGATAATCTTACTAAAAATTATACAATATTATGATATTAACATAAAATTTATTTTTAAAAATATTATAATATTCATTACAAAGTAAAAGATAAAAACTCTGATACATAATTTTAATAAATATTTTATAAAAAGTAATTATTTTATGCATATTAATATCTAAAAAATATTTAAAAATATTCAATTCAAGTCAAATTACTATTTTAATAATTTTAATCTATCATAATAAAATGATGTAATTCATAAAAAAACCTTTAATCTATCATATTATATTTTTTCATATAGAAATAATAATACAAGTTATTATAATATTTATTATTAAAAAAATGATATTATTAATTTGTCATAAACCTTGATGCATTTATTTTTTAAAATATTAAAAAATACATATATGTGTTAATAAATATTTAGATAAGAGTCTCTTTTTTATCTATCATAAGAATATCCCAACTTAAAGATCGCATTATCTATCATAAAATAGTAATATATGTATAAATGCGTTACTAAAAATTTAGTTCAAAATAAATAATTTTTTTATCAAAAAGGTAAAATACAAGAGATAAGTTTTGATTTAACATGGATAAAACATAGATAAAGAAATTAAATATTATATATTATAAAAATAAATATTATATTTATTGAATAGATTAATTATTATAAATATTTTTATGAAATTAAAATTAAAAATTTATTAAATATCTATAAATACATTTTCCATTCTTGTTTTACATAAAATGAGATAAAATATAAAGATATTGTCCTTGATTTAAGAGATAAAATATAGAGCAAATTATCTATGTATTATTTTTCAAAATTCAATCCATCTATATATTTTTCATACGAAATTTACATAAAAAAGGAATATTATATAAAGGAAATTAATATTTAAGAAAATTTACAAAATTTAATGTATTAAACAACATATCATCGTTATTAAATTCAAGCCAATTATGAAGCTAACTAATAGTAAGAAAGTTGCGTTTGTCCATGTAACTCAATACCAATACACATCAGATTGATCATCGGGTAGAAGTACTCATTAATCAATATTAATGATCTAGACGAGTAAAATCAAAAGCATTTTTCAAAGCATCAAACCGGACATAGCATAGTATATATTTCAATCATCCATGTGTACTATTCTCGTAAGATTACCGTAGATAAGATCCATGTATGTTATTAATTTGGATTTGGATTTTAATGTTTATTACATAATTATTTTTTAAAAATATGTGTATATTATTTTTTTTATTTTTTAGTATGTGATATTATATGAAACAATCTACACGTACAATATGGTATCTATCATTTATCTATTTTATGGAGTGGTTAAGATAAATTATGATTTTTAGAATTATTATTAGAGTGTAATGTGAAGGAGGCTTTCTAATTATTTAGTTTTTTAAGTTGAAAAAAGTTTTTCCATTATTTTATTCAGATTATGCCACGTGGCACAAATTTTTACAAAGACTTGGTTTCTGCTTTATAATGTACTAGGGTAGATTAATGGTTATTAATTTCTTTAGTCCATGGTTATTAAATCTATATACGTTACACTTTGAAAACAACCACCTATTTAATAGGATTAGTAGATAAGGACAATATAAATTGACCATTATAATTATATATACTAACCATTCAATATGTTAATCAAATTGTCCATTGTAATTCTAAACGGCCAAATTAATTAATTAAATGTGCAAATCCAATTCAAGTGCCTATAAATGAAAGGCAAAACCTCCCCATCTCCCCACAATTCATCACACTTTTAATTTTACACCAATCATCCCCATTCACCTCAAATGATTCAACGTTGAGCTATTGCTTAATTGGTATGAATATCATTTCTTATTATTTCATTTCTCATATGATTTATTATTTCCTAACACTAGAAATTTATTTTTAATGCTTACAGATGTTGTAGGGTATGTTTTCAATGTTGGGACACTTACACCTAAGGATGTTGGTGAAGAAAAATAAGGGATAGAAGATAAGAGTAACTTTGACAATCTATGAGATGAATTCATCCAAAGGAAATCTACTCAAGGCAAGTGTGAAGAGCTATAAAGGTACAACTTACACAATACCCAAAATCCATATTTTTATTGATTAAAACTCTATTGTTTGTGTATAAACTAATAAAGCATGTTTTATATAAAAAAAATGATGCCAACGTTCATACTTATTACCACTCATATAATAGACGATAGAGATATATAACTTTAAAAAAATAAAAAAATGTAACATGTGGCATATACCTATTACATACAAGGAAAACAAAATTAATATTTCATTTTGATTAGTAAAAAATTTATTCTATTTTATTTTTTTATATCTTATATGTAAATGAATTTGAATAATTTGATCCTTAATACTTTGATAAGCATTTTGTTCCTTTAATTTTTTTTCTCTTTCTTGGAAAAAGACAAAATAAATAAATCCATACTTTGATAAAGTAAATTTAAGGTCGTACATTGAGGAAAAAAAGTATGAGTATTACTAATTGTATGACTCATCCATTCATTCAAGATTGAGTAATTGATATAAGAAATATAACTTCATTGAAAAAAAAACAAAATGCAAAACATCTATATCTATATAAAAAAGTAAAATATAATAAATTTTTTACTAATCAATATGAAATATTCATTCATATTCTAATATAATAATATCAATATATAGTTATGGGTTCAAATGATTAAAAAACAAACCACAAAAAGAAAAAATAAATCAGAAATGATTGAGTTTACTAAAAATATTGCTTCAATGTACGTTTTAAGTTTAAGTTAACTAAGAGAGAAGAAAAAAAACATTTCAAAGAGTAAAAAATAATTTAAAAATACATATTACAAATCATTAATTAAGAATATCGTATTTATATTTTTTACACAAGTAGGCTAGGAATATACCATAAAAATAATTAATTAATTATGAATCATTAACTAATTAGGTAATATTTTATGCGTAATGTAGGCAAATATTAAGCCCACATATACCATAAAAAATATAATATATGTAATTTGCGAATGTACAAGACATGCAAATAACTATAAAAATAAAATTTAGTGCATCAAATGACTCAAAGAATATGTGATTTTCTAAATAAATTAAAAACATATATCCATTAGCAAGAGTTGGAGGAAAATATTATTAGTCTTTATTATGTAACAAATTTCATTCATATGGTTAAGAATTTACAATTATATTTTTAACTTAAATTCTATTTTCATTAGAATGTATTAAAATATAAACCTACAACATTATGTCCATAAAAATTCAAAAAATATGTGATTTATGAATGTAAAAGCCCTACAACAGCCATTCCAACAATAAGTATAAGAAATAAAAAAAATAAAAAAAAATAATATTAAATTATATTTATCAAAATTTTAATTAAAAATAGTTTGCCCGTGCGATAGCACGGGCCATCCACCTAGTATCATAAACAACTTAAAAGTTATCCTTGGAGACACAATAAATGTGTAAGCTTTATGTTAAATGGGCCTAATTTTTACTTCTGGAAAGTAGAGTGTTAAATGAGCCTAAATTTAAAATAGGGTTTGGGTGCTAAAATAAGGTTTGTATTAATATTTTACAATTTGTCTAAAAAAATGCTAAAGTATGTGTATTAATGTTTTATAATCATCATAAACAACTTAAAAGTTATCCTTGGAGACACAATAAATGTGTAAGCTTTATGTTAAATGAGCCTAATTTTTACTTTTGGAAAGCAGAGTGCTAAATGGGCCTAAATTTAAAATAGGGTTTGGGTGCTAAAATAGGGTTTGTATTAATATTTTACAATTTGTCTAAAAAAATGCTAAAGTATTTGTATTAATGTTTTACAATCATCATAAAAATCTTAAAAGTTATCCTTGGAAACACAATAAATGTGTGAGCTTTATGTTAAATGAGCCTAATTTTTACTTCTGGAAAGCAGAGTGCTAAATGGGCCTAAATTTAAAATAGGGTTTGGGTGCTAAAATAGGGTTTGTATTAATATTTTACAATTTGTCTAAAAATGCTAAAGTATTTGTATTAATGTTTTACAATTTGTCTAAAAAAACTCTTTAAAATAATTAATTTTTAACCTTTGGTATTACACATGGACTTAAACCAACTCAACTAAATAAATAGAACCAACTGCTCAAATTTCCAACTCTTCGAAATTAAAATAAATATATCAAATTAACTCTTCAAATTCTCAACGCTCCAAAATTAAAACATACATTATATTCTGTCTTAACTCTTCAAATTCTCAACGCTCCAAAATTAAAACATACATTACATTATGTCTTTTCATTTTATTTATAAAAACAAATTTTTATTACCCAACTTTTGGAATCCTTCTCATGTCACTATATATACTCAAGTCTTAATAGCCACATCCACGAACTTCTATTCTCTTTCTTCCACACTAAACAAAAAGATCAAAAGAGGATTTAACATTTTAATAAGTAAGGATTTCTCTTACATAATATATTCATTTTCAAGCCTCGTATGTATTTTATTTTTGTCTTTTTTTAGACAAAAATGTAACACCCCATTCTGGCATGAACCTAGGGTCACAAGGTGGTAGGCCTCACAATGGGCCTACCAGAACAAGCTGACAACAATAGACTGTATTGGACCTTGCAACAAAAGCACTGCGAGTAAATTCAAGTAAACCGTCCAATCTAGAAGTTCAAAATTTTATGTCATAAAATCATGCAAGCAAGAGCCCAAAATTGTAAAACATGACAACAAGATGTCAAGGCTAGTCTAAGGTCCAAACCCTCAACATATACTTCCAAAAAGAATCATAGTCCAAGCATCACTCACAAGCTAAGAAAAACCAAAAGACTAAAATACTAAAGTCAATCTTCTAAGACTCAACACATCAAGACCGAGCTCCACCATCCGGTATGCAACCTCCTGGCACATTTTCCATGTCGGATTCCTTACCTAAAAACGCCACAAGTTGATCACATTAGCCTACGGTCCCGGTATGGGCCAAACAAGTAAATCAAATATGTAACAAAACATTTTTAGTAAACTAAGCTTGTATATATCCATACACTTAAAGATACACACACAATTACAGTCACAATAGAAGTATGAAAGTAGCAAAACAAATATAGTCAAATGTGAAATCATCCAAAGAAACGTCAATAAGGATATTGGCAACAAGTAAAAATATATTACCAAAGCACACATAATTACAACATACATTCTCTGAGGTCATCACTCAAGCATTTTAGACATTTCAAACAAAATCCATCGAATATAATAGCAATTCAACGTCATCCTCCATATATGGCACCCTCTGGCCTCTCATCGATGGCGCACGGTCAGGGCGCGTCCTATACACGTACCCATTTTCCCCCATTCACCCTTCTTTCCCCGGCTAAACCTCTACTAGAGCGTTTGCCAAAACAATCTATTTTTTTTTAGAAGGGGGTTCCTTCCAGCCGCATGACCATGCCCGGGGGCCACTTCTTCGTCAGCTTATCCCGTGCTCCATGATCATGCCGGTGGAACCCAGTGCACGCATAACGAAAACATTTAAAAGCGGTTTCCATGATTTCAAATATATATAAGCACGTAATATGGAATCATTCCAAAATAAGGGCTACACATTCAATTTACTCGTTTAACGCATAACGAGTCGTAAGCTAAGTAAGTCGGCAAACGACTTACCTCGAAGGCGAGACACAACACGTAGCGGAAGAAAGGAAGCTCGAACAAGTCACGCACGAATGTTATCGAATCCTAATCATTCAACAACCAAAACTATAACACCCGAAGAGAAGTGCAATACCAAACTTAACGCCATAAAAGCTAAAAGTTCTTTCTAATTGAAGCTCGTTGACGTTATCGATTTTAGGTTACTAACTTACGAACTCCGCAACAACTTATCCTTGTCACCCGTTCAAAACTAAACTAAGTTACTAGTTACTAGCACACTTCAAAAGTGACATTTATACAATAATGATCTACTTAATCAATATGGTAGTATTTAACCTACTAATTTAGATCTAGACATTCAATCAATCCACAACAATTTCAATAACCATTGTTAATTAAGTAACAAGTAAACAATTTAATAGTAACAATATATTTAATACCCCACTTCACTAGCCCTGGGGAAACATTCGTATAGACTACAATCAGCCAACAAGTTCAATTGATATCTCCACTACAAAATTCCACTAATGATTAACGTTTTTGACCAAGTTTGATCAACCCTTAACTACATTAATATGCCCACAAAATTTACACAGCAATAAACCCACCATCCGAACATGATTGACTCCACAACTACCAACCAAGTCGGCTTGAAACAAAACGCAATAGCCCAACCAGCACATATAAAAAGTACTACGCTGGGAAGGGCATCAGGCCACATCCAAATTGTTCATCTCTAAGAGAAATAACAACAACAACATGTAATTGATTGGAACGTAAAACGAATTTGGGCAAGAATCATAACCTCCTGCACTTCGATTGCTTGCAAAAATTGGAATGCAGGTCGCCTTGCGTCCGATCGATTTCAACCCTCGAAATGCAAGCGTGCTCTACTTGTAATCCAGTTATGGGACCTGACGATGGCGAGGTGAGCACTCGGCGGAGACGGTGATCGTTGCTAGAGACGACGAGCAGCGACGGCGAACAAGGAGCGTGAATCTAGGGTAAAGCACTCGATCTCGATCGAAGATGGTGGCGGTGAAAAACGAGCGGCGATCCTGACTATGAAATGGCGAATTCGAATAGAGGAGTTACCCACGACGACGACGGCTTCTCTGGAGCTTGCGACGATGACTACCAAGGGAGAGGAGGCTCGCGGCGGCAACCGGCTTCGCCGATGTCGACGACGGTCTTCACCAGTCTGGGACGTTCGACAGGATGCGAGAAAGGAGGGTGTTTAATCACCGACGAGCTTGGGCGAACGGAGGTGGGAGAAGGATGCTCACGAGCACGCCGGACTTCTCCGAGAGCAGTGGCGGCAACCACCTTGAACAGAGACGAGAAAACGAGACGAGAAGGGAGAGTGTGAGGTGGGCGAGAAAGAAAACGATAGTGAAATCAGAGAGAGGCGAGACGAAACAGAAATGGAACCAACGAGAGTGGCGACCAAAGAAGAAGATCTACAGTGATCTCTCTTCCAAGGCAATTAGGGCTAGAAGGGAAAAGAAAGCTGGCTTGGGCCTATGCATTAACATTCAGCCCAAAATGAAATTGAAAGGGAAAAGAGATTGGAAGCAAGTAGATTGGCTCGGAATTTTAAAAACCCGAAATGGAACGGAAACTCTATAACGCTAAAAAAAATAGTAACATCATCCAATAAAAATCCGGGTATTACATATACCCCGACTTAGAGAAAGTTTCGTCCTCGAAACTTGAAGTAAAGATAAGTTAGTATACGAATAAGGATGGGAGATTGGTTAGTGTTTCACAAATCCCCACCCCTTAACGTAGGTTCGTCCTCGAACCATTTCCCAACGACCACAACTATGAAAGTAAGGTATTCATCAAATGAACGAGGTGCTTGCAGAACATATAGTCACATAGTATCTACTCTAGTATGTCAAAAAGTCACTGAATCCACTTAAAGTACTAAGAAGTCAAACACAAGCAAAAATCAGCCAAACAACCCAATCAAGCAACAATAATGCATCCAAGCGAAACACAATTAAGCAATTTAAGGTACTAAATATGATGCAAGGAAAGCTCAAGTACTAACCATCACCCCGTTGACTCTATCAACCTTGGGTATAACTCTGGGTAACTCTCTTGTATACTCGCCTCGGTTTCCCAAGTGGCCTCCTCAACTCCACGCTTAGACCACTGTACTAAGACTAAAGGAATCTCCTTGTTTCGTAGTTTCTTCATTCGACGATCCAAGATAGCTATCGGTTGTTCAACAAAAGTATGATCTGGCTCGATTCTCAGCTCTTCATAACTAAGCTTATGGTTATGATCGGGAATGTATTGCCTTAGCTGAGACACATGAAACACGGGATGAACTCCCTCCAAGGATGGAGGAAGTGCCAAGCGGTAGGCCAATTCCCCGACCCTCTCTAAGATCTCAAAGGGTCCGACGTAACGAGGACTCAACTTTCCTTTAATCCTAAATCTTCGTACCCCTCGAGTAGGCGAAACCCTCAACCACACATATGCACCAACATCAAATTCTAAGGGTCGCCTTCGTTTATCAGCATAGGATTTCTGACGACTCTGAGCGGCTAGCATGCGTTCTCTTATCAAAGCAACTTTATCAACTGTCTCTTGGATCACTTGGGGTATCTCACCCCCTCTGTTAGAGGGGTCATCCCAACAAAGTGGCGTTCGACACTTCCGACCATACAATGCCTCATAAGGAGCCATCTGAATCGAGGCGTGCCAACTGTTATTGTATGCGAACTCCACTAACTCTAAATTCTCTGACCAACCACCACCCCAGTCTAGGACACAAGCTCTTAGCATATCTTCAAGCATTTGAATCGTCCTTTCTGACTGTCCATCTGCTTGCGGGTGGTAAGCTGTCGTGAAATGCAGTCTTGTACCCAATGCTTGGTGCACCTAATGCCAGAATCGATGTAAAACGACCATCTCGGTCGGATACAATTGTTTTTGGTACTCCATGTAGTCTCACTATCTGCCTTACAAACACATCCACGAATTTAGGAACCTGCCACGCCTCCCTAATCGGAAGGAAATGTGCCGTTTTTGTCAATCTGTCCAATACTACCCAGATGGCATCAAGACCTCGACTGATGCGCAACCCTGTGATGAAGTCCATAGATATGTCTTCCCACTTCCATTCTGGAATGGAGAGGGGTTGGAGCATCCCTCCTGGTCTCTGGTGTTCTATCTTAACTTGTTGACAAATCTGGCATCGTGCTACAAACTTGGCCACATCAGGTTTCAGGCCATCCCATCAGTAATGTTGCTTGAGGTCCTTGTACATCTTACTTGCTCCTGGATGTATTGAGTAGAGCGTAGCATGTGCCTCTTGAAGGATTTTCTGTCTCAGCTCTTGATCACGGGGTACGCATACTCTCCCATTCAACCTCAAAATCCCATCTCGGATTTCAAAACCGGGTGCTTCCCCTTGACGCACCTTTTGACACAAGTCTTGAATCATCGAGCAAGCCCCTTGCTTTTGATGGATCTCTTCTATCAAACTAGGTTGACAGTCCAAGGAACACAACTGGCCTTGATACCTCTGAATCCATACCTCAATCCCATTTCTTATCAAATCCCTTTGCAAAGCGGGTTGAGCAGTCAAGTGAGACAACATCTGCTCCTGGGATGATTTCCTTCTGAGTGCGTCAGCGACGACATTTGCGTCCTGGGTGATAAAGGATCTCCATATCATAATCCTTAATCAATTCAAGCCATCTGCGTTGCCTCATATTGAGTTCTCACTGAGTGAAAATGTACTTGAGGCTCTTGTGATCTGTCAAAATTTGGCAAGTTGTTCCATATAAATAGTGTCGCCAAATCTTCAAGGCGTGGATCACAGCCGCTAACTCTAGGTCATGTGTCGGGTAAATTAGCTCATGAGTCTTAAGTTGTCTAGAAGCATAAGCAATCACCCGATCCTTCTGCATTAACACACACCCCAAGCCAAGTTTCGACACATCACTGTAAACCACATATCCTTTTGAGCCTTGAGGAAGCACTAAGATGGGCGCAGAAGTTAGCCTTCTTTTCAACTCTTCAAAGATTTTCTGCAAGCCACTGTCCAAATGAACTTGGTAGTCTTACAATGTAAATTGGTTAAAGGTTGAGCTATCTTTGAGAAGCCATCTACAACCGTCATGTAATATCCCGCCAGACCCAAGAACTATATACTTCCTTTACATTCTTGGGAGGTTTCCAAGACGCTACCATTTCGATCTTCATTGGCTCAACTTTAACCCCTTCTACTGAAACAATATGTTCAAGAAATACGACCTCACGCAACCAAAAGTCATATTTTGGAAACTTGGCGAATCAAGTGGTGTTGTCCTAAAATTCCCAACACAACCCTCAAATGATTAACATGCTCTCCTTGGTTCCGAGAGTAAACCAAGATTTCGTCAATAAATACTACCATGAACTGATCCAAATATTCCATAAAAATCTTGTTCATTAACTCCCTGAACACTACTGGAGCATTTGTCAAACCGAACGTCATCACTACAATCTGGTAGTGCCCATATCGTGTTCGAAAAGTTATCTTTGGAATGTCTTCTTCTCGAATCCTGACCTGATGATAGTCAGATCTCAAGTCAATTTTGGAGAACACTACTGCTCCTTGCAACTGGTCTATTAAATCATCGATACGGGGAAGTGGATATTTGTTCTTGATAGTTATTGGGTTGAGTTTTCTGTAATCAGTGTACAACCTTATTGATCCATCCTTCTTTCTTACAAAAAGTACCGGAGCACCCCAAGGCGATGCACTAGGACGAATGAAGCCTTTCTTTGCCAACTCTTCTAGTTGCTTTTTCAACTCTTGCATTTCTACTGGTACTATACGATAAGGAGCTCGTGAAACATGTCTTGTCCCCGACTCCAACTCAATGCTGAAATCCACCTCTCTGTGAGGCAGAAGCCCTGGCAACTCATCAGGAAAAACATCTTTGAATTCTTGCACGACAGGAATGTCCTCAACTCCCGGACTATCCTTAGTTTCTTGAAGGACATAATACTAATATCCTACACCGCCCTCATCCAACAACTTGACATCTTTCATAGAACTAAACACAGTTCCAGACTTCTTAGGCTCATACCCCCAAACACGTGCTGAGTTACATCATTAGCGGTTACTGTCATTGTGCGACCATGAATATCTAGAACAACTTTGTATCTAGTCATCCAATCCATGCCTAGAAGCAGGTGAGGATCCCTGAGATGGAGCAACTCCTTTGTTGCGACAAAAGTTAGCACGGTGACTCTACTACCCACCAAGTATAGCAAGTTAGCAATGTTCAGGTACAAGCATACTTCAAATGATTATGGCTTCCAAAGTTGAAGCACTGCTTTTGTTCCGTTGCACCACCCGACCGTTGAGATTGGTCTTGTTGGTTCTACCTCATTCCCGAGTTATTGCCTCCCTGAGGCGTGGAACTCGGCCTCCCATCACCTTTGTATCCTATTGCGGTCTTCAGCCTCTTGCCACTACCTTAAGTGTCATTAGATCGCTTGTAAACTGGGTGTTCCATCTCGTAAGCCATTGCCTTGTTCTGGTACTCTCTCAAGGTAGAGTATTCAAACCCAGCTACATACTACCTCTGGTCTCATCCTCTTAGCAAAAGCATGAATTCGTTGCTTATCTGTGGTCACAATGTCAACCACATAAGTCAAATTTCTCAAAAACTTCTGGGCAACTTCTGCCACTGAAATGTTCTTGGGCTTTGCATCTGCAATTTCTTGAGCTCGAACATCCCTTACCACAACAGGGCATAATTCATCTCTCAACATGCTAGAAAATTCTTCAAAGTTCACTTCGTGATCACAAATCTGTAGAGACCACCAACCACAGTTTTGAGCTAGCGACAGCTTTCGATCCTCTGGTGCCTTGATCGTGTTGAGAGCTAAAGTGACTTGCCTCAACCACAACTCCATGTCCTATCCATGAGCTCTAGCGAAAAACGAGAGTTTTGTAACTGAAATCACGAAGTCACTTGTCAAGTCTGCGGTCTTGACGACCCCTTTTTAACTCAATCTAACTCTTTAGAGCTTCTTGAACGGGTTGGGGCGGTCTCTGAATGTTGACATTGGCTCGGGATCTAGGCCCTTAGGGTCTTGGCCTCTAAATATAGCATTGATCTGCGTGACATCAGATTGATCATCTCCTTGTCCCTAATTAGCATTTCTGACAATGGGCCTACCAGAACAAGCTGACAACAATAGACTGTATTGGACCTTGCAACAAAAGCACTGCGAGTAAATTCAAGTAAACCGTCCAATCTAGAAGTTCAAAATTTTATGTCATAAAATCATGCAAGCAAGAGCCCAAAATCTGTAAAACATGACAACAAGATGTCAAGGCTAGTCTAAGGTCCAAACCCTCAACATATACTTCCAAAAAGACTCATAGTCCAAGCATCACTCACAATCTAAGAAAAACCAAAAGACTAAAATACTAAAGTCAATCTTCTAAGACTCAACACATCAAGACCGAGCTCCACCATCCGGTATGCAACCTCCTGGCACATTTTCCATGTCGGATTCCTTACCTAAAAACGCCACAAGTTGATCACATTAGCCTACGGTCCCGGTATGGGCCAAACAAGTAAATCAAATATGTAACAAAACATTTTTAGTAAACTAAGCTTGTATATATCCATACACTTAAAGATACACACACAATTACAGTCACAATAGAAGTATGAAAGTAGCAAAACAAATATAGTCAAATGTGAAATCATCCAAAGAAACGTCAATAAGGATATTGGCAACAAGTAAAAATATATTACCAAAGCACACATAATTACAACATACATTCTCTGAGGTCATCACTCAAGCATTTTACACATTTCAAACAAAATCCATCGAATATAATAGCAATTCAACGTCATCCTCCATATATGGCACCCTCTGGCCTCTCATCGATGGCGCACGGTCAGGGCGCGTCCTATACACGTACCCATTTTCCCCATTCACCCTTCTTTCCCCGGCTAAACCTCTACTAGAGCGTTTGCCAAAACAATCTATTTATTTTTTTTAGAAGGGGGTTCCTTCCAGCCGCATGACCATGCCCGGGGGCCACTTCTTCGTCAACTTATCCCGTGCTCCATGATCATGCCGGTGGAACCCAGTGCACGCATAACGAAAACATTTAAAAGCGGTTTCCATGATTTCAAATATATATATAAGCACGTAATATGGAATCATTCCAAAATAAGGGCTACACATTCAATTTACTCGTTTAACGCATAACGAGTCGTAATCTAAGTAAGCCGGCAAGCGACTTACCTCGAAGGCGAGACACAACACGTTGCGGAAGAAAGGAAGCTCGAACAAGTCACGCACGAATGTTATCGAATCCTAATCATTCAACAACCAAAATTATAACACCCGAAGAGAAGTGCAATACCAAACTTAACGCCATAAAAGCTAAAAGTTCTTTCTAATTGAAGCTCGTTGACGTTATCGATTTTAGGTTACTAACTTACGAACTCCGCAACAACTTATCCTTGTCACCCGTTCAAAACTAAACTAAGTTACTAGTTACTAGCACACTTCAAAAGTGACATTTATACAATAATGATCTACTTAATCAATATGGTAGTATTTAACCTACTAATTTAGATCTAGACATTCAATCAATCCACAACAATTTCAATAACCATTGTTAATTAAGTAACAAGTAAACAATTTAATAGTAACAATATATTTAATACCCCACTTCACTAGCCCTGGGGAAACATTCGTATAGACTACAATCAGCCAACAAGTTCAATTGATATCTCCACTACAAAACTCCACTAATGATTAACGTTTTTGACCAAGTTTGATCAACCCTTAACTACATTAATATGCCCACAAAATTTACACAGCAATAAACCCACCATCCGAACATGATTGACTCCACAACTACCAACCAAGTCGGCTTGAAACAAAACGCAATAGCCCAACCAGCACATATAAAAAGTACTACGCTGGGAAGGGCATCAGGCCACATCCAAATTGTTCATCTCTAAGAGAAATAACAACAACAACATGTAATTGATTGGAACGTAAAACGAATTTGGGCAAGAATCATAACCTCCTGCACTTCGATTGCTTGCAAAAATTGGAATGCAGGTCGCTTTGTGTCCGATCGATTTCAACCCTCGAAATGCAAGCGTGCTCTACTTGTAATCCAGTTATGGGACCTGACGATGGCGAGGTGAGCACTCGGCGGAGACGGTGATCGTTGCTAGAGACGACGAGCAACGACGGCAAACAAGGAGCGTGAATCTAGGGTAAAGCACTCGATCTCGATCGAAGATGGTGGCGGTGAAAAACGAGCGGCGATCCTGACTATGAAATGGCGAATTCGAATAGAGGAGTTACCCACGACGACGACGGCTTCTCCAGAGCTTGCGACGACGACTACCAAGGGAGAGGAGGCTCGCGGCGGCAACCGGCTGCGCCGATGTCGACGACGGTCTTCACCAGTCTGGGACGTTCGACAGGATGCGAGAAAGGAGGGTGTTTAATCACCGACGAGCTTGGGCGAACGGAGGCGGGAGAAGGATGCTCACGAGCACGTCAGACTTCTCCGAGAGCAGTGGCGGCAACCACCTTGAACAGAGACGAGAAAATGAGACGAGAAGGGAGAGTGTGAGGTGGGCGAGAAAGAAAACGATAGTGAAATCAGAGAGAGGCGAGATGAAACGGAAATGGAACCAGCGAGAGTGGCGGCCAAAGAAGAAGATCTACAGTGATCTCTCTTCCAAGGCAATTAGGGCTAGAAGGGAAAAGAAAGTGGGCTTGGGCCTACGCATTAACATTCAACCCAAAATGAAATTGAAAGGGAAAAGAGATTGGAAGCAAGTAGATTGGCTCGGAATTTTAAAAACCCAAAATGGAACGGAAACTCTATAACGCTAAAAAAATAGTAACATCATCCAATAAAAATCCGGGTATTACAAAAAATTCTCTCATTTTTCTATTCTTTTTTTACCACTTCATTTTTCAATTTTTTTCTACCTAATTTGCAATATACAAGACTCTATTCATCTATGCAAGTCTTGCACCTTAAAACATGTCAATAACACATAAACAAATCTTATAATATTTTCAATTAACAAATTTTAAATATAAATTTTAACCCCGCGCGTTGGGTTATCAACCTAGTATATTAATAAGATATTTTTTTATTTTAATATAAATTTTTTGGTAATAAATGCTCATTTAATTGTCCTTAACAATTAATACTCATAAATCTAATATCATTTTTAGACCTGTCAATCGGGTCGGGCGGGTTCGGGTTCTGTCATTTTGGTTTCGGGTCGAGTCGGGTTCGGGTCGTTACGGGTCACTGGTTAAACCGGGTCAGGTCAATGCAGGTTTTCAAGCGGGTCGGGTTGACCAGCGGGTCCAAAACATAGAATTTTTTATGATTATTAAAATAGATTTTTAATTAAATAATAATATTGAATTATAATATATATTTTTTATATATTATATTTTTAAAATAAATTTTATGCATTTTATAAATATACTAAATCGGTCGACCCAACGGGTTTCAGGTTTCAACCCAACGGGTTGCGGGTCTATCAGATATCGGTTCACTTCGGGTTTCGGGTTCAAATCTTTGGGTCTTGACCCTAAAATTTTCGGGCGATTCGGGTCGGTTTGCTGGTCGGGTCAGCTTTTGACAGCTCTAATCATTTTATACAAAACATATGATTATTATTTCATAAAATATCTACACTAGATTATAAATTTTCAAATATTAATTATCATTATAAAATTGAAAAATTGCTTTAAATACCCCAATCTTTGAGGTGATTGCGCTCTCTACCCTAACCTTTTTGAATTTCATAAAATATCCTATATTTTGTAGTTCATTGCGCACTCTACCCTCAAAATATCCACTCTTTGGATAAAATTACAAATGACCCATCATCTTTTCATTTTGGGACAAAAACACCCAATTTGTGTACATACAAGTTTTTAAAAGTTATAAATTTTGTTCTTAAAGGATTAAAACATTCAATAGTAATAATGTTTTAATCTTCTTTAGGTTATAAGACTTTCTTACCAAAAATTAATTTCTTATCCATAAAAATATATTGGTAAGATTAATAATCTTTTGAGTAAGGTTCAAAGTAATAGCATAATCTTATATGTTTAATTTACTCATGTAGTCATGTATAATAAATAATATCATTACCTTTATTATTTGTCAAATATAAATTCTCAAGTTCATAATTAACCAAATTAATCATTAAGGTCATAATTGTACAAGTAGTTTATTTTCATAATTTTGCATATTGTTATTTTTTAAATAATTTTAGACAAAATTTAATAAAAAAATTCACATCCGTATTTATAAGAGTTTAAAAAAATTTGTGTTAAACTATATCAACACTATAAAATGGGATATAAAAATTCTTATTACTTTTTGTCTAAAATTATTTTAAAAATCACAATAATAGAGAAAAGTATTAAGACAGAATAATTAGTAAAGTCGAAGTTATGACTTATGAAATTAATTTGGTTAATTGTGAAGTTCAAATTTTATATTAGCCAAATAAGAAATTTAGTGTCATTATTTCAATATAAATGAGAAAATTAAACATATAAGGTTATGTTATTACTTTGAACATTAACCAAAAGATTATCATTCTTACACATGCATATATAAAAAAAATTACTTTTTTGAATTAGTATTCGTTAAGAGTGTTTAAGAGCTAAAAGAAGATAAAAAACTATCACTTGTAAATGTTTTAATCCTTTAAGGACAAAATTTATCAATTTTTAAAATTTTGTTCATACACGAATTGGACATTTTTGTCCCAAAATGAAAAGACGATAGGTCTATTTGCAATTTTACCATATGTACATATGGTAAAATTGCAAATAGACCTATCGTCTTAGAGGAGATAAAAGAATGGTTGCGTAGGGTTTGCGGTTTTGATGGGCCGAAGTGTTTCGCTCCCCGCCCAAAAAAATTATCTGGCCCGCGTCAATTAAAAAAGCGCGCTTTAAAAAAAATCGAATCAACCTAAACCGCCCCTATATATTTAAACAACCGCTGCAATATTTTAGAAATAAAAAAACCACCTCCAAAACCGCCCCTATAAAATGAACCACTACCATTAACCGCCAGCATATCCTTAACCGCTGCTAAGACAGCCACCCTTGTTCAATCGCCACCACAGCCCGCTGCAAAAGCCCTTAATAGTAGTGTGTGTGGATATTTTGTGGGTAGAGTGCGCAACGAATCTCAAAGTATAAGGTATTATATGAAATTCAAAAAGGTCGGGGTAGAGAGCGCAACAACCTCAAAGGTTATGATATTTAGAGCATTTTTTCCTTATAAAATTGCTTTTAAAATATTTATATTTTTTTATTATAAAACTTCATAGCAACGATCTCATCTATATATACTTAACAATATATAATATTATTACAAAATATTTAGATTATAAACTTAACATCATATTACGTTGTGTTTTGGTCACTTATTTGTCCAAACGATTTAAATTGTTTTCTACTTGTAATTTATTATCGTACAAGCGTTCTTAAAACAAAATATGGAAGTTGGGGTGATCTTGTACTATTTATATGTGAGTGATTTTGTTTTTCAAAATCATACAAATTTATAGATGATTATGGGTAATTGTATGCAAAATCATCAATAACTATATATTAAAGTTGTACCTTTTCGAGTCACCAGAAGAATTCTGGCCCCACCTTATTTTTATAAAATTAATTTTTATTTCTAATATTTTATCTCTTTCTTATAAAATTCTTCTTTAACTATTTAAATCTATCTTTAGTATAACAATATCTTTTAAAAATTTCCTTATACAAATATTTAAAATTAAAGATAACGAATTTAAAATATTTTAAAATAATTATAAATATTTTTTATCTTTTAGCATGATATCTTTTCACGAATTTATTTATAGATATATATATATATATTTTCTTTTTTTATAAAAAAATAATGATAAATACTTATAATGTTTAAAAATAATAAAAATAGGTAATATAATATTTAATAGATATATTGAAATATTTGATAATCTCTAAATTAAGGTACATAGAAAGTAATAAAAAAATAAAAAAATAAAAAATTTAATCTTATCTAATCTTTACTTGATCGAGCCACAAAATGAGTTTGGCCCCACCTTAAATGAAAATAAATTATTTTTTATTTATTTTCTATAAATAAATTATTTTTATCTTTATCTTTCATATTCTACATCTTATTTATTAATTTAATTATTATTTTATGTAAATCTTATCGCTTCCATATTCTAATATATAAATCTTTTTTATTCATATGTTATCTTTTTTTTAAAAATTAAATATCTATGAAATATTATCAAGGAAAAGGAGAAATGTACATTATTTTACCTCAATAAATTTTTTTATTCTCAACATTAAACTTAATAATTTATATTTAATTTTTTTATTTGATTCTTAAAAATAAAAAATTTATACATTGTACCAGCATTAAATTACTTACATTAATTTTTATATTATATTTTTATTTAATATCTATAAAATACCGAACCATAGTCGTGCATGACACCACATGTACAGCTAGTTACAAATGTATATCAAAACAATATTGAGCAGCAAACGTACAGATCGACTATGTTTCCGATGAAGCTTTGATGCTCCTCCTATCATATCAAACAACTAATTAATATTTATTTCGATCATAAACAGAAGATCAAGATTGTAAGTCTGTAACAGTGTAATAACATACATGGATAATTAAACCTCGATCCATATTACAAGGCGTAAACATCTTTATTGCACGAGGATGTGCTAACTAAACTGAACATCAAGCACGCACGTACTATATTGCACGTGCGTACGTACATAGTGGCATATATGGGGATTTACTTGCATGAACATTCATATCATTCATAACTATATATACATATTAGACACGCGTACGTTATTAATTTTGTTAAGGGCTTAGGGCAAATATAGGATCTCCGTTAATATATCAGTTAATTGCCCCCACCTGGAACATATCTGTCAAAATCCTGCCTTGGAATTTCATGGTGATTGTAGAGTCCGCTGCTTCCACTCTCATCATTCACCTCCTTCTTCTGCGCCTCTCCTTCAGCCGCTGCCGCCTTCTTTCTATCTTCAGCACTACTCAAACTCAACTCCCCACAGATTATGACCAACACCACCATTATAATCACTATCCCTTTAACCCTCATCTTTCCAACTCAATAAATTTCCTGCGCAATTACCACAATATATAGCTATTTAAAGAATCTAGATCTATTAATTACTTGTTGAAGAAGAAAATAGTAGGAGAATTAAGTTGATTGGATTAGGACTACGTACCTACCTTATAAATTTGTTGCTGATATGAGAGAAAGATAAATATGGTGTATAGAGATGAGGTGAGAAATGGAAGGGGTTTTATGGAGATGGGCATGCTACTACTGGTGAAGTTAGTGGTCCATTAATTAAGTAGGGCTGATCCATCGATTGGGTGGTTAATTAAATAAGATGATGGGATTACTGTTGTAAAAACAACGAGGGTTAACTCCATTTTCACCACCAAATGAGGCTACTTTTTGTGGATATGCTGCAGAGGGATTTCCATCGCTCACTAACCACTCAAACCTACTGCTGTAGAAGATAAAAAGTTGCGCATTTACAAGATCTTCATTATATTAGTTAATACCACCAAGTCAACCATATATTAATCACACAACTAATTAATTGTTGATGCCAAAACCTAGCTATGTATATTTTTGGAGCGGATTTACCATGTAAACGCGTTATCTACAAAATGAGGGTACCTCAGTCAAATTTGCCCACGATAAAGGCTATGTCGGGGGCCGTGGGCAAGTGCTCGTCATGACATACATCAAGCACCCTATCACTTGAGAATACTCAAGGGATGAGATTGGTTCTCCTAAGTTAGGGAGAAGTTTCTCACTTGGATCCATATGTATACTAACTCTGGTGTTAATTTATCACTTTGAAAACATTTCACCACCTTTAATTTTCAATGTAGTGGGATTGTGTAAGGGTCAAACCTTTTCCATCCCACTTTATCTTAATACCTAAGATTACATCGGCCTCTCCTAGATATCCTTCATGGAGAACTTAGTAGACAAGTACTCTTTGGTTTTGTCGACTTCCATTGGTTTGTACCAAACACAAGCATGTCATCAACATATAGACATATTATAACTCCTTGACCTAAATCATTAAACTTACTATATACATACTTTTCCTCTTGATTGATCTTGAAGCCATCTTCCAAGACTACATCATCAAACTTTTGATGCCACTATTTTGGAACTTGTTTAAGTCCATACAGGGACTTGATCAAACGACACACTTTATGTTCTTGGTTGTCTACCACAAAGTCTTCGGGTTGCTTCATGTAAACCTCTTCATCTAATTCACCGTTGAGGAAGGTCTTTTTCATGTCCATTTGATGGATGACAAGACCATGAATGCTTGCTAAGGCAATCAAGAGTCAATCGAAGAGAAGAGAGAGATATCAGTTTTCGATTGATGGCGAGCAACAACAAGAGCACGCTCGAGAGAGAATCTGGAAGCTTGTTCCCTTTGATAAAACTCCTCTTCCATAGCAATTTGTTTCATCCATTGATAGAGCTCCTTCTATGGTGATCTGCGATGTCCAATGGTAGAACTCGTTCCCTGACGATCGTGCGTTTGGCGGTAGAGCTCTTTTCATGGATATCATTCTAGAGAGGAGATTGTTGAGAGGGTTTCTTGACAACAAATAAATTTATAATCAAGACCCCGCTGAGTATAGGGAGGTCAGGATCGTTCCACAGGAAGCAAGGTTGTTCGTTTATCAACTACTAAAAACAACAAACAAAATAAAACAAACACACTTACGAGCAGCCTCGTTAACGACGTTGTCAGGGTCGTTAACGAACCACCGTACACAAAAGACTCAATCTAACGACCTAAATAAGTTCGGTACCGAGCCAACTAACTCAACAACGAAATTCACTTAAGATAATTCAAATAAAAAACAAAGATCTAGGACTAGGGACACCACAACATAGTCATGCATATAAACTTGTAAGAAGAATAGATCATGCCTTTAAATAGATAGAGTCATCAACTTTCGTTGACTATCAAGTAAATTAACCTACTTTCGTAACCCAATTCACTTAATTGCTTGTTTTGGATCTAAAGCTTGAAACTTTCGTATTCAAACAATATCAACCTTCAAGTTACTAACTTTCTCTTTCAATCAAGTTAAAAACTCAAATTACCTCAACTTTCATCTTGGTATAAGCTCAACAAACAATCTCAATAATGGATAAAAGACATTCAACACACAATCTTACTCATCAAACATGCTTAACTATGCCGGGCTTAACCCCGATCCTAGAAAAGAAGACTACTCACTAATCATAACTAAGAAAATAAATTCAACAAAAGAAATCTTTGAAAGCAAAACACTACTCAAATTAATAACAAAATATTGTCTTACAGAAAATCAGAAGAAACCGAAAAAATACAAAGCACCGAACCAAAATCTCGATCAACGAACTCGATAACTCTCGTTCACCGACCTCCGACTCGACTCCGATCCTCTCTCGACTCTCTCGGCTCTTCCTCTTCTCTCTATGTCGATCTCTCCTTCTATGCTAAACAAGAAGGCTATTTATACTAAAAAAGCGAAAAACTAATAAGGCTAGAAGATAAAAAACTTTCCTAAAAGATAGAAATAAAATCTAGAAAGATAGAAATAAAATCTAGAAAGATAGAAAGACCTAAAATACATAATATAAAAACCCTAAAAATTATAAAAAGATACTCTACCGATACGGAAATAATTTCCCGCACAGGATCGGTGAGTTACAAAGTCAACCCTCGAAATTTCTATCACGTGGCCTCGTTAACGAGCCCTCACAACCTCGTTAACGAGCCTGGGCTTGGTTTCTTCCACACTTCATCTCGTAAAACCTGGACTCTGACTTCTCCATACTTGTATTCCTCCGTCTTTCATTGTAGCGCTCCAAATTCAGCTCCATATAGCACCTTTTCCTTGCTAAAACCTACAAAATACACAAAATAGAGTAGCTTCCATACTTTCTATGAAAATATGCAAAACCATCCAAAAACACACAAAACTAAACCTAATTTTATCAAAACTAAACCTAATAAACAAAGAAAACCTACTAAAAAACTATACTAAAAACACGAACATCAAAATACCCCATACTTAGACTTGCTTGTCCTCAAGCAATCACTAAACAATAACCAAAACCAAACGAACATACTTATCATGATATAGCCATCCTCTAAAAAGCAACATCTACACATGAGAAAAATGTAGCAAAGGTTTATTAATGTCATCACACATATATGCACCAAATAGACATAAGAAAATACAATCCAACCTCACAAGGGATATAATGTGTTTCACTCAACTCTCAAGTGTTTAGGCTTATAAATTCAATCTCTCAACTCATCTTATATACAAAAACTCATAGAAATTGGAACTTATATCACCAATACTCTCCACCCAAGATTTGTCAAAACATGCAAAAAAATCATCAAGAGCAACTTAGGGGGCTCAATGAAAAACTTCATAGAAGCTTTCATTCGGCCGGGTTGTAATGGGGCTTGGTAAAAACAATATGGCATGGAAAATATTTTGGCTGTGTGGTGCTAATAATATCCGGGAATCAAAGACTCCTAAAAACTCACACATAAACAAAAACTCTCATAAAAACATATACCAAACTCACTCTCTCATTATGCACACTCTCTTTACTTACCCAACATATCCTAGAAAGTCTCATAAGAACTAAAAGAATCTCTAATATTATCTATAAACACATATGCACTTCAAACTTCTTTCTTCTCTTCGCTGCCTCGTTAACGAGCCCACTTCAGGGTCGTTAACGAGCTTCATCGTGTATTCTTCCATTATTTCTTTCTCCTTATCTCCAACAAATAACTTTATTTTGTGCATCTTTTTGCTTATCAAGAAATCTTTCTTATTACAAGTAAAACAAGAGACTTCCAATCTATCCTTCCCAATAATCCCTCAATCACAGCAAACATTATATGTCACTCCCCTTTTTTTATACTCAACAAAAATACCTCTCCAATCTAAGTCCTAATCCCCGGATAGGGTCAAACTTATCTCGGCTAGGTAAATTTTTGTGGAGCTAAAAATAAAAGCTTCAGGCTAGAATTGGCTATCAAAAGAAGGATCATGTAAAGGTGGATAAGGAATAATAGGGCTTATAAAAATAAGTTCTCCATCATATGATTCTCACAAGTAATGAACTATAAATCCCATACGGGTCTCAAGAAATAGATAACCATCACAATTCCAAGAGATAATATGCATATAGAGAGTAAATCACACAAGAAAAGAAGAGGGATTTATTGATGTTCTCCCTATAAGGCAAAAAAATAACTCACAAGGTAGCAATTTTTGTTGGATTGCATAACTTATGCTATAAAGTATATGTGCTCAATTTCATCAAGTGCTATCTTCTTCTAAAAAACAATTTCAAGTTAAAGATTCCGGCTATACTTTTAAAGACATGTTTGCAAGGAATTATATGATTAAGCTAGCAATTACTATCATAGAACCTAAGAAAGGGATATCTATCAATTCTAAAACTCTTTTTTTCCCGATTTTTTTTCTTTCTAATTTTCCCTTTTTTTTCCATTTTTTAGAGAATAGAGAACTACTCAAAACACATAAAACACTACGACAACAAGTTTTCTATTTTCTCCCACCCCATACTTAAAATTACAGTGTCCCCACTGTAAGAAAAATAAGAAGAAGGAAAAGAAATAGAAAAGAAAACAAACAAAGATAAAAGAAGAAAAAGAAAAAAAACAAACATAAAAACTTACAAAGTCTCAAAAGTGGGAAACAAGGAAAAACTTCATCTTCAGGCTGAATCACTGGTTTGGTGGAGGAAAGTAGTGCTCAAAGGTACCCATGAAGTCATACATCGTCCTCCAACGCTCAGCATCATCCGCCTCTCTCTGACGATGCTTCTCATCCTCCATCGACATGCGAGCAAAATAGACAGTCTCCCATCTGTCCATCCTCCGATGAATATGGTCCTGCTGGAGGTGAAGCTGCTGCATCTGAGCAGAAAGATCCTCGGCCCATGGTGGTGGCATACTCGATCCTGTGTACTCAGGCGGAGGAGGTGGTGGATAGTGAGGCTGGAAATGATCTTGGTACAACACCGGGTTGTATGGCATGAGTCCATAGGAATGAGGGTCGGTAGGAGCTGGCGGTGGGTCGGTAGTGGTCCTCGGGGCCTCGTTAACGAAGCTGGGTGCCTCGTTAGAAGTATAGGAAGGCGGCTGGAAATGGTCGTTAACGAACCTCGTAGGCTCGTCAACGAGGACGTTGGTGCCCAAAACTTCCGTGTCGAGGTCTTCATCCTCGAGGTTAAGCTCCTCAGTACCTCCCTCGGTATCGGCTTCTTCAGTGTCATCGCCAACTACCTCGGTATCCTCATCTTCATCTTCATCCATTGCTTCACCTTCTCGCTCAAATCTTGTCTCACACGACCAAAGTGATAGCTCATCCTCCGGCTTGGGCTCTAACGGGTAAACATGCCTCGTCCACGCCTCGTACCAATTTGGTACGTAGAGTAGCTCCAACTTGTCGAGGGTGGGTCTAATGAGGTGATCTTGAACTTTTACTTTGAATCCTCCCTCGGCTTGAATGAAAATACCGGAGCTATACCAATAGTTCTTGTTGAGGAGTTGAGCGTGAGCCGGTGTGTATCGAGTAAGGTCGATGCCGAGGTTTTTAGCCAAAAGGCTAACCAAGTTGCCATACCAAACTTCCTTGGACTTGGTTGATTTCTTGACGTAGTAGAGCCATTCATACCCTAAATTCAAGGGGCCGGGCTCCTCGAAAAGGATGGTGCGGAGACAAGCAACTTCCGTCCTCGTTGTCCTATTCAACTCTCTCTTTGGCCAAAACATAGCGGCTAGGACTCGGAGAATGATCCTGAAGATGGGGTTGATGATGCTTGCCCCAGATAATGCCGCTGTGGAGGATTGTTCTTCCCCAGTGATGTAGCTCCATGTCCTAGTCACCTTGTAGTCTTTCAAGCTGTAGTCTCTAGACGGATTTGGAAGCTCTAGGATTGCGTTGAACTCTTCCATGGTGAACTCACGGCTCACATTACCGAGCCGAAACCGGATTCGTCCCGCCGAAGTCTTCGACGGGAAGCTAGTCTCTAGAGTGGCCAAAAACTCGGACGTGAGGGCCGGATAGTGTGGTAAATTCTCCTTCTTCAGGAGATGGGATGCACCAAGGATAAGGAAGGCCTCCTTGACGTCCGTGTAGATCCCCGTGTTTATAGCACTGGACTTCGAGAACCAACGAGTGTTGTGGTCCTTCTCTAGAATGGCACGGTATCGATGCACTTGGCCTTGAGTACTCAAAATCACGTTGTCCATGCGAGGTGGAGATGGGGACCTCTGGTTCCTTCTCTTCTTCTGAGCTCGGGTAGCGGGTCTGCTTGAACTTGCCATGAGATCTATAAAATAATCAAGAATTTTCCAAGATAAGATCCACTCAAAATAGATAGGCAAGAGACCCCATATTTGGTCTCGAAATACCCTCGGAATTATTCGTTAACTACCCAATTGGATCGTTTACGAATCTGGACTGGATTGATCTTTGAGGCCACGCAGGGTCGTTAACGAGCCTGGGTGGGTCGTTAACGAGCCTCCGAGAACAAAATTGCAGAATTCCGAGTTTTAATCTATCTTAAAAATCAAGCCAAAATCAAGCATGCAATCCTCTACACTCCTTCACTTAGTCACACAATCGGAAATTTTGACATGCTAAGTTTGTAGCTTGATACTTAGAACAAGAAAAATTCATGCTTTTCACAATCAACTTTTCTCAATGAGATATCTAACATGAATATCCTTCTCTAGATCTAGAATTACTAAGCAAAATCAAACTTTCTTGGGCAAAATCGAATCATGACATCTATCCTCTATATGAACTCAATTCTAGACATGAAATTTCTACCCTAAAAACCATGAATCATGCAATTTTGAGTTAGGGTTTAGAAATCATACCGGAGAATCGAGAAATTGAAGAACAAGGGGTCGGAATTTGGGTGATTAACGAGCTCGGTGAAAGCGGGCTAACGAAAACTCGGATCTTCGTCGGTGGGAGGAAGGGTTTCCAGGCTTCGGTAACGACGGCTACTCGGTGGTTGGCGAGGGATTCCGATCGGTGGTGGGAGTCTTCAAGATCTTTGGTTGAGTTTTTTTTTGAGAAGTTTGGAGTTTGGAGAATTTTGAGAGTGAAAGAGTTGTGGGAGGGGTAGAAGGGTTATATAGGAGAGGGTAGGGATAGGAAGGGGTAGAGGGGGCGACGGCTAGGGTAGTAAAAAGATAGACTAGGTTAAAAAAAAAACTTACCTGCCCGTTTGCCGAATCGGGTCGTTCGAACCGGTCGTTAACGACCCTGGGTGGGTCGTTAACGAGCCACCGTTGCCTCTTGAAGTGATTTTTCGATCCCTTCTCCTGCGTCTTGTTAGCTCAAAATTTAATCCTAATTTCTATCCTAAAAAACTACTAAAAAGAACTCAAAAGAAAGCTAAGAAAAAGAGTCTAAAAAGAAAAGAATAAAAAAAAATCTAATTCTATACTAAAAAGCGGGTTGCCTCCCGTAAGCGCTATTTTTAACGTCGTCAGCCCGACGTACTCCTTTGGTTAGTCCGATGATGTGAGAGCTATGGTAACTCTGATCTCCTCGTCCGGGTCGGGTTGCTCATGAAACTTCTTCAGCCGGTGGCCATTAATTTTGAAGATTACGCCTTTGTTATCGATCAACTCCACCGCTCCGTGAGGATAAATGTGATGAACCACGAATGGCCCACTCCATCGGGTCCTGAGCTTCCCTGGGAATAGTCGGAGTCTAGAGTTGAAAAGAAGTACCTTGTTGCCAACTTCATAAGTTTTGGGCACCAATTTCCGATCATGCCACCTTTTAGTGCATTCCTTGTAAATTTCAGCATTTTCGTACGCCTTCAGCCTCAATTCTTCTAATGCTTGCAAGTCCATGAATCTTTTTGTTCCAGCCGCGTCGAGGTTCATGTTGAGCTCCTTAAGAGCCCATAATGCTTTATGCTCCATCTTAACTGGTAAATGACACACCTTGCCATACACTAGATTATAAGGAGTGGTGCGTAGAGGCGTCTTGTATGCTGTCCTGTATGCCCACAGAGCGTCATCCAATTTGGAGGACCAATCCTTCCTAGAACGGGACACTGTCTTCTCCAATATGCTCTTTATTTGCCTGTTTGAAACTTCAACCTGGCCACTAGTTTGGGGATGATAGGGTGTTGCCACCCGATGGGATACCCCATACTTAGCCAAAAGTGCTTCGAAACTCCGCTCAATGAAATGAGAACCACCATCACTGATAAGGACCCTTAGAACGCCGAACCTGGGGAAAATATTGGTCTTGATGAATTTAGCCACAGTCTTGGCGTCGTTAGTCCTTGTAGCGACAACTTCTACCCACTTAGAGACATAATCGACCGCAACTAGGATGTATTTGTAGGGGCCTGATGCGGGAAACGGTCCCATGAAGTCTATGCCCCATACGTCAAATAGCTCAACCTCCAATATCCCGGTAAGTGGATTTTCATGTCTCCAAGTGATATTTCCTGAGCGTTGGCACCCATCACATGCTGTCACATAAGCTTGCACATCTTTGAACATGGTTGGCCAATAGAGACCACTTTGAAGAATCTTCGCCGTGGTTTTGAATCCTTTTGCATGGCCTCCAGTTGGAAGTGTGTGACATTGATGGATCACATTCTCAATCTCCTCTTCTGGGACACAACGCCTAAAGAGGTGATCGCTTCGTTGCTTAAACAAGTAAGGATCATCCCAATAGTACTGTTTTACATCATGTAGAAATTTCTTCTTCTTTTGTGGGGTTAGACCCTCGGGAATTACGCCTCCTACAAGATAGTTAGCGAAATCCGCAAACCAAGGGGCTTTTGACCCTCTAACAGCATGGATTGATATTGAGGAAGAAGAAATAGAAGTAGGAGAAGAAATGGAATTGATTTGAGCCAGTTTGGTTTCAGAAATCTTACCTGAATGGGTCGTTAACGACCTTGGAGTCCTTATTTTATCCTCGGTAACGACCTCCCGTGGCTTAGTAACGACCTGATTGACTGACATTCCGACACGCTCTGGAAGTTTATCCTTGTGATTTGTGTCTTCCAGCCTCGGTTCCTCGTTAACGACACTGAAGGGGTCGGTGACGAGGATCTTGTTGCGTTCGACCTCGTTCAGCAGGAGGTGTTCGTTCGGTCTGGAATCGTTTATTGGCACCTCATTGTTGGACTCGGTGATATGCTCTACTGGCAATCTGGATAAATGATCCGCCACTAGATTCTCGGCTCCCTTTTTGTCTCTTATTTCGTGGTCAAATTCCTGCAGTAAGAGCATCCAACGAACCAATTTGGGTTTGGCATCCTTTTTAGCCATTAGGTATCTAACAGCCTCATGGTCAGTATAAACAATCACTTTGGATCCAACAAGGTAGGACCGGAATTTTTCAAAGGCAAATACCACGGCAAGGAACTCCTTCTCTGTTGTGGTATACTTACTCTGCGCCTCATCCAGCGTCTTACTGGCGTAATAGATGGCATGGAGTTTTTTGTCCTTTCGTTGCCCTAAGACTGCGCCAACTGCATAGTCACTGGAATCACACATAATCTCAAAAGGCAATGTCCAATCTGGGGACTGCATAATGGGGGCAGATACGAGGGCAGCTCTTAACCTGTAAAATGCTTCAAGACATTCTGGAGACAGCTCAAACACTACATCTTTCATTAGTAGGTTAGTCAAAGGTTTAGCTATCTTAGAAAAATCTTGAATAAATCGTCTATAAAAGCCAACATGCCCAAGGAAATTCCTAATGTCTCTTACAGAAGAAGGAGGAGGTAACTTTTCAATAAGCTCAATTTTTTCTCTATCTACTTCTATCCCTCTTTTAGAGACAAGGTGTCCTAGTACTATCCCTTCTTGAACCATGAAATGACATTTTTCCCAATTCAACACGAGATTGGTGTCTTCACATCTTTTAAGCACTCGTGCAAGGTTAGCAAGACAAGAATCAAATGAAGAACCATAAACAGAAAAGTCATCCATGAAAACCTCTACAATATCCTCTATCATATCTGAAAAAATGGCCATCATACACCTTTGAAAGGTAGCAGGGGCATTGCAAAGCCCAAATGGCATTCTTTTATAAGCGAAGGTTACATAAGGACATGTAAAGGTTGTTTTCTCTTGATCATCAGGGTGAATTGGAATCTGCCAAAAACCGCTATAGCCGTCTAAATAACAGAAATAATCATGCTGGGCTAAGCGTTCTAACACCTGATCAATGAAAGGAAGCGGGAAATGATCTTTTCTAGTAGCACTATTAAGCTTCCTATAATCAATGCACATCCTCCAACTAGTGGTGGTTCTAGTCGGAATAAGCTCTCCCTTTTCGTTTTCTAACACAGTCATCCCCCCTTTTTTTGGGACTACATGGACCGGACTTACCCATTGGTTGTCCGATATAGGAAATATGATCCCAGCATCAAGTAATTTAATAATTTCCTTTTTAACTACATCCTTCATGTTAGGATTTAACCTACGTTGATGCTCTATGGTGGGTTTATGATTATCCTCCATGTATATCCTATGCATGCAAAGGGAAGGGGATATGCCAGTTATATCGTCTAGGGAGTAGCCTATGGCTTTCCTATGCATCCTAAGCACATTCAGGAGTTTTCCTACTTCCTCATCTTTTAATTTAGCATTAATGATGACATGCAAAGTAGAATTAGGACCGAGGAATTCATACCTGAGGGAATCTGGCAGGGGTTTAAGTGTTGGGGACGGTTCAGCCGGTATTAGAATTGGTTCTTCTGGCTCTGTCTTCAACACCTCCTCAAGATATTCAAAGGCTGAAATTTCGTTGTCTTCTGCCAGGGTCGTTAACGATGCTGATGGGGTCGTTAACGAGCCTGCTTCTTCTGCCAGGAGAATCGGTAACGTGGCTGGGGAGCTCGTTACTGAAACTGCAGAGGTTATTTCTGCCCATCTTTGACCTGAAATTTCATCACCTAATGCTGATCTTCCAATAGGGTCTCCACATTCAATGATCTCCTTGTGGGTGTAGAGCATCTTAACTTCGGCTTTATCAGTCTCCTTAATTGACTGTTTAAATCGGAATTCCGTCACCTCATCCCCAATTTCGAAAGTTAGGAGTCCCCTCCTAACATCGATTATGGCTCCAGCTGTGGCGAGGAACGGTCTTCCCAAAATAATAGGCACCACCGGATCTTCGGGCATTGTCATGACGATGAAGTCGTTTGGAACAAAGAATTTGCCCACTTGAACTGGAAAGTCTTCTATTACCCCTGTTGGTTTGATGCAGGATCCGTCTGCCATGTAAAGCCGCATGTTGATGGGCTCTAGTGGTCCCATATTAGCTTTAGACCAGATTGAGAGAGGAACTAAACTAGCACTGGCGCCCAGATCACATAAAGCCTTGAACTTGTGATTGCCTATGCCGATTGTTATTGCAAATCTCCCTGGGTCTCCTAGCTTTTCTGGTAGAGCTATTGATCTGACTTCATCCTGCAGCTCTGTAATGGATCTTTTCCTGATAAGAATATCCTTCAAAAACTTTGTGTAAGCCGACATTTCGCTTAGGGCCTCAGCGAATGGGATGGAAATATTAATGCCCTGAAGAATTTTTACGAAACGCTTGAACTTACTCTCAGTAGAGTCCATAGATTTCTTAGTTGGAAATGGAAGAGATTTCACCATTCTCGGAACCAAGTTAGGCTCGAGAGGTGAGAGTACCGGGTCGATACTAGGATTGTCAAGTATGCTCGGCGGGTCGTTACCGACCCTGATGGGGTCGTTAACTACCCTGGAGTTGAAAGGAAGGCTCGGTTTAGAAGACTTACCTGGGGTAGGGTTGTCAGGAACCCTCGGAACCTCGTCACCTTGGTATATGGGCTCGTTATTTGCCCTTGCTGGCTCGTTAACGAGCTGTTTGGTGACGTCCTCTTCCTCCTTTTCTCATCTTGGACTCGCTCCGGCAATGTCTTCCCGCTCCTAAGGTGCACCGCTGCTATTTGTCCCCTAGGGTTCTCCTCGGGGCGGCCCGGGAGTTGCCCTTGTGGTCTCGGAATTTGGGCAGCGAGGTTCCCTAGTTGGGAATCAACACTCTTCTTCCATATATCGAACTCTCCCCATCTTTTATTTTGTTGGTTCAGGTTGGCTTGAACTTCGTTAACCTTGTTGGTCACTCCGTTAATGCCTTCCTGTAATCCTTGAACCCATGATGGTGGCTCTTGATGGCCTAGAGGTCGATAAGGTGCAGGTCGTCTATCTGGTGGAGGCATTGCATAGTTTTGATTGGTATTCTGATTGCCCCATGCCTGATAGTTGTTTGACCTGTCATGATAGCTAGGCTGGTTCCTGTATGGTCCTCTCATATAATTCATCTCAGCTATGGTCTCCGCAGCTCTAACCTGCTCTATGTTAGTGCAAGCAGATGTACTATGTGCAGAAGAACCACATTCTTGACATGATTGAGAGGATTTCAGAAAACTTACCTGCTTCTTCAGACGGTTGACCTCATCTTGCAAGAATTGATTTTTAACATTCGGGTCAACTTCGTCTCGGTTAGGCATGTAGAGACGTTTCTGGGGCTGTGGGGTCTGCTGGGTTCCATACATGGCATCATAATTGGACAGCTTATCCAGCAGTTCCCATGCAGTCGTAGGATCCATCTCTATAAAACTGCACGCAGTATGCGTGTTGATGCGGTTCTTGGTCTCTGCGTTGATACCCTGGAAAAAGATTTCTTGCAAAACATATAAAGGTTGCCCATGAGTGGGGCACTGTCTAAGCATCTCTTTGAATCTTTCCCATGTTTCAACAAATGTTTCATTAGGCAACTGGTGATAGGAGGTGATGCGTTTCCTCAACTCCGTTGTCTTGGCAGGAGGGAAGAATTTTGTAAGAAATTGATCATACAAGTTCTTCCAAGTCCTGATAGACTTAGGAGGTAGGCTCTCCAACCAACTCAGGGCCTTTCCAGCAAGAGACCACCTGAAAGCTTTTAACAGAACATATTCTAGTGAGACACCTTCAGCAGCTATGGTGTCGCATAAATCAAGAAAGTTTCGAATATGCTCCATAGGGCACTCAGTAGGTTTCCCTTCAAACTGAGCCCGTTTAATCAAGGATATGAATTGAGACTTGATCTCAAAGGATTTCTCTATCTCTGGAAGCACAATCGGGGACTCTGGCACCCTCAGTTCCGGGTGCATGTATTCCCTGGCGTTCTTTGGATAGGCATTCAGTTCTTCCTGTAGACGAGCATTAGCAGCTCGGTGACGCTCAGCCTCAGCAGCAACGCCTTCTTTCTCAGTTTTTAACGCCTCCATCTGATTTCGGAGGTCTTCCATTTGACGAGCCATCTCTTCAGGTGTGGCCATGGCTCGGTTTTCTCGGAGTCTACGGTGCAGGGAACGTTCGGGTTCTGAGTAATAACCAGTGTTATCAAATTCGAGCCTTCGTCGTCCTACCGGCATACGCTGAGAAAACAGACAGAGAAAACAAAAATTAAAAACAAAAACGGGGTCGGGCTATTCCCGGACCCACAGATAAACAAACAAACACGTTGCTTCCCCGGCAACGGCGCCAATTTGTTGAGAGGGTTTCTTGACAACAAATAAATTTATAATCAAGACCCCGCTGAGTATAGGGAGGTCAGGATCGTTCCACAGGAAGCAAGGTTGTTCGTTTATCAACTACTAAAAACAACAAACAAAATAAAACAAACACACTTACGAGCAGCCTCGTTAACGACGTTGTCAGGGTCGTTAACGAACCACCGTACACAAAAGACTCAATCTAACGACCTAAATAAGTTCGGTACCGAGCCAACTAACTCAGCAACGAAATTCATTTAAGATAATTCAAATAAAAAACAAAGATCTAGGACTAGGGACACCACAACATAGTCATGCATATAAACTTGTAAGAAGAATAGATCATGCCTTTAAATAGATAGAGTCATCAACTTTCGTTGACTATCAAGTAAATTAACCTACTTTCGTAACCCAATTCACTTAATTGCTTGTTTTGGATCTAAAGCTTGAAACTTTCGTATTCAAACAATATCAACCTTCAAGTTACTAACTTTCTCTTTCAATCAAGTTAAAAACTCAAATTACCTCAACTTTCATCTTGGTATAAGCTCAACAAACAATCTCAATAATGGATAAAAGGCATTCAATACACAATCTTACTCATCAAACATGCTTAACTATGCCGGGCTTAACCCCGATCCTAGAAAAGAAGACTACTCACTAATCATAACTAAGAAAATAAATTCAAAAAAAGAAATCTTTGTAAGCAAAACACTACTCAAATTAATAACAAAATATTGTCTTACAGAAAATCAGAAGAAACCGAAAAATACAAAGCACCGAACCAAAATCTCGATCAACGAACTCGGTAACTCTCGTTCACCGACCTCCGACTCGACTCCGATCCTCTCTCGACTCTCTCGGCTCTTCCTCTTCTCTCTATGTCGATCTCTCCTTCTATGCTAAACAAGAAGGCTATTTATACTAAAAAAGCTATAAACTAATAAGGCTAGAAGATAAAAAACTTTCCTAAAAGATAGAAATAAAATCTAGAAAGATAGAAATAAAATCTAGAAAGATAGAAAGACCTAAAATACATAATATAAAAACCCTAAAAATTATAAAAAGATACTCTACCGATACGGAAATAATTTCCCGCACAGGATCGGTGAGTTACAAAGTCAACCCTCGAAATTTCTATCACGTGGCCTCGTTAACGAGCCCTCACAGCCTCGTTAACGAGCCTGGGCTTGGTTTCTTCCACACTTCATCTCGTAAAACCTGGACTCTGACTTCTCCATACTTGTATTCCTCCGTCTTTCATTGTAGCGCTCCAAATTCAGCTCCATATAGCACATTTTCCTTGCTAAAACCTACAAAATACACAAAATAGAGTAGCTTCCATACTTTCTATGAAAATATGCAAAACCATCCAAAAACACACAAAACTAAACCTAATTTTATCAAAACTAAACCTAATAAACAAAGAAAACCTACTAAAAAACTATACTAAAAACACGAACATCAGAGATCTGTGAGATGGAAACATGAATATGTGATGATGGGAGATGGAAAAATACATAGGTGACTAGCAAAGGTGAGTGGTGATGATTGTCTAGAGATACAGGGAGGGATCGAGAGAGTTGGGGGAGAAGACACGGTTGTGTTGTGGGAGAGAAAAGGAGTGTTACTCCTCCAAAATTGTGTGGAAACAAAATCGGGGTTGTTTCCAATTTCCACCAGAATGAAAAAATTAAAAAATTCACTACCAAATGCCCTTGAAGGGAATGAAAATTTTGTTTCCGTTTCCGCACTACTATTTTTGCAAGAACAAACGGGCCCTTATTGTGGTGATTCTAGCCAAGGGGGCATAGGTGTCAAAATAGTCGACACCTTTTCTTTGTCTAAAACCTTAGATTACTAATCGGGCTTTAAACTTGTCAATGGACCCATCGGCCTTCATCTTCCCAAGTGATGTTGCCAGCAATCGAGTCCATCTCATCTTGGATTGCTTCTTTCCAAAATGAGACATCTTAAGAATTCATAGCCTTTGCGAATGTCTTAGGATCCTCACCCATATATAAATATGAGATGATTTGACCCTCTTTTTCCTTAGAATCCACCATCAAGAAGACTTGAAGAATGGGCTTTGAGACCTTGGTTTGAGCACAAGTGTCGAGTTCACACGTCGTTGCTCGGGTGTGTGGGAGATTGACGTCGATGCATCGGCGTCGTTAGCGCTCATAAGCGTCGAGCCCTTATCCTCGCCATCGCTAGCGTTGCTAGCGTCCTCCTCAGTAGTCTTGCACTTTAGCGTTGCTAGCGCTCATAAGCGTCGAGCCCTAAACATATTTATCATGTGATTCTATCACGATGTTGACAGAAATGGCGTGATTAGGCTCTTTGACAAAGAACCTATAGGCCTTAGAGATAATCTTTACCAAAATTTAATTTTTAAAAAATTGAATTTTGGTAAAGATTATCATTAAGAAAATCAAATGGACTTATATAATCCTAATAATCTTGATAATATAATTGCCAAACTCAATCTTAGCGGCCAAGATTTTAAGTGCATATATTAAGTTCTAGACAATAAATAATGTAAACAAAAAAGATATATTTATATAAACTTCATCAATTATTAACCATGTACTAAAAAAAATCTTTAGTAATTATTTGGTAAATCACACATAATGTTTTAAATAAAGGAGAATTATTATGTATAAATTAGATTTTATAAAAGAGAGAATATAATAAAAAACTTATTAATTAGTAAATAAATTATCATGCATAATTATTTTTTTAAATAATAAAGAAGAATTAATGTATATAAATTAGATTTATAAAAGATATAATATTTGAAAACAACTAAATATATTTGATTAATATACTAATTAAGGAATTGTCACATCTTTAAGAAATTTTAAAATTAATTTTTTAATAATAATTTGAATTAATACTAATATTTAAGTTTTTTTTATCTATAGGGAAATAAATTTGTTTCTTTTTTGAAAAAGATCTTTATTCTCAAATTTGAAAATGTGGTAGAAGATGAGATATACCTTACAATAGCAAGTTTAATATTTCGCATGGTGTCTCTTCTATTAGGATGGGTCATTTTTATCATTTGTAGAAATATATAATTTTATTGAATATTATAAAAAATTTTATTATTAAAATGTCACAACAACAATAACAATATTGAGCTAATGCAGTTCCGGCCGCAATGAAATCCGAGGGTCAAGATGGGGGCACTCTAGACCTGATACATTAGGGGGAGTACGCCCGATAGATCCAAGAGAACCAACCACAACCACAGTAATTAAGAAACAAGCTCCTAACTTGACAATTAGTTGTCCTCCACCTTGATCTTCTCCCTCTAGTTGTTCCTACACGCTACTAAATCTGCTAAGATCACCAACTGATCCATATCCTACTTTATCCTATCCTTCTAGCATTTCTTCGGTCAACTCTTGCCCATACGAAAGGCTCCAAAAGCCAAACTCTCACACCTTCGGACTGATGCGCCAATGCTCCTCCTCTGAACATGTCCAACCCATCGAAGTCTCAATTCTCGCAACTTGTCCTCAATGCTGGCCTCTCTCGCCTTGTTCTTGATCACTTCATTTTTTAATCCTATCCACCCCCGCGTGGCCGCACATCCACCTAAGCATCCGCATTTCAGCTACTATCAGCCTTTGCTCATGTGCCCTCGTGGTCGGCCAACATTCTGCCCCATATAGGATGGCAAGCCTAATAACGTACTGTTGTATAGAGCTTACCCTTGAGCTTGAGTCATGTCCAATCCCACGTGGTTGCACATCCACCTAAGCATCCACATTTCAGCTACCATCAACCTTTGCTCATGTGCCCTTGTGGCCGGCCAGCACTCTGTCCCATATAGGATGACACGCCTAATAACTACACTGGCATTTGTAACTTGGCTGAAATTGCTCCGCATACTTTGTCTTGGTCTTACTGAGCTTAAAGCCCTTCGATTCCAATTTATCCCTCCAAGTTTTGAGTTTACTACTAACACCCGCTCTAGATTCATCCACCAAGACCATGTCGTCCTCGAAACACCACGGTACCTCTCCCTGAATCTCTCATCAAAACATCCAACACCAACGTGAAAAGGAAGGGGCTCAAAGCCGAGCCTTGGGGCAACCCTACTCCCACCTTAAAAATACTCTGTATCCCCGCCTAGGGTGCAAACAACAGTCAATGATCCCTCATACATGTCCCTAATAATTCTGGTAAACGAGCTAGACAACTCCTTCGCTGCCAAGCACTCCCAAATCAAATCTCTTGGCACCCTATCGTACGCCTTTTCCAGCTCGATGCAAATTCTTCTTTCTCTCTTTGAAATCCTCTATTAACCTCCCCAACAAATAGATGGTATCCATAGACGACCTCCCTAGCATAAAACTGAATTGGTTCTCTAACACTTCGACGATCCTCCTCAACCTCAAGTTAACAACCTTCTCCCACACCTTTATTTAAAATGTATAAAATACTATTTTTAAATTGATATAATAATATTTAATTTTAATAATATTAAAAAGGTTTGAAAAATTGATGCTCTTGAGTCGATGGGTCGAACCGTACCAAACCCGAAGCGACCCAACCTGGTAGACCCAAAAATTTTAACCACCCGATAACACAAAATCGTTTTCAACCCGAACACGTTCCGGTCGACCCATTTGACAGATCTACCATTGGTGTAACATAATACTTATTTATTTTAAGTTTCAACATGGCCTAAATTTTTTTTATTTATATAAACTTTATACTTATTATGATGTTAATAATTTTACCATTTTAAATATTTTATAATTAACATATGTTAATTTTTAATAAATTCACATAAAAATTAAAATAAGTTTTCTAATTAAAGTTGTATCCGGATATTAAAACTAGTGTTTTACCTATTACAGAAGAAAAATGGAGACGCGGCAAAATATTCTGTTGAGAGGGTATGGTAGATTGGTAGTGTTACCCGTGCCATCTCTCGTTCGTCTCATGAGTCATGACAAAGTAGGTCAAAGACGCCCATTCAATCCAGTCCAATCATCCATGGCTTCCTCCTCTCTTAATTTATTATTTTATACAACTCAGTTTTCAAGTCAAACACTCCAGCCGGCAGCCACCTTCTCTTTCTGGCAATTTCAAGCATGGAGGCTGTTTAGATCATTCAACTTCCCCCCTTCACCGTCGCCTATTCTCCAAAATCGACTTCAATTAACAAAATTTCACGCTAATCTAGGGCTTCAGCCTCCTCAATTTTGGAATCCCACACAGAATTTTCCCGGGGATTGCCGAAAATGTCGCTCCGTCGAAGAGCAAGGTTAGAGGGAGAAGAGCTTCTAGGTTTTATTCTGTTCTTTAGCTTGTGCTGCTTCTTGGTTGAATCTAAATGTAGTACAGGCTGTGAAGTGGCTTTGGGTTCCTACTACATTTCTACCGGACAAACCCTAACTCTGATCTCCACATATCTAAACGCTTCCTTCTCAGATATTCTTAGCTACAATACCCAGGTTCCTAACAAGGACAGTATCGCTGCTCTTACCCGTATCAACATCCCCTTTTCTTGTGATTGTATTAAAAATGGGGAGTTCTTGGCTCATGTCTTTCAGTATACTTCCGAAACGGGGGATACCTATACTACGATTGCGAATAAAACATACGCCAATCTTACGACGGTTGCTTCTCTTCAGGCGTATAATAGCTATCCAGCGAGCAACATACCGGTGGGGAGGACTATCAATGTGACTGTGAATTGCTCGTGTGGAAACAGCAGTGTGTCGAATGATTATGGCCTGTTTATAACTTATCCTCTTCGCCCCGAGGATACTTTGAGCTCCGTTGCTAGTTATGGAAATATAAGTACGCAGTTGTTGCAGAGTTATAATCCGGGTGTGAATTTTAGTAATGGAACCGGGCTGGTGTATATTCCCACCAAAGGTAAAATTTGTCTTTCGTTGAATTTGTTTGTTTAATTTTGGGTTCAAAATTGTTTGTGCTATGTTATTCTTTGCCGTTGGTTATCTTATGTTGTTAGTTTGGTATTACGCTGCATTCATAGTTTCCTTAGGAGGCTAGGAGCTTAATTGCACTTTAAGTGTTCTTGCAAAGATCAATTGGTAATGTTGAATGTCTTGAGGGTAAGGTTATCTTTCCAAGATGTACTGTTCATATATCTCCAGGAAAAAGTTTCTTATCAAACTGTTGATTGGGTTCCATGATTGATGGAGTAGGTTGCTTTAGGTATATTGTGGAGTGTGGAATATGTGAGGGGTGTTTAATTTTCTTCTCTTTCTAATGCTTGTTGTTTAATTGAGGATGTTGAAGTTGGTGCTTAGCTTTTGATTATCAATTTTTAAACTTCAGGATTGATACTATAATGTCACCTTTCAGACAATCTGTAGGCAATTATCTCAGTAGAGCTGAAAAGGTGTCTAATGAGCAGATTTTGGAAATAAACTTAATCAAATGGATCATCAAAGTGTGATCTGCTTCTTATTTCGATTCATTAGTTGATTAAGGCTCTTAGGAAACAATGTTTATTGAATTGCGATTTTGGAGGCAAGTTTGAGTGCATTAATTAACCTTTCACGTACATCCTCTAATTGTTGGTATCTGTTGTTTAGGGATTAGATTAATTATGCATTAAAGTGATCAATATTTCTATTGCTCTCCTCCAAATGTTTTTTACCACACTTTAAAGAACCAAAATTACTCCTGTATTGTTGGCTCTTTATCTCTTTTGAACTCCGACCATGTCATTACCTGTTGCTTGTTGCCTCATAACTCCCTAGGAGAGAATGGGGGTCAAGAAACTTGTGGTGGATAGTGAACATTTGGAGAAAGAGCAGTAATGTGACCTTTTCAATATCCATATCTATGGCTTGTTGTTTAGATTGGTAATGGATCATTAGAAGTAAATTAATCTCTTGTAATTTTCTGTATATCTTATCATGGGTATACTTGTCTCCATAAGCCTGCATCATATAAATTAATATATAATTTATACCTTTCAGTTCATCTAGTCATGTAACTTAACTCAGCGTATAGACAATTGACTTCTAAGGGCATGTCCATTGGGGGTCCCTCACCAAAATTAAAAACAGAAAAAAAAAGGTGAATTGAGGGACAATAAGGGACCATCCCTCAATATTTTATCAAGTGAGAGACCCATTGGGTCTCACTCAATGCAGATGCTCTAAGTTTCTCGTTTCAAATTAACAAAAGATATAATTTATCTTGGCTTAGTTCATACTGTGCCATGGCTGTTGGACTTGGATTTCAGCAAACGTGTTACTTTTGGAGTTATTTGTCAGGGGTTTCATCTGACATGTCATGTCTTCGCATAAGTAGAAAAACTCAGCTTTTTAAAGGCAAAGAGACCAGAAAAGAAACAGAGGAGTGATCTAAAAACTATAAAGAATTAGTTCATACGTGATTTATTCTGTTAAAAGCATCCTTATAGAGTTGTTTATTATCATAATAACTGAACTGAGGAACAGAGCTAATTTCACTTGTTTTTTTTCCCAGATACAAGTGGGAGCTTCCGTCCATTGACAAAATCTAGGTAACTTTTTAAGCTTGATCAGATATGTAGTCTTGTTGCTTGTATATTGTTTCGGTTCTTACAATATTTCTTGATTTTATTCTTCTCTTGCAGCAATAAAGGTGCTCCATTCTCTCCCCTGATCAGCATAAATGATTTGCTTTGTATTTTCGGACTGAGAACTCGTATGGATGATAAAACATCTGTAAAGTTATTTCAAGATTGAAGTTTTATCCTTCCATGCAAACAGGACATTCAATTGGAGCTGTTGTGGGTATATCTGTAGCAGTTGTAGTTGCGTTACTCGTGTTAGGGATCTGTGTATTTTTCATCCGAAGAAAGAAGATGAAGCAGGCTGTACTACTTGCTGATAAAGTTGACTCTCAGTCTTCAGTTTTTGGTAGCAGTTTTTCCTGCTCTTTATCCATTATATATTTGTTAAGTGAACTTGTATGCTTTGTCAACAGCAAATAATTAGGATCCATCCTATGCTATTATACGATTGCTTTTCATGATTGATTTGAAAACCTCTTTCTTACGCAGATTAGTCATAGTGTGTATTTCTGTAAGCAAACAAAAAATTTTGCCTTAAGGTTTCTTGTAAAATGGAATAATAGCCTGTTAAAAGTACTCTTCTATGACACACTAAATTGAGTCGGATTCTAACCATCTTCTGAATTGCTCTTTTAATTATTTTCAAATTTTATTCAGGTTGACTGCTGACAGCAGCTGACTTACTTTTCTTCTTTTTGAGGTTCAGCATTTGGTGAATCAAACAGAACGCATTCAAGTGCTCATGCTGGTGGCATAACTGTAAACAAATCAGTGGAGTTTTCCTATGAGGAGTTGGCAAATGCAACTGACAATTTCAGCATGGCCAAGAAGATTGGTGAAGGTGGATTTGGAGCTGTTTATTATGCAGAATTAAGAGGCGAGGTTTGTATGTGTGCATATGATTAATGTTGTAAGATCTGTGGAGTGACTACATTTTTTCTTCCCCTGATAGAATCTTGACTGTGTTTAGTTTCCCAAATTGGCAATGGATCTGTATGCATTTTGTCAGTTTTGCATTTTACTTAATGTCTTGTGTACAAATAATTGTAGTTCATGAATGAGTTAGTAGTACTTCTTACCACAGACAATAGTAGAAAAACAGCCGCATTATAGCATCTGTTATAAATAAGTTATTAATTGTAAATAAGATAAATTAGAGCTTTTAAGCTTATACTTTATATGATTGTTTTGTTTTGTACTCTTCATTGTTATAGTATGGGGTTTACTCTACATGCATCATGGGCAACCGCTCCGTGTATATTATAAATATTCTTACGGGAGTATGGAATTTCAAACATCAGAGTGATACCTGATTCTTTCATTTTACTGAGTTGTAATATATGATGTAGGCTGCTTGTCTACATTGATTGGGAACCAAATTCTCCACAAACACTACGATTTTCATACAACATTCTTTTTATTTTTATTGCTGTAATCATTTTAGAATGAGTAATATACATAACATGCAGAGAAATTCTCTGTATATCTTGAATTTCTAACTTATTCTCTTATATTGTCATGTAGAAAGCAGCAATTAAGAAGATGGCCATGCAAGCCTCAAAAGAGTTTATAGCTGAGCTAACAGTCTTGACTAATGTTCATCACTTAAACCTGGTACTGCCACTTCCTTTCTTGAGTGGTCTGGTTGTTGTTTATTGCTTCGATAGAATAGTTAATGTTAATACTGTACTTAGTGTATGCATCTACATTGGTCCCACTATTCAAGTTCCTTGTAATTTTCATTTTGATGTATGGTCCCAACCTTTTGGAGTAGAGTCTAATTGTAATTTGCTTTACTTACCCACCACTTAGTTTGCTTAGGCAACCATAAGGAATAAGGTGAAAGGGAACATGGGAAGATCTGCTATCTGACTAGATAAGTAGATAGACATTCTGAATCCTCATATAGGTTATCTACATCTTTATTGCAACCATTCCTTGTACTCTGCCGGAGACGTAAAAAAAGGACTCCTGAATTTTAATATGTATTTCGTCATCCTTGCAAGGAGTTGAGCCCTTCCGTAAAAGGTTCTAACATGATAATCTTGACGGAGGACAAATTTACCATAATGATGAGATTTTGCCCATGAATTAGGCATACCAGAGCGGTTTGTACTTCGTGCTCATACCCATTGCTTCCATATGATCAGTATCTCTCAGTTGCTAAATTCTATTGTAGAATCTCAGTGCTTAAAACTCTTGCGAATAGTTTCATTTTGATGCATGTGATCAACTCATAATTCACTGATTCATGCAACCATACATCTGCACTTTTTATGCTAATGTTTATGTACTCCCTCCGATCAGATTTATCTGTCGTTTAAGAGACATGCACAAATATCAAGGCTGTCTTAAAACTCTTCCATGTATTGCAATAAATGACTGCTTATACACCTCCTTTTTAACTTCCCAAAACCTCTCTCTTTAATACTCATGTACTCCCCAATCCCCATCTCTTAATTAAAGTTTAGTGTAACTTGGAAAAACGAGAGAGAAGCACCTTTATTAAAAAGCTGATGTGAGAATAATAATGATTGTACAGAACGATACTTAATATTGATCAAATTTCAACCCTTTAAACGACACATAAAACCGATCGGAGGGAGTATATTTTTTAAAAAGCTAAGGAATGGTGCGGAAAGTGAACCTTTAACAAGTTATTTCTGATGCAGGTTCGCTTGATTGGGTATTGTACTGAAGGTTCTCTTTTTTTAGTGTACGAGTTTGTTGAGAATGGAAACCTGAGTGAGCACCTTCGTAAGACAGGTAAAAGTTTGCATATGATTAATCTGCTTGATATGGAAATGGAAGATATATTTATGATATACTATAACTTTATACAGGAAGAGATCCACTGTCATGGTCAGCTAGAGTGCAAATTGCACTAGATTCAGCAAGAGGTCTTGAATACATCCATGAACATACCGTTCCTGTATATATACACCGTGACATCAAATCAGCAAATATACTGATAGACCAGAACTTCCATGCAAAGGTGCTAATAGGACACTTAAAAGTGTAAACAAACCAGTTGAGTAGTTTGCTAATTCAATTACTTCTGCAGGTTGCAGATTTTGGATTAACAAAATTGACTGAGGCCGGAACCACGCGTCTTGTTGGGACATTTGGATATATGCCACCAGAGTAAGATAATTTTCTGTTATATGCTCTGATTCTTCACTCTTTGAATTGCATCATCTTCAGAATTTCATGGTAAATACAGGTATGCTCAATACGGAGAGGTTTCAGCAAAGGTAGATGTTTATGCTTTTGGAGTTGTGCTGTATGAGCTAATATCAGCAAAGGAAGCTGTAGTGAAGGATGGTTCTGTCACTGAATCAAAGGGTCTTGTCGGACTGGTAACCTATGAATACATTTTAAAATTCTTTTTAAAGTTTGTCAATGAATACATTTTAAAAGTCTAAAACTGGAAATAATTTCCAGACTATTACCGTAAATAAAAATACTTGAAGCTTAGAAAATTAGTTTTAGATTAAAAAAAAAATCAATTAGATTAAATTTATTTACCAATTTTGGAGATATTAAAATGCTTAGTTTCCCTCTCAATCTCTTTTCATTTTTTTTGATGTCTATTTGGCTGTTACTCCAGTTTGATGACGTTCACAGCCACTCCGATCCAAATGAAATATGCAAACTGATTGATCCAAGGATGGAAGAAAATTACCCGCTTGATGCAGTTCTTAAGGTGAGATTAATGCATCATCAATGGCAATGTTGCATTCTGTCATTCCTATAAAAGATTCCAAATCTTAGTATCAACTTCCCCCACCTCTTTTTTTTAGATGGCTGAGGTGGCGAAAGCCTGCACTAACGAAAACCCACAACAGAGACCGACCATGAGGTCTGTTGCTGTAGCTCTGATGACTCTTTCCTCTGCAACGGAGGACTGGAAAGCCGGCCCTTTTTACGAGAACCATAACTTTGTCAATCTTATGTCTGGAAGATAAAAGTAGCCTGAGTGGTAAATTTGTGCTTCATTTCTTGGGTTGGGATATGTATATTACATTATTATTCCATGTTAAAGAGGTTTAGAGTACATAGAGATGCTTTTTTTTTTCAGGTTTAAGAGGCGTTGGCAAGGGTACATTTGTATATTTAGTAGATCTCTGTTTTTGCTATACGTGCAAGGACAATTTATTTCATTGAGAACCTTTGAAGTGGACTAATTGTATTGATTTATAAATGGATTTCGTGTTTCAAAGTTGCAGGCAAGATTTTATTAATTTAATTTAACAACACACAAATTGTCTCTTATAGAGGCACACCCTAGAAGGCTAGAAACCTAGAAGTATGAAATCAACTGTCTTGCAAGATTGCTTTTATGCATGAAGGATGTTCAATGAGTTGTATGATAAATTATATGGGCTCTGAAACATGGGACTACTGAAGCTTTCTGATAGTCATATTGCAGGGATGTTACTAAAACAGAATCCTTGCTTAATCTTGCTTATATTTATTAAGCAAGGATTCTGTTTTAGTAACATCCCCGCAATATCACTATCAGAAAGCTTCCAAACTATGGGAACAAAAATGCAAGGCTTTTTTTCTTTTTGGTTTTTTCATGTGTTAAAATTTGAGCTTTTGCTGTGGGTCAATTGATTGGATTTACAAAGTGTTACAATAACCTCAGTCAAGGAATTTGGAGTGGGGATCCTGCACTGGTGTATACTGATGTAATGGCCTAGCACACGAACCCATAAACATGAATGGAAAGGAAATCACCCATCACAACAAACTATTAGACAAGGATGGCAAGATAATCAACTATTTCATGTATGGATATGAGAACAAACCATGATACAAGTCACAATGTTGATCAAACACTATAACTGCAGAAATGAAGAACGTTTGCAATACACAGTTAAGGATATGGTGAAAAATATTTTAAATCACTATTAGATAATAATATGCCTCCCCTCCTCCTTTTTCCGGGCTTGGGACCGGTAACAAATACAAAAGCGGAGTTAAAAACTTTTTTTTTTTAAGTTGTCATGGAAGATCCTCTAACAAATTAAATTAGCCATAGGCTTACACCTCGAACACCAGCGCAAATAGGTTACCACAGGCAAAATAACATGCTTTATACTCACAAGAGTCTATTGCTAGAATTTGGTTTTGTGTCGTTTGATCATGGCATAAATGTATAAGTAAATTATCCTAAAATAATGATAGTCCGAAACTGTAACCTCACTATTTAGCCATGAAATTAATTACGTCGTGTGAAAGGAAGATAAAAATCCAAACTCATCTCGTTGTTATAGAGAATGTCTCATAATGTCGCGCGCTTAGAGTCACTATCTGATAGAGTAGATTATCAGGAAACATAAAAGACATACAATTCACTGATTACATTAAGAACACAAGATAAATCTCAATGGAAAACTAGTTCCCAAAGAGCCAATCTCAAAGGAAAAACTCCAATGAGCCCAAGGCATTAGGCCTGCTCCTCTCTATCTGATTTTCTGGATACTTTTTCCTCAGCTACACATCAGTACTTATACTTACTAGTAAGGTACCCTAACAGCTCACAAGGTTGCTGACTCTAACAAACTCCATACAAAAGACAACCATGCCCTTCATAATTAACCCGCTTCTATTCTATTATAGTGTTCTTCCATATTTCCTATTATATTACGCTTAAGCATATTTGTTTCCTAACAATGCCACCCTTCTTCCAAGCAACCTTGTCCTCAAGGTTGTATTCATTTTAATTGACTTGGAATGAGATGGATTGTGCATCCAGATAAGCCTCAGATTCAACTGTTACAGCGATGCAATTGCTTGAACTCCAGCTGTGCAAGGCCCCTGCTCCTGCAACTTCCCAGTATGCCATTCTCTTGGTGATATAGTTTGTAACTCCAATTCAAGTTAAGAGAATGAGATTTGTAACTCTCCCTGCTGTAAGAACAGTTTTTCAGAGGGGTAGCTGGTTTCCTTTCCTGCCAACGCACTTGAACATTGGACATTCTTCCGTTATCTTTATATGCCAACTCAGGAGGACGAGGAGAGTGATAGAAAAGATCAACCATCTGATTAACCCCATGATTCCCTTCCAATTGTTGATTATCTTCTTGTTCGACAAGACAATCAACCACACAAACAAGATGTCCACAAATTGTAAACTTCCCATCAGTTTGTACTATATCCTCACTCATCAATTTGAATTCTCCATAAACTGCCCTAATCAAATATGCCTTAACCCCAAGACTGTAATTGAAAGTAAAGCCCGATGCAATGGAACCTAGAGATTGAAGAAATAGGATGTCACCCGGATCAATGCCGGAAGATTCTTTCCTGCCACTCAGTTGAAGGGTAATAAAAAGAATCCATACTCGATCACAATTAGGTGGTGGCTGTGGTGGAGGCTTTGCCGGTGAAGGTAGCTTGAAGCTCTCCCCTTCCACAAAGCTGCCTTCTCTGGTGGGTATATCTGTCTTTACCGGCCCTTAAAACCAGCCTTATCCTCGAGGTTGTGTAATGAATCAAAAACATCAGTTGATGACGAGATTGGGTCAAACCGAGGGTCGTCAGGGTCGTCGCCGGCGGCATCCGCTTTACCGCTTAAGGCAGTGTAGAGGGCAAAAAGAGAGAACGTTGGAATAAATTTTATTGAGTGTTTAGGAGTGAAGTCTGGTGGTTGAGGTGGTATTTCCGGGGGTGGTGGCCAAGGGCTCGATTTCTCAGTCTGCAAACTGGCATAGTCTAGAGGTAGAAGAAGACTTATGCCCTCATAGACTACTACTTCTCTAATAATGAAGTCAGGCCATGGTGTTGGGCCCAAACGGTCAATTGGAAGCCCAATACATGACTTTCTAACTCCACTTATAAACGAATTGGGCCAAGTAAATGGTCCGTGAACTTTCAGATCTAGCCCAAACCCAATATCAGAAACCCTAACCTCCTAACTTCAAACTAATTCGGGTTGCTTTTTCCAACCCAAACCCGTTTCCATCCAACTAGCCACACTCGTCCGCTTTTCGTCAACCTCGAATTCTACCTTCTTCCCTAATATTTTTTCGTCCGCCATGGATGACACCTGCGAAGCTTGATTCCCTTGATTCACCTCCTTTTCATTCTTTCTTTGTCTCACCCAAGGCGGGGGTCCGATATACTTTATTTCTGGTGTAGATTCAAATTCAACCATTCCCTTCGTTAGAAGAAAACTGGCTCAAACTTTTGATGCTCTCTCAATCCTAAAATCCAAACAACATCATTTGATTGAACTTTATGGGCTTCCGACGTCATTATCTTCTCAAACGCCTCTGCGAGTTCTTCCCTGCGCAAACTCCGGCCAGCAATGGCGTGTCTCACTACCACCAAAACAATAATGAGATTCACCACCTTCTTCTCGCCCCTCTCTTTTCCATTCAATCCGCCGATCGAAGAAACGACTTCACTGGCAATTTCAATCTGAAGTTCATGGTCCCCCTTGAGATTATTCTCGCTCAGATTGGCCGTGGGGTTGTTCTCCTCAACTTTAAACTCGAACTTGAGATGATGACTCGACTTGAATCATCCCTGCTTTCCTTCACACCAGATCGCCCATCTGACTCCTCTTTGTTGGAATAGAGTCTGTCTCCACCCTTTTGGCTTACCACCTTTGTTGGTAAATTCAGTTGATAATCCTCAATCTCCTTTAAATAATCTCTCACAATCGAGGTCCAAAAATCCACTTTGTACTTATGGTTAGCAATTTCCTAGGCTTGCTGTTCATGCTTTTCATTTCCTTCTTCCTGAATTTCTTCCATCACTACTTCCAAACATGACCCTAGCACCCCCAGTTGGATTTCAATTTCATCCTCTCCAGATTTTGATCTACTTTCACTCTTTGAAATCCATAAAATTATTGCCTCGCTTACTTCCTCAACCCATCTACGCATGAAAGCCAAAGTCAATTCCCAATTTTCCTCTATCCCCATTGTTAAACCTCTCAACAAGAGCATCAATTGGTAGAGTAGAAATCAGGAAACACAAAAGACACACAATTCACTAATTATATTAAGAACACAAGATACATGTCAATGGAAAACTAGTTCCCAAAGAGCCAATCTCAAAGGAGAAACTCCAATTAGCCCAAGGCACTAGTCCTGATCCTCTCTATCTGATTTTTTGGATACTTTTTCCTCAGCTACACATCAGTACTTATACTTACTAGTAAGGTACCCTAACAGCCCACAAGGCTGCTGACTCTAACAAACTCCACACAAAAGACAACCATGCCCTTCATAACTTACCCGCTTCTATTCTATTCTAGGGTTCTTCCATATTTCCTATTATATTATGCTGAAGCATATTTGTTTCCTAACACTATCATTATTGCAATACACTCTTTGAGTGTTTGGATTTTCTCCAGACACCATGTTCCAGTCGGATACCCTAAACAGTGGTGATTTTGTAGACTCATGATTTAAGGAAGAGGTTTCCGACATGCTCTTACTGTCTTTTTCCGCGAGTGGCACTGCCACAAAGACAATACGCGTACAGTATTGTATTCCCCGTTGTCTTTTTCTTTTCTTTTTTTTTCATTTTTCTTTATTCTTTTTTCATTTTGTCTTTATTATTGGAGACTGAATCACAGTTTGACATGAATGCAAACATTAGCCATGAATGCCGCTTGTTACTAAGTGATTCAAGTCCGACAACGGATCCCCTTTTTAAGCAGCGGTACACAGAGCACTGAAAGTCCCATCAAACCAATAATCCCGTTGTGTAAAAGCTCGTGTGTTTCATTCATTGAAGAACAAGGATATTTATACATGAATTTGCTTAATCTCCAAGCTAATCTAGGGCACAATATAATCTAAGACATAATATAATCTATCAAAGGATAGGATAAATAAATACAAGATAGAAATAAGCCCTAAGATATTATTTCCTAATATCCCCCCCGCAAGCTAGACGTCTGAGACAACATGCCTAGCTTGGACGTGATCTGTTCAAACCGTGGACGAAGAAGTGGCTTAGTGAGAACATCAGCAAGCTGGTCCCCTGTAGAGACGTGAGCAACCCGAAGATGCCAATGTTGAACTAACTCCCGAACAAAATGAAAGGCAATAGCAACATGTTTCATGTGTGAGTGAAATACCGAATTAGAACTCAGGATTGTAGCACCCATATTGTCACAGTATAGAACTGGTTTTTGTGGACTACGAACACCAAGTTCATGCAACAAAGAAATAACCCAAACAAGCTTAGATGAGGTGTCAGCAAGTGCTTTGTACTCGGCCTCAGTTGACGATCGAGCAACAGTATTCTATTTTCGGGAGCTCCAAGAGACAGGAGTAGAGCCAAGATAAATGAGATAGCCAATGGTAGAAATATAGTCGTCCTTGCCACCGGCCCAGTCAACATCCGAAAACCCATGGAGGACCGAATTAGGCGTGGAGGAGACAAGAATACCACGATCAAAAGTGCCAGCTAAGAACCGAAGAAGACGCTTGAGAGCAAGCCAATGATAAGATGTTGGAAATTGCATGAATTGAGAGAGCTTATTCACAGCAAAAGCAACGTCAGGGCGAGTTAAGCCGAGGTACTGTAAACTACCAACAATGGCACGATACTCTGTAGGAGCCGGCATAGGTGACCCAGATTCACGACGAAGAGGAGTGACATCACACATAGGAGTGGAAACAGATTTCATGGACTCCATTCCAGCTTTAAGTAGAAGATCAAGAATGTACTTGCGATGAGAGAGGAAAAGGCCACGAGACGTTGGAATAACTTCAACATCGAGAAAGTAGGAGTGAGTACCGAGATCTTTAAGAGAAAACTTTGAGGCCAATTGAGCAATAAGCTTGTTGACCACAACAGGATCATTGCCGGTAATAATAATTTCGTCCACGTATACAAGGAGATAGATAGTATGCATAGCACCCCGAAAAATAAACAGAGACGAATCAGAAGTAGATGAGCGAAAGCCAAGATGAACAAGGTAAGTCTGAAGCTCAGTATACCAAGCCCGAGGAGCTTGTTTAGTCCATACAGGGCCTTTTTGAGTTACAAACGGGATGAGGACGGCTTTTATCAACAAAACCCGACGGTTGAATCATAAACACATCTTCATGCAGAGTGCCCTGAAGAAACGCATTGTTAACGTCCAGTTGCTTCAAAACCCAACCTTGAGAGAAAGCCAAAGCAAGAATAACTCGAACTGTAATAGGTTTAACAACAAGACTGAAGGTTTCATCATAGTCACAGCCTGGCCTTTGATGAAAACCTTTTGCCACAAGGCGAGCTTTATATCGATCAAGAGAACCATCAGCATTATATTTGATTCGAAACACCCATTTACACCCGACAAGATTGATAGCGGAAGATGGTGGAACAAGATCCCAAGTTTGGTTTGAACAGAGGGCATCAAACTCAGCCTGTATGGCAGCACGCCAATCCGGGTCTTTAAGTGCTTAAGTTATGGTTTTTGGTTCAGTAGGGCAAGCAAGGTGAGAGTGGAGATTAAGTTTTTGTATGGGTTTGGTTATGTTGTTTTTAGAGCGTGTAATAATGCCCCGGGGAGGTGAGGGAGTAGGTGTGGCACTGTTTGGGGTGGCGGCCTGACTAGGGTTGGGTGAAGAATTGAGGTTCGGAGAATTAGGGTTTGTAGGATTAGGGTTTTTAGAATTAGGGTTTTGAGAGAGGGGCGACAGGCTGCCACAGGCGCGTGTGGGCGCGTGTGAGGGCAGATTATGGTGGGCCATTTGAGAGGTAGAAGGGGAGCCAGAAGAGAGGCCAAGATTGGACGGGATATATGAATTGGACCCAAAAGACGGTGAAGGAGGTGGTGATAATTGTAGAATTTCGTTTTATGGAGTTGAAGCTGGCAACGAATTTGTGAGGGGAATAGGTAGAGTGGTCCATTCTTCAGTAGGCAAGGAAGAGGAGGACATACAAGGACTCAATTTTTGATAGGGAAAAACCGCGTCTAGAAATTTGACATGGCGTGAAATGTAGAGATGCTGAGTGGCAGGATCAAGACACTTGTGCGAATTGTATGCGCGGAGCCAAGGGAAGCAAAGACAACCAAACTTTTTGAGAGAGTGATAATTAGGTTGTTTAAGAAGAAGACGGTAGTAAGGTGACTCATGTTGAAGATTGGACGTTGGGAGGCAGTTGATGAGATAAACCGTTGTGGTGAGGGCAAAAGGCCAATGGTCAAGAGGCATACCCAAGTAGCTAAGGAGAGAGAGACCAGTTTCAATGATGTGTCGATGTCGGCGCTCCGACACACCATTGTGTTCAGGCATATGGGGAGGGGAAGTGTGATGAGAAATGCCATGCAAGGAAAGAAAAGAGCGTAGGGCAATGAACTCGCCTCCATTATCGGAATAGAAGATTTTTATCTTTTGTTTGAAGAAGTTTTGAACGAGAGAACAAAATTTGATGAATGTGTCTTTAACATCGAATTTCTTTTTGAGGGGATAAAACCACATGTATTTGGTATAATGGTCGATGAATACAACATAATAACGATATCCATCATAAGACATAACAGGAGACGACCAAACATCCAAAAATATAACTTCAAGAGGATAATGTGAAACTAGAGAAGAAGTAGTAAATGGGAGTTTGTGGCTTTTATTGACATTGCAAGAAGTACATTGTGAAGGCAAAAAAATCGAACTTCCTAAAGAAAATTTAGTACGTAAAAAACGAAAAGTAGTAGATGATGGATGCCCTAATTTATGGTGCCACAACTCGGATGAAGAACAGGAGGCATAGAGGATGGTTGGTGAAGGTGGCCAAACGTAGACTCCATCTTGACAAGGACCCTTAAGGATTGTGTGTCCCGTCTTGGTGTCCTTCACAAGAAAGCAGTCATGTAAGAAGACAATGGCAAAATGTGTTTGAGCAATGAATTGAGAGGCGGAGAGAACATTTTTAGACATAGATGGAACATATAAAACATTAGAGAGATCAAATTTATGAGAAGGAGAGTGCAAAGACAAAGAGCCAAGATGAGAAATATGTAAACCTTGTGTTGGTGATTTGTGTCAAGTCATCAAATCCCGTTGAGAGCATGTTGAGGTTAACGAGTCATATTGATAATGTCGATTGAGGAATTGGCATATATGACTTTCCATGATAAGATTAAGAGAGTTGTCATAGAAATGATCCAAAGTAAAGGCACACCAACACCAAAGATTGGAACCTCGTGTGCCACGGCACTTGGCGAGGGCGCGCCTTGGAGACGGCGTCGCTCGGAGTCGGCATGGTGCATCGGCACGGTGCTAGGGCATGGCGCGCTAGGAGTTCGATCTTGAGGTTTGAGACTCGGAAGCTAGCGGCGCGCCTTGTGCACGGTTTGAGGTTCAAGACTCGGTTGTTGGGGGCGCACCTTGGCACTAAGATGGGATGACCAAGGCTGCGCGAAGCTAGCGACGCACCAATGAGTGGATGGTGAGCTTGCGGCGCGCCTAGGGCAATGGCCCATGGCGCCGAGACTGTGTTATGGAGCTAAGGTAAGTTTTGAGCTTTGTATTTGAGTCTTATAGCTTAGTGCATGTTCTAATGTTAGTTAGGAAGCTTCTCTAAGCTTGGTAGATGCTCTAAGCAAGAACCAAATCTTGAGTTTAGCTTGGCACACAGCTATGTAAGCTAGAAAGAAGTGTAGAAGCTTCATACTAGTTTAGAGTTAGCTCTATGAGTTTGAACAAGCTCTAGACTCATTGTATAAGCTTTATAAGAAGCTCATGTAGCTAGGGTTTGGCTCATGGAAGCTCAAGTTAGCTCACACTAGCTCAAGTTAGCTCAACAAGCTTGAAAGTCAGCTCAACGAGCTCAAACGCAGCTCAAGCCAGCTCAACTAGCTAAGGTCCAGCTACATTAGGTAAGTGACCTAGCTAGGTACCTAGCTATGCTAGCTAGGTGTGGGCCTTGGTGGGCTAGCCCATGGGGTGCGCCTATGGGCTGTTGGGCCGCAAGCATGTGCGCATGGCATGGGCCTCATGCCTTGCCATTTGGGCCAAAGCCTTGGGCTTTTTGGATTGTTTTTTTGGGCTTTCCTTTGGGCCAATTATAGGCTGGTTTTAACGCCAATTTTGGAGTCCATGGGGGGATGAATGTAGACGCCCAAGGTGACAAGGAAAGAGAAGGGGAAGTTGCAACTACTTTTCTCCTACTTTCACTCTCGGCCTCCCATTTCATTAACCAATTTGTAACCGACATTGTGGACAGTTTTTGGATAGATTGGGACGCCTATTTATAGGGGGAATGTCGTTCATTTGATGGATGAAACACATGAGAAAATCAGTCCCTTAGTCCACACAAATTCGGTAGATAAAACACTTGAAGTCGTGATAGACTTGGCATCATTCTAGTGAGTTTTCACGAGAGATTCGAACACAAGTGTTGGCATCATGGATCGATCTTCAAGAGTGAAGAAGGAACCTCAAGCAGCATTGGAAGGGCAGTTCGTTCGCGTGAAGGATGAACCTCAAACGTCTTGGGAAGAAGACTTCGTTCAAGTGAAGAATGAAGCGGAGTCATCGAATAAAAATAAGGTACGTTTGTTCTAATAGATGTGTCTTGCCAACACGTCTATTGTTTCGTTTGGTATCCGGGTTTAACTTAATGAAACAAAGATATTTAAGTGGGTCGATGGTGATTGCCTTAGGGCCTACACCCAACGAGACTACCCTTGAATGGGTCTACTCACGAGATTACCTTTCGAGGTCTACTCAAGGTGCCTTGTATGTACAAGGGTCGGCTTTCACTTCAACTAAACAATGCGAATATGTCTTTATGTTTGCTTTACATACCCTAAAACTCAACACCTTGTCCATTGCCAACGAACAGTTCATCGGGACCGGAATAAGGATAATGAGTTGCAAGATTGTTGAGATCATTAGTTAAACTGTGCGAGGCACCACTATCCATGAGCCACACATTAGGGTTGTAAGAAATAGCCGCAGAGTTAAATTGAGGATTTGTTTGAGTTGGGAACCGAGCGGTAGATGGAAGTTCAACCCCAGGATTCTTGTTTCGAAATTCAACATAGTGAGAGATGACATGGCCTTTTGTTTAGCAATATTGGCATTTACCAAGGAAGGGCTTTGGTTGATGAAAGGCTTGATTGTAGGAGGAGGAGTTGTTCGGATTAGGGTTATGGTTTTGGGGCCGAGAGTTGGTTGAATAAGAAGGCGGATATGGATAGTAGTTGGTTTGGGATGGGCGATAGGATTGTGATGGATGAGTGGGAAGGAGAGGTTGCTACCATGAATTATGAGAAGAAGCCTTGTTCTTACCTTTGGTGGGTCTTGTTTGTGCATTAAGGGCAGTGGCCAGTCCAGCAGACGACTCAGACATAGACTTGAGAGACAACTCTTTGATGATGAGTTTCTCATGAAATTCTTCAAAGGAGATTGGAGTGTGACGATTGTTGACACCATCAATAACGGTTTGATAGCTTGAATCAAGGCCCTTGAGAATATAATCAATGAAATCCTCATGGTTGATCGGTGCTCCAAGAGAAGCAAGAAGATCGGCAGAACTCTTCATGGATTGCATGAATTCAGTAATAGTTGAATTGCCCTTTTGCTGCGTTTGTAGCTTTGTTTTAATTTGTTTCTTGTGACCACAGGAAGCCGTGGCATATGTGGTACGAAGAAGATCCCAAACATATTTGGACGTCTTTGCCTGAGTGTCCAAGTTTGTAACCGAGGTGGAAAACGTTCCAAGGAGAGCGCCATACAGAAGGCGATCCTGACGTTTCCAAGTGTAGTACGCCAGATTAGGGTTTTGAACGGCAGCTTCACCAGGGCCTGAGGTGATTGTTTCCGGCGGACACAAGTGAGAACCATCAAGAAATTTGAGAAGATTGTAGCCTTCGAGGGTGGCTTGAATTTGTGTTTTCCAAGCAAGGTAATTTGTGGAAGTAAGTTTAAGAACAGTGGGGAAGTAGACAATGGTGAGAGCATCTCCCATGGTAGGCCAATGGCCATATTTTTTTACCCTACCAAAATGAGCATATTCCCTTTCAAATTCCTTTTTAGCCTACCAACAAAAAAGGGTAATCCCACCGTAGGCCAAATTTTATAGGATAAAATTTAAAATTTTAATTCTAACGGCTAGTTTTACTCTTTAACTGTGTATTTTCCGTTGTAACATATTCCAAAATAACGACTACAAATGGCTAGTTTGAATAATGTTATTATATTTTAGGGAAAATTGCATTTAACCACCCTTTATTTTGCACTTGTTGCAATTAACCACCCTTTATATTTTTTCTACACTTAACCACCCCTTATTTGTAAATATGTGCATTTAACCACCCATTTTGATGAAAAACGTTATTTTCTTCGTTAAGTAAAGTCAATTACGTTTTTGCCCTTCTTTTTTAATTTTATTTACAATAAATAAAAGAATTTATGAATAAATAGAGCTTGGAATGTCATTATCATTGGATTTCGGCCTACATTTCAACCTTTTGAATCTCGAGTCGTTGTCCATCAAATTAGACACGATCGACTCCAAGGGACGCTCAAAGTAGTCAGAATCAGATCCAAAACAATTGTCTTTGCATCGGCGAAGTCGTGGTTCTTCTTCGCTATTGGATGGAGGGAAGGAATTATACAGATGAAATTAGGCCAAGGTTGCAAAAATCGGCGTACGTATTGGAACTTGGAAGTGTCAATTATGGTTTTTCCTTTATTTATTTATTGTAAATAAATTTTTAAAAGAAAGGAAATAACGTAATTTACTTTACTTAACGGAGAAAATGACATTTTTCGTTAAAACGGGTGGTTAAATGCACATAATTACAAATAAAGGGTGGTTAAGTGTAGAAAAAAATATAAAGGGTGGTTAATTGCAACAAGTGACAAATAAAGGGTGGTTAAATGCAATTTCCCCTATATTTTATTTAAAAAATATTATTATAATAATTTTGAATAACAACTATATTCAAAAAATATTATTATAATTTTGAATAACGATCATATATCAAAAAAGTCTATAAATACATGCATACTATCTCCTTCATTTTTACCACTTCAGTTTCACTCAATTTCTATTTTGACATTTATCACTTTCATTTCACTACTACAATGGATCCATCCCAAATATCATTCTCTTCTTTATCCTCAAATGGAACTTTTGGATTGTATAATTTTGTATTATCATCCTCTTCTTGCATTTCACTTTGTAGCACTCTTTTTTTGATTTCCAGCTTGAAATTTATTTTCAAGTATGGTTTATAATGAGACCATTGAAAATTATTTTATTTAAGTACAAAATAAAGCACAAACTTATTTACATCTTAAATATTAGACTCAAATGAAACGTCACAACGAGACTATTACAATAATATAATTTTTATAATAAAAAATATTATGAATAATGCATTTATATAACACATTAATTAATTTTTATCTCTTAAAATTAAACTAAAACAATAAAAATATGTGGGCCCCATCGATTTTAGCCTATGAAAAATCAGACCAAATTTGGCCTCCAAACATCAAAGGCCATATTTTTTTCATAGGAGATTGTGTATATACCCTAAGGTGGGTGAACATGGTAGGGCAAATTTGGGTTTTTGCCCTACCATGGGAGATGCTCTGAAAGGCTTGTCTTTTTCATGAGGATTGGGTAATTGGGAAGAATACTCGGCTGACATGGCAATTGGAGTAGGATAGCGTAAGATCTTCGTGTTTGGAGGATTTTTGTAGAGAGGATCGACTAGGCGGATGATACCATATAGAGTAAGAGAGAATTTGTGTAAAAGCTCGTGTGTTTCATTCATAGAAGAACAAGGATATTTATACATGAAGTTGCTTAATCTCCAAGCTAATCTAGGGCACAATATAATCTATATAAGCATAATATAATCTATCAAAGGATAGAATAAATAAATACAAGATAGAAATAAGCCCTAAGATATTATTTCCTAATACCCGTCACATGTTTGGGTGGGGCGAGAGTTGCAATTGTGTGGTAAGTTCCCCTAAGCCTTTGGTACACAGAGTCATTGATAAGTGTTTGAGAATAAGCTAGTGTTCTATCAATCAAACACACAACCACCACATATTTGTCCACTAACAAATAGCTTGGTTAGAAAGTAAACTATTCTAGGGATGAGATAGATTTACTGCTATAATTTTATATCACCCAATCAACCGCGTTATAAATAAAATTCTAACATAGTCCTCAAGATTATATTCTTTCATGCCACTATTGCGCATACTAGTTGATGATAATCGACTAGTAGTTCAAAGGTAAAGAATCGAGCTTAATTTATCAAAAGATGAGAGCTAATCTTTCCATGACAACCAAAATCAAGATTGTTTTTTAAACATCATGTGTGCATTAATCTTATTCAGAGGCGGAATCAGAAATTTATTTTGAGGCCAAATTTTTTCCCATGTAGCTAAAAAAGTTTATTTTTTAAAAACAAAAGGAATACTGAAAAACATTACAAAAATTCTTAAGATTATATCATGTAACTAGAACTTTTTAAATCAAGGAGACTGCATGTGGGAGTCGAAACATATATCTAATGGTATTATATCCTACCTTATTAACTAGTTGTCCGAAGATACTAGAATTACTATTTAAAATATGCATTCATACTTTATTATGCGCTACACAAATATTTTAATTAAATTAGCCTATTCTTTGAAGGTCTTCGGTTCAATTACAATATGAAGATATGAAATTTAACAAAACGTAGAAGTATTTTGATAATGTAAATGACATGTAAAAGAAGTTTGCATATATCTAATCTTCAAACGTTCATAACTTTTTGCTCGAATATCGAATCGGGGCATATAATATATCAAATCGAAGCTATCGACAAAAAGAATATTTTGATAAGGCGTGAAATGGTCGTGCAAATCACGTCTATGCAAAAGAATCCAAACTAACTAAGAACCGTAGTCTTTAGGAAGTCCGGGTCGAATCCACAGGGAGACAAATTTATCGTTTTGTATGAGTTTTGTATCAAACAAGTAACAAAAGGGGTTTTTGTATTTGTAACTAAATTTAAGAAGGCAAAACTAACAAAGCAATAAAAGATTATGAAAAACAATAATTAGGAAGATAGCTTAGACAAACAAATATCCACAATCGTATGACAAGTTGATCATTGATTTCACCTCAATATCACATGCAATGGATTTTCCAATTCCTTTTCAATTCTAACTAACAACACAACCAGATACTATTAGTTCTAACTAATTAAACAACCATGAAACCATCAATGATTCAGTTTAATAGCAGCAATAAGGATAGGAATATAATAGGATACAATTCTAGAATAAAACAACCAGCTTTTACCTTAGAATGTAAATCAAATCTCTTCTACATAAGACTAGCACAACCAGATACTAGCACGATGCAGTTGCTACTTCAATCTAGAGATGCTCAACCAGTAACACTCTAGATCTAGCAATAGATTAAATAACAACAAACCCTAGTTGATCAGGCTAGAAACTGTTGAAATAAATCATAAACATTCAATCAAGAGAAAAGATTCAATCCAAGCAATAGATAAGGAATTAGAAATCTCACAACTTTAATCAAAACGATGCTTCAATTGTCTGACTAAGCAAAAGGGCTTAGTTTTCCATGAAAGGCTAAAAACTATGAAAGGAAAATATGATAATAGTGTATGAATGAGAGATGCAACTCTCTAAAGCCTAATATATCAAACTAGGTCTAAAACTATATCCCAAAAATATAATATCTCGGAATAATAATGATAGAAAAGGACCAATAGAAACAAAACACGTGGCAAGTAAAGGTCTCCGCAGCGGTCAGGGGCGGCAGGCGCCGCTGGGTTGGCGGCGGGTGCCGTCAGCACCTCGATTCAGAAATCAGGTCACACTTCGGGGGCTGTTTTGACCTCCTTCGAGTTGAAATTTGGACTCGGAGTAAAAACATGAATTGTAGCTCTTTGGATTAGCTTTCCAATGATACCAAATTCAACTTCATAAGACCACTATAGCTCCCAAACGAACCCTTACAAGACAGAGGTGTCGAACCAGCAACTCCAACGGATGGCCCGAATTCAAGCGCTCTTTCCCCGGTTTCCATTCCTTTCACACTTGTCCACTTTAAGACCTGTAAAACAACATAGAACAAGTGCAAAAACCCAAAACTCCTAGACACTCTAAGACACTAAAGAAACTAACTAAAACTACCTAAAAACATAGCAAACGAAACGGAAATATGCATCCTAAGCACTACCTATATGCAAGCTATCAAATTCCCCCATGCTTAAACCTTGCTTGTCCTCAAGCAAGTCATAAATCCAAAAACACACCACAGAAATGCAATCATACATCCATCTCAAGTCAAACAAGCATTTCACATATAATCAAAAACCCGACCAAGACTTCCTAGCATGCATTATAATAAGCAAAAAGTAAAGCCCATTCATTCATTCTAGACCTCACCAAGGTAAATTGTGTTTGCACTCAAACTCTCAAGTGTTTAAGGGTAGGTGTTTCGCTCAAGATCAACCATGAAAACTAGACTACCATAAGCTTGCATCAGAGTTCTAAATCTCCACTGCTGGAGATCAAACACATAACAAAAATCAAGAGGTCTTTTTAAGGGTTGTAATGGGGCCAAGGTAAAGAGAAATTTGGAAGGGATCATATTTGGCATGTGGTGCTAAATCCGGGATAAAGAACTAATCCTAAACCCAACTTCAACACTCTTTCTTTTCTTACTTCTCCCAAACTTTTCTTTCTCAACTCCATACACATTTTTATACACTTTGTTTCTTTCTTCACTTTTTTTTTCTCTGCCTCTTCTTCTACTCTTTCTTTGCTTTATGAAGACTACTAACAATTAAACTGAACCTTTTCTTTTGCTTTTCACAAACTTTTCATCTTCATCATTTTTTTTTCACTTTGCAACCAAGAGATATATTTCCTCTTTTTCCACCTTTTCTTCCAACTCCCCCATACTTATACATAACTCACACAAAACAAAAACACCACCTAATGTCTTAAATTCCGGATGGGTCAAGCTTATTTAGCTAGGAAAATTTTGTGGAGTTATCAAAAATAGGCTTAAAGCTCAAAAGAAATGGGGTATCAAGAACATGGATCTCGTAAGGTAGGAAGGGAAATAATATGCTTATAAAGAAACATTGCCTCAATCATTTTAATGTCATGCATTTAATCATATAAAGCAGCCTTGAAAAAGAGTCATAACGCAAGTTCTAGAGCTAGATAGTCATAGTGATACACTCAAGAATGTAGAGAACAAATATAATCATGAAAGGCCAAAAATATCTCACAAGGCTAATTTTTGTCTAGAACTTCAGAATGAATCAAATACCCAAGCTAAATACATGCTCAGTCATATAATCAAGGTAATTAATCAATGATCATGCTCATATCATATCAACTTCAGCAAATCATGCAAATCGTGGGTTAGAATTCATACTCAACTTAGAGAAACAAGAAGAATCAAACAATGGAGAAATATGAACCTAAATGCAATATTTTTGTATTTTTATGAATTTTCTGATTTTTTTTTTCATTTTTTCAAGAATTTTAATCAATGCAAAACATAAAGTTAACATGCCTAATCTAATGCAACTACATGAATGCAAAACAAGTAATCCCCTTCCCCCATGCTTAAATCTTACATTGTCCCCAATGTAAAATAAAAGTAAAGAGAAAGAGAAAAACTTACAAACCAACAACTAATTTGGGTCAGGGAATGGTGGTGGCCGTGACGGAGGTTGCAAGGGTGGCGGAGGGGGTTGCCCTATGCGCTCTGGATGTTTCTTCAACTCAACTACCTGTGTCTGCACAATAGAAGACAAAAGTTTCTTGCTAGGCAAGGTAAGTGGTAAAGGAGCTTGTCCCAAAAATTCAGGAGGAAGCTTATAGTAAGCATCCAACTTATTAACAGTGTCCTGCATATTAGGTGATAAAGTGAAATCCAAACTAGAACCAACAAGAGATTTCATATCATCTAGGTGGTTTCCAACAAGAATATCTTTCACAACAGGCTCAAGCACATCAACAACATACACAGAATGATTATTAGATGAAGATTTAATGGCATCGTAGATATTATGATTTATAATCTGGCCATTAAATTCCATTGTCAGTGAACCAGTACTCACATTTATTTTGGTATTAGCTGTTTTCAAGAAGGGTCTCCCTAATAGAATAGGGATTGCATGATTATCATGTTCCATATTAAGCACATAAAAATCAGCAGGAAAAGTAAGATTATCAACCATAACCAAAACATCCTCTACCACTCCTATAGGACGCACAGTGGACTTATCAGCTAATTGAATAGAAATATTAGTTGGCTGAATAGGTCCCAGTTTCATAGACTCACAGAGAGAGGAAGGTATAACATTAATAGAAGCACCTAAATCTAACATAGCCTTGTCAAATTTAGTACCTTCAATAGTTATAGGGATAGTGAACATACCTGGATCCCCGCATTTCTTGGGTAAGTGCTTTTGAAATATTGCTGAGACATGTTCGGTCACCTTCACCTTTTTCTTGCTTTTCTCATCCTGAATCCTCTTTGTAGTGCACATCTACTTTAAGAACTTAGCATAACGAGGAATTGACTTGATCATTTCTAGTAGGGGCATGTTGACCTCAACTTTTCTGAACATCTCAAATATGTCCTTGTCTTGCTTCAATGGCTCTGTACGCTTTAATGCAGATGGGAATGGTGCAACGAGCTTCCATTCAGGAAAAACAAGAGTTTTAGAGGCCTTCTCAACATCTGAGGCATCTACAAATGGGTTGTGAGCAACATCAGAAGGGGGAAAATCAATTTCTGAGAGGCGGCGGGCTAGCGGTGGGTGCCGCCAGGGGGCGGCGGTCGCCGTTTTTTTCGAAAATTTGAGCACCGTTGCGGCGTTCGCCGCTGTCTTGGCGGCGGGTGCCGCCATTTAATTCCAATTTGCCGTAGCCAAGCTCCTTTTGGCGGCGGGTGCCGCTACCCTGGCGGCGGTCGCCGCCCTCGCCTTCGTCAGATTCGTCCACTTCTCTGTCCTCAAGTTGTCTCCCACTCCTTAGCATGATGGCACTGACATTCCGAATATTCGGGTTGACTTCTGTTTGAGAGGGGAGCTTATTCGAATCTCTTGCTTCCAATTTGCTTACAGCTTCAGAGATTTGACTCATCTGTCGTTCCAAGTTATGAATGCTTGCTAATGTAGTATCTTGGAATTTGACTTGATTTTGAGCCAGTTGAGTCATACTATTTTGATGTTGAGTCATACTATTTTGAAGAGTGAGGTTACTTTGTACCAACATGGTCATCATGTCTTCCATAGAAGGGGATGCATTGTGATTCTGTCCTTGGGGCCTTGGCACATATGGTTTAGCTTGTTGAAACTGATCATGTTGCTGCGTTGACTCAGGCTCTCTCCACCTGAAGTTCTGATGATCTTTCCAGCCTGGGTTGTAAGTGTTTGAATAAGGATCATTTCTTGGCTTCATTTGGTACCCTCCAACTGCATTCACCTCCTCCTGTAGTGTAGGACATGCATCAGTAGGATGAAAGGCGTCATTACAGATTCCACAAGCCTTAGCCTGTCGAGCAGTACCCTTCAACTTCAACCGCCTCACTTCTTCTTTCAGCACATCAAAATCAGCTTGATCAATTTTAGAGTGAGAGTTGGCGGCTGACAGGTTTTTAGAACCTCTTCCAGTATATTGCCTAGACTCATCAGCCAGCGTAGAAAAAATGTCTAGAGCCTCTTCATAGGTTCTTTTCATGATGTTTCCACCACAAGAGGAATTGACCAATCGCCTGTCTTCCTCACAGAGTCCTCCATGGAGATAGAGAATAAGATCATGATTAGCATAACCATGGTAGGGACAGCTCTTTACCAGCTTCCTGAAGCGCTCAAAATATTCATAAAGCGACTCGTTGGGGAATTGCTCTATGTTACAGATTTGCTTCTTGAGTTGATTAGACTTGATTGCAGGGAAGTATTTGTCCAGAAACAACTTCTTCAAGTTCACCCAAGTAGTAATGCTTCCAGGAGGTAGAGCATGATACCGGTCTTTAGCGGATTCCTTCAGAGAAAAAGAAAACGCTCTCAGCCTCATCTGTTCTTCAGTAATATCAGAGGGACACATGCTGGTGCAGACATCAAGGAACTCATCAAGATGTTGAATGGGATCCTCAAGTGGAGTTCCGTTGAATTTTGGGAGTAGATGAACTAATCCTGTTTTGAGCTCAAACTTCACCCCATCACCAAGGGCTGGGAATTGCACTGCACGTGTAGGCTGGTTCAGATTAGGAGTTGTCAAGCTCTCAAGAGTAACTCGCTGATCACCCATTGCTTCAAACTCTTGTAATAATGCACGCACAGCTCGGCGAGTTCTAAACAGAGTCCGTTCAATTTCTGGATCAAACAAAGGATTTGAAGTATTAGTAGCACGTGTGTGAACCATAAGATAGGTTCACACCAAAATTGGCACAAAAATCACACAAAAAGACAATTATTGCCTCCCCGGCAACGACGCCAATAATACATATACTAAAAAAATTGGATTGGGGGGGGGGCTAACCACCTCCCGCCCCCATGTAGTTCCGCCACTAATCTAATCGATGTTTGCAATCATGCAAACTATTAACTATCCTAATTTTGCTTCAGGGCCACGTAATGTACGCTTAGGAAAAAGTTGGATGCAACATATCCTAATTTTGCTTCAGAGCCACATAATGTACGCTTAGGTTTGTGCACTGAAGGGTTTGCACCGTTTAGTACATCAGGAAAGACTTATTCTTGTTGGCCAATCATTGTGACTCCTTACAACCTTCCACCTGATATGTGCATGAAAAGACAATACTTGTTTCTGTCATTGATAGTTCCAGGTCCTCGGAATCCCAAGGTATTAATAGATGTGTGATTGCAACCTCTAGTTGATGAGTTACATCAGTTGTGGGAGTGTGGCATAACCACTTATGATGCATCAAGGAAAGAAAACTTTATAATGCGTGCAACTTTACTTTGGACGATCAATGACTTCCCTGCTTATGGTATGTTGTATGGATGGAGTACTGCGGGAAATTTAGCTTGTCCACACTGTATGGAGAGAACAAATTCATTTCGCTTAGAGCATAGTAGAAAGGCTTGTTGGTTTGACTGTTCACGACCATTTTTGGAACTTAACCATCCTTTTCTAAAAAAAAATAAGAATGACTTCGTAATTGATCGAGTGGAAAGGTCTCCACCACCCCCAATGTTGTCAGGAGAACAAATTTGGGAACGTGTGTGTCAATTTTCAACTATCATTGATGACCCACATAACAAACCTCCCGGATATGGAAGTTCTCATAAGTGGACGAAGCAAAGTATTTTATGGAGACTTCCTTATTGGAAAAGTTTATTGATTCGTAACCTAGATGTTATGCACATTGAGAAAAACGTATGTGATAATGTCTTCAACACTGTGATGGATATCCCTGGAAAGACTAAGGATACTTTGAATGCACGAAAGGATCTAGGGAAATATTGTCGACGCCCTCAACTTCAAGTAGATCCATCTCATATAGGTGGAAAACCAAAGGCAATTTACACATTGGTTAGAGATCAGAAGAAAAAGGTTTTTGATTGGGTGAAGGCTTTAAAGTTTCCTGATGGTTACGCTTCTAATATGAGTAGATGCGTCAAAATTGATGATTGCAAGCTCATTGGGATGAAAAGTCATGACTATCACATTTTTATGGAGAGATTGCTTCCAATTGCTTTTAGAGAATTGTTACCTGTTGTGATTTGGGGTCCTTTAGCTGAGTTAAGTTTCTTTTTCAAATCAATTTGCTTGTCCTAATTGTCAATTGAGCACATTGAGCAACTAATGTCTATGGCGCCTGTGTTATTATGTAAGTTGGAGCGTATTTTTCCACCTTCATTTTTTGATTCCATGGAACATCTTATACTCCATTTGCCATATGAGGCAAAAATATGTGGACCAGTGCAATATCGGTGGATGTACCAATCAGAGAGATTCTTGGGTCATTTAAAGAGGAAGATAACCCAACAAGGACGTGTGGAAGGATCAATATGTGAAGCTTATTTGAAGGAGGAATCAACAAATTTTTCAGAGCACTACTTTCAGCCTCATGCTTCTTCTAAATTAAGACAACATGGCAGAAATAATGATATTTTTGAAGAAGATGACTATGATATTTCCATTTTCAATTACCCCGGTCGAAGTAGTGGAAAAGAGAGCAAAAGGTGGTTGACTGATGCCAAAGAGTTGCATGCTGCACACACTTACATACTAACAAATTGTCCAGAAGTGGATGATTACATTGAGTAAGTCTCTTATTCTATCTTCTTTCACATTTTAGTTAATTGCAACACATAAAGTTTCACAATATTTTTTAATATATGATTGATGGGTTGTAGGAAGTTTGCAATTCAGAATGGCGGTGTTGATGATGAAAAAATTGACAAAGAATTTGCCAAATGGTTTAAGGAGCATGTAAGTGATGTTGTTTTCATATATTTTTTATGTTTGTAGATGAAATATTAACAATTATTGATGTTAAGTATAAATTTTAATTGTTTTATAATGTAAGGTGTAACTTGATATTGTAGGTATTAGGTGACAGCTCACTATGTGCAAACGAATTTTTGTACAATTTAGCTTGGGGTCTGAAAGCCAAGGCAAAGAGTTGGCCGACATACTTTGTTAATGGATATAAGTTCCACACTCTTGATCATAGTGTTGTCAAATCGACAATGAATAGTGGAGTTTGCGTGAAGGGAAGTAGTTGTGAGAATGCTCTTTCAGATTTTTATGGTCTTCTTAAAGAAATTATTGAGCTTGAGTATATAGATTTACCAGATAAACCATTGAAGGTTGTTTTGTTCAAGTGTCGTTGGTTCAATCCAAGAGATGTTAGGGTTCATCCAAACTACCATGTTATTGAAGTCAATCGCAAAAAAACTGTATAAGAAATACGGACCCTTATATTAGCGCAACAAGCAGTGAAGTTTATTATGCAGAATACCCTAGTGCTAGGCGTGTTAATATGTGGGTTGTGTGCAAGATAATGCCTAGAAGCACAATTAAAGAGAATTGGAGCTCTGGTACACCTGCTTATCAGTCTATTGAGATTACCACACCTGAGTTATTTGGGGAAGTGCTGATTGAAGATATGCCAACACATTTAGCTGATCCATCAGGTTTAGTTGAGTTTATCGAAAATGCTATTCAATGTGGACTATTGGGATATATAGGGGGTCACAAACGTGGTTGGTGTTTGAGAACGAGCAAGATCGGAAATAGGCTTGTCACGATCATGATGCGTGGGAGTCATGTTCGTGACGATAGTTCGAAAACAAGTCATGGCTCATGAATCAGTGTTAAATCTGTCATGGGTTGTGACAGACTATTGGGTGCCAGGGAGGCTTCATGACTTGTGATGTGCGTGTCATGACTCGTGGCATGTGTGTTATGACTCGTCACGTGTGTGTCACAATTCATGATGAGTAACTGAGAGGGGGAAGGCATCATCGATGGGTCGTGACAAGAGGTCACGATTTGATATAGGTCTCGGGACAGGAGAGCGGAGTAGGTTTTGTATGACAAGAGGAGAGACACGATCATCATTAAATAGAAAGTCATAGGACTCATATTGGAGCAATTGATGCCCGTCAAATGAAAAAAATGTGTTCATCAGAAGTAACATGACGAGAGAGGATGATCTTGCTTGTAGAAAGATCAAGGAATTTTTATCAAGGAACAATAACCCTGATGATTAAAAAGATGACCTAAAAATACACAAGGAGTATATGTAAACGAACAATGCAAATTTAATAGTAATATAAAGCTCTAAAAAAGGCAAAACAAATAGTATTGTTGGATCGTAAGTGTTAGATAAGAGTTGGGAACAGACGTTGGAGTGTTTCCAAGGCAGCGAAAGTAAGATAAAAACACAATTAAGCAAATAGGATGGGACACAATTCCTTTATAGAGGAACCACACTACAACAAACTAGTTGTATAGGTAAATCTCTACCTCCTCTTGGAGGATTTTTAACGACTTCAATCTTTTTATTGATAGTTCTCTAAGCTACTATATACAAGGCAAAGTTCAAACTTCTTTGTTCTCAATGGTCACCAAACTTTGGGAACACTAATGAAACTTTCTCAACATAAGTACTAGGACAACAGATCAACTAAAACAAGAAACGCAAACCTTACACTTCTATGCTCGTATCGTTACTGTAACACCCCGCCTTTTCCTCGGAGATGGTACACGCCAGTGACCTCAGATTTTAAGGTCCGAAGCCAACGTAGGCTTTTGCATCAATAAAATGTTGGTAAAATTTATCGAAGTTGTATCAATAATGAATAGCGGAAGTCTTTTTAGGATATCTCAAATTAAATTTTAAACCTTAATTTTAAAATAAGAACTTTGAAGTTCAAATCATTAAACAATGAATTACAACGAAAGGCTTGAATTAAAATCATAATATATATCGGGAAATTCTTTTCTCTAAGACTACTTAAATAATATTCAAACTTTCATTTTGGTATCATGAGCTCCATTCGTCATCATCTTGAGCGCTCTCTAAGATATGCTAAGACCTTTTACAACATGTATCCAGCTCATCGAGTTCAGATTAAGCGACTCCAAAATTCATTAGGTCGAAGTGAATATTTAAAACAAGATAATTGTTATTATTATTGTGAATGCACATTCTAAAATGTCTAATACACTATACCTTATGTCGAAACTTTCCTAGAAAACATCACATAAACAAAAACACAATACATCAATCCTTATAATATATAGGGACTCGAATGATGACTCGTGAAGGGTGCTTTATTCGAGAGATTCAATTTAATGTGTCGCGTGCACTTATCTTATATGATTAACACACAAACACTCGACTTGAAACTCATTGCACTAGCTAAGTTTTGAACAACCCTTCTCCTACGGTGGAGAGATAGTCACAGGCCATGGTCCATATAATATCATTAATGGTGTAGTGACCATTAACGTTGTTATAATGAAGTATTTATGATGATGTGCCCGTAAATACCCTACCCTACCACTTCTATATTAGCATCAATGGTGTAGTAACCATCAATATTGTTATGAAGAAATATTTATGATGACATTGCTCATAAATACTCCTATTCTTAGGGCTGTAAATGAACCGAGCCGTTCGTGAGAAATTCGGTGCTCGGCTCGGTTAAATCTTGTTCGTGTTCGACTCGGTTTGTAAATGAACCAAGCTTGAGCACAATTTTAAAGTTCGAAAGATAAATGAACCGAGCTTGAGCACAAGATAACTCGACTCGTTTGCTCATGAGCAAACTCGTTTATATGCTCATGAGAAAGTTTGATTATACACTCATAAAAAACTAGATTATACGTTTATGAATAAGCTATACTTACTATATATATTATTATAATATATAGTTTATGTTAAATTACATAATTTTGGTGGTGTTTCTTAAATCACGTAGTTTAAATTTGAGTTTTATTTGCTTGTATAATTAATCAAGTAAAAAAGTTGTTCACGAATTTGTCTTTTGAAGAAACTAAACGAGAGGTTCGCGAACAAGCTCGAGTTCGATGAACATTTAAATGAACGAAACTCAAACAAAATTTTAAGCTCGAACCAAGCTCGCGTTCGAACTCGAACTCGTCTATTTTTAACCGAGCCGAGCTTGAGCAACTCAAAGCTCGACTCGACTCGATTCGATTACAGCCCTACCTATTCTATCACTACTTATGCACTATTCGATTTTTATGATATCACACATTACAATCAATTTGCATACACTAACACAAATTCACATACATCCTAAGGTATATTATCTAACACATCTTAAATTCAGAACTATTTTCATTACTATAGCATAAGTAAGTAAACCTACAATTCTTTATTTAAACAAATAAGTTTTGTTTTGAAAGGTCTCCATTGACTAATTGGGTCTCAACCAACCTCATCGTACTCAGAGCTCCAGGAAAGGGGAAGATAGTCACAATGGACAACACCAAACCCTCCTTGCCTTTTTTTACAAGCGCATTTGAACAAGCTCGAGTACGCATTCATATTGGAAGGAAGACTTGTTCAGTCGGAGTCAATTCACAACATAGTTATTATTATCATTATTATTATTACAATGATTATCATCACAATGATTATCATTATTATCACTTAATCAAGTTTTAGATAATAACTTTATAATTTATTTAGTATAATAATTCATGAAATCAATAAAATCTAAAATGCTTCACACAAATTACACAAGAATCACAAGCAACTTTACTTAGACTCTTCACATAAAGCAAGCAATTGATTTAGCCGAGCAAGTATGAGAACTTGCCTTATTTGAGGAACTCTGAAACTGGAGGAAAGGTTATGGATAAGGCCATAGAACCATAATTAAATGAAAAGAGCAAGTGGAAGGGTAACGGGATCAGGCCGGGCTCGCGGGCATGCACCTTCTTCAACCCATAGTTGCGTGCAAAAAAGGGGTGCAACAAAGCAATATTTTGGTGGCTCATTCTCCCTCGTTTGGACTCGGTTCGAGGCATGTAAGGTGTTGTTGGAACTGTCTCGGTGTCTAGAATACAATGGTTCAAACAGATTATAAAAAGGTTGAGAAACGAGAGAGAAAAACACATATACAAAGGTGTTGCAAATTGATTTTTCAGGCAAACTCGATTCCTTTATATCAACTTTTTTTATGGTTAGGGGATGAAAGATAGCCTTAAAGCATAAAATAAATGCAAAAATGCACAAATGGATAGTCTTAAATGTACAAATGGATGGTATTGACGCACAAACAAAAGTTTATTTCAATTCACAAACAAAATGATATATTAATGAACAAAGTACTAGTGGTGATGAACAACATGCTGATAGTAATGCACAAAGTGATGATAGTAATGTACAAACTTCATATTCATTGATGCATGATGAAAAGTTATTTTTTTTGGTTGAAGTGAAAAGTTAATTTTGTATGCACAAAGTGCTGGTAGTTATGCACAAACAGATAATATTAATGAACAAACATAGGTATATCAATGAACAAAAAAGGGTATACCAATGAACAAATAAAGGTATATCAATGAACAAACAAGGGTATATCAATGAACAAATAGGGGTATATCAAAACTACTTATACGTGCATTAAAAACTAGATAATATTGTATTCATGCACATAAATAAGGATAAAAAATATAATTAAAAATGTTCAAAATCGATGAACAATGTGCATCAAAAACTCGATGCACAATTGGTTAGTATTGATGCACAATTAGTTGGTTATATGCATAAACTACACGCGTCTCTTAGAAACGTATTTTTCGTAAAATATGTAAATAATACGGGAAAAATTCGTTTGTGCCTTTTTTATCGAAAATTACGCGAATAATACAGGAAAAATTCGCCCATGCCATTGTTATTTTTTTTAATAAATGTTTAATCAAGGACGTCGATTTTTTGAAGAGGATGACCAAGATTTATTCTTATTTCTCATATAAGCGACAATTCTCACATGACTCTTTTCCCAATAATATTGAATGAATAGAATTGCAATTAGATGCATTTAATTACTACAGTGAAATATGTGAGCATTTTTTAACCGTCAAATCAAGATACATCTACGGCTACAAATTGACACACATGTTTAAGTGAATAAAAGGAGGGGCATTTTCGTCTTTCACCCATCAAATTAGAACACAAGTTGCAGGAGTCTTCTTCAACCTCTATCTCGTGTACTTTACTCGACTTTTTCGATCGAATCTTTTCCATTCTTATTGTCTCTTGTTGATTTTGGCCCCAATTTATGTTCTCTCTTCATAGATTTTGCCATACATCTCTTTTCTATAGTTTCAAGTTCACATTTGGTTTTTTTTTTCAAAATTTGGAGCTCGGTACTTCGATTTATATATTTTTGTGTGTTTTGGACCAATTTTTGTTGATTATAATCAAACCTATGAAGATTGTGTGCATGTTTTGCTTTACAATTTCAAGTTTTTGATTGAAAATAAAGGTTAATGACCAATGCACATCTAAGTGCACACCATGACCATGTGTTCGACAAAATGCCGAAATGTTCAACTTAGTGCTTAGATCATTTTTTTACCAATTGTTCATAAATTATGAACCTAGCTAGATACCAAAATTATTAACGTAAACCATTTATGAACTAGAATACATGACACAAGTAATAATTATTGTGAATTAAAATTTCGTGAACCATATTAAAATTGTTATGAACCTAATCATATAAAGACATCAACCCGCAAAATACAATTTATGTACTAGATTACTTGACAAAAATAACAAGTATTATGAATTAAATTTCATGAAATTTATTGGCATTTGTTATGAACTTAACTATATAATGACATGAACCAATAAAATAGCATTTATTAATACATGACACATAATAACAAGCATTGTGAATTAAATTTTATGAACCTTATTGACAATTGTTATGAACCTAACCATATAATGACATGAACCAATAGACAAACTTCTATGAAATAAAAGTCATGAACCGTGAGATGAAATATTATGAACATGTGTTATAGAAAACATGAACCAAATGAGCAAATATCATGAACCAAAAGACGTGAACCAAAGTAACAACTAATATGACTTAAAAGACATGAGTTGTAAGATAAACTATCATGAACCTAATCATATAAAAATATGAACCGGAAAAAGAACTACCATGAACCAAAAGATAGAAATTGTACGAAATAGAATCCTATTTACCATTGTTATGAACCTAACCCTATAAAGACATGAACTAATATACCAACTTTTATGAACTAAAAAGACATTAATCATAGTACGAAATATTATGAACCTATGGTTATAAAAATATGAGCCAAAAGAACAAATGACATAAATCAAAAGAACAAATGTCATGAACCAAACATGAATCAAGATAATAACTAGTATGACTTAAATGACACGAAATGTAAGATAAACTATTATGAATCCGAGCTTACAAAATCATGAACCAAAATACATAAAATGTATATAGAATTAACCTATGTGGGATTTGAATGCACATTTAAGTGCACATGCACATTGATCTACCATTTGAGCTAATAGGCTACCAAATAACTTCAAACATACAAATAGTGAATGTAGTACAAAGCATGAACCGTAATAACACTGATGATGAACCTTAACATACAAAGTTATGAACCAACAAAAGTCAATGACACACGTAATCGCCAACAAAATAGGATCGCGCACACTAAATAATTTCCTAAGCAACTAAACCATACAAATCAGTCAAACACCATGAAAATCTATTACAAGCAACTTACAAACTTCAAGAAGAATAAAAACAAGTTCGAAAAATCTTTTGAAAGCTCAATGCCTTCGAGCGCACCAAATAATTTCCCAAGTAGCTCTCACACACACAAAGTTAGTGTTCTTCATTTTTGAAAAGGCAACCAGCCCAAATCGTTTGAGTTCATCAAAAAATTCCATATATTCAAGTCAATCAACTCAACAAAGCTCATTACCCATCATTAATTTCAAAGGAATCATAGATCTACCGCATAAATAGTATCCGTATCAAATTAAGTTAAAAAAAAACTCATCTTGAAACTAATGTTGCAGATCTATGCCATAGGCGATAGGCCCATAGCCCAATCGGAATCGGAATGGAGTGAGCTAGAGGGAGAGATTTCGAGTTTGCGGTGGAGATTTTGCAGTGGATCTAGAGGTTGAAGATGAGTCTCTTTATTTGCCCAAAAAGAATACGCGTGTTTTGGAGTAATAGGTAGAAGATGAACCGCCCCATTTTATTTAATTTTACATAAATCGGCTTATTCTAATCACAACCGTCCATTTCTTATAATCCGACGGAGCCTAATTGCTCGCATTTTACACTGTAACCCTAAAAAGCACCCGAGCGTGACTCTGAATGAATATATATAAATGGTAAAAATTGTATTTAAAAAGAAATATTCCATTGCTCCACTAGATCAAGAAATTATCGATTGTTTCCATTTCTGGCTCATACTAATTATACATTTATACTTGTATAAATAATGGCCAATAACAAATGGAATTAAGGCCATGAACTCCATCCTCCAATCACTTGCATGGCGCCTAAACTCTCCATCACTCGAAAACCTTATACATCTCAAATGGCTATCATGAAGAAAACCTTCTATTACCAGTTTTTCCCAATTACAAAAGATGAGGAAATTGAAGCCATTCCAAGCGCCATGCACTTCCAAATGAAGCGAGCCCTAGTTGAAATTAGGGATGATTTTCCTCCACTGATCAACCCTATGAATCCATGGAGGATCGTGAAGAGCCTGTCACTTGGTGAGATTTCAGCAGGGATAGTGATCTTGTCAGAGAATGACACACTAGAGCATGTGTTCAGGTACTGGGCCTTGGACAAGTGCAACCAAGTTCTCATGGGGGACAAAGTTTGTGTTCTGGTGTATGACGTCACCAATGAGGGCAAGCCCAGTGTCCATGGGCCTGGTGACGACAGCACTACTTTTGAGAAAGGCTTGAGAAATTGCTATGTTCTAAGGCTCAATATGTACCTGGTTCCTAATATGGCCCTTGCTCCTGGGGTTAAGATTAGTTTGTGTTGGAATTATATCATCAATGCCTTTTACTTGAAGTTGTCCTACTGAATAAAATTGCAGTTCTAATAAATAAATAGTTTTTGTGTTGCACACCACAACCTCTAATGTTAAAATACTATTAGGAACTGATCAAATTTCACTATCAACACAAAATGTTTATTATAAAACATTACAAATTCCTGCCTTCATCAAACACTCAACACAAGAAAAGAAGGGGATGCCTCTACACAACGTTTCCCTTTTCCTCAATCTCTCCCTCTCAACTCCTTAATTTCAGAGGAGATGGAGATCAGCTCAACGTCTCCTCTTCTAAAATTGGAGACCTTTGCAAAAAGCTCTCTCATTCTCCCCTCTCTCTTTTGAATAGTTACATTTTGTACTCTCTTTTTTGTTGTTGTTATTGTTGGTATAACTATGTAAAAAAAAAAAAAAAGGATATTACGCCCGAGGAACAGAGTTTGTTGCTCCTACAGAGATTCGATCAAAAAGACGCCTTCCAAACCGCATCCTCTTTTTCCCCACATCGCCTGTGGACTTCCCGCATCCGCTCTGCTGATTTGCATATCCCGCTACATGTCCAATCGAACGAGGCAATGCACGTGTTCCCTGCTTGCGCCTTCCACTCACAGTCTGTCCGTATAAGAAAAAATGAGATGAGTTTCAGCTCATACGCAATTAAGGCTGAACTATGTTTTGGTGAGGATCTAAGATTTGATGTGATCCTAATATGATTGTAACAGGCTTGTAGTGAAGACAAGAGATAGGAAATGGGGCTCACTCCAGCCTCACCAAAACATGAAATCTTACATATGGCACATGAACCCGATAAATAGAGATAGGAAATGTAGTTGAAGAAATAATTGTTGAAGATTGGTACTCGTTTGTCTCTTCATTTAATTTTCAGCATGGAAGGGCATCAATAACTCCTTATCTTTCTCTCATCATACACCTAAGTTTTCAGGCGATAAGTCATAATAAAAAGAAATAATGTTTACCTGGTCCAGTAGCACAGCACATTCGCCTATCATCAATGTGTTGCACGTCAAGTCCAATAAACCAAGATCCAAGTGAAACATCTTCATTTGCATATTTGTGAAGAACATGCCTAAATCCATCAATCACATACGTACATGATAAGCACAAATGTATTTATATACAATGATACATATAGATATGAAGTATGTAGCCTTACTGATTTGAGGATATGTATGTAGCCAGATCTTTGGAGATGGCATAGAGTTGTCCCGTTGCATGACGGAAATATTTGTTTCCAGACTCGCCAAATTTCCAGTGCTCGGGTTCGTGGTATCTGACTCCCCTGTTCCATAAACAAAAAACTTCCATAAGAATTTTTTTTCACCAGTATTACTCAAAAAAAAAAAACAGAATTAAGGGAGTGCTTTTACTTTTGAGCAAGAACAGGACCCGACTTCATGCAGCCAATATATACACGGGGCTTTCTTCGGTGTCTGATCAATGTCTCACCAAGTGTGGCTGCTCAGAGTCAGAAAGATTAATTCAACATTTTTAAGAGATTTCAATATTTTAAAGATGTGTAAGTAGATGAAAGATAAATTACCTATGTTTACATGGATGTCATCATCAACCTTGACATAAAAATCAGCATCCCACATGGAAACGACGGTGGAAAAGTATATTTTCGTCTTTGCAGACAATTCAAGATATCCTTCAACATGGTTCTATTCATAAATGCAACCACAATATCATCAGGGATTGGACAACAAATTTAAAAAAATGTTAAAGATGGGCGTAAATTTATGGCATACCAATCTCAAGATATCTCCATGCCTGTTGTTCTCTGCATCAATCGCTTTATCTAAGACACCTCCTGCTATAGAGCTAATCAAAAAATTGGGGAAAATGATCAGCTTAAGTTTCCCAAAGCATGTTATTCTTGAGTAGCTACAATTAAAAGATGGTATATTTCACATAAAGATAACTCATACCTGTGACCAATGACGAAACGCATTACAATGCCCTTTTCTTCCAATTTCTTCATCTTCTCACCTGATTGTAAGAGTTTGAAGTCAGGATTCCACAAGAAAAAATCCCAAGACAGTAGTTTGCAAAATCCAAGACTATTAAGTTGTTTACCTTGAGGCATCCAAGTGGCCCGAACAGAATCTCTTCTCTTTCTGCTACTAAAAGCAGTATTTACCCCAACAACCATCAAATATCTTCTCTTCTTAGATTGTGAATGAATTGCATCTGTTGAGTCACTCGACATTGGAGATACACTGACTAAGGAGTCGTGAGCTGCTCTAGCGGAGGCTAATTCTTTTTCTAACTCTAATATCTTCTTATCCAATATTCTATAATACCAAAAGAGAAGACAAAAAGAAGAAAAAAGCTTAAGTATTGAAAATGTGTTGCAGAAAAGTAACATATATGGTCTGTGAATTGTAACTTACTGTACGCTTTGGTCAGGGGTTATAATATTCCTAATGACTTGATTTGGATCGCGCTTTACATCCTTATTGCTCAACTAGACAACATCCAATTAAGGGAAATGTTAAATGTCGAAGAAAGATGAAGGAAAGGTATCAAAGGTGTCTTGTAGTTAAATCAAAGCATGAGAACAAATATGCTTACGGATTTTGGTTCGCAACCCTCTGAAACTAATTTTAATCTTTCTGCTTCTGTGGTTGTAGTTCTTGTGATACTTGAAGACTCGGGAGCAGACCACAACCTGATCTCATTCAAAAATTTATTCACCTCTTAGCAATGTGTCAACAGTATGCTTTTTCTCTTTTATTTCAAACTTCTAAGATCAGGATTCCAACATCAACTTTTTTGTCAAGGAAGTAAAGGGAACAAGAAATACAATGTTAATAAAGAGAGTAAAAGAAGTACGAATCCTCAAGATTTGTAATAAGCTTTTGAGCCGCAAGAATCCCAATGAACCCTTTAAGGAGACAATTGTTGAGGAAATTAAGCGTTCCAAGATCACATCATAGAGTTTAAAGGCTTACTACGATAAATGAAATTACTCTTATGTAAAAAATGAAAAGAAAATTTCAACCAAAAAAAATGAAAAGAATCAAAAGCAAACAAAGATGGCACCATGCCCATGGGAGTCATGGGACAGCTCTTCCCATCCACTGGGCTAAGAGAAGAAGAGTTTATTATCATGGCCCACCTATTTAGCAGAATGAATCTAGCTCCATCCACGATTTTCAGGCCCATGACCTCAATTAATTCAAAGCTAAAGTAAAGAAGCAGTCAGAAACCCTCTTTTTCTCCTTTTCTTTAATTCTTTTTTGGTCCAATTTCATCTACCAGACTACCACTACTCTACCGGAGATGGAGGAAATATTAAGACGGAAATTGAATTTAAAGGGAGCCCTTAATCTGATGGGATATCATTAGAGAGGGAAAAGATTTACATTATTAATTACCAATCTCAGCGTCGTCAAATTAATAGGCCCATAAGTATACCAGTATCATTATTTCAGGAAATCTATGCGAAAAGTAAACATCCCCAAATTAATTAATTATATACCTAAAAAGGGAAAACTGAAATCCCAAAGCAATTGAATTCACAGCCGACAAGTTATTAATTAACTACAACATGTTCATTGGTGAAGAACAGGCTGAACCAAGACGAACACAGAAAACAACACAATCACAGAGACATTTAAACGAACAGTTGGAAGGCGAAAAATAACAACTCAATCACAGAAAACAACTAAAGCATACCTATTGGTGAAGAACATGCCTCCACAGAAGCAAGCAAGGCAGAGAAAAAGAGCCCATGTCTGTGATACAACATTTCTTGATTGCACTTCCCCCTTGTTCTTCACAGACATCTCCAAAATACCCCCACACTAAAATCTCCTATCGATGAATCTAATACCCCTTTTGCAAAATCAATCGCAATAATCCCCACCCAAATGAATCAATTTGAATTTGAATTTGCCTTGCAAATTCTTGCAAGGCAGAGAATGAATCAGGCCTTCGAACTGATTTTGAAACAGTGGATGCTCTGTTTTTGGTCTTCTCAAATTCTCTTGTTGCGATTGTTCCTTTCTTAACCCCTCAGCTTACTTTTTCTGGTGTTCCCTCTCTCTCTTTTCGCTCGACTTTGCAGGGAAGGGACGTCCAACACAAGTGAAAGAAAAGACCCACTAACTGCTCTTCTTCTTCTTCTCTCTCTGTAGTCTGTAGTCTGTACACACACACCTCTATATATTTACCAAACGGTCCCTGTCAGACTCTTGCTTCTGTATTAAATGCTCTCTCCAACAGTTTTTTTTATTCTGACAATTTTGCCCTTTTAACCTCTTTTTATTTACCGTTTTCTGGTTTTCTAGTTTATTTCCCGTTTTCCTTTAAAATAATGTAGTATTTCTGGGACAAACTCACGAACCCTGACTATTTTACTGCCAACGATACCATACATGGAGATTTTAAAAAGACGAAAGAAATGAAAAAGGACAGCCCTTCTGAGGGTGTATCTAGATTCTAGATGCCTAGCTCAGTTGCTGACACGTGTATGCAGTGAAAAATGTTAAAACTTCATGTCATGTGGACTAGCTTCAAATCTTGGCATTTTACAAAGTCAAATATTGATAAGCGTTGACTAGCTGAGATCCATCCATCCTTTTGTCATGGAAATTTTACACGCTTTGTAAATGTTGATTCTATTCTTAACTTTTACATTAGCCGCGGTTAATATTTTACTCACTGTGATATGTTAAAACTCTACAATAATACCAATGATCCCACCAAAAACATTAATGTTTTTTTTAGAACAAACTTGCATATTTCGTTGTTTGTTAGTTGCTATCTTTCTTTTTTTTTTACGGAACCTAATGTTTTTGTTGAGATTAATAATCTATCCCAATATCCCATGTCTCAAATCCAAATAGATCAAGTTTAGCATATATATTCTTGGGTTACTTCTCCTATTAACAATTGATTTTAGGATGAAATCTCATGGGCTTATGTGCTAGGCCCATCTGCGTATGTGTGTCTGTACCGATACGTCCACAGTTTATCTACCTGTCGGACCCACGGACTTTCTCATGGTATCAGAGAGGTTCGATCCTGGGTCCCATTATCTACTTGGGTTGGGCTTAGCGAGTTACTGCTACCCGCCCGTTATTTACCTTACTTCTACCGACTACCTTGGGTTGAGCTTAGCGAGTTACTGTTGCCCGCCCGTTAATCTACCTTACTAAACCTACTGATGTCTAAGCGTCAACTGGTCATCCTAGTTGCACTTGAGGGAGCGTGTTGAGATTAATAATCTATCCCACATCTGAAATCCAAATAGATCAAGCCTAGCATATATACTCTTGGGTTACTTCTCCTATTATCAATTGGTTTTAGGATGAAACCTCATGGGCTTATGTGCTAGGCCCATCTACGTATGTACGCCTGTACCGACACGTCCACAGTTTATCTACCTGCTGTCGGGTCCACAGTTTTTCTCATACATTAGGACTAGAAATTTTAGTTTACAAAGAATTAATTAGTAGCAAAATTTGATGCAAAGCTCAATCTCATGGTCACCTTAGCATTGACAATTAGAATTAAATATTTGACAAATACTTAATTTGTTGGAAACTTGAATGTTCTCTTAAGCTTTGATAAAAAAAAAATTGGTCTTGCATGACAAAATCTTTTAGATTCTATAGTTTGCATTTGGAGATATTTCGAATATTCAACTCTAAGAGAAGAATACAAATTAAGAAGAATTTTCAAGTCTTAGCGAATAGAGAAAACAAAGAAAGAGTTTATTCTGTGTACGTTGGTCCCGAAGGGAACAACGCAAATAAAGGAACAGAGTTACTAAAACTAGAAGGCAATAACGAGGGAGATACGCTAGGTCTTCCGATTTGCTTAGGTTGTTTGCTTGGTTTATCTTAATGCTCAAGAAAGATGAATTGGAGACCAAGACCAAGCAAGAGACTCTTTAGATAGATTTTATTTTAGGTTATTAGTCATGATATATCACATCTTATATTTCTTTTTGTACCAAAAAAAACATCTTATATTTTCGGATAGAATTTCTTATAGTCATGAATATATAAGTATATGATATGTCTAGGTTTAATTCTTACATTTTTCAACGTATTAATAGAAGTCTTTTGAGAGTTGTGTGCAATCAAAGCAGAAGAACATCACAAGTTGTCTTGAGGGTTCTGTACGAGTCAAGATCGTGTGGTTGAGTTCATTAGATTGAGTTCATGGAAGTCATTTGACGTTAAGGAACATGGATTCGTCTCTAGAAGTTGTGTACACCTAGAAACACTCATTTGCATTTGTAAGTTCGATTCTATTAATAAAGTTAATATATGTTGGAACGAAGGGGTGACATAACATGCACTGTTCCTTAGGGAACAATCCTTCATGCAACGGAAAAAAATACAATAGTAGGACCGTATGATTTATGGAGGAACCCTACATCAACCAACTAGTCAAATAGAAAAACCTCTACCTTCCTTAGAAAGATTTTGAATGGTGTACTTCTCTTATTGATTATCACAAACTACAAAATGGCAAATAAGGATACTAACGTAAACTACAAATGGTTGAAGGAGCTCATTCTCACTCCAGCGCCACTTCAAACACAGAGAGAGAAAGAGAGGAGTTCTGGCATCAGCGGTGGAGCGATCGACGAAAATAGTTCCTACGATCAAAGACTCGGCGATATCTGTGGTTCATGGCAACGACTTAGAAGTTTCAACTCAAGCTTCTTTGAGCCTTGATTGGGGCGAAAATCCCGATATGAGATCCTTCTTCTATTACTTCTTCTTATTTGATTTCTATGTTATCTTTCCTCTTTTCTAGCATCATGTTTGTATGGATCTCGTGTTGTGAGTTCTTGTTTGTATCCGATCTTAAAACTTCTTCAAAAACTTAGTGGTTCGGACGAGTCTCCCGTACCGAGACTCTCTAGAGTAGGGACGTATAATCCAAACTGGGTCACCAAACATCTCTATGTTCACCTTATTTTTAAATTCTTGCTTTTCTGGTTCTTTAAGTTTTACTTGAACAAATATTGTTTGGATCTAGAATTTAGACATCTTGTTTTACAATAACTACCATAAGAATAATCAAAGTAAAGTAAACCATGAAAAGTCTTGCATTTTAGTTGTATTATTGTAGTAGTTGTTGGTGAAAGAAAAATTATGAAAAAGGGGCATTAAAAAGTCTGCAAATTGACTTTGACTTAATGAGATGATCGAGAATGTGGGGAATGCTTGTAAGTGGATGAAAATAACATGCAAGTGGGTAATTAAGTATATTGTATTGATTGCATTCATATGGGAAAGAGGTGATATTTATTCATCGATCTGGCTACATTAGTTTTAGTTTAGATACCATATAATCATCATTTGCACGTGAAGTTTGGAACTTTGAGCATGTGCCCTTCTCAATAATCTTTATCATCTGATAATAACTTATACTGCCCCCTCATCTAAAAGTTGATCCATTAGTAATCTTTCATGTTCTTATATGTGTTCATTCTTACGTACTTCATGCTATATATTAATTAATTTTCCTTACAAAGGAATGAATAAATGATCATGTTAAGTTGCTTGTCATTTAGTGTACATGACTAGCTGGTTGTCCAATTCTAATGCAAGAGTAGTAGGGGAAACAAAAAGAACAGACTTTAAAATTTTCTCCATAAAACTTTATAAAGTTTTACCTAAAATTAATGAATGACGTGAACATTTTTAAGAAAAAATATGGACTTTATACTTTTATGAAAGCAATATTATTATATACAATATAACCCAACTCCATAACATATTAATGATGAAATTAATTATTAAAATCATTGGAATATATATGCTGCTTAAATTTTATCAATTACGACGAAGTGAATGAGTGGTGAAGCTGTCTACACGTACAAAAACATCGTGCTATCATTATAACTTTATTTCGACTATATGAAGTATCAAGTACGTTACTCTTGTTAAATCCATCTACATTTTCAAGTTTGTTCGTTTTAAACGGGTGTCGAGTCTCTTCTCAAAAAAAAAAAAAAAAAAAAAAACGGGTGTCGAGTCTAAGATAAATTTTAGATTTCAAATCATTTCTTCGGATACTTTTATTGATAACCTCGTATTTGCTATAAATTCAAATAAAAAATGTAATGTTCTTTGTTTCCTTTGATGGTTTATTTGGGGACATAGAAATGGAAAGATTTTCAATCCGTTTAAGGTTATTTCATCTCTGCTTCCTTGTGATTTGTCTTTCTCTCAGCATTTGCAGTGGGTCTCGGCTCAACCAATTTTAGTTCCTAAGCATGTGTATCGTCCTAAAAATAAAAATAATCGCTCTTGGATTAGGCCTCCTCCACAATGGTCGTCGAAACTGAATTTTGATGCTTCTAAGTGAACCAATTCTTCTACTTTTTTGAGTTTTCTAATTCGAGACCACAAAAGTATGATTTTAAGTTTTGATCATAAAGAATAACCCCCCATTTCGGTTCTTCAGGCTGAAGCGCTTGCATTGCTAGATGGTGTTCGAAGTGCGGTTTCGTTAAAAATAGCGTGCCTTATTATTGAAGGAGATAATTTAATTCTTTAAAACAAACATGGAAAGTTCCTTGGGAAATTCAGGCTATTGTAAATGATATCCGTCATTTTGTTGCTTTGGTTCCTTGTGTGGTGTTTTTTCATTGTTTCAGGGAATGCAATTCGGCGGCGGATTTTCTTGCCGGGAGGCTTTTTAGCTTTCCTCAGCTTAGTTTTGCTATTTCTATTTTTTCCCAAGATCGTTGTTAGATTCTGTTGATATCTCGTTTCGTAATTTTTGGTTTAGTGATCATCCTCTATTATGATTTTCTTAAGATCACCCGCAATGATGATTTAAGTTAGTCTTGTAATTTAGAGGTAACCTAGTTTTGGCCTTGAATTGAGCTAGTAGCTCATTTTATTAAAAAAAAAATTGTTAGCCATGTGTGAAAACAAATCATTATAAAAATTGGATTTTTCTTCAAGTACTAGCAATATTTCCGAGATGGATTGCTGCATGCATCAACCATGTATATATAATATCCACCTCGGATCTCTACTTTCTCGATTTCATCCGTACTCTCCATGATTTGTTGAGGATATGCTTCCAATCTCAAAACAAATTCAATTGGGAAATCCCAGTTGCGATCAAATAATGTGATCATTTTGGAGATTTTTCTCGATATCGGGTATTGAATTGGGGTCTTTTCACAAGCTTGCGCCTAGATGGAGTGCTTAATTTCGATGAAGATTGAATAGGACTCTAAATACAAAAGTAAGGAGCTTTCTCGACCTATGATTCAATCGATCAAACAATTAATATTTTTTTCAAGATTGCGCCCAAATAGAGAGAATTATTTTAAAAATTATTCGTATAAAGCAAATCTTAATTGCATTGTAGATGAGATATTATAGGTCGGAAAAATGCAAATGCAAATCAATGGCATTGGGTTTTTTCCACCTCACTGGGGTTAATCGGAAAAATCAATCCAAAAGCTAAAAAAACACCTTATGGTTTGCTTGCTAAACAACAATTTGAATTGCACTTGCATAAGATGAATTATATCCACTCATATTGCATAACAACGTTAACTAACGCAACAATTCCACATCTCATTTCTTGGTGGATGGTAAAAGCATGGAGTAACAACCAAAACAAGTTTAACATATCTATTGAAAAACTCTACAAAAAAAACTTGAATGTAATGGATTATGGAGAAGGTAACCCTTTGGGAGATCCCCCTTCTATTTCTAGTAAAAGAAAAATAAATAAAACAGAAACCAAGTTCTTATTGAAGAACCAAAGCAAAGTAAGAAATAAACTTGGGGAAAAATCCAAATTAAAAATGTAGATAAAAGGCTGACCAACCCAAAACCCAAGATTAAAGGAAGCACGTCATATCCGTGTGTACAAACCAAAAGTATTAACGGTTCTTATAAAACTTTGAAAAGAAGATCACGGAAGCCTCCATACCCCCTAATGGCCAAAAACCACAAATTAGACGGTTATTTATGAAGATAAGTATGTGGAATTGTAGGGGCACGAAGCGTAGGTCGTTCTGGTATGAGGTTGGCGCTTTATGCCGCCTAGAAAATATCCAACTAATATCGCTAGTTGAAACGAAAGCCCAAACCCCACTAGAATGTAAAAATTGGCAAAAAGTCGGGTTCGACTCCATTGAGTTTATTCCGGCAAACGGATTCGCTGGAGGGATCTGTGTCCTCTGGAAGGGGACACAACTCTCGAATGAAAGAATCCAAACTGTCCACAAAGACGAACGCTTCATTGGTTTCCACTATACTAATCTGGAAACTAACAACGAATTGATCATTAGTTTCGCCTATGCGCCGCCAAGGGCACAAGAAAAGGATCAGTTTTGGACGAAGCTTAAAGAGTTTATCCAGAATTGTAACCTTCCATGCATCATTATGGGAGACCTCAATGAACTCCAACACTCGAATGAAAAACAAGGGGGCGCTAACCCAAACCACTCCAGGTTTGAAAGACTCATTAAATTTAAAAACGACTGCGACGTTTGCGATATTCCAACGCTAGGAAACAAATTTACTTGGAGAAGATCTAAACATCTCGAAGACATTACGTTCGAGAAATTAGACCGAACCTTAGTTAGTTACCAAATTATCCAATGGTACCCGTCCATAGCGATGAAAAACCACGCCTTCTCAACCTCGGATCACTGCCCTATCTCGTGCGACCTTCCAACAGGAGTATCACTTAAAGCACAACCATTCAAATTTGAAATGATGGACATCTAGAAAAGATTTCCAAAACGTCATCAAACAAGCCTGGCGTTATAACGCTGGTGGATCACATATGTTTAACCTCGCAAAAAAAAAACACATCTCCTTAAAATCAAAGCAAAAGCATGGAATAAACATACTTTTGGAAACATTTTCGAACAAATAAAAAACCTAGATGAAGATCTGCTTCAAATTCAGAAAGAAATCATAGAAAATAAAAACACGCAACTAGTCCAAAAGCAGGAAAGATTGGCCAAGAAACAGTCGTGCCTAATCAACTTCCACAACTCCTATTGGAAACAAAGGGCCAAAAACACTCACATAAAACTAAATGACAAAAACACGAAATACTTCTATCGGATTGCAAGCGACAGAAGAAATAGAACCAATATCAAAGAAATCCGAATTGTAGAGGGAACGCAAATAACCGGATTAGAAAACATAAAAGTAGAAATCAAACGGGACTTCTAGAACCGATTCCGGGCATTGGCAATAAACCGTAGAAAACTCCAAAGCATGACCCAAACCATCCGAAAAGAAGTAACCGAAGAAGATAACACGAAAATCACTAAACCGGTAACGAACACTGAAATAAAGAATGCTCTATTTGACATCGGGGATGATAAATCCCCCGACCGGATGGAATGCCTACAAGCTTCTATAAGCAATATTGGCACATTGTTGGCCCGGACGTGATCAAAGCTGTTAAAAGTTTTTTTCACACTGGAAAATTTTTGAAACAGATAAACCATACATTTATAACTCTGTTACCTAAATGCGAAAATCCCAACTCAACCAATCACTACATGCAAATTAGCCTATGCAATACCATTTATAAAATAATCTCAAAAATCTTAACAAACCGCCTTAAAAGAGTGTTAAATAAACTTATCCACCCGATACAAGGGGCTTTCATCCAGAACAGGAGTATCCACGACAACACACTCATTGCGCATGAAATCTTCCACTCCTTCCGAAGCAAACGAGGGAAGGAGGGGTGGATCGCTATCAAACTCGACATGGAAAAAGCCTATGATCGGATCAGTTGGGAATTCTTAGCTGAGATACTCCACAAATTCGGTTTCAATGATAAATTCTTGGGTTGGATCCGAGAATGTGTGGAAACGGTCTTTTTCTCAGTCCCTTTCAACAACGGACCGACAAAACAATTCTTCCCTCAACGGGGCCTTAGACAGGGGGGTCCCCTATCGCCATACTTATTCATTCTCGCCGCCGAGGTTCTGGCAAGACAACTCCAACTCCGGAGTTCTAACCCAAAAAGTAGAATCGGGATCCAAATCTCGAGAAATCGAACAAAAATCCCTTTCTTGGCCTTTGTAGATGATATCATCATCTTTGCAAAAGCCAACAACGAAGCATGTAAAATATTAAGGATACCATTGATGACTACTATCAGATCTCCGGACAGAAAGTCAATTTCCATAAATCCGCGTTTCAAGTGACCAAAAACACTAATAATAACACAAAGGAGCAGATAAAGCAAATACTACAAATAACAAACACAGTTGCACTTGACAAATATCTGGGATGCCCGATAATCAACGGGAGAGTAACACAAAATATCTTCAAACCTCTAGTCTTGAGAACCAGATACCAATTGTCAAAATGGAAAGCTAACGCCCTATCCCAAGAAGGGCGGAAAACACTTATTAAAGCAAACCTCTCAGCACAATCAAACTACATCATGCAATCGTTTCTACTACCACAGTCAACATTGAAAGAACTTGACCAGATAAACAAAAACTTCTTTTGGAACAAGGAAAACAATTATAAGCCATTAATAAGCTGGAACTCCATTTGTCGTCCTCCCTCCCATGGAGGATTGGGAATAGTAAAAGCGGCTGAAATGAACCAAGCACTTCAAATGAAGCTGCTTTGGAAGATCCTAGCGGAACCAAATAACCTATGGGTCAAAATAGTGACTGAAAAATACATAAAATCGGAAAGTATTCTAAACTATAAGAAAAAAAAATACATCGTGGCAATGGTCTAAACTTGTAAGCCTAAGGGACCTGTTCATTAAGGGCCTCATCTGGCAAGTGGGGGACGGTAAAACCATCCGATTCTGGAAAGATAATTGGACCGGAAATGGTCCCCTTAACCCGAAACCCGAGGCTGAAAACCTCATTGATAGGGAGGAACCTGTAGAGGCGTACCTCCGGGAGGACAACTCATGGAACACCGAGAAATTGGTTGAAGTTGTCTCGCTTAATGACCTCAACAGAATCTCCAAGATTATTAATCCCATAAATAAACTACCGGATAGGTTGTACTGGCAACCAAGCAAAAATGGTCGGTACTCCACCCACTCTACGATGCAGTGGCTCCACCAAGCAAAAGGTGAACCCAAAATTAACTTAGAATGGATTAACAGGCTAAATATCCCTCCTAAAATGAAGAACTTCATTTGGAAAGTAGCCCGAAATTGTTTACCGCCAACTGAAACAAGGCTTGAAGCAAACCACATCCCAGTAACACAAGGCTGCGAAGCTTGTAACAGCACGGTGGAGGACACAAACCATGTGTTACTATCATGCCCTCTCACTAAGGCAACCCTTTATTCGATAGACCCAAAAATAAGGGGGATCACTGACCGGATATCCCCGGACGGGAAAAAACCACACGAGGTCCTGGAGGAAATTAAGAAAATGACAAGGAAAGAGGAATTTGAACTCCTCGCCAACACGTGGTGGAGCCTTTGGTTCTCGAGAAACAATAGAGTCTTCGATAGCAACTCTGGAATAAACCTGACCAATGCCGATCAAATCGCTGATTTCGTCCGAAACCAGATTAAAGAATGGAAACTTGCAGAATCTGCTGCCTCCTCCGGCCCCCGTAACCGTAGTGGACGCGGTCGGGATGGTAGAAAGCGAATGAAATGGGAAAAATCCAAAAGTGACTATATTAAATTGAATTTTGATGGTGCAGTTAATGCAGATGGTGTGGCTTCTTTCGGGTTCATCCTCAGTGACTCTGGTGGCTCCTCCATCCATTTTGATGGAGGACTGCTTGGTCGACAATCTGTTCTGACATCCGAGACCATCGCCTTGCGCCAGGGACTTCTTAAGGCCATCAGACGTGGCATTCCCCGGATCCAGATTGAAGACGATAATTTGCAGCTGGTCAATGCCATGCTCGGCGACCGACGCTTCCCGTGGGAGATTGAGTTGCTGCGTGCAGATATCCATTGCTTGTTGGCTCGTTTCCAAGATTGGCGTATCTCTCACGTTGTTCGGGAGTGCAATTTTGTGGCAGGCTTCATCGCTGGATCGTTCAGGCGTGTCTCCTCTGTCCCACTTGCAGTTGATTCGGGCCTCCTTACCCTCATCCTCCAGGATGCTCTAGGGCACCACTAGCTTATTAGGGGTCATCCTAACTTCTTTCCTTATAAAAAAAAAGTAGATGAGATATTTACAGGTTATTTTAAAAATTGTTACGTGATCCTTTAATCGGATCTTATATACCAGTTAAGGGAGCCTTTTCATTTTTTTAAATGAAGGGGTGATTTTTTATGGGTCAAAAAATTACTTACAAGAAGATCAAGGCAAGTCTAAATGTTACAAACTTTCTCATAAACCAATCTTTGTGAACCACTTTTTAAATTCCCTAGTGTTCTTTTTCACCACACCTTGACATTGTTTCTAATTAAATTAATTAAGGGTATGAAGGGAGGGCTCGATTCAGCGCGACGAGTGTCTACTAAGGATTGAGAGAGGGTCGAGAGAGGAAGGGTCGGCTCGAGGGTGTTTATCAATTGTCCTTCATCTCCCAACTCTCTCTCGAGCCCTAGTAGGCACCCATTGTGGCAAGTCGAGTCTTTCCTAGGTACCCAACAAGATCATTGATCATGCATGAAGCACCCTTGAGTCAGTCCTTCCTCTATCTCTTGAGCAAACAACAACAGTCGAGCAAGAATAATGATTGGTTTTATCAATTGGATACTTTAACCTAGGGACAAGTATACATTTAATCCTAATTTGACGGTACAATAAATCAAAAACGAGATAGAGTAGTTCAACGAAAACAATTAATACTATTACTCGAACCTTACACGTTCCTTGTGCAGTTCCCTTTAGCACATAACTCTCTTCCAAGTCGATGTTGATCTTCATGTAGTCCTCATCGATTAGATTTGGTACTTCCTTCTTCTTTGGAAATGGATTGTTGACTTCTCGATCTTGTGTTGCTCTTGGCTCTCTCTTTCTCTCAGAGTTGCTTGCTTCCTACTAGAGAGTATTGTTCATTCAGATCAGAGAGCTAATTGACCAAACTTAATAGCCTTCCTTTTATAGCAGTGGCTTCTTCCCAAATGACGCATTTGTCCTTCTCTTCTTGGGGAACAAGACATCATTGTTAATGACCAGTGTACCCTTGTGCAATATTTCCTTATTAGGACACTTCTATCCATTTGAGCTTGCCGCCCAAGTTAGGAGCAAATAGACCCTTTTGTCCTTCATTAACTTGCCACACACTCTAGTAGAAATAGGGAAATATCCCCTTACGTTTCCTGTGAACATGTGTCTTTCCTGCAGAAATCACTTGAATAGGGACTTAGTTTCAAGTGTTTGTCGTTATCAAAACTCCGAATATTTGAATGGAGAAAATCATTTTTCCAGTGTTTAGGAACTAACACTGATCCAACATAGGCCTTACATATATGACATGTATAATTGTTAAGATTTGTATCCACATCAGAAATTCAAAGTAATCAAGCCTAGTGTATAAATACTCGAGTTACTCTATCTATATATGTCCATTGTAGTCGGTGTGTATCATCAATAAGACGCTATCTGACTAGCCGGCCATAAAACATAATTGTCAAGTGACAACTTGGTCAACCTAGCTAGCTAGTTGCCAATTAGGGAGAAGTGTTAAGAAAATATTGTATCCCACATCAAGAATTTAAAGTAAACGAGTCTAGTATATAAGCTAGTAAATTACTCCTCCTACTTATGTGATGGACTGATGGGTGTATGGTGCATGAACACATGGACACCCCTCTGTTAGTAATTGTCCTACGGACTTTGATAATATCTAATAAAATGTTAAATAGTAGGTATCAAAGCTATATTTATGAAATGAATTGAGCTTATCTATATGATTGATTCGATCTGTTTGGGGCTTGATTGTTTTGAATTTGAGTTATTTCATATTCTGGGTTGTTTGGATTTACTTGTTTCAAGTTAAGTGATTCGGATTTTGTGTACCTCAAAATTTTTGTTATTTGTGGACATTTCATAAATAGGATCGATCGACCGTGTGTTATGTACATGTACTGGAAAAGTGTTTATATCTTTCACATATTAGGTAGATTTTTCTATTATTTTGCATTACTACTTAGTCTGACATACTTTAGATCTTAAGTTAATTGGTTATAGATGAAAATGTTTTTTTTGTCGATTTGACAATTGCAATAATTGGGGATCTAGTTGGATCGTGGCCGGGTTGGAATAAGTATGCTTGGTTTGATGTAGACCCCAAATTTATTTTCCCAGCCTTCTCCATTTTCTAAAATCTAATCAGATATTATATAAAAAGTTGAACATAGAAAATTTATACGAGGAAATAGAAGTATGAAGAAAGTGAAAATATGTTAAAAATCACGTGGGAGCTTGGCAACTACAGAAAAGGGACCAATGAGCACGTGACTCTCTACCTGTAAGGCTGTAATGTAATACGTGGCTATTATTAATTGGACATGTGAATGAGCCCACATCACATTGCCGTGTTGATGAATCCGGTAGCAAAAAGATGTCCGGCTCACGTTGATTCTGGAAAGCGAGCCCCAAATACCTGGCCCCATCTCACGAGTTAATCTGACACGTGTCATCATACGGTTGCCCCCGCTACCTCCTTACAAAAAATACACCATACCGACATACCCTAGCATAAAATGATAGTCCATGTATTATAAAGCAATACTCCTATTTATTAGGTATTGTTATTAATTTATAATACATAGTTTTTTAAATTAAAAATATTTATTAGGGTATATACTTATCCTTTCTATGTAGATGGGTAATATTGATGTAGAAACTAGAAAGCAATAATGTTCATGCACTATAGCTGATCTTGCATAAAAATGATAGTCTGTCTAGCTATCTAAGAGATATGTTTAGTGTGTTTGTGAAAGGCAGGATTAATAGCAACATGCATAGCAACTTGACCATAACAATAAAAATGCATCGAATTAAATGATGGTAGTCGACAGAGAGCAAGAGTGACATTAGCCAGATTAGACGAGCTCAACGTAGTCGTCTCCTAGCTAGGATGTAGGAGATTCACCAAGAAAAATGAACCGAACGAATCTTTGATCAAACATTAATTTGGAAAACGAAATCAAAATAAGCATATATTTGTAGCATGCTAGAAGAAGATAAAAGAAGACCTTGCCTAGCTTGGACAACCTTTTCACTTTCAGATACTTCAATGATCTAAGGGTGGTGTGTGCCAATGATTCATCTTGGGAATTGAAGTTGCATAAATTGCGCTAGAGTACAGATTGTAAAAATGATATCAGGTAATGATCTAGATTATACTTCCTTTGAGATAGAAATATACATCTGAGAGAGTGAGCGATTACAATTTCCAAAAAATTATTTTAAAAGGCTCAAATCATTCAAGTAAAATCAAACTTAGATATTGCATGAATTTACAGATTGATAGTAAGAGAATCATTACAATCAATAATAACGCCATCGACATAGATGGGGACTTGTAGAGTCACAATGGTCCGCTCCAAGGTAACCAAGGGAGTAGTCAACATAACTTTGCTAAAAATCGAATGCCCTTGAGGCAGAAGCCATTTTGAAGAACCTATTCACGGTGCTTGATGTAGGTCATATAGGGACTTTTGTAACTAACATACTTGACATGACCGATCGATTAGTGTTAGTAATAAACCAGAATTGAACAATGGAAGTCGTTACCGGAATCTGAATGTTGGGCCTTTGAGGATCGAAAAACGTCTTGAAAACGGAAAGTTGTGTCACGGTATGGAAGCCGCTGCCTTAGAAGCGATTTCGCCCTGACCGGTGGTGCAAGTCAGCGATGGCGTCACCCCCCAAGGATAACACAGGAACTCCCGAAGGCGTGCACTCGCCTAAGGAAGCTTGAAATCCACTCGAGAATGCTCAGAACCAGAGAGTTTTGAGAGAGGAGAGAAATTGTATTTTTCAGTGCATCAAAACTATTGTTCACGTTCAGTTTTTATGGACGAAAACAATCACAGCAGTTACGCTAACGTGGAGCAAAATCAACAACAAATCAGACTCAGTCAAAGATATGAAAATTCGAATTTAAAACAAATAAAACCAAAGGATTTTACAGACAAGCAATTAATTTGCGGATTCGTAACTCCGAGGTCCAAAAATTAATAGAGTCCGTAAAAAGCTGCCCCACCCCCACCGCGAACGTGCCGCGAAGCCCGAGACCGAGCCGACCGGACGGCGGCGACGGCGCGCGCCTGGGAGAGTTCCCCTCTCAACTCATCTAACCCATCATAAAACAAGACAATATATAAATGCCCCATTTGTATTTCATTCCACCGATGTGGGATACAAAACAACCCAAATTTTTGTTCCACTTTAAAAAATCTTTTTGCATTTAATATTTCCAACAATCCCCCACAATGCGAAAAGAGGTTTTGAGCTTAAAGTATGAAAACGACGTTCTGAGCATGGTTTTATAGAATTGATGCTTAAGCATTGGTATCTTACGATTGAACCAACACATAGTGAAGCTAGGTAACCCTTTCTTCAAGAAGTGAACTAAGTCTTGAACTTCTTAAAGTTGGGGAAGTTCCTAACAACACACATCTTTCCTATGTTCTCGGTGATTCCGTGATAAATCTCACATTTAGCCTAATTGCCTGAGGATGCTAAAGAGTGCTCTAGAAAGATCACCCGAGTTCTTTCATAGAAGGAGGCTATCCCTTCACACTCTTGTAGGTGACTTCATCAAGTCCGTCTCAAAGGAACACCCACTATAGGGCTATGACGTCATTAAGAGTTAATAACTCAACCTCTCAATTTCCAACGGTGAATTCATCAAGTCTGTCTCAACGGACCACCCAAATCCTGGGCTATGAACTCATTAAGAGCTAGCGCTCAACCTCTTTATGTACACTTGTCATAGGAATGGGAATTAGTGTACCATCATATGAGTCTTTCCATGGCTTCGTTTGACCCCAAAAGAGGGGATCCACCATGAATTCCTCATCCCACTGGTTTAAGTCCTATTCCCCTCGACGAATCCATGACTTTTAGTCTTTTGGTCAATGGATCTGCAATATTCCTCTCGGTTCTCACATACTCCAAACTAAGAACACCATTCGTAATCAGCTGTCTCACACTTTCATGCCTGATTCGAATGTGTCTATTCTTGCCATTGTAGGCATTACTATTAGCTATACAAATAGCAGATTGTGAGTCACAATGTAGAGAAATAGGAGGAGCTGGACGCCCTTACAATGGTAAATCAGCCAGTAGACTTCTTAACCACTCTGCCTCTTGACTAGCTAAGTCTAAAGCTATGAACTCATATTTCATAGTAGATCTAGCAATACATGTCTGTTTAGAAGACTTCCATGATATAGCACCACCACACAATGTAAAAACATATCCACTAGTGGAGCTAACTTCATCATTATCGGTTACCCAGTTTGCATCACAATATCCCTCCAAAACTTGAGGAAATCCAACATAGTGTAAACCCCAATCAATTGTGCCTTTAAGATATCTCAACAATCTATTTAGTGCACACCAATGATCCTTACTAGGGTTATGAGTATACCGACTAAGTCTACTAACAGCATAAGCAATGTCAGGCCGAGTACAGTTCATCAAAAACATCAAACTCCCTATTACTTTAGCATATTCATTTTGTGATACACTATCATGCTTATTTTTCATCAATTTCATATTAGCATCATAAGGAGTTCGCACTGGCACCACATCGTTAAACCGCTTTAACACTTTCTCTACATAATGTGGTTGTGACAAGGTGAAACCATTTTCGGTTCTAGTGACTTTTACTCCTAAAATTACATCAACTTCACCTAAGTCTTTCATTTCAAAGTGAGAGGATAGAAATTATTTGGTTGAATTTATCACATTTATGTGAGTCCCAAAAATTAACATGTCATCAACATATAGACATATAATCACACAATCAACACCAAACAATTTTGAATAAACACATGCATCTGATCCATTCACTTTAAATCCAAAGCTTAAAATAGTTTTATGAAATTTTTCATACCACTGCTTTGGCGCTTGTTTCAGACCATAAAGTGACTTCTTTAGTCTGCACACCTTGTTCTCCTGTCCTGGAACCACGCACCCTCTAGGCTGTTCCATATAAATTTCTTCATTAAGATCACCATTCAAAAATGCAGTTTTTACATCCATCTGATGTACTAATAACTTATAGCTAGAAGCTAAAGCAAATAAAGCACGAATGGTCGCTATCTTAGTAACAGGAGAATAAGTGTCAAAGAAGTCAATTCCATGTTTTTGTGTGAAACCTTTTATAACTAGTCTTGCCTTATATCTCTCTACAGAGCCATCAGTTTTAAGTTTCTTCTTAAAGATCCATTTACAACCAATAGCTTTGTTACCCTTAGGCAAATCAACTAATTCCCAAGTGTGATTAGACATGATAGAATCTATTTCACTTTTAATTGCATCCTTCCAAAAACTAGCATCTAAAGAACTCACAGCTTCTTCATATGTTTTGGGATCATCCTCTATCATATGAAGACTAATAAATGTCTCAGTTAATTCATCATAGTCATTGAGTTCTATTATAAATGCAGTTACAAAATCAGGGCCAAAACTAGTTCCCTTCTTTTGTCTTTTACTCCGTCTAGGTTCTATGTCATTTTCATGCATGGAAGGTAAAGACATAGAAGAAGATGCAATAGCTGATGATGTAGTTTCTTTATGCATGATATTTTTCTTCAAAGGAAATATATGCTCAAAAAATACAACATCGCGATATTCACACAAAGAACTATCACTCAAACACATGAATCGATAAGCTACACTATTTTCTGCATAACCAATAAATACAACATCAAAAGTCTTAGACCCAATTGCATCAACCTTAAAGGAAGGCAATCCCACCTTAGCTAAACACCCCCACACTTTCAAATATTTCAAGTTAGGAGCATGTCCTTTCCATAGCTCATAAGGTGTTTTATCTAGCTTTTTGTGAGGAACTTTGTTAAGAATATGGTTGGCTGTCAAGATAACTTCCCCCCACATATTATCAGATAAACCAGAACCAGCAAGCAAAGCATTCATCATATTTTTCAAGGTTATGTTTTTTCGTTCTTCTATCCCGTTTTGTTATGGGCTATAGGGTGATGATGCTCAAAACGGTAAAGTAAGAAGTGGGCCCGGGGTACGAGGAACATACAGACCCAACGGGCCTCCCGAGGATGATCCTGGGGCCCACAACCATATCCACCTTTTATTTTAACAAAACTCCTACCCGCGCGAGGTCCTCCGAAACCTTGGAACGAGGTCTACACCTCGTAACCGACTCTACCAACACGCCCGCCCACCAGAACCACTCAGCTAACACCACTCTCCCAAGCCAATCACAAGCTGCCTCGCCGCTAGACCAATCAGAGCCCTTGATCTCGGGCGTCCCACATCGGACAATGATCAGAACTCGACTCCCCAATCCTCTATAAATAGAGGAGAATCTCGTATGGAAAAGGGGTCGAAAAACATCTTGAACTCAAGAACTATCTTGCTCGTTGAAGATCGACGTGATTGAAACATCGTCAAAAGGCCTCGCTATAGACAAGTGAAGTCCACAAAAAGACTTCAAGTCTCCCAGAGTTTCTGCCCACACCAAAGACCTCGCTACACTATCCCGCAAACCGTCTACACCTCACTCTCGTTCACTTCAAGGACTTCGCTGCCCAATCTCGCAAGTCATCAACATCGCCCTGCCGGATCAACCTCGCTCAAAAGGTCAAACAAGCTATACTTAGATTGTCTAGCAATTAGGAGAACTCGAACATTGTTAGGTCGAGATCTCGGACAATCGTAGGGGGTCTAGGGTGTAAACTTCAAGTGTTTGTAACCTCGTCAGTTTGTAATCTCGTTGGCTTGTGACTTCGCAATCTCGCAACCTCGTTGTAAAGAAAATCATAAATAAAGAAGCAAGTGTTCGCACGATCGAATATAATAATCCCGTATCTTGTCTTTTAGCGAACGGTTTATTTCGGGTTTCATCATTGGCGCCGCCTGTGGGAACTTCTTCATCCTAAGTAGTTCCTCGATTCATGCGAACCCTAGCTTCGATCCCCTCAAAATGGCTTGCCCAAACAATTTCTTCCCTCAACACCCCGACAACATGCCCGAAACTACGCAATGGACAGCTGCGGGGCCTCCAGGCTGCCCGTTCGTGGTCCCTACGGGAAGGACGTACGCCGCCCCGCAAAACCCATTCCCATTCCAAGGCTGAGCAGGGCGGCGCGCCCCCGAACCCATATCCCTACCCGGCTTATGGGCAATACCAGCAGGGCTTCGCCCCTTCGTACGTCCCCGTTCTCCCCCAGGGTGAGCCTCACTCCGAGTACGTACCTGCGTACGTCCCTAGGCGTATGCCGGAGCCCGAGACCTCCACCAACGGCTCGTCAACGGAGAGGCCTCCCCGAGATCCCATGCAGATCTCGCGGTCTCGATCGCGACGATCGAGGCTGTAGGAGCCAGCCTTGTCCGAGACAGCGGGGAGCGCGATGCACTGCCAGAGGTCTTGATCGCACAATTCAAGGCCACCGCCCCAAAATCAAGAGGAGGCCAAGATCACCTCTCCGTTCATGGACGCGATCCGGAACGCGCCCATGCCCAAGGGCTTCTTAAGGCCACAAATGGGGCTTTATGACGGCTCGGCGAACCCCGAGGAGCACGTAAAACACTTCGCGGTCCAGATGAACGTCAATGCCTATAATGACGCGATATTCTGCCGGGTTTTCCCAACCACCCTGGAAAAGGCCGCATTAACATGGCTCTCAAGCAAGATGGTCGGCTCCGTGACCTCGTTCGCCCAACTGTGTGACTCCTTTGTAACTCACTTCAGCGGCTCCAAGAAGCGCAAGAAGAACATGCGGGATCTCCGCGGAATCGAGCAAGGGGAGAGCGAGTCTTTGGGCGCCTTCTTCACGAGGTTCACGACCGCTGTGGCGGAGATCGCGCACGTCGACGAGTCGTCGGTGCACGACACCCTCATGGGCAACCTGCGCATCGGGGATTTCAAGAACCGCATTTTCTTGAAGAATCCGGAGACGTACGAAAGCCTGTGCGCCCGGATCACGGCCCAAGTATACGCCGAGGATGCCGCCAACCAGAGCTCGCGACCACGAACTGACAAAGAGATCGTCGCCGAGGCCAAGGGGAAGGCAAAGGCGGCCGCGCCAGCTGCGCGCGATGCGTATGTGACGCAGACACATAACCCCAGAAACAACAATAACAACCGGAACAACAACAACAACAACAATAACTGGAACAACAACCGCGGAGGTGGCGGCGGAGGTTGGAACTGCTTTGGCGGGAAACCGCGGGGTTACCGAGGCAAGGGAGGTACCGCGTACAACCCAAATGAAAAGGGCCGCGCCAACCCCGCGTCAGAAGCCAACTTCGAGCCGCAAGGCCCGAGTCGGGCTCAGGCTAACAACAACAACAACGTCGAGCAACAGGCGCCCGCGAAGCAGGCCCGGTCTGGACAAGCGACGGCGCCCGATGGGTACATCCATACCATCTCGGGCGGACCATCACCGGCTTGGTCAAGCCAGGCAGAGCGGAAGAGATACGAGAGGGAAAGCCATCATGAGCCCTCGGTATTTAGCGTCGCACAAACCTCGCGGGCCCACGTAGGTATGTCCTTCTCGTCCGAAGATGCCGAGGGGCTTCACATGCCACACTCCGACCCCTTGGTGGTCCACACTCAAATGGGCTCGAAGATGGTTAAGCGAGTGGTGGTGGACACGGGATCCTCCGTGGACATCATGTACTATGGCGCGTTCGAGCAATTGGGCATCTCCGAGACATCCTTGAATCCCTACGCTGGGAAACTCACGTCCTTCTCGGGAGACGAAGTCGACGTGGCAGGTCTCATTGACCTCTGGATGACGCTAGGCACCGGCTCTACCAGGAGGACCGAGATGGTGGAGTTCACGGTGGTACGCCTGCCTTCGGTGTGGAATGCAATCATTGGAAGACTCTCCCTGATGAAGTTTCAGGCGGTAGTTTCTATCTATCACCTGAAGATGAAGTTCCCCGTCGATGGCGGGGTTGGAGAGGTTAAAGGCAATCAGGAGGAGGGTCGCGTTTGCTACGCGACCTCTGCAAAACAGAAGTGTCCGGTGTTCATGGTGGAATCTCCCGGCGAGGCCGACCTCGAAGTCCGGTATTTCACGGTCCCCACTCCAGAGCTAGAAAGAAGGGTGATATCCCCTTTCGAGAGCGAGTCTGAGAAGATCTACCTCGGAGAATGCCTCTCGGGGGCGTCGGCGACGTCTTTAGAAGCCCTGCTCGCCGGGTCCCGCGACGTGTTCGCTTGGACTGCGCAGGATCTCCGAGGTGTCCCGCGGACCGTGGCCCAGCACTCTTTGAACGTCGATGTCACCACTCGCCCCGTGGTGCAGCGACGAAGAAAAATGAATGAAGAAAGGGCGAGCGCCGCAAAGACGAGTTTGCAAAATTGCTGGCTGCTGGGTTCATCCGCGAGGTTCAATACCCCCGGTGGTTGTCCAACGTCGTTCTTATCAAAAAAGCCAGCGGGAAGTGGAGGATGTGCGTCGATTTCAAAGACCTCAACAAAGCCTATCCCAAAGACAGTTACCCCTTGCCCTTGATCGACGAGCTCGTTGACTCAACCGCAGGTCACGGGGTTTTAAGCTTCCTCGACGCATACTCAGGGTAAAATCAAGTCCTGATGAATCCGCAAGAAGAGGAAGAAGCATCCTTCATCACCTAGTGAGGCACTTATTGCTAAAAAGTCATGCCGTTTGGGCTGAAGAACGCAGGGGCCACCTTTCAGCGCCTCGTCGACCGCGTCTTTAAGAACCATCTCGGGCGGAACGTGTCGGCTTATGTTGACGATATTGTTGTCCGGAGCAAGACCCCTGAGGAGCATCTGGTCGACCTCGCTGAGGTCTTCGCCACTCTCAGGCACAACCGTCTTAGCTTGAACCGAGAGAAGTGCGTCTTCGGCGTGTCATCAAGAAAATTTTTAGGCTTTATGATTAGTGAGCGCGGCATCGACGTAAACCCCGCCAAGGTCGAGTCGATCCTCTCAATGAGGTCACCACGGTCCCGCACTGAGGTGCAACGGCTCAACGGTGCCGTAAACTACTTGGGGAGGTTTTGCTCCCGCTTGGCAGAGAGGTCCCTGCCCTTTTTCGCGGCTCTCAAGCAGAATGACAAGTTCGTATGGGATAAGAGGCTTGAGCTCGCCTTCTCTGAGCTAAAGGCCTTCCTATCAAAGCTCCCCACACTGTCGCCCCCGATGGCGGGCGAAGACTTGCAACTTTATGTGGCCGTAAGTCCCGAGACGGTCAACGCGGTGCTGACCAGAAAGGCGACGCACCCAGTTTACTCCGTGAGTCGCGTGCTCCAGCCCGCGGAGCAGCGCTATTCCCCAGCAGAGAAGATGGCACTGGCAGTTGTGATCGCCGCAAGGCGTTTGCGCCCTTACTTCCATGCGCACCCCATCCAGGTCCTATCTAACCTCCCACTTCGGCAAATCCTCCACCAGCCCGCCCTCTCCGGGTGAATGACGAAGTGGGCAGTCGAACTCTCCGAGTTCGACATCAGCTACCTCCCAAGGACCGCCATGAAGGGGCAGGCCCTCGCTGACTTCATGGTGGAGGTCACCTTCCCTGAGACAGAAACGAGCTCGGAAGAATGGAAGGTGTTCGTTGACGGCTCACGATGTGACGCCGGTGGTGGGGCTGGCGTATTCCTCGTTGGGCCCTCGATCGAGACGGAGTATTCCCTTAACTTCGCCTTCGAAGCCACCAATAACGAGGTCGAGTATGAGGCCATGATCGCCGGGATCGAGATGGCGCTCCTTAGTGGTGCCCGAAAAATCAGAGTCTACACCGACTCCGAGCTGGTGGCGCGCCAACTCAACGACCAGTACGACACCAGAATGGGGTTCCTTCCCGCGTACCGAGAGAAGGTCAAAGCCTTGGTGTCGTGCCTGGAGACCTTCGCGGTTGAGTCCATCCTGCGAACCTCTAACACCAAAGCAGATGCGCTAGCAAGGTTAGGATCCGCCCTCCCCCTTGAAGTCGGGAACCGCGTGATGGTAGAGAGAAAACTCTCGCGGAGTGTGAACAGCGAGGTTCTATCTGTCACCGCGGGGGATTGGAGGGTCCCGATAACGCGGTATGTGGAGAGCGGGGTCCTCCCAGAGGACCCCGCACAGGCCAGGAAGCTGAAAATGCAGGTAGCACGATATTGCGTAGTAGGTGGCTGCCTATATCGCCGAGGCTATGCTGAGCCCAACCTGTTGTGCGTCCCAACCGAGTCTACGGAGCACATCCTTTATGAGGCCCACGAAGGGGTCTGTGGCGGCCACCCAGGGTGGCGAACCCTTTCGCATAAGATCGCCCACTTGGGGTACTTCTGGCCCACCCTCCGACAAGACGCAAGGGCCTATGTCCAACGATGTGACGGATGTCAGAAGCACGGTAACCTCTTGCACGCCCCGACCTCGCAGCGTGGCTCCATCCACGCGTCGTGCCCCTTCGCGATGTGGGGGATGGACATCCTCGGCCCCTTCCCCAAGGCCGCTGGTCAGGTGCGGTATATCCTGGTCATTGTCGACTACTTCACAAAGTGGGTTGAGGCACAAGCAATGGCGAAGATCACGGGGACTAAGGTCTGCGACTTTCTGTGGAAGAACCTTGTCTGCCGCTTCGGCGTTCCCATGACCATCATGACCGACCATGGCCCCCAATTCGATTGCGAAGAGACTCGGACCTGGGCATAACCCTCAAGTTCTCCTCCGTGGCCCATCCTCAGTCCAACGGCCAGGTAGAGAACGTCAACGCCCGCATCCTGTCCGATCTGAAGAAACGGCTGGGCATGGCACAAGGTCGTTGGGAAGAGCTTCTCCCACTCGTCCTATGGACGTACCGCACCACCGTGCGCCGTGCGACCGGAGAGACGCCTTTCGCCCTAACCTATGGGGCGGAGGCCCTAGTCCCGGTAGAAACCCTGGTCCCGTCAGCAAGGGTGTTTGATTTCAATGAAAAAGAGAACGAGGCCAATCTCAGGGTCGAGTTGCTCTTCCGTGACGAGCTACGCGAAGTGGCTGACCTTCGCTCCAGGGAATACAAGCGCCGCGTGGCCGTCTACCACAACAAGAGGGTGAGACCTCGGTTCCTGGCCACAGGCAATCTCGTCCTGAGGCGAACCGAAGGTGGCAAACTGGACCCCAACTGGGAGGGGCCGTACATCCTCAGCGAGGAGGTCGCTCCCGGAGCTTTTAAGCTCAAAGACAATGAGGGGCGTACCCTCAGCAAGACATGGAACGTCGACCGATTAAAGAAATATTTAGTGTAAACTCTCTGAACTCCGTTACTTCTTTTTTGTGAATAAAGGGTTGTGGAACTTTCAAAATCTCTCTCAAAAAAATAAAAACTTCGGGTTTTAAAGTCCAAACCTCGCTCCCCGCTTGGTGTTGGAGAATCTCGTTAAATCCAAACCTCGCTTCCCGCTTGGTGTTGGAGAATCTCGTTAAGTCCAAACCTCGCTTCCCGCTTGGTGTTGGAGAATCTCGTTAAGTCCAAACCTCGCTTCCCGCTTGGTGTTGGAGAATCTCGTTAAATCCATCCCTTGCTTCCCGCTTGGGGTTGGAGAATCTCGTTAAGTCCAAACCTCGCTTCCCGCTTGGTGTTGGAGAATCTCGTTAAGTCCAAACCTCGCTTCCCGCTTGCTGTTGGAGAATCTCGTTAAATCCATCCCTCGCTTCCCGCTTGGGGTTGGAGAATCTCGTTAAGTCCAAACCTCGCTTCCCGCTTGGTGTTGGAGAATCTCGTTAAGACCAAACCTCGCTCCCAGCTTGGTGTTGGAGAATCTCGATAAATCCATCCCTCGCTTCCCGCTTGGGGTTGGAAAATCTCGATAAATCCATCCCTCGCTTCCCACTTGGGGTGGGAGAATCTCGTTAAGTCCAAACCTCGCTTCCCGCTTGGTGTTGGAGAATCTCGTTAAGACCAAACCTCGCTCCGAGCTTGGTGTTGGAGAATCTCGTTAAATCCATCCCTCGCTTCCCGCTTGGGGTTGGAGAATCTCGTTAAGTCCAAACCTCGCTTCCCGCTTGGTGTTGGAGAATCTCGTTAAGACCAAACCTCGCTCCCATCTTGGTGTTGGAGAATCTCGATAAATCCATCCCTCGCTTCCCGCTTGGGGTGGGAGAATCTCGTTAAGTCCAAACCTCGCTTCCTGCTTGGTGTTGGAGAATCTCGTTAAGACCAAACCTCGCTCCCAACTTGGTGTTGGAGAATCTCGATAAATCCATCCCTCGCTTCCCGCTTGGGGTTGGAGAATCTCGTTAAGTCCAAACTTCGCTTCCCGCTTGGTGTTGGAGAATCTCGTTAAGACCAAACCTCGCTCCCAGCTTGGTATTGGAGAATCTCGTTAAATCCATCCCTCGCTTCCCGCTTGGGGTTGGAGAATCTCGTTAAGTCCAAACCCCGCTTCCCGCTTGGTGTTGGAGAATCTCGTTAAGACCAAACCTCGCTCCCAGCTTGGTGTTGGAGAATATTGATAAATCCATCCCTCGCTTCCCGCCTGGGGTTGGAAAATCTCGATAAATCCAAACCTCGCTTCCCGCTTGGGGTTGGAGAATCTCGTTAAGTCCAAACCTCGCTTCCCGCTTGGTGTTGGAGAATCTCGTTAAGACCAAACCTCGCTCCCAGCTTGGTGTTGGAGAATCTCGATAAATCCATCCCTCGCTTCCCGCTTGGGGTTGGAGAATCTCGTTAAGTCCAAACTTCGCTTCCCGCTTGGTGTTGGAGAATCTCATTAAGACCAAACCTCGCTCCCAGCTTGGTGTTGGAGAATCTCGATAAATCCATCCCTCGCTTCCCGTTTGGGGTTGGAAAAACTCGGAACAAAATATGTGAGGTTGGAGCAGGGCTCATGGCCTCGGCGTAATCATTGTGCGAAGTCCGAGCAAGGCTCGGGACCTCGACAAATTCTTGTGAAGATCCGAGCAAAGCTCGTAATCTCGATGCAGAATTAGAAACAACCGATGTGGCCCAAGTACCACAATAGTTGTGACACTCGGACCATGGGGTTCGGTAAATAGGTACGAGCGTATACAAGTAAGCTAGAACAAACGAGCAATCATGAGGTAAGGAAAATGACATAAAAAGTTGGGGCACGTGTGCCCAGATGTTTAATTACAAGCCCCGCAGGGCCACCAGCACAAAAAAAAAACAGAAACAGACAACAACATCCTTTAAATCTTCGAGGCTTCGGCGGTAGGGTCGGAGGCCTTCGTAGGATCTTCAAAGGCTGGAGCAGTAGGGTCTTTGGGAATCTCCAAGGCAGGGGCGGGGATGGCAGAAGGTTGGGAGCTTGGCGCATCTTCCCGAGCGATGTCTGCCAAGGTAGGCGCCTCGCTGGCCACAGTGCCGTCCTCGTTAAGAAAGAATTCACATTCTCCCTCGGGCTCTTCCCCGTCAAGTTCCCCCATAGTCTCCTCGTAGTTGGGAATGAAGAACTTAATGCGGAGGTCAATGTGCCCGTACTTCGCAACCGCCTGTTTGACCCCCATCCGGACGGACTGGTGGAACATCTTCCTCACACTTTTCACCATCTCAGCCTGAAAGGCCTCAGACTTCACGTACCTGGGCCCCTCGGCTTCCACCTCCTCGCTAAGCTCAACAACACGCCGTTGGAGCCTGGAGATCTCCTCCTCAGCTTTTTGAAGTTCCGCCTCCTTTTCCCGGAAGAATTGGTGCTCCGCGGTTAGCTGCCCCTTGAGCTTGGCGACTTCGCCCTTGAAGTCCCCGTTCTTATCCCTCAAGTCCCTAGCCTCCTCCTTCACTTTCCTTAGCTCCTCCCTGACCCACACGGCGTCCTTGGCCTCATCCGCCGCTGCGACCTCCGCAGCGCGAACACGCTTTTCCGCCTCCGCGAGGTCTTTTCCCCTCTTCTCGATCTCGGTGTCGCGCTCTTTGAGCTTCACCTCCAGCCTATCCATTTTCTTGTGAAGGAGGTTGACGCGACCACAATTGTAGTTCGCGAAGAAGGTGTTCTGAAACAAACGAAGAATACGTTAAGGCAAGAATAATGATAATGAAACCAACAAAAAAAAACGACCTCGTAAGAATAGGGCGTACCATCGCTGAGTAACGAAGGATCTCGTCGTTAAGAGCGGCCTCCGAGAGATTGTTGCTCCACGCAACCTCCTCTTTCCAAGCTGTCCTGTCCCACTCTTGGGGCACGCCCCGGGAGGTTCCGGGGCAATGGAACTTTTCGGCAGGAGGCCCGGTGGCTGAAATGCTTCGGCTCAGAGACCTAGGACGCTCGATCTTCTCGCCCCCTGGGGTTCCCCCTGGCCATCCCCTTTGTGTTTTTTCCTTTTTTCCCCGCGGGGAGACCCCTCGTCCTTCCTCTTGGACCCGGCCTTATCCCCGGATCCTCGAGGAATTTGCGAGGACGTCCTCGCAGCGTCCCCCTTAGCCGTCGTTCCCCCGCTCGTCTTCGCCTCCGACGCCTTCGACGCTGGGGCTGTCGTCTTCGATTGCGGGGCGGTAGGCCTCGCTTGTGGCGTCGGCTCATTAATGACGACCCCCTTCTGAGCTCGGGGAATGGGGGCCGTAGAAGCAGAAGTCACAGGCCTTTTTTCCCTGCGACTTCGAGGTAAGAGCGCCAAGTAGGTTCACTGTCAAAACAAAAAAGGCATAAGAGTTAAAACAAAAGGGGCGAATTAGCAAGGTTTATGCCCTCGTAGCCTAGAGACGACTATAAAACAAAATCGGGCGGGCGAGGTTTATAACCTCGCTTCCCAGCAGCAGGAAAAAAGAGAATAAGAAAATCAGGAAAGAGGTTGAATACCCTCTTTGCCCTCGCTAGGAGGGAGGCTGAGACTCAGGCCGGCCCGCTCAAGCCGGTCTTGAGAGAGATACACCTGGTACGGTGCCTGACTCGCTGTGGCGTATCGAGCCTTGAGGGCTTTAAGCTCGTCATCCGTATGCGGGCACACGCACCGAACAAAGGTGCCCGGCACTACGGGAAAATTGAGATATCTCCCGGTGGGATCTCGGACCAAAAACTAATTCGGTTTCCACGGCCCGACGTTCGATTGGGCCGTGGTGATTTTAACGTTCGGCGTGCTGAGGTTGATGAGGCAAGACCGTGGTTCCCTCCTCGCTAGGAATAAAGCCGACAAGATATCACGATTCGGCCCGTCCCCGAGTTCACGACTGCGAATCGTGTAGGCGCACAACAACCGCCAAGCGTTCGGGAACAACTGTGCGGGACAGATCCGCATGGCCCACAGGTACTCGACAATGTGCTGGGCCAGAGGCAGCCTGAAACCCGCATGAAGACTGAAGAGGTGCACGACCACACACCTTTCGTAGGACGCCAAGGGCCGGCCCCCCTCTTCGGGAAGTGCCAACTCAACTCCCTCGGGCCAGGTGAAGTCTTTGGCAATCTTCGCGAGATCCTCACGCTTGAGTTCGGTGGCCATTCCCTCGGACAGATAGGCCTCAGGGGTACCAGGGGTCATGGGAATCCGTTCTTCGAGGACAGGCGGAACGCGAGACACGGCATCAGTAATATATGCCGCAGGAAAGCTCGGGGGCACGTAAGGAGGAGGCGCCGAGGTCGCTCCCGCATCCGGTCGCACCTCCACCTCAGTAACAACCTCGTCTGGGGTAGAAGACGAGGCCATTTCAACACCCGACGACGTTCGAAGGTGGGAGAAGCGCGAATTGATAGAGGCCTCGGAGTCGCTTGAAGAAGGCTCGCTGAAAACCAGCGAAGGGGACCTCGGGTTCTGGGAGTTGCTAAGTTCTACGCTTCCCGCGGACTCTGAAACCTCCTCGTAAAAACCCTCTTGAACTCTGAAAGCAAAGTCGGGCGGAGGGCTCGCAGAGGCTCTCCTAGGCATGAAAAGAACGACGTCCAGGCCGCGGAAGGCTAGCACCTGGAAAAGAAAGAAGTGTTGAAACATCGGGCAAAATAACCAAGGAAAAACAATGCGAGGTCCAGACCTCGGAAGAAAGAGAACGCGAGGTCATGACAACGTCTGGGAGGAAGAGAATTCGAGGTCATAAGAGACGAAAGAAACGTGGCACCCTAGGGGCTACTCTGACAAGATAGGACGGCGATAGAGAAGTCGAAGCGCCAAAAAGAGGAAAGAGAAGGAGAAATGGAGGCCAGCGGTGGAAAGCAGCAGCGGAGACCCTAACGTCCCATCAATCAGCCGTCGAGACGTTTGAGTTCCCAAGGGTCTCAAAGTTCAAAACCGCCGAAAGAAAGCGCAGAGACCCGGCCGTCGGTTGGAGGGCGAGGGGTTCGAGTGCATGGCGATCGCCACCCTCACCCCACCATCCCGCCACCATGGCGCTGGCGCAAAACACCAAGAAGCGACCTTTACCCGCTAGGGCACAAGGCCGAACACAAAAAAGGAGAAAAGAAAAAAAGAGGGGAAAAAGAGCAGCGAAAGATGGCGGAGAAGGCGCGCAGACATTCACGCCAACGTCACCACCACCGTTTCACCGCCGTGACACCAGAGCGAAACGCCAGGCGGTACGCCATCGCCCCTCCAGGGCACAGAACAGAAAGGGAAGATCAAAAGCAAAAAACACTGAAAAATTGGAAGAAGGAGGACGGGAGCTTACTTGTTAAAAACCGGCGAAGAAAGGGCGGTGGTGCAGACTAGCAAGAGGCGAAGGCTCGTCGGAAACCGTCTGGAGAACCACTAGCAAGAAACCGAAAAGGCGAAAAAAGAGGGTGAAAATGTTGAGAGAGATGAAAGGGAAGCGTGTGAAATGCGCTCTTATAAAGAGCAGGCTTGGGCCTCCTCTCCCCAGAGAGGCTTATTGGGCATGTCCCTCCTGAACGGCCCATTAAGCAAGATATGAAGAGCAAGCCCAGAAAATCTTCACCCTTGCAAACAAAAAAAAAGCTAAGGGTAGAGCCTCACAAAAAGAGGGCTTCGCGGGATGCCCCCCATGAACCTCGGAACCCTTGAAACCTCGCAAAATGCCTACCCACCTCTCAGAACCTCACACCCCGTGATCTTTGAGAACTTATGCCGTGCGGCCCTCACGGCGAGATCCTCAGGCCATGGGGTTGTGATGATGCTCAAAACGGTAAAGTAAGAAGTGGGCCCGGGGTACGAGGAACATACAGACCCAACGGGCCTCCCGAGGATGATCCTGGGGCCCACAACCATATCCACCTTTTATTTTAACAAAATTCCTACCCCCGCGAGGTCCTCCGAAACCTTGGAACGAGGTCTACACCTCGTAACCGACTCTACCAACACGCCCGCCCACCAGAACCACTCAGGTAACGTCACTCTCCCAAGCCAATCACAAGCTGCCTCGCCGCTAGACCAATCAGAGCCCTTGATCTCGGGCGTCCCACATCGGACAATGATCAGAACTCGACTCCCCAATCCTCTATAAATAGAGGAGAATCTCGTATGGAAAGGGGTCGAAAAACATCTTGAACTCAAGAACTATCTTGCTCGTTGAAGATCGACGTGATTGAAACATCGTCAAAAGGCCTCGCTATAGACAAGTGAAGTCCACAAAAAGACTTCAAGTCTCCCAGAGTTTCTGCCCACACCAAAGACCTCGCTAAACTATCCCGCAAACCGTCTACACCTCACTCTCGTTCACTTCAAGGACTTCGCTGCCCAATCTCGCAAGTCATCAACATCGCCCTGCCGGATCAACCTCGCTCAAAAGGTCAAACAAGCTATACTTAGAATTGTCTAGAAATTAGGAGATCTCGAACATTGTTAGGTCGAGATCTCGGACAATCGTAGGGGGTCTAGGGTGTAAACTTCAAGTGTTTGTAACCTCGTCAGTTTATAATCTCGTTGGCTTGTGACTTCGCAATCTCGCAACCTCGTTGTAAAGAAAATCATAAATAAAGAAGCAAGTGTTCGCACGATCGAATATAATAATCCCGTATCTTGTCTTTTAGCGAACGGTTTATTTCGGGTTTCATCATAGGGAGCTGTAAATTCATGAATAATACCATTATTTTCACAAAATTCTTTTAAAGAGTTTGTGACATACTCGCCACCTCTATCTGATCTAAGCCTTTTTATTTTTCGATTCAGTTGGTTTTAGACTTCAGCTTTATATACATAAAACATATGTTCAGCTTCATCTTTGGAACGTAACAAGTACAATTTGGTATACCTCGAAAAGTCATCTACAAACGTAATATATTACTATTTGCCTCCTCTACTTTCTGTGTTTCTAAAGTCAACTAAGTCTGAGTGGACTAATTCTAGCAAAGAAGAAGTCCTTTCATTCACGGAATTAAAAGGTCGTTTTGTATACTTAGCTTCAACAAAAATTTCACATCTTTCTTGACTTTGTTTAACCAAATTCGGAATTAAACCCATAGCATGCAAACGATTCACAGATTTCACATTCAAGTGTCCAGTTCTAGCATGCCATAAATCCAAAGACTCAACGATATAAGAAAAAGACGAAACATTCTCATTATCAACCATGGTCTGAAGAACATACAAACAACCAGATCTATAGCCTTTTCCTACGAATTCACCATTTTTAGTTAAGACTATTTTACCAGCTTCAATCACTTGTTTTATGCCAGCAATTTCAAGCAAACCAGATGAAATCAAGTTTCTACGCAGAGAAGGAACATATAAAACATTCTAAAGTAGGAGTGACTTCCCTGAAGTGAGCTTCGGAGACACCTTCCCTTTCCCTATGACTTGTGAGACGCTGGAATTTCCCATGTAGACTTGATCAATATCAGTAGCTTCTTCAAAGTCTGTAAACATTTCCCTGTCAGCACAAAAGTGCTTAGTTGCTCCAGTATCCAGCAGCCACTCAGCTTTGCTGCCCACCAGGTTGACTTTAGAAATAACTGCAATCAGCTACTAGTTCTCTTCAATCAGATTCGCTTGCGGCTTAGGCTGATCACCACCATTAGGCTTAGGAGCTGGCTTCTGATTGTCAGCCCAACGAGTACAATGGACTACACGGTGTCCTGGTTTTCCACAAACAAAGCAGCCGCTCAGCTTCTTGTCTTGTGGTTTTCACAGTGTCGGATTTTACGGACAAGCAATTAATTTGCGGATCCGTAACTCTGAGGCCCAAAAATTAATAGAGTCCGTAAGAAGCTGCCCCACCGTGCGCACGTGCCACGAAGCCCGGGACGGCCGGTCGGCCGGCGGCGGCGCGCGCGTGGGAGAGTTCCCCTCTCAACTCATCTAACCCATCATAAAACAAGACAATATATTAATTCCCCATTTGTATTTCATTCCACCGATGTGGGATACAAAACAACCCAAATTTTTGTTCCACTTTAAAAAATCTTTTTGCATTTAATATTTCCAACAATTAGGCATTGGAAAAACTAGGTGATAGCTTCATATAAACCTCTTCATCTAATCACCATGTTGGAAAGCAATCCAGATATCCATTTGATGCAATTTTCAAGCTTTGATAGAAGCTGCTAATGGAAATACGCACTTGACACCATGTTTGTAATAGGAGCAAAAGTCTCATAAAAATCAATATCGTACGTCTCTACTTGACGATTTCCAAGAACGACCAAACAAGCTTTGTACCTCTTAATAAGATTGTTGGAATACACTGTACCTAATTTGGTATACTCATGCCACTTACACCTAATGAGGTTTCTTGTTAGGTGGTACTCGGATGAGACCCATGCATACTTTCTTTCTAAAGCTAGCACTCATCACACTTCTCATTGAATTGTTTTTAGGCATTGAATGGACACATTTTACAACCTTAAGAGTATGAATTGGGCTCATGAACAATGGTAATAGCTTCCAAAAATTGAGCATGAGAAGAGAAAATTAGTATTGGAAATATAACTAAGCAACAATATGACAAAGAATACATGAAAACGATAAGTTAGAGACAAGTGAAGATGAAGTGTGAGGGGGTCTAAGGCGCAAGTACGTAGTGCTGTAAATTTAGCAATGTGATTGGACAAGAAGATGACGAGATCTAGTGCTTTGGCGAGTAACAAAAGGATCGCGAGGTCGACTCCCCTTGACATTAGAAGAGTTAAAGGCGAAACAATAGGAAAGATTGTAGGAACATGATAATCAAATTAACATGATCGGGGAGGTGTTGATTGAGACAATTTTTGGAAGGATAGAAGAAGGCTCTAAGAAAAGAAAATGTTGCTCATAGAATAAATGTCTCGACTTAGGAAAACATCTTAAGTCTATAGGTCAAATGAACGCCAATCTATTTGGCCATTAGTTAAGATAGCCAATGAAGATGCATTTGCGATTATGTGAAGCAAATTTATTTCGATCTTTGTGAATATAAGAAGCAACGCAAAACACCCAAAGATTCGAATATAATTGTAACTAGTTAGTCGGCGATGTAAAAGCTCATAAGGCCAGGGGTCTGATTGTTCAACAAACTAGAAAGGAATTATGTTGAGAAGGTTGTAGACGGTTAACACACATTTTTACTATAAGTCAAGAGAAAGACCGGCCTGCAAGTGTAAAGCTCAGGGAACATTCATCAAATAAAGGTTTTTTTTATTTAATTTGCTCAAGCAATATCTAGAAAATAACCTTATACGGAGTATATAGTGATGTAAAGACCTATAGATCCATAGTCATTCCGGTATGAGTGTAATAAATGTATGATTTTTTCTATATTAATAATTTCACTAAGTGGAATTTTTTTTTATAATACTTAGCTTGTGATATTTAAGTAATATTAAAATGAAAAAAATTAATTAATGAGGGAGTATTTTACTTGCAATTTTTAAAGGAGGAGAGATATACCATAGATATTTGATTTATGAAAAGTTAGAAATCACTTGTTTTTTCCCTTGGCCACGTACAGCTACGCTTTAAAAAGACAAAGGCAATGCTATATTTTGGATTGGAATTTATATATAATCCAAATTTAATATTGTAAAAGACAAAATCAAATAGTTCCATCCAATACACGTACGTATATATGCTAGTCTAATTATTTCTCACGTATGCCATGTCGACACCACCAATTTGGCATGCATGTAGGCATGTAGGATGAATCATAGAATCGGTATAGCTAGCATATGCATCCGTTGATCCGTATATCGGTATATGTACATAGAGGAATTAGTTTCAGTGGAGTTGTGAAAAAACTCCATAGGTAAAGTTGAATAAATCCTAACCATTAAATACAAATTGAACGGTTGAGATTTGATTTTTCTCTCTCCATATCAAGTTATTATTTTTTTATGTATAAATTACTCGCATTATTACCATATTGCATTAATAGAATAGAAATTCATTCTTTCTAATTTTCAATTGTGGGTCTAGCTTGCAGATTATTCTATGTTGCTTCATCCGTTGTATTTTTGGGTTTCAGTAAACGATAACATAGGAGTTATCAACGAACTGATCTGCTCAGATGATCCCTCAAGCGATTTTGGCGCCATTATCTCCTCTGACAATAATAATTTTCATTTTTCATAGGGGCTCACGTGCCGGGGCACATGCGATTCGTTGTAGTATAGGGAGTAACGTTAAAATGGTCGGCAGAATAATACGGAGTACGTATGTTAATGATAACTGGAATATCTGTTAATCTATTCCAGGCCAGCTAGTAATTGGCGTGTAATTTGAGACGACGAGACTCCTAGCGTAATGCTTTGGACGAATAATCTCGTAATTCTTGAGGTTCAATTCACATTTAAGCATTTTGTGGCAATCATGGAAATAATACTTTAATTAAGTCATTGTCGGCAAATTTAAATTCTAGCTAGCTAGTGATATTTGATTGGTGGAACCTCCCGGATTTATTTATGGTTGAAGATTAGATTTTGAATTTTAAAAATAACTAAATTGGATTTCAAATGCTGATATGCATGCATCTCCTCCTTCCTCGTTAACAGTGGTAACTGGCAACCTCTCGCATATCAAATAAAAGGAATTTGTTGGGGGATGTTACGAGGTTTTATGTTCGATTTTTGTCTTCGTTTTTAACTTCGGTGAAGAACAAGTGATTTCCCTACCATTAAGTCGAGCTGGTCGGTGTAAGTGGATTTACTTGGTCTATGTGCTTTGTTATCTAGTTTAGGGACCCGAAATTTAGCACCAAAGGTGATTTCCTCATTACTAAAAAAATAAAAATAAAAGAAATATAAATATAATTAATTTATAAAGTACACTTATACCGGAAAATTTTGAATAACCAAACGGTACTTTGTACCTTTACGGCTTTACATAATTAGGATCTAGATTTTCGCTTAACAAAAATAAAATAAAATTAGGATCTACATTTGAACTTTTCATCAATTATATACTGATAATTGCTTAGCTATATGTATAATTTTGAAAGTGTTTTGCATTTTAGTACGTACGCTCATATCATTTAAGGCGTGTAACAAGTGATCTCCATGTAAGCTATCAGTATTATTAAAGTTTTTTTTTTTCAAATTCTAGGCACGTGACTCAACTAATTAGTAAGGAACATCAAATCAACTTATGTCAACTCCACAAAAAATAATGATGAGATATAGTTTTTTATTCAAATAGAAGGTCAACCATCAATAGAGATTAAATTCAAAACCTCCCAATATCTCCCATACCTACTACCATTAGCGTCACTCTACGTGGGACATCTAAAAAAATCCGTTTATGATGTGAGTGATACAAAATTAATAATATCCGAATGTCTTGTTCTTTTTTTTGGTTGAAGGAGATGCAACACTCTTCGTTAGGGGTGTCAATCGGGCGGGTCGGGTCGGGTTTGGGTCGGTTTAATTTAGTTTCGGGTAAGTTCGAATTCGGGTCAAATTCGGATATTTTAAAAATCGGGTCAAATTGGGTTGGATCATTTCGGGTCGGGTGCTCAATTAATCGGGCAAAGTCGGGTTTCGAGTCAATTTCGATTGGGTCATTCAGTTTTCGGTCCAACTTGAGTTCGGATAAGTTCAGTTTCGGGTTTAGTTCGGTTTCGGGTTTATTCGGATTTCGGGTGAGTTCGGTTTCGGATTTTTCGGATATTGGGTGAATCGGATTTCGACTTTGGCCAAATTTCGGGTTAATATGATTTCGAGTAAGCCGGAATTTGATTCAGACCATATATCGAATGATTATTTTGTGTAGTTTGACTACTTTAGGGTCTAAATATTTAATGTAACATTTAATTTAAACATAATTATAATAAATATTCACTATTATTAATATTTTAAAACATAATATAATTTTCGGATGGTTTCGGGTCGGGCAACTTCGGATTTTCGGATGGTTTAGGGTCGGGTAACTTTGGATTTTCGGATGACTTCGGGTCGAGTAGCATCGGATATCGGGTTGCATCAGGCTAGTCCATTCGGGTATAATCGGTTTTGGGTTAATCTCGTGTTCGGGTTTTTTCGGATTCGGGTCAAATCAGTTCGGGTCAAACATGTTTCGGGTATAAAACTTTTTATTGTTTTCTCGGGTCGGGTCGGGTTCGGAGTCGGGCGGGTTATTCGGGTCGGGTCAAGTTTTGACAGCCCTACTCTTCGTCCCATCGGGGGAAAGTTTATTGAAAGAAAATGGCTAAGTGCTAATCAAACAAGGGGATAGTTCAACCCCTAACAGGCTAACAACAAACAAAAGCAAAGAAAAAATGACCTCAAGCATGTCCAACAAACAATGGAAACCAACAAGAAAATGAAAAGAATGCGAAGCTAGAGAGTCGACGACAGAGTTTGCTTCCCTAAAAACATGGTGGAACTAGAATGACCAGTACCCACGGAGAAAGCCATGGCACAAGGCCACCAGATAATTAATAAGAGACACACCCAAATGAGACTTCGATTCCACGCACGTGGAAGTCAAGATTCCTCCAAGCCATCCGCAATACCCCATAATTGCGCCTTCAGAACGCAACAACGACCCAAATTAATTATGAGCACTGCCAACCCAACGACCATGATATCAGAGTCACGAATAACAACAACAACACAAGCGTGGCCAGGGCTCTTCACCGAGTAATCAAAATTAACCTTTAGCCAATCACATGGGAGGGGAAACCAATGTACTCCACTATCTGCTTCTTAATCAGTTTATGACAATCCCGATTCTTCCAAGCCACACAATACTCGACCACTCTAGCAAATGTGAACTCCATATCCGTAGAACCCCACACTAGGTTGTTGAAGATTAGCTCGTTTCTCCATATCGCCAAAGCCACCAAATAGAAGTGGCAAAAAAAGCCGTCCAATCCATCATGTCGTCCAGGTGCAAATCCAACAACAAGCTGCTCCTAATCCAAGCTGCAAAAGGCATATAAAAAACCATTAGGGACGGACACACACAAAGCCGACTGCTAGAAAATAGAAGCAAAGAGATAATCCCAAAAAATGTGGAGTAGGGATTAAGAAGTATTTGGGCAACAAGGGTAGTTACTTTCATTTGAAAGGTGCACCTCCTGTGTTCCTCATTCAAAAGAAGACGACCTTTAACCGGAAACCAAAGGAAAGTCTTGATTTTTTTTCGGGACTTGAATAATCCAAATAGCCTTCAAGGTTGACGAGTCATTCCATTGGATGTTAGATTTTTAATTTCTATTATGCGGGCTTACATACATATTTAATAGAACAATTATATTATATGGCTAATTATTAGTGGGTTTATTTTAAGTGATTCAATTATGTGAAAAATCCTTGGAATTCTAATAAATGATATGGGACCAATGAGTGGATATCGGATTTGGCCCAATACGCTTGATGGGATACTCTTGGGTCAAATAAATAGAGATTTTAGGTTATGGTCCCAATACGCTAAATCATTCAGCGCTTCTAAATTCTCTACTTATCAGCGAGAAGCAAAATCCTAAAGCAAGAGATTTGGTTGAGGAAGATCACATATCTACGGTTCTCATTCATATTTCCGCATAAGGTTTGATTACCATCTAAATTGAGGGTGTCAATTGAGTTTTCTTAATAACCTAGTATGATCGATCTTGGCATTTTTAAGTCTAAAGGGGATTAATTTCCCAACATTGAAACGACCCTAGATTGCGCCTATGAACGTACACCAAGGCTACTATAAACTCGTGGTTCGGAGAGGGATGCCAACTAAGCGAGTCCCACACAACAGTAGCCACAAAGAGTAATAAGGAACTAGACGACAACGGTGGCAAACCCCTCAATGCAGAAGAACTTGACCGACGCATGAAGAAGATCCACATCGATAGCAGCCCGTGCATCCATGAGCAGGCATGAATCCAACGAATAAAAATCAAGCCAAAAGTTAATCATACTCCTATCACCAAGTAGCCATTGTGCACCCAACGTAAGAACACCTTGGATACCCTTACGAATACTATTCCATATATACAAAGGAGCCGATACCGAAGCCTACGAAAAACAAATGTATTTAGCCTTGAGAACCAAGTCCCACAACTTAAATCCTTACAATGAACAAACCTCCAACCAAGTTTTCCATCAATGGCCAAGTTCTGATCACACACCAATTTAACACCTAACCCGCCGAGGTGCTTCTCTTAGTGATCTCCTCCCAAGCAACAAGATTGTTGGAACATTTGTTGTTCCATGGCTTCTCTTAGCTTTGATGATAACAAACTTAGATGGTATAACTTGCTTCTGCATGTAAGTGTTTCAGGAAAACAGGTACATTGTCATGAGTGACGGAACGTTGTGAGGAACAATGGAGGGAACGAGTGCCAGACTTAGGAAGCACTTCTCGAAAGGACGCGACTTTCTATTTATGGCAAGTTACCAGATCTTCTGCGAGCGATCTTCTACGAAGATTTGACAGCTATGGGCGGTTGCTTAAGAAGATCAAGGAAGAATAAGATCAAGCTTGCACGATCTTATCAAGGAAATCCGAGATCATTCGGTTTTGGAAAGAATCGACATGGTTGAGGATCCAAATCACAAACAATACGTTCTCCTATTAGTATGGGATTTGTTAAGTGAATATTTGCGTAATAAGGTAAGAATTACATATGAGATCGGACTTGACATTTCTTATATATATATAGCTAGGTTGTAGCTAGGGTTTAAGGGTAGTTGATTCATGATGAACTTGAGAAGAGAGCTTTTCGAGTGTTCGAGTGTGTGTGGCTTTTTTCGGTGAAGAATCCACAATTGAGTGAGTACTCAGGTCAATAGTTTACTTTCACTTTGGTTTACGCTTAGGGTTGTAGAAGTCTAGTTGATTGAACTTTGGTTGGTGCCTTAGTTACCAGGGAATTTGACTTGCCTTGTAATCGTTGAAACTTAATACAAAGTATTTTATTGAAAATCTTCTAAGAAGGAGTGTCAGGGGTAGAGGTTTTTCTTTCTACGACTTGTTGGTCGAGCAGAAAGTTTTCCTCTCTAAATTTTGTGTTCTTATTCTTTATTTCTGCTGCTCACGGAACATTGCTAGTTCTCTGCTTTGTTACTAACGTGTCACGATCCAACAAAGATGAATTCATTTCCTCTCGCTACTAATGTCTCAAATAAAGTCCATGCTTAACGCATCAATTTGGTCACAAATCTTATTGGGTATTTAGGTAAGACCACAGTAGACATGGAGTACACTGAAATAGACGATAAAACCGATTTCAAAAGAGTGACACGACCTAGAAAGGAGAGAAGCTAGCATGCCCTTTCGACCGGTAAGCCTCATATTGACTTTATCGAGGAGAAGAGCAAACATGCCCTTTTCCACCCACTTAAGGAGGACTGACATACTGAGATAACTCCCGAGATCTTTAGTAACATAAAGCCACATTCCCGTTTCACATGATCTGAATGTCATGTTCTAAATGACAGATTTGTACATTTAAGTGGTTTACCAATTTTTTTTCAAAAAAAAAAAAAAAAGAGAGAAGGTGCCGGGGAAAAATAGGTGGAATATGGTGAATTAGTAGATAGAGATTTGGCGTAGAGAGTACGTGGGAGAAAGGAATAGGATGCGTTTGGTATATAAGATAGCTAGCTAGCTGTTATACAAAATAGTGTGGGTTGTTGTCACATTGTCATATCATACATAGCAGCTGTTGCTTTCTTTATTTACGGTAGATGCACCTGCTCTGCTACTCACTCACTCGATCTTTATCCCATTTTAACTTCATCCTTTTTCTCTACTTGTATATGCATGCATGCACGTACACACATGCATAATTTATTGGTGTCTTAATGTAATTTTACACTTCCTTCCCTCTTTAACATTTTTTTATTATTATTTTTTGGTCAAATCATATGCATGTATGTATCTTGGTGTCACACTTTCGCTTGTATGATGGATGGATCCAAGTAACTTGGAAGCCCTGTCGACTAGATATTGGACCTATTACCTCATTCCCATTAATCTGGATATCAATTTTGGGCCAATAGGCCCAATATTTAGATTCTAACTATTTGAGCTCACTAGGCAACCCACAGAATTCATTTGTTAGGGTTTGGATATTAACAACACCCGAGAGCCCAAAAAATTAACCCCGAGAGAAAACTCCGGCCCAATCATAATGCTAAAATAATTATTCTCCAATAATTGGCACACTGTTATAATACTCTATCCGATCCAAAATAAGTATTGTTTTAGTTTTGGATCCAAAATACGTCTTCGAGGTGGCAGCGCGGTTTGGGGCGCGCTCTCGTTGTCTTTGTCTGCTCTCGTTGTCTCGTTGTCTTTGGGGCGCACTCTCATTTTTACTAAGTTAATACGGAGTATATATATTCATTACATGTGTCAAAAAAATATGGTATTATAATCCATGTAGGGTATCGGCAACACTAGTTTATTCCCAAAAATGTCGCCGTACGTATATGTACGTAGTTATTTTACCTCCTTCGCAGCCTTAGATCAAGGCTTGTGACTTGTAGGATACCGGCAATATATCTCCCTTGTGCTTATGCCTAGGCTCTTAGTTTATTCTTGTCCAACAAAAAATAAATTAAAGAGTTTAATAATTAGTTTCACTTTTGTGTAAGAGCCTAGGCAAAGTAGGCAACTAGGATAAATATCGATAGAGCTAAAAGCGTAACCGTGTTTTTGGAAGGTCAACGAGCCAGCTTCTAGTGCGTCAAAGATCGCATCCTTGTATTTTCTAATGTTTCGACCAAAACAATAATCTATTTACCAACAAGCATGTAGCGTAGTGGGAGAGGCTACGCTTCCCTTCGTTGAGGTCGAGTGTTCGATTCTCAGTGGAGGAGAAATAAACTTGTTGGGAGAGCAGATCCCACCCAAAAATAAAGGGGCCCTCGCGAGACTCGAACTCCAAACGTAAGCGTTTGATGGAGCAAAGCTCTCCGCTGAACTGGGGTGGCAATGACCAAAAAAAAAAAAACAATAATCTATTTTCTATTGCGTTGTGTTCAATCCGTATCAAGTATTAAGTGTATTACTCAATCTCCTGTTATTTTTGCCCTTTTGTTTTCGAAAATAAAACCGTAAATATTACAGTACATACTCAAATATATTATATATTGGACGAAATATATTTGTTATTGATTTAAATATATTTTTTATTTTTAGTTACAACTAAGAATATGCATATGCATCATAAATAAAAAAGTAAATTCTAAGAGATTTAAACTAAAATTAAAACATTAAAATGATAATTATTGCAAATTAAATGGAGAGAGTAAAAAAATGTATTTTGTATTTTCTCATGGGCATAATCTACTCCTAAACAACTCAGCATGAAAAATGTAACATATAAAACCAAAAGAAAATTGTAACCATGCATCAATCCATGGCCATCATCGAAGATGCTTCTATATATAACTCAAAAAACAGCAACTGGGCTGGTATTATTCAATATTCATCAAGAACTAACAACCGCATCTAGTATACCAAACATACCGACATTCAAAAAACATTATTAACTACTTTCAGGTGCGGTACATATATTATAACTACTTAATTAGGGTAAATAAAGTAAACTATGACAACTTTTTTTTTTTTTTACAAAAGGGTGAATTTAATTAAGTATCCTCAGGAATGGTGTAGAGAGCTGGTCTCCAACCACTTTTGCTCTTACAAGAATCTCTTGATGATCTCCTGGAACTCTTTCTCATACTCCTCAGCAAGTCCTCCATACAAGTGTAATTGCTGTTATTGCCATTGTGATACTCCAAGATTTGCTTCAATTCTTGCTGGGTCAACACCACTTTGATCCTCACTCTCTTTTCACCCTCTTTCGGCTCGAATTCGCCTCGTCTTTCAGTCCCTTCTATGCATCTGTTGCCTTCTTCCTCTGGTTCCTCAACCTTTCGCTTGTTCGGATTCACCCTTTTCTGCTTGATGAGGATCTTTGAGAACTCTTCATCTTTTTGAGATGTGATGGTGTTTGGATGGCTAGGAGTAGTGCAAATGCAGTTTCCCATTGATATGATTAAGGAGGTTTGTGAAAAGAGAAGGAAAAGAAGAAAAGTGGAGGAGAGGGAAAAACAACAAAAATTGCTTGAATTATATATAAAGGGTTTGAGAGAATTAGGGAGGTGTAATCACATGGGGTTAGCCGGGTATTACGCCGAGTAGTTGGAGGGTGTCACAATTATACAATCTTTATAATAAAGGAGCAGGTCGTTAATTAAATAATAGGGCACAATTAGTTAGGGGTCTCTAATAACCCTATATGTGTAATTATATCAGGCAACATGATCATAACATGCTTGTTAATTTATTCTTTTTAATTAATAAGAAAATTAGGAGATTTTTTGGATTTGATGGATAAAAGATTGTTATTTATGCTGTGATGATTTTTGACAAAAGGAAAGATATTTCTCGATCTGTTCCACCAGAAAAAACGAGCTCGTTAGCTAGTCGGCACATTTCAATTATGGCCAAGGACAAAGCATGCAATATTAATATCATTATATCGATTAATATCAAAAATTACGCAATTTAATAACCAAGTAGATCCATGAGATTTTGATCCCTCTGTTTATTGATCGATTGGTCAAACAACTAAATATTACGACAACTTTTATACTCCCTCCCTCCTCCGTTCAGAAATATATATATATATATATATGATGTTTTAAGATTGATATGTAATTTGACTTAAATACTCATAAATCTTGTAAGATCTTTCCTTTTATATTTTCTATTTTTATTATTCTTTTTAAGAAGGTATTTAATTTGACTTAAATACTCATAAATTTTGTGAAGATCTTTCCTTTTGTATTTTCTATTTTTATTATTCTTTCTCATTAATGAGGATAATATTGAAAAAAATATGATAATTAATGTAAAACATGAAGTATTATTGAACCAGAAAATCAAGTTAAAATATCATGTATTTTTACACAGAGGGAGTATCATTTTTATTACTGTAACTATTTTGTGACGACCAAAACCCTACTATGACCACAAAACCTCTCGCGTACTTACAGGGTAAGGAACATACATTCTTTGTGGGATTAAATATTTTTGCATTTATTTATATATATTTATTTTATTTAATTATATAGGATAGATAAAGATAGCTTTTTTTCAAGTAAGGATATTAAATATCCTAAGGGATATATATTGTAGTATTAATTAATTCTACTTTCTCAAAATCCTAGTATCAAATCTCTTGTCAATTTTTGATACTACAATTGGAGTTGCATGTGGGAACCCAAGAAAACCACCATCGAATAAGAGGAGGACCGAGACACTTTCGTCCACCACCAGACCACTGTCGCCCACCGCGCGAAAAGTCGTCGTCTGCACGAAATAAGAAGTTGTCGTCATCCTTTCGCCTGCGAAGATCGCCGCCACCAACCGTCACAGGCTGACGCCCGTCCGCGAAGACCTGTTGCCGCGAAAAGCCCTGCAGGCACAGTTTTGCCCGTGAAGATCGCCGCTACCAACCGTCGCGAGTCCCCGATCGCCGGATCCCACTGCCATCAATTGCAAAGACCAAATCTGTCAACGGGTCACTCGTAATGCCAATATTTATCTCTTCTAACGGAATGCGATACGACTCGGAGGAAGAACAAGACCCGAAGCCCACCTGGATCTAGTCAAGGAGCGGAGCCAATCACCGTTGAGTAACGATGCCGGCAATCAGGACGCCACAACAGGCACGAAGCCGGTAAAACTAACAAAGACCGAAACCAGGTCTGCCCCGCAAAAAGAACCAAGGCGGTCCAAAGACTCACAATCTCAAGCGAAGCCAGAGAAGATCGAAGACCGTCAGAAGGGAAGCACCTAGGACCTTAGCATCGGAGGACAAGGATTCAAAGCATGTCATAAAGAAAGGCAAAGCCGAGGATACCCAAGTTAGCAAGGAAACATAACCCCGCCGTCGTGCTTGCCTTACCGGAGCAAGTAACTGTAAGGACTGAGCGTCTTGATGGGAACAGCCAGCGAACTCCCTTATCCAGTCTTGAATCCTGCTTGTAGCCTGCGAGGGAACAATCAATGATACCTGTACTCGGATAGATTTGAATCGTGAGAACACTTTCCGAAATCAGAATTTTGCTCCTTACAAGCCTTAGGGAATCCGCAAAATCTGAAGTGAGATAAGACAAATCTTCAACTTCTCTCCAAGGCTTTTGGAAAGAACTAAACTATAGAAATTGTATGAATAGATTGTGGCTTCGGTTTTTGATTTGATCGTAAGAGAGATCTTGTTCAACAACCATGACTCTATTCCCCTTTGCCTTTAAATAGGACGTGGAAAATGATAGGGATTCATTTCTGACCGTTTAACAGAAGTTATAAGACGGTTACATGGCGGTTACGTGGTGGTTACCAACGGTTACCAGCCATTCCTTCTATCATCAACGTCTCTCAACATAGAGACACATGTTTACCTACAAACCAGTCATAAAAGGAAGTTACAAGACGTTTAAATCATCCAATAAGCACATGGCGAAAAATCCGCCAGACCGCTAAACTATTGTTCCCCACAACACAATTGTTGTTCCCTATAGCACATCTGTAGTTTCCATTGTTCCTTAAGGAACAATGTAACTTAACCTTTATATATCCCTCTAGACCTCAAGTATACTTACACAAGCGTGTACTCCACACCCCCAAACTTGTGATATAGCTAAGTGAGATCCCATAGCGTCGTATGAACCCCGATCACACTAAAAGGCATTGTTCCCATATAGGGAACAATCACTTGATGACACTAAAATCAACAACAATCCTCCCCCATTTTAGTGTAATCCTTGATTCATAAAATAAGCAAGCCTTCATCCCAAACTCATGCATAAACAAAAATATCGAAACGATTGAATTTATGTCTTAGTGTAATTACACATTTCAAACACCCAAAATCATGGTATCCTAAAGATTGAACCAATCAACCACTTTGGATGCATGAAGATAACACACACATAAGTTACGTTACAATTCTATAGTCTAACATGACTCCATTTAGGGCCTTGAGTCCTTATCCATTCTTGAGCGTATGTGAAGCCAACCCAAACTTCATGGAGCAACCAAACTCCATATCCATATAGGTAGATCCTTAGTCGTGCACCTACAATTGCACTTTTTCAAAGGAACTATTAAAAAGAGTAAATCTTTAACCTCTAACTTGTAGGAACAGAGCACACATTTGGGGATTGTTCCTTTGTGCTCATAGTTTCTAGGTGTGGGCTTTCCACATTGAATTTTGTCCCTAATTTTCATTAGGTAAGAATTGGGTATCCCACCACTAGAAAGCTTATATGGGTCTTAATCCCATCCCCTTAGCAGACTTGGAGACCAAGTCCCTAGCCAACCCCTTCGTCAAGTGATCAGCCAAATTTTGTTGTGACCTAACAAAATCCACCGAAATCAACCCACGCGTAATGAGCTCTCTTACCACACTATGCCTCACGCCCAAGTGACGTGATTTCCCACTGTACACATGGCTATATGCCTTAGCCAAAGTTGCAGCGCTATCACAATGGATCGATATGGGTGAATTTGGTTTTTCCCACAAGGGAACATCATATACCAAGTTCCTCAACCATTCGGCCTCTTTTCCAGTCGCAGCCAGAGCAATAAACTCTGATTCCATGGTAGAACTTGAGATGCAAGTTTGTTTCTTGGATGCCCAAGATATAGCTCCTCCACCAAGAAGGAACACCCATCCACTAGTAGAAGAATGATCATCTTCATTCGTGATCCAACTTGCATCCGAATACCCCTCTAATACCGAGGGTGATCCAACATATGTAAGACCAAGATCTACTGTTCCCTTCAAGTATTGAAGTACTCAGCGAACTGCTTGCCAATGATATGCACTAGGATTACTAGTGTAACGGCTAAGTTTCCCTACTGCAAAAGCACCCAATTATCCTTGAATACTCAAGTTGCAACACTGTTGTTCCCTCGTTAGGGAACAGTTTGACACTTGGATCATATGGAGTTTTGAAAGGAGCATAATTACCACAACTAAACTTATTCAACACTTCCTCAATGTAATGAGATTGTGATAATGACAATCATCCTTCTTCCCATTTTATCTTAGTCCCTAAGATAACATCGGCCTCCCCATGTCCTTCATGGAGAATTGTGATGACAAGAATTCCTTAACAAGATCTACTTGTTCTTGATCAGTTCCAAAGATCAACATGTCATCCACATATAAACAAATTATGACTCCATTCATGGAATCATCAAATTTGCTATATACACACTTGTCCGCTTGGTTCAATTTGAATCCATGGGACAACACAACCTCATCAAACTTTCGATGCCATTGCTTTGGTGCTTGCTTCAGCCCATACAAGGATTTGATCAATTTGCACACCTTATGCTCTTGTCCTTGCATAATAAATCCTTCAGGTTTTTTCATATACACTTCCTCTTCAAGATCCCCATTAAGGAATGCAGTTTTTACGTCCATTTGGTGGATAACCAAGTTGTGTATCGCTGCCAAGGCAATCAACAACCTAATGGTGGTTATACGTGTAACTGGTGCATAGGTATCAAAGTAGTCGGTTCCATACCTTTGTCTAAAGCCTTGGACAACCAATCGGGCTTTAAACTTGTCTATAATACCATCCACTTTCATCTTCCTTTTGAAGATCCATTTACTTCCCAATGGCTTACATCCAGGAGGAAGATCAGCCAGAACCCATGTATTGTTCCCCATGATGGAATCCATCTCATCATTAATGGCATCCTTCCAAAAGGATACGTCTTGAGACTTCATTGCCTCATCAAACGTTCTTGGTTCATCCTCAATATTGTAATAATACAAATATTGTGATCCAATCTCATCCCTAGTTCCCTCTACCAAGTAAACTTGGAAATCAGGACCAAAGGAAGTTTTCTTCCTTACTCTTTTACTCTTCTGAATCTCTGGTTCATTGTTCCCTAGTGAGACGTCACAGTCACTGTTCCCACTAGAACAGTGAATCGTGTTATTGTCTCTACTTGAACTGGGAATAATGTCTTTTGGTATAGGTGTCGATGAAAATCTGTTTTCATCAAATATGGCATCTCTTGACTCTATAACGGAGTGAACCGAAATAGATTTGTTTGGTTCAATCACATAGAACCTATATGCCTTGGAATGCTCAGCATATCCAATAAAAATACACTCTACACCTCTTTCACCCAAGGTTTTCCTCTTGGGATCGAGTAGTCTTACAACTGCCCTACAACCCCAAACTCAAAGGTAATTCAAGCCGGGTTTCCTTTTGAACCAAAGCTCATATGGAGTAGTCTTGTTCCTCTTGTTTGGAACTCTATTCAATAGGTAACAAGCCGTTAACATGGCTTCTCCCCAAAATCCATCATTTAATCTCGAGTAGGAAAGCATGGAATTGACCATTTCTTTAAGAACTCGATTCTTCCTCTCCAACACACCATTTTGTTGTGGTGTATAGGGAGTCGTAGTTTCATGAATGATACCTACGGATTGGAAGTATTCTGGGTCAAAATATTCACCACCTCTATCGGTGCGCAACTTTTTGATCACTGTTCCCAACTGTAGTTCTACTTCAGTTTTATAAAGCTTAAATTTTTCTAGGACCTCATTCTTAGCATGCAACAAAAATACATAGCAATAACGAGAAAAATCATCAATGTACATGACCACATATTTCTTATTTCCGAAAGAAGGGAAAGCATGAAAATCACACAAATCACTATGTATTAAATCAAGCACGACACTGTTCCTTTGAACACTAGAGTTTTAGTTCCCAAGCATAGAACTAAAATTGCGAAACTATGATGTGGACAATAAAGCACCAAAAACAATACTAAATGAAATAAATCATCTCTTCGGTGAAAAAGATCTCACTATACTTTTTGTAATATGGTGGAGCATATGACATCAACGTAAGAAGTTAGTATTTCAACAAGCCCTTGATGATTTTATATAAGACCCACCTCTCTACATTCGAAGACAATTACAAAACTGTGAAAGAGCCAAACAATGGGTAGAAGATGAGGAAAAAAAAAATTAAAGGTTAAATTACACAACAGAAGTAGGCAAGAAGGAAAAACAAAATTTTGGAAAAAAACGCAACATGGCTTCATTAAACTCAATGTTGATGGCTCCATACTAACTAATGGACAATCATCTAGGGGAATAGTAATAAAACCGGGACCATGATGGCCGCGTAATAGATATATTGATAAGACGATATGGACATGTTTATAATTATGGCAGAAGCTTTAGTGTTGAGAGATGGCATGCGAGAAGCGAAAAGAAGAAAGTATAAACACATTGAACTAGAGGGTGACAACTTACAAGTAGTCAAAGCAGCTCCTGAAGGTTTCCCGAACTGCCCGTGGGAAATCGAAATGATTATTTCTGATATTCTTGTTTCTCTTCTAGAATTTCAGACGGTTCTTACAAGTAGTCAAAGCATCTCCTCAAGGTCTCCCAAACTGTCCGTGGGAAATCGAAATGATTATTTCTGATATTCTTGTTTCTCTTCTAGAATTTCAGACAGTTCGCATTAATCACATTAATAGGATGTGGAATACTGTGGCTGATAAACTTGTCAAACTTGACCACAGTTGTCCTGTTGACAGTATTAGAAATCACCTAGAACCAAATGTTCTCATCCACTAGAATGCTTTAGACGCCTTCCTTGACTAGAGTGCCTCCTAAACCTTAATTACCTAACCAAAAAAAATGATGATCGAACTATTCATTTTTTACTAGAAGTTTTGAGTTTTCAAAGCCTGGACATGGATAGATCCAATGGCGGAGGGAGAGGGGTGCGACTCAATTTTAATTTTTTTTGAAAAATATGTATAAAAAAATACTAGATTATTGATAAAAACAAGGGAAATTCTTTTTAGTGCCCCTAAGTTTTTGCCTTTTCCTTTTGGTGCCCAAGAAAAAAACTTATTCCTTTTGGTACCCTTGAGGTTTTGGCTTTTCCCGTTGACGCCCCTCTCCGGTTCAAATTAGCCAATTTCAAGCTTACCATTATGTTCATCACCCTTAAATTAGTAGGATTTGACTATTAAAACATCAAAATTCATAACCAAAATATATCAATTTGAATTTTTAAACTATTTTGTAAACAACCCCTTAAAATAGAGGATTGTTTAAAAATTCAAATTGATGTAGTTTGATTATGAATTTAAGTGTTTTAAGAGTTGAATCCTACTAATTTAAGGGTGATGAACATAATGGTAAGCTTGAAATTAGCTAATTTGAACCGGGGAGGGGCGTCAACGGGAAAAGCTAAAACCTCAGGGGTACCAAGAGGAATAAATTTTTTTCTTGGGTACCAAAAGGAAAAGACAAAACCTTAGGGGCACCAAAAGGAATTTCCATAAAAACAATTTTACTTGGCCAAAAGAACTAGGTTAATTTTATATTTTTATGAAAAATATAATATAAGGGTTTTAAAATACAACATTTTTTGTACAAAAAAAATATAAAATTTTCTACATTGTTCTAAAAATCCCCGCTTAGTTCCGTCTAGGTTCTGCCTAGGCGTTGAAAGGTTCTATCCCGCTTAGTCTTCTTGCCCGTTTAGAAGACCACCAATTCATCTAGGCGCATGTTTAGGCCGCCTAGGCAGTCCCTCTCCGCGTAGGGACCGTTTAGTACTTTTTAGAATATTATTTGTGTAAAAAAATTATACATAAAATAGAAAAAAATATGTATTTTTTAAATTTTTTTTAATGTAGCAAAAAATTTAGCCGAGAGAAATTTAGCCCTCACTGGATCAAATTTCTGACTACACCCAAGATAGATCCAATATTGCGAAGCCTGGACATGGATAGATCCAATATCGTGAGTACTCAATATAACGCGAAGTCAATCAAATTAAAAATTTGTTACTTACAAGTTACAATATCTTAAGTATAATATGGTTTTAAATCTTTTTATTGATAAACATTTTTTAAATATGACATATGTTACAAATTAAAGAGTAGGTTACACAACTTACAAAATTCAATCTAGCTAGCTAGACGTAATATATACGATAATCTACTGCTACAGTACTACCTGTTTCCATGCATCCATGGACATATTGTACTAGAATTCCATTGATAATGGATTTCGTTAGAATGCCTTACACCAACACTTTTTGTTTAAACATTGTTACGTTGACTTTTAAATAAGCACACTATATCAATAGAAAAGTCAACACACGGTTATACACGAAAAAGTGCATTCTTAACTTGCTAACACAATCAATACCAAAAAAAAAATAAAAATTGCTAACACAATCAATGGATTCTCTAATCCATCTATAAGGCTTCACCTCACGCTAGCCCAAATATATATGTATGGAAATGGGATGAATCTAGAGCTAAGTTTTTTGATGTCATACTAAAGTGTTGATGGGAGATTTATATATAAAAAAAACAAGTGTTCGGGTTAAATCAAATTTATATCATAAATTCTGTGGCAATTTCAGGATTGGAGTATTTGTCATGTCTTTTACGAGTGTAATTCTGTGGCGGACTTCATCGCTGGATCCTTCAGAGCTAATTTTCCGTGGCGGACTTCATCGCTGGATCCTTCAGACGTGTCTCTTCTATTCCGCTTGCAGTTGACTCGAGTTTGTTTACCCTCATCCGACAGGATGCTCTAGGGCGATCACTAACTTGTTAATGGCTACCCTAACCTCTTTTCTTATAAAAAAATTTATATCATAAATTCAGCATTCAGTTTTGAACACAAAATTTTAATTATATTAGATGTGTATTTGTAAGAGTTTCATTCTATTTTACATTTATCACTTTTATTTTTCTTATAATGAAGGTTGGATACAACCCAAAAATGTATTCTTGACATGACACGTATCCTCATCTTCAATTAAAAAAAATTCAATCTAACTAATTATTAGATTAAATAATATATTTATTGGCATTCCGTAATTTTGATGGATTTGAGTACTCCTTTTCTAAAATGAATAATACTTCTAGTTCTAAGACTAGTTAGGTATGTATTATGCATATAGCACGTATATCTGAGTGTCCAATATTTCCTACGAGTACCCTAGCAAATAGCAATAGCACATTTGTAACTTGCAGTGCATGACATGTATACTTTTATTGCTAGCGTGTTTAAATGGAAAAAAAATAGGTAACATATCTAGTTTACATTGAAGTCGTATCCACATGATATACAATTGATGTATTTTAACGTACTTTTTTCTAGTTTTTTCTTATAATTTAAAGATTAGGATCGCCATAAAATAATAATTTTAACCAAAAAAGAAATAATAAAATAATAAGGCTTATGTATGTTTAGAGAAAATTGGCGGTTCCTTTGATGGAGCGGAAGGGAAATGGACATGAAGCGCTCCATGACCCTAAGTGCTCATGCTGATGATATGTTAAGTGATCATTTTATAAGAATCGAAACCAAAAAACTGAGAAACACACCCCCAATAACACCCCCTTTTAGCTAACTATCGTAATAATTAAGCTTGTAGAAGTTTTGGCAGATGAAAACACAAAATTGTCAATCTGCTAATTAAAAACACTCGGATCTTCATAGCGTCTCTTTCCCACATAGCCGCAATAACTAAAGTTGTCTTAACTAATTAAAAAAAAAGGTTTTTAACTAGAAAAACAAGGAGACGTGTGTATGACGAAGGGCCTCCATTGAAATTTAGAGTTCAATAATGTGATAAAGATTAAAGAGCAGTTGGGGTGGTCAACCTATAAATCACCCATGCCATGTGGAACCTTATGAGAAGTTCTCTTATGTCCACATGGCATGCATGTGTTATAGAACATGGCTCCATAATTAATTTTCCGAGTAATCAAAATAGTATATCAACAAGTAGTCCTCATAGAATCAGGTAAAGGGTAGTTGTGATCAAGAGACTACCTGGCCTTTTTATTATTCACACAATGCAAAGCTAATGGAATAAAACGCAAGCATCTCTGCACATGATATTATGTCACTCAGCTCTGTACAAGTATGCATCGTATATTTTACTATTAAGTTATTTCTATATTTTTTATGCTTTTACAAAAAACCCGATCACTTTCGATGGCGAAAATTTGCACTGTTTTTTTCTATCTTTTCCAAAAAAAAAAAAAAAAAAAAATTTAGAAATGGTGGTTCATCAAGAACATGTAGCTGATCGGGCTCAGCGGATCCTGATGGCATAATTTACCATTTTTGAGGATCCCGATGGTACCAACAGGAACAGGAGATGATTGCAGTTCTATGAAACGAGCCTCACGCATAGCTCCATTAGCTCGATCTCTACTTTAGGCGCCACTTTGAGACGTCGAAGCCACACATGGCATGCACAACCAATAATATAATGATTCTTACTAAAAACCTAGAAGCAACGTCTATAAATTCATGTTTCATGCGTCATTTTTTACGAGGGATCTACCTTTGGTGATAAACTTTGAGATCATGACCTAGTCAACAAACACCACGAACTAGGTAAATCGGCTTGTAACTATTAAGTCTGTAAATCGAACTTATAGCGTAAACAATCAAAGAAAACAAGAAAGAGACACAAAGATTGGTTACGCAGTTCGGATAACCTACATCCGCAGAGTCTCTGAAGGAATTGTGTCCTTTAATCTAATGTGCAATGACTAAACTTGGAATAGGATAGTTAATAACAGATATTCAATCCGATTATTTTAGGAGTCATAGTGCTTTGCTAGAAGCCAACTACGACTAATGAGTTTAAACGAGTTAAACTCATGCCAATTATAAACGGATCCTATGCGGTCACACACTTAGAGTTGACGGACTAGATCAAAATGAAAGATAGTTTTATTATTAATGTGTATTTGATATATACAAATAATAATGAGATAAGATTTATTTGTGAAATAAATAAATAATGAATGAAAAGTGATGAAACCCGAAATAAACCGTTCGCTAAATGACAAAAAACGAGATTATTATATTCGATTGTGCAAACACTTACTCTTTATTTATGATTTCTTTACAACGAGGTTACAAGCCAACGAGGCCTACAAGTAAACGAGATTCACACCCTAGATCTCCTACGAGTATTCGAGGTCTCGGTCTAACAATGTCCGAGATCTCCTAATTACTAAGTGATTCCACCACCTCGATGTCACTTGATTGATCTTGATGCGAGGCTGGGCTAATAGTGTGGTGAAGATGGCTTGCGAGATTGTGTAGCGAGGTCTTTGGTGTAGACGAGAGCTCTGTGTGACTTGAAGTCTTTTTGTGGACTTCACTTGTCTATAGCGAGGTCTTTTGACGATGTTTCAATCACGTCGATCTTCAACGAGCAAGATAGTTCTTGAGTTCAAGATGTTTTTCGACCCCCTCTTACTTACGAGGTTCTCCTCTATTTATAGAGAATTGGGGAGTTGAGTTTTGGTTATCATCCGATGTGGGACGCCCGAGATCAGGGCTTCTGATTGGTCTGGAGATGAGGCAGCTGGTGATTGGTTTGGGGGAACGGCGCCAGCTGAGTGGTCCGGATGGGCGGGTGTGTCAGCAGAGTCGGTGGCGGGGTCTAGACCTCGCTTCGAGGTCTCGGAAGACCTCACCTTAAGAATTTTGTTTAATTAAATGATGGGTACGACGCCAACTTCTTTTGTTTAATTAAAAAGAAGTTTCATTTTTGGATGAAGGTTACAAATGAGAAGGTTTTGTAACTCCTCCAAATTTCATTATTCCTGATCTAAAAAGAAGAGGTTACAATTGGGGTGAGTTATATTTAATGTGATTGGACTCTCCTCATGGATGATCAATTCCTTCTTGCTTTATCCTCTCCATTTCCGTGCTCTCCATTGTTCTTCGTCCTAACAGTCGAAGTCAAAGGCGATCTAGACGGGCTCATGTGGACCAAGTAGAGAAGTCGCATTTGAGGCTTTATTTCTCTTCCGTTCCACCTTGTTTTGTTCCGGTTCACGCATCAACAAGTGTCTTCTATGAACGATGATTGATCTATTGATTATGCATGAAGATCCTACGATTAGATGTTTAGAGTAGATCTGAAATTCCGCTTAATGCATCTAATAAACCTTTAATTGGTATTAGAGCTAGGTTGCATATTTTGATAGAATCAATCGATCAATAAGTTGATCTTGATGTGAATTTGGATTCAAATTGGTGAATTTTATATAGAGAGCATTGTGCTTGATTGAAATTGGAATTTCAATTTTTTTTGGACTAGATACTAGTTAGAGTATTTTATTTGTATGATAAATTTGGTTAATTGAACAATTTCGAAAAAACAAAAATCCCACTTGATTGAAACGTGAAATTTGATTTAAATCTCGATGCCGAGTTTACACAGGAAAAGAAATGTTGAAATTGAATTTCAATCTGTTTCAGTTCATAAAAATAAAAAAAAAATAAAAAAAAATATTTCGTTTAGCAATACACTTTCAAGCATGAAATTGGTTTTAATTAGCTTGTTTTGTATTTTTACATGTAATTTTTTTTTTAGTCAGCGCATGAATTTATTTGTTTTGTATGTATAAACATGCGTAGGGGTTAAATTGTAATCTTGATCCGTACCAAATGAACATTTGAAATTATTTCACATAAAGAAAGAAAAAAACAATTGAAATTGGGTTTCGAATGGTTTTTAATTTCGACACCGAGTTGGTACAATTTGATTCATGCGTACAAGAACTAAACTAAGATAAATTGTAATCTTGATTTATCTTGTTTGTTCTTAGTTAATATTTATTAAGATACGATCTTCTTTGTTTAATAAGTTGATATTATGATATTACCTATAAATAATTTCCTAAGGAGTTAGGAAATCCCACTAAAATTAGATAAAATATTTGATATTATATCTTGATCATACAATTTGTCTGGTTAGATGCACTTTGATGATTAATTTTGATTAATACTATATATTATTAATTTTTATGAGATGAATTATTTGATGGTTTGCATGCTTGTTTTATAATATGATTTTAATTCTTGCATGAGATTGTCTAAGTTAGTTTTAGTTTAAGTTGTACATAAGTTATGTTTTATTTCACTAGCAATGAATAACCATTGTATGCTTAAGTTCCTAAAAGAATCTTGGGGCATTGTCTTTCCATATCATAACCCATGACGTTTTTGGTTTTTGTTGGATGGGCTTCGCAAAAGTGAGGGTGTCCTTCTTAAACCTCGAACTAGTGAGAGTGAATCTATACAGGGATTCATAAACTTTGATATGGTTGTACCCAAAAAGAGATAAAAAGGCAAAGTTTTGGATCCTGAGGCATGATGATGAGTCCAACATAGACCTGGGTTCCGGTTTGGCTGAACCGGCGAACTGCCGATTCAGAAATCGACGGGAAACCGGTCGGGTTCCGGTTCCTAAACCGCCGTCCGGTTCCCGCTACAGTTCCAGTTCCGGTTCGTCCACCCCCGGAACCGACAGTTTTGGAACCGGGAACCGTCGGTTCCAAACCGGGTGGAACCGCCAGTTCCACTAATAAAAAAATTAAAATAGTGTAACCGCGGTCGCGGCCCATTGGACCGCAATCGCGGTTTTCATTCAGAGTTGAAAAAACATATTTTTTAATTTCTTAAAATATTTCCGGTTCCAAACCGGAACCGGAACTGGGAGAAACCGGAATCGGAACCGGAACCGGAACTGGGACCGGAATCTAGGAACCGGCCCATGCCCGGTTCCGATTCCGATTCCATGGTTCCGAGGAACCAGAACCACCGGTTTGCAAACCGGACCCAGGTCTAGTCCAACATTGGATGTGAACCATTATCCAAGAATTACAAGGAGTTATAATTAGTAATTGTTGCTTATCTTGAACACACAAGACTTAAGACAGTGCAAAAGTACATTGAGTCTTGTATGGAATAGGATCTTGGAATCGTTTTATTCATTAGGAACATAAATCGTTTATTTGAATAAAATGCGCATTTACTTGTTTTAAAGCATGTTTAATATTAAGTATGTGTGTATGTCAAAAATAAATTTTTGCATGTTGTTTCATTTTGTAGAAATCATGTCGAATGACAATTTGAAATTCACCCTACGCTCAATAGTTGAGAAAAACAAATTGAATGGAACAAATTTTCTCGATTGGGAAAAGAATTTGAGAATTGTTCTCAGGTCCGAAGGGCGTGAGGATGTCCTAACAACCCCAATCCCTACTATTACTGACACTTCATCAGATGAGGAGAAGAAAACATAAACGGAGTTAAGGAGTAATTCCTTGCCAGTCACTTGTCTGATGCTAGAGGCATGTAACCTGACCTTCAAAAGAGGTTTGAACACCAGGATGCCTACACTATCATCACCAACCTGAAAGTGTTGTTTCATGAACAGGTTAGGATTGAACGATATGAAACTCACAAGGCTATATTAGATAGCAAGCTTGTGAAGAGAAAATCAGTTGGCCCTCATGTTTTTGACATGATCAGTTTTTTTAGCCGTATGAAGTCGCTGGGCACCCCATATGACCAAGAGTTGGCCACAGATATCGTCTTGCACTCCTTACATGATGGCTTTGCCTCATTCATGATGAACTACCATATGCATGGTATTAAGAAGAACATGAATGAACTCCATGGTATGGTCAAAGGTGCTGAGCAAAATGCTCCTACTGACAACAAGAAGGAGGTTCTTAATGTCAACAAAGGGAAAGGGTTCAAGAAGGTGGCCAAGAACAAGAGCAATTTCCAAGGGAAAGGCAAGCAAGTTGCAAAACCTAAGGGAGGTGAAAAGTCAAAGGTGGCTGCAGACCATGACTGTTTCTACTGCAAGGCCAAGGGACACTAGAAAAGAAACTGTCCCAAGTACCTAGAAGACAAGAAGAATGGGACTTTGAGTTCTAGCACTCCGGGTATTTATGTTATTGAAAATATGACAACCAATGTTCTCACATTAGATAATGGTCCTACTTGGGTATTAGATACCGCATGTGGTGCACACATTATTTCATATGTGCAGGGACTAAGAAATAAGAGACAAGTTAAGAAAGGGGAGATAGACCTGCGCGTTGGAAATGGAGCAAGTGTTGCTGCACTTACCGTAGGAGATTTTAGTTTATCTTTACCATCTGGTTTAATCTTAGAACTGAATAATTGTGATTTTGTTCCTTGCATTACAAAGAACCTTATTTCGATTGCAGTATTACATTTTAAAGGTTTTGATTTTAGCATTAAAGATGGAAATATATCCGTTTTTAAGAATGATATTTTCTATGCTCGTGCTCCAATGAGTAATGGACTTTTGTATTGGATCTTAAATCAGAATCTTTTAACATAAACACAAAAAGGAAAAAGGCAAATAGTTTGAGTGAAGCCTACCTATGGCATTGTCGCTTGGGTCACAGGAGTCTTAATCGCATGAAGAAGCTCCATAAATATGGACTTCTAAAAGACATGGATTATGAATCCATTGAAACATGTGAGTCATGTTTGATGGGCAAGATGACAAGGGAACCTTTCAAAGGTATAAACGAAAGGGCTACTGGGCTATTGGGCATTGTACATACTGATGTGTGTGGGCCAATGAGTACAGAAGCTAGAGGTGCTTATAGATACTTCATCACATTTAATGAGGACATGAGTAAATATGGATATGTTTACTTTATGTCACATAAATCGGAGTCTTTTGAAAACTTCAAGGAATTTCAAAATGAGGTAGAGACTCAAATAGGCAAGAAAATAAAGGCACTTCGATCAGATCGTGGTGGCGAGTACTTGAGCCTTGAATTTGATCATCATTTGAAAAAGTGTGGGATAGTAACACAACTGTCTACTCCAGGAACACCACAAATAAATGTTGTGTCTGAAGGAGAAACAGGACCTTGTTAGACATGGTTCGATCAATGATGAGTTTTGCTGATCTTCCGGTATCCTTCTGGGATATGCCCTCACAACCGTCGTACTTACACTAAACAGGACTCCGTCTAGAACTGTAGATAAAACTCCATATGAGATATGGACAAGGAAGGTCCCAAAATTGTCTTTTATGAAAATATGGGGATGTGAAGCTTATGTAAAGCGTTTACAAACTGAAAAGCTAGCCCCTAAATCAGATAACTTCTATTTTATAGGGTATCCAAAAGGTAGTTTTGGATATCACTTCTACAATCCCACTGCGCAAAAAGTGTTTGTTGCAAGGGATAGTGTCTTTTTGGAAAAACAATTTATTTCCAACAAGTCAAATGGGAGGAATATTCATATTGAACCAGTTCAAGATGAAGTGCAACAAACTCAATAGCAAGATGGCATAGATGATGTCGAGGAAGAGTTGATAGTATTTGAAACAGAACATTCACAAACTATTCCTGATCTAGTTGTTGAACTAGTTGAACCCCCTCGTAGATCGGAAAGGCCAAGGGTACAGCCAAGACATTATGATGATTTCATCTTGAATGTAAACCTTGATGTTCTTATGTTAGAACATAGTGATCCTTCTACCTATAAGCAAGCAGTGACGGGTCCAGACTCCAAGAAATAGCTTGAGGCCATGAGGTCCTAAATAAATTCGATGTTTGAAAATCAAGTACGGGACTTGAAAGATTTTCCAGATGGGGTAAAACCCATAGGAAGCAAATGGATTTTCAAACTCAAAACTGACAAGGATGGAAATGTATTTGTTTACAAGGCGAGATTAGTTGCCAAAGGTCTTAGACAAATTCATGGTATAGACTATGACAATACATTTTCACCAGTTGTCATGATTAGATCCATTAGGATAATCTCAGCTATTGCCGCATATTATGACTATGAAATATGGCAAATAGATGTCAAAACCGCCTTTTCTAAATGGTTTTTAGAAGAGAATGTGTACATGACACAACCTGAAGGTTTTGAAGATCCAAATGGTGATGAGAAGGTATGCAAGCTTAAGAAGTCCATTTATGGACTTAAGCAAGCATCTAGGAGTTAGAACTTTCGATTTGATGAGAAGATCAAAGAATTTGATTTCATTAGATGCGAAGAGGATCCTTGTGTTTACAAGAAGTTTAGTGGGAGTAAGGTAGCCTTCTTAGTCTTGTATGTAGATGACATACTACTTATTGGGAATGACATTTTGATGCTAGAGTTCGTAATAGAATGGCTGAAGAAATGTTTCTCAATGAAAGACTTAGGAAAGGTCGAGTACATACTTGGAATAAACATCTATAGAGATAGATCTAAGAGACTACTTGGATTAAATCAGGGGACTTATATAGATAAGATTCTTTATAGATTTAAGATGCAAATTTCCAAGAAAGGGTTTTTACCCATGCAACATGGTGTACATCTCAGCAAGACACATTGTCCTAAAACACCTGCCGAGCTTGAGAAGATGAACAAGATTCCTTATGCTTTTGCTATAGGATCTATCATGTATGCCAAGGTATATACACGACTTAATGTTGCATTTGCTCTGAGCATGTGTAGTAGATACCAATCAAATCAAGGAGAGGCACATTGGTGTGCAGCTAAGAACATCCTGAAGTACTTAAGAAGAACCAAGGATGATTTCTTAGTATATGGAGGTGATGACAAATTAGTCGTTCAAGGATATACTGATGCTAGCTTCCAGACTGACCGAGATGGTTGTGATTCTTAATTGGGATATGTCTTTATCCTTAATGGAGGAGCAGTGAGTTGGAAGAGCTCCAAGCAGGATACAGTAGATGATTTTACGACTGAGGCTGAGTATATCGCCGCTAGTGAAGCGGCAAAGGAGGCGGTCTAGATGAGGAAGTTCTTGGATGAACTCGGTGTAGTCCCTAGCATTTCAGAGCCTATCGACATCTATTGTGACAATAATGGTGCCATAGCTCAAGCTAAGGAACCGAGTTCGAGCTCCAAATATAGACACGTTATGAAGAAGTTTCACCTTATTCGACGCATAGTCTCTGAGGGTGACATTAAGATGTGTAAGGTGCATACAGATGACAACATTGCAGATCCATTGACCAAGCCTATGCCTAGGCCCAAGCACGATAGTCACACTAGGGCTAAGGGTATCAAACGCATTGGAGAATGGCTTTGAGATTGCTTTGTGTTATATTTTATGTTGAGAGTGTTAGACACTTGTTTTATGTTTGACTTGATGATTTTATGATATATGATGTTTCATCCTTATTTATATATTGTTTTAATCGATATTAAATAATATGTCCAAATAAGTCATTATTAACAAATGGAATCACCTTAAGTGTTCTGGTGAATGAAACCCCATTAAGTGAAATAAAGTTTTGAATTATTGAAAGTCTATAGTTCGAAATCATCAAATGGACAAAGATGAGTTTATTAGTAACTATATTGTAAGTTGACTGATAGTGCCAGGTTTCATGGGCTATAGGGACATGGAGATGTCTAGTCTTTTACATATATGTGTATGGATGATACATGTAAGACTGATCCATCTTAAGACTCTCCAAAAGAGATTGTAGAGTTTTAAGTTAAACCGGGATTAGTAGATTCCTCAGATATGAGTGTGTTATGGTCTCTCTTGATAATTTGCATTTCTTTGACACTGTTAAACGCTTTCCGTAAAAGAGAATTATAAAGGCAGTAGTTGAGATTGCCAAAAGTTGAGTGGGAGCCATAGTCATACAATACTGGAGAAGTCCTCCTAGTTCGTGTATTCAATGATACATTGAATAGCATTGGTGTCTCGGCCACTTGAAGAGAGAGAACTGAAAATGCATGGCCATGCTCGGATGATTATTTTTCATTCGTTTAATTGATAGTTCAAACTCGGAGTTCAAGAAACACATTTGACTTTAGATATGAATGTCACCATATCGTCAAATAAGACATTAAGAGAAAAAGGTATCTTATATTGCACACTTGTTTAAGGACAAGTGGGAGATTCAAGGAATTGTGTCCTTTAATCTAATGTGCAATGACTAAACTTGGAATAGGACAGTTAATAAGAGATATTCAATCCGATTATTTTAGGAGTTATAGTGCTTTGCTAGAAGCCAACTACGACTAATGAGTTTAAACGAGTTAAACTCATGGCTATTATAAACGGGTCCTATGAGGTCACACACTTAGAGTTGACGGACAAGATCAAATGAAAGATGGTTTTATCTATTTATTTGTGAAATAAATAAATAATGAATGAAAAGGAGTTTCATTTTTGGATGGAAGTTACAAATGAGAAGGTTTTGTTACTCCTCCAAAATTCATTATTCCTTATCTAAAAAGAAGAGGTTACAATTGGGGTGAGTTATATTTAAATGTTATTTGACTCTCCTCATGGATGATCGATTCCTTCTTGCTTTATCCTCTCCATTTCTATGCTCTCCATTGTTCTTCGTCCTAGCAGTCGAAGTCAAAGGCGATCTAGACCGGGCTCGTGTGGACCAAGTAGAGAAGTCGCATTTGAGGCTTTATTTCTCTTTCGTTCCTCCTTGTTTTGTTTCGGTTGACGCATCAACAGGTATCTTCTATGAACGATGATTGATTTATTGATTATGCATGAAGATCCTACGATTAGATATTTAGATTTGATCTGAAATTCCGCTTAATGCATCTAATAAACCTTCAGTCTCATGTTCTGGGAAACTCAACCCAAAATACACTGGTTGAGAAAAGTTTCAGATTGTTTACAAGACACAGAAAAGAACGGAAAAAACCAAGCTAACAAGAACTAAATCTAAAGCTCGAATAACAAGAAGAAGAAAAGTAATAGAAGAGAAAAAAATGACGGGATTCAATCCCCAATCAGGCAAGCTTTGAAACTAGAAGGCTTCAAAGCTTCAAGTACTAGGACGGATCTCAATGAGCAGAGTTGAAGACTATCGCTCCACCGGCATCGAATTCTTGTTCTCTCTCCATTATTCTTCTTCTTCTTCTACCTCTCTCTCTCTCTCTCTCAAAGTTTCATTAGGGTTTGTTGGATAGTGAGTGCTAGTAGAGAGTTGGGAACAGACGTTGGACTTTTCCCAAGGCAGCGGAAGTGAAAAAGAAATTCGCAAGTAAGAAGAATAGAACACAATTCCTTTATAGAGGAACCCCACTACAACCAAATAGCTGTACGGGTAAACCTCTACCTTCCATTGGAGGATTTTGAATGACTTCCTTCTTTTATTGATAGTACCCTAAGATACTACAAGGCAAAGTTCATACTTATCTTTTCCCAACAATCACCACACTTTGGAAAAACTAATAAACTTTCTTAACCTAAGTACTAAGACAACATGTCAACTAAAACAAGGAACTCAAACCATACACACTATGCTTGTATCTTAGTTCAGTTCCCTTTCACCCAGGAACGCTGGATTACTTCTCTTGGTTGCTTCGCTCTTGACTTGCTCCTTTTCAGATTGCTTGAGGCTTTTTCGAGAAGTGTCTTGCAAGTACACTATTCATTGGCTTATATAGACTCTTGATGCTTGGGGCTCAATCTTCATTTTGCATTGGTCGGAAATGGCCTTGTCTTACTAGCCAAGTGTGAACTTTCTTCACATGTGATTCCATTTGAATTTGTCAACTCTTCAAGCTCATCGGGCCATTGGATCAAACGACTCAGTTTGAGGAATATTCTACGCCTCTACTTTGCCTAGAACACGCTTTTGTGTTTCGCGCTGAACTGTCTTGTCTTCACATGTGAGTTCCCATGTCTTGGGAACTTGTCTCTCTTGATTTCCCTTGATGGGCACTATTTCTCTCATCTAGTCTTGTCATGTTACGTTCTTGAGTTCTCTTGAGGGAATGTTTGTTTAACCTGAAATTCTCTTGACAAACTTGGACATAACACGTTAATTCCCATATGGTGTTTGTCATTATCAAAAGTAGAGAGAAACGTACGTTGTTTCGATGTTGTGGAACACGAGTTCCCACCACTGTCCCAACCATTTCTCCCTTTCTCATGATGACAAACGCATCTTAAAACACAAGTATTTCGATGTATTAGAGACCATGAGATGTATCTAAGGTCCTAAGAAGTGAAGTTGATAAATGACTTATAATAATGTCAAGTATCTACTTTGAACCAATAATAATAATATGAACTTTATGTAATATAATGAAAAAGAAAACTCAAAAACTTTTTATCAAATCCATCGCTAGAATTGGGTGAACCCAGATCTGGCGTCGTCGCGCCCAGTCGATCTCCGGTCATCTCCCTTAAAGTGGTGCATTTGGAGATAATTGTGCCCATTGTCCTATCTCCGACCACCCACAACAATCTCTCTAGCATTCGAAGCCAGCCCAATTGTGACATCATTGCCTAAAGTTAAGTCATCAAAATTCAACCATGGTTTCTAATTTCCAAGTGAGATTTTGTGTTGTTTTGTGAGTGATTGTGTTGATTTTGAGAGTTCATTCGAAACCTATCCATGAATGCTTACTTATCGAGTGAGAATTTGGTTTTATTTTGAAATTTCGTTTGAAATCTATCCATTGTATTATTACAAAGTGAGATTTGTAATAAGTTCGTATTATTATTGGTTCAAAATGATAATTGGTATTATTACAAGTCATTTTTCAACTTCGTATTCATTTGGCTCAATATCGTAATAGTCGGTATAATATTTAGTGGTTTTTAAAGTTAATATTATATTGGTTCAAAGTATATACTTGGTATTATAACAAGTCATTTTTCATATCCTAAGTACTAGATATCAATAATCTAAACAAAAATAACAAATTATGCATGAATCTTACCTCAAATGCTTCTAATGTTGATCTAGGTGAAGATTGATGCAAAAAACGTTGATTTGGACCCTAAATTTGAACTTGAATTATACTTCTAACGAGGGAAGAATTATTGTAGACGAATAAAGGAGGGAAAAAAAGGAATGAAAATGGGGATAATTTTCTATGAAAGTTTATATATATATATATATATATATATATATATATATATATATATATATATATATATATAGTATTAAGTTCAAGTAAGATCATTCTCACATGAAGACTGTGAGACCAATCGGTATTCATGCTTTTTAGTTGCAAATGCATGTTTTTAAATGGATGTATTCATGATCATGAGTTGAATATTCATGCTTTTTAATGAATGTATTCATGCTTTTATTGTCTATGCTCATACTTTTTATAATTGTATTCGTACTTTTATGATTGTATTCATGCTTTGAATGTCACTACTTATGTTTTCATAGTTACATGTCCATGTTTTCATATTGCTATATACTCATGTTTATAAGTGTATTAATGTTTTCATAACTACATATTCATATTTTTAAGTCGCATATTCGCATTGTTATATTAATGTATTAATGAAGCTTTCCTTATCTTCCATGCCTTTTAGAATATGTGCAAAAGAAAAAAGGCTTAAATAAAGAAGAGTATCCATTTTTAATAAATCTCAATCCTTTATTATATTAGATCTAATGACTATAATTTATTTTTCTCAATATGCGGTTTCTCTAAAGCATAATTTGTTTTACTTTATTTGTTCCTTATCTGCATCTTATTCCGAAACACGCAATGAAGGTTTAAATTCCCTAGAAAAATATTATTCTTGTATTCTAATGGTGACCTTGCACTCAAATAAGACAAATTTAAATTTAAAAAGCATAAAGGAAGAACTTTTTGGGCATCAGTGGAAAAACTCCCGAGACTTTGATAAAGCACTAAGAGCAGCCAGAATGGTTGCCCAATTTGTGGTCATCAAGAGAGAGAGAGTTAATAAAAAATATTAAATATAAAGAGAGAGAAGATTTTGGGCATTGTTTTGGGCATCATGATGCCCAAATTTTTTTTTGGTCATAGTATGACATGTTGACAAGTGTCAAATTGCTTTATATTCTTTTTTCTTTCATTTAAATAATTAGAAAAAAATTATATTTAAAGATTGATGACCAAGTTTTTTGGGCAACCAATAAACATACTCTTAGTTAAATTTCTGTGTTACGTACGAGTTTTGTTTGAATTTTTCAAATAAGATTTATTGTAGGATGAGTTTTTATAATTAAGGTGTTTAAATTTTTAAATAAATATTTCGTAGAAGTGTAGAACCATAATATTGGTTATAATAATTCAAAACCATTATAAATTGACAATAAGCTAAATGAAGAATAGGCTATTGCAGTGGTGTGTGGTAAAAGGTTTTTTTTCTACCTTTAAGTATTTTATGTTTGTTCTATGCTTTAAACCTAATATGAATTGATGCTGATTTAATGGAAACACTTAGTTAAATTCATGTGTTACGTACGAGTTTTGTTTGAATTTTTGAAATAAGATTTATTGTAGGATGAGTTTTTATAATTAATTGTTCAAAATTTTAAATAAATATTATGCAGAAGTGTAGAACCATAATATTGGTTATAATAATTCAAAATTATTATAAATTGACAATAAGCTAAATGAAGAATAGGCTACTGTAGTGGTGTGTGGTAAATGGTTTTTTTTCTACCTTTAAGCATTTAGGATTTGTTCGGTGCTTCAAATCTGATATGAGTTGATGCTCATTTAATGATTGATGCTGATTTTACAAGTTGATTTTAGGAGTTGAAATTATTAGCTTATTTTTGTAAAAAAATTATGTAGGTGTTCGATAGTTCAGTGGCTAAGGTTTTAGAGTAATAGTTTCTGTTTCAACTTTTATGGACAACGTCCTTAAAAACAAAAAAAACATAAATAAATAATAAAGAAAGTAAAATCAATTTGTAAAATACCTTGATGTTCTTTCCTTGTTTATATAAGCGGGTGCATAGTGTCTTTTAATATAATATTTTTTTATCCGTGTTGGGTTGGGCAATAATCGACCAATGATGAGTCGGCGATCGACCTACTTGCTCTTGCTAGAGAGTTTGGTCGCTCGATTGAAAATTTAGACATTTTCCAACTGGTGCTCGTCCATCTACATATACGATTGAACTTTTTTCTTCTAATCTCTCTCAATCATGAACGAATTTGGTATTTTCTTCTTTGTTTTTTTATTTTTATTACATTATATAATATTATAGGGTTTGTAAATAATCTAGAAAGGGTTTTGATGTGAAGAGTAGATTGAATATAAGAAAACAACACTTCTACACACAAGCTTAAATCGGACGAAACAACACAATGCTGAATTCCGATCTAAATTTGTAATACGGTCGGCAATTGTGAGAATTCCGAAAATTTGTAAAAATTGTGAATACGATTCGTAGTGCACTTTTCGTACTTTGTAGTGCACTCTACCTATTGGATTGCATTTTTGCGGTATTTAGCATTCACTATATCTAAATTTGTAATACACTATATCGTTTGATTTTTGGGAGATTGATGCCTTCGTGTAAATTGTTCCTATGTGTATTATGTTGGTGAGTTTGATGGAAAAAGCTGATTTTGGAAGGATTTGTACCAATTTGGTAATGCATTTTTCATTGATTGTAATGCACTTTTCGTACTTTGTAGTTCACTTTACCTATTTGGGATTGCACTTTTGCGATATTTAGCATTCACTATATCTAAATCTACAATGCACCATATCTTTTGATTTTTGGGAGATTAATGCCTTCGTGTAAATTGTTCTTGCGTGTATTATGTTGGTGAGATTGATGGAAAAGTTGATTTTGGGAGGATTTGTACCAATGTGGTAATACATTTTTCACTGATTTGTAATGCACTTTTCGTATGTTGTAATGTACTTTTCGTACTTTGTAGTGCAGTTTACCTATTTGGGATTGCTCCTCATGTTATAGGAAAAGAGTTTGTTTTGTAAGAACCAAATTGGGTGTGGCATGAATATTCAAACGTACATATGTCCACATAGCCATATAAATGGAATAAAAGTGTCTAGTATCTAGTAGCTTGCTTAGCTGATAAGTGATGATATTTATGATTATTAGGTTATAAGTTCGAATTCATCCTCACATTATAATGAATAAGGCTCTAAAGAGACTTGCTTTTCTAGAGAAATTGAGGAAATAATTAGGACCCTTGGATCTAATTATTTTAATAGCTGAGAACAAAATAGGAGGTGCATATGAATCAAATTTCAGTAGAAACATTAAAATTAAATTAGGCTCACTTTCGCTCTTCATATCTCACATAAGGAAAAATCCGCATAAAATTTTTTGTTCTCTCCATAATTATAATTTTGCAGTGTAATTAGAATTTTGCACTCCATAATTAAAATTTACTCTCTCTCCGATGGAGCTCGACCTATAAGGGATCTGTTGTTTTCCGTCTTCAAATATGCTATTTTCCGATGGGGCTTGACATTACACTTCAGATCTGCTATTTTCCGTCTTCCATGCAAGATCTTTGATGAAAGATTCCTCGCTCGTCTCCTCCAATTCCCAAATTTATAAAGCGAAATCGATCCTTGCTCCCAATCTTCTTCAAATCTTGGTAAATTTCTTCTTCTTTTTCTTCATTATTATAATTTCTCATTTTTTAATTTTAATTTCGTAATTTATTCATTGAATCTCCTATTAATTTGGTTTCGATGTGTGTATAATACTCTTAGCGGTTAGAATGTTCAGAACTGAAATCGGCCTTATGGGATCGAGCAGGGAAGGAAGAGGAGGGCACATAAGAGAAGAAAGAAGAAGTTCATAGAATTCACCATTGTTGGTGCTTGATGGTGTCTCCCTTGAACTGTCCCAATTGACTAAATGTAAAGTAAAATGTGCATGGGCCTATTTGAAACAAAATTGGTGCTTGATTTTCGCTTTGATTATATTATTAATATGTTCAATATTTGTAATTACATATTCAAATTCTTTTGTACACATGTTTAAAATTCTGAAATTAATATTCAGATATTTTGCATACATGTTCGATATTGTGTATTTAATATTTAGACATATATACACATATTCGAATTTTTTTTATAGACATGTTCAAAAATGTGAAATTAATATTTAGATATAATATACATGTTAAATATTGTGAAATTAATATTCAAATATTTTATATACATGTTCGAGATTTTGTAATTAATTTCAAATATATTATATACATATGCAATTTGTGTTGCATATTCAATAGTGTACATGACATATTCATATAATGTTTATTTGTTGAAATTTGCCAACAATAGATTAAGTTTATTTTATTTTTAACTTTTATAAATTCAAGATTTGCTATTTTTAAGAAAATAACCATAGATATTGATAATTTTTCGATTTGTTTTAAATTTAAAATCCTTATAATTTAGGAGTTTACATTTTTAAATTTGTGGTTTCCATATTGTACTTTTTTCATATTTCTAATATCATGCATCCTTAATCCTAGTCATTGGTTTTTACAAATCCAACAACTCCTATTCATTCCATCTCCATCGTTTCTCTATAAGAGTTGTTTCTCTTAAATTCTCCCCATTATATTGACCAAAGTATTTTTATAGACCCAAAAAAAAGGTTATTGTAAAATATACTTACTTTTTTCGGGTGCATTGGAAGGAAAAAAAAAACTATATTTAACTAATAGATTACATGTACCTTATTCGGGGAGTTATTTAAAATGATTTATTATTTTATACTAGTTGTACCCGTCGTACCATGTACGACTACGATTCGGTATTTTGTATACATTATAAATAGGATAATAAAAAAAATATTATATAAAAATTTAATACAAGTAATTTATTGCTCGTAGAATGTATAATTTTTTTAATTAATATAAATGATTAAATTGAATGTTGAGAATGAAGATATATTATTAAGATAAAATAATTACATTTCTCTTTTTCTTTGATCATATTTCATAGATATTAATAATTACATTTCTCTTTTTCTTTGATCATAATTCATAGATATTTAATTTTAAAAAAAAAAAGAAAAAATATGGATAAAAAAATTTATATATTTAAATATGAAAGAGATAAGAATTAAAAAAATAATAGTTAACTTAATAAATAAGATATAATAAATTATGAAAGATAAATATAATATAATTATATAAAATATTGAAAATTTAATTAACTAAATTTAAGATGTGAACAAACTCATTTTTTGGTTTGATAAAGTAAATATTCGATAAGTTTAAATATTATATTGTTCATATATTTTATTACTTTCCATGTACATAAATTTAGATATTATCAAATATTTCAATATATCTATTAAGTATTTTATTATCTATTTTTATTAATTTTAAACATTATAAATATTTATCATTAATTTTTTATTATAAAAGAAAATCAATATATATCTATAAATAAATTCGTCAAAAGATATATTCTAAAAGATTTATATTTATTTAAAATATACTAAATATTTTATCTTTAGTTTTAAATACTTGTATAAGGAAGCTTTCAAAAGATATTGTTATATTAAATAGATATTTGTTTGATGTTAGAGATAAATTTAAATAGTTAAAAGAATAATTTAATAGAAAGAAGTTATAATAATAGAAATTGATATTATTTTTTTAAATATAAAGTGGGACCAGAATCGTTTTGGTGGCTCGAAAAGGTATAGCTTTAATATATAGTTATAGATATAAATGTTTAATAATACATGGCTTTCGATAACAGAATCTTTATACCTCAACAACTATTTTTATAAAATAAATAAAGGTGTTTTTTATTGACATGATAACTTTTTAATATAAGTATAAAGATATTTGTTTAATTAAATAACTCTTTTGATATAAAGTGAATTAGCGCTATTTGATCATACAATATTTATGTGAAAATTATAAAATTAACATTAGAATGTCAAGATAGTATAATTATTTTATTAAATAGGTAAAATGATAAGATTAAAATTTATATATTAGTAATCAAATAATATTTAATTAAATTACATATAGATAAAAAATTTCTCCCTTTTTTATTTATTGCCCTATTTTTGTTTATTTTCATGAATGTAAATTTTGATTAAAAATGATTAAATTTATATCATCTCATAAAAGATTGAAAATTAATTACCTAAATATATTTTACATTATCTTCTTTTAATTATATTTTAATTTATTTATATATACTTAAAATATATTTTTTAAATCGAACTTCCAACAAAAATGACGAATTTTGCATAATTTTTAGTCTTTTTATCTACTCGAAATGATTTTTATAAAAATCAAAGTTATATAAATAATAAAAAAATAATGTAAATTATCACTTTTACATCAAAATTCAATTTTTTCAAAATATTTTGCATAAATGCATAAAAATATAATATAAATATTCATCAATTTCAATCAAAAGTTCGATTTTGTTAAGAAATATTTTATTTAAAAATAATATTATCTCTAATGCCATTATTTATAGAGACAAAAAAAAAAGAAGTTTCAAAAAACATAATGTAAAATTTATATGATTTGAGCAATTAATTATCAATCTTGTAAGAGATAGTATGAATTTTTATTTTTACTTTTATCAATATTTTATTATTAAAAAATCTTTTACATAAATAGATAAAAGGAAAAGATGAATTAATTTTTTATTATCAAATTTTGATTTTTAGAAAAATCACATAAATAAATAAAATAAAATAATGTAATTTTCCTCATTTTTTCAAGTAAACAACTATTTTAATATATGGCGATATGACACGGTAGCAGAAATTGTTGCCGCTTTAATTATTAGTAATAGATAGATATGTCCACACCTACCATTTTAGCCCAAAGATATAGCACCAAAAAAGTTCAAGGTCATTTATCTTTAGGTAATTTGGATACGGAAAAAGGATGAGAACCAAGCTGAATAAATAAAAACGTATGTCTCCACCCTTAGATTCTCACAAGTCCTCTATAAAGGAGCTAGTCCATGGCAGGAAGTAACATCCAAATTAAGCAAGTTGAATATCAAACACACGTACTAGTAGTCTTGGATCACTCGTAGCAATGGCAGACCAACTACGATGCAACAGCGTACAGCTCGAACAATGCCAGGAGATCATGAGAACCCACAAATGCCCCACTGCATCACCCCAAGCCCTCTGGGGTAAGCTTCGAGAGGGTGTCCTTGTTGATGGCAACAAGGTCAGTTTTCATGTTACTCAATTTGACAGTATTACAATTTCTATTAGTATCATCCAACTTCTTAATGTTGCAAGTGTCGTAATTATTACAGTACTTTTGGCTTGACAACCAAGCTCGTCTCAGCGTCGAGTTGTATGCCAGAGCACTTTCAATCACTTGGGGTTCAAGCCCGGAATACTGGAGTTATTCTTGTGAGAAGATACCGTGCGTATACACCTTCAATTCATCCATGAACGATAACTTTAGTGTTGTAAATTAGGGTAACTTTGTTGAACACAAAGTAAGAAAGAAAAGCCAAAACTAAGTAGGAATTTGGACGCTATCTTTGTTAATTTTGTGGGAGAGTAAAAATAACCCTAAGGCATGTTGCTATATAAACCCAAAACCAAGTACAAATAAAGTTCTATTACCCTAAGAATATTATAGAATTTAGCTCCTACAGCCATCAGTAAGCTCAAAGCGAACTATTCTTTCGCCTAATTGTGTCAACTTTTTCACATGATTAATGCAGCAACACCGAGTACATGGCAGAAGTAGCAGAATTAAGGAACGTGCGCTGGTTGGACGTGACGGGAGAATTCGACATGAGGAAGCTGACAGTGGGGGCTGAGTACGAGATTTTCTTCGACATCGAGCTGAGGTGTGGGGCCCAGGGATGGAGTCGCCCTGTGACATTCGAGCACAACTCCCCATTTGGCTTGATGAGTAAGTTTGAGATGAAGCTAGACCATCTGATCGGGAAAGGTCGAGCTGAGATTTCCATTGGGAAGTTCTCTCTGCCGTGTATCCCAATTGGCACTCCCAACGCCATTTTCAAGATGTACGAACACTCTGAGAATTGGAAGAATGGGCTTATCATGCGTGGTGTCATCATCAAGCCAGCTAAGCAGTGCAACTAATTAATCACTCTTATGTTCGGTTGTTCACGGAATAAGAATAAGAACTAGTAGTGTGTGATAAATAAGACAAAGGGGGCTTCTATGTTAAGCAAGCCCCTACTTATCTGATATCTCGTGTTTTCCCTATGACATGAGATTGGCTTTGTTTGCTTATTGTACTCTACTCCTCATTTTCCAAAAAATAATATTCCGTACCTTTTTTCTCTAACTGTCCTAAGTTTGTGCTTGTGTGCAAGTGAACTATTGTACTAGAGAGCTCGGTTGATCCAAACTTGAGATGGTAGGAAAGTAAAATGAGAGCATTTGCACAAGTTTGAGGTTTTCTAATGCTTGAAAAAAGGTAAAGATACTTTGAACAAGATATGTATTTACCTGCAAATCCAAGGAGAGTGCAGCTACATATTGATGAATGCTGATTGATGACCCTTCAGCATTAGAAGTCTGGTGATGACCAATAACTCCCCTGCTTTCATCCTCTACTAACATTTTCTTTGCCAACAAGCTACCATGATCCTCCACTGCAAGATTAACTACCATGGTAGCATTGGAAGGATACTTAAACATTAGATCCTAGTTCTCCTGCGTCGCTGTTCTTGAGATGGAGATTGCCATAGGTAATCGAGTCTGGATATAGATTAATAGTACACCATTACATTCTTTTCAAAGCAACAAAAAGAAATACATATGATTTCCCTGTCGGGATCTAATTATTGTATGTGCAGAGATTTATGCTTTATGTGCTACATATAGAAGCTAAAATGACTGAAGCTGAAGACATGGATAAATACAACTCCATGACAATGCAATTGTGGAGGTTCTTCAAAATTTCAGCATCGGAACCTCACTCAGACTCCAGTTTAACCAAGGAAAATTGCAGTATTACTGCAAGTGTCTTTAATGATGTTGGATCAATTGCTTCCCAAATCTATTACACCAAAGGAACAAGATAGTGACAGTGCAAAGGAGCTAGCATACTATTTCATGAATTCCTTAACTTTCTGATCAATCGTCAGGGCCAAAAACTCATGTTCACCTAGAAGCAGAGAGAAGGAATATGAGAATCTAATTAGAGACTAGACCATGCAGAAAGCATTATCATAGTCTATACAAAGAGTATAGCCTAAAACTGATATATAGTTCACACTTCACAATGCTCAGACCATAAGGTTATCTACTTCAGGCGTTTAGAGGTCATGAGAAAAATGAAGAATGATGGAGAAAATTGCCAAGCAAGTTGGTTTCTATCTGTTTATACCTAAAAGATTAGAGGATTATAATAGTCTGTCATTTGAAAAAACATATGAAATTTGTATTTTTACAGCCATTATTGGTACTTTGTAAATACCTCATGTTTCTCATACTTTTTATGTATAATTGTCAACAGAGCATAAAACCCAGTTTGTAACTGCCATCAAGAGCCAGCGGCTTACTTGTTTGTGCTATTGTAGCCTGATTTCAATGTGATGGTTACTCGTTTAGAGAAAGGTTACTATTGAGAGCTACATTTTTTTTTATAAGGTAAGGATTAGGGTCACCACTCACCACAAGTACTATTTGGGCTCGCCTAAAGCATCCACTAGGGATGAGAACTGGTTACTAACCAATACTGTTGAGAGCTACATGGCCAAACTAACAATTTGATAGTCAAATTATTTAGAATGGGCTGAAGCCACATGCTCATATACCACCACCACTTCAATTGATTGTGTGGAAGCATAAAGGGATGTAAGATATAATAGACTTCAATTTCTAATTACTGTGCTAGAAGGTACCTTATGTTAAAGTTGTGTTCCCAGTTGCTGCCAGGTATGCTTTGCCACAAGGGATTTGTTAAATACTGTCTACAATATCTGATACTGATTCTCCAGGAAAGCATCTATCAGCATACTATGCTTGAGTAATGAAGCATGATCTTCACAAATAATCAATGAATCGGATTCAGAGTATCAAACATCCTGTAGAAAAAGTCCAAATTCCAATAAGATTTTATAAATTCTAAGCTGAACCTTACACCTCACTCCCCACAGAGACAGGACAGGAGCATGAATAAATTCCTCAAAACATGACATGCATCAAACAGATAGAAAGCCAACATTAATTTTAAAGAGAAACCATATCACTTCACTTTTGCATAAACATTTTGTTTTCGAGGATTTTTCACTGGTTTCATTCTGAGCAGAAGTGATTTGTAACGAATTACACCAATCATGTGGTGGTGCTAAGGACTTAATGTCTAGTCTATAACTTCTTTTCTCATACAGTTTTGTAACAGGTGTCCACCACGACGAGTTAGATGTTTTGAAGGAAAAATTGTCCAAAAGACAATGCAATGAGCCGCAATGTAGCCATAGCTTTCTCAAGCACAAACTACAGTCAAAGACTAAAGTAAAAGCAAAATAAGAGACATCAGAAATAACAAAAGTGAATTAAAAAAATAGAAAACTCACCAGAAACTACAGGTGCAATCTAGCAAAAAACTAATAATGCAAAAAGATTGAACATACCAGGACAAGACACACTGCTTGAGGAACAAGATTCATCGACCAGAGACAGAGGTGCACAATATCCATAACATCTGCCATTAGCTAACACTTCCTCTATAGCATACCATCAGACTGATAAGATGATTAATACTAACTACCACTTATTAAGCCCTATCTTGTTTTTTAGGAGAGCCCTTGAGAAGGTATCGAAGCATCATAGCACGTGTTTTACCATCAGGTACAAGGCCAATTTCCCTCATTTTCTTATAAAGCCGTTTAGCCGCCTCAATGTTTCCTGTAAGGCACATTCCTTGGATGATGGCATTGTACAGTGACACATTGGATGTCAGCTGCTAGACACAAGAATGCACAAGAGTAATAAGTCAGACTAAGTAATCTTCCATTTTTCTACTCTATTGCTCTAACAATAAGATGTTCGAAATATTCTTCATCTCAAATTCCTCTTACGAAATTTTGAACAAACACAAGAAATGACACTTAACAGTGCTCAATGCATGTGCATTTTCCAATATTTTACATGAGTAACATAGAGGGCAGTGGAGATGATTGACAAGATGAAAACTTGTCAAACAAAATAATTACTTGAAGCCAAAAGGATTGATTAAACCCAAAGGAATTTCAGGTTCCAATATATATAAAAAAAAAAAAAAGAAGAAAAATTGCTTAAGATGAGAAACAAACAGTTCAGTAGAGAAGCTTACATCTAGAATTGTCTCCACTTCATACCACAAAGATCCCCAAATGCAACTCCTTGCGAGTGACAAATAAGTAAATGTGTCTGCTGGACATTTCTGATGCACCATGCGCTCAAAAACTTGCAATGCAATTTTTGGTTTCCTAGCCCCCTCACAAGTTCCAATCACAAGGTTATATGACGCGGTTGTCACAGTCAATCCAGAACGTTCCATTATCCACAGAAGTTGAAGGCTTTTGCCCCATAACCTGAGCCTTTGACAGCACATTAAAGCAGTATTATATAATTCTGTGTTTAATTTGAGTCTCTGTTCTGTTCTAATCCTGTGGAAAAGCTCAAGAGCAGCAGCATATTGATTGGCCTTGTACAACGCACCAAGCAGTGCATTCCATGTGTGTGCATCAGGCATGTGGCCATAGAGTTTCATTTGATTGTAAACTCTAAAAGCTGCTTCTACCTTTCCACATCTTCCAAGTAAATTTATTAGTGCATTGAATGCTATCAAATTAGGTTCCAGGCCATTTGCTAACATATTTTCATATACGCTGATTGCCAAGTCCCATTTCCCCTCCTTTGCACAAGCACCAATTATGGCATGCATAGAGTCAACACCTGGGCTTATTCCATTCTGCAGCATCTCACTATAAGCAGCAATGGAGAGCTCATACTGGCAACAACGAACAAAAGTACACACTAATACATTGTAAGTAACAGTGGTGCCAATATGTCCATTTTCCTTCATAATACACCACACTCTCTCAATTTGAAACCAATCATTTGCCTTAGCACAAATAGAGATTATAGTATTGTAAACAACAACATCAAAATCCTTTTCTTGGTCACTTTTGCTTACTATATCCATGAACATTTTTATTGCTTCATCACTGCCTCGAGCCTTTGCAACCGCTTTAAATACCATGCTAAAAGAGTGTCCTGAGATAATCCTCTTGTTCCTCATGTACTCAAAAACTCCCAATGCATCATCAAGCATGCCATTCCTTAAAAGACAAGACAAAAGTGAGTTGCATGCATGTAAGTTAGGTTTTAGTCCAAAGATTCCCATAGACCTGAACAATTCCAATGCACTTCTCAACTTATTGGACCGACTAAGCTCCAAAATTTGCTTTGAGTAGACCTCTTTATCGCGTTCCTCCAAATAGCGTAACTTAGTCCCACCCCCTCTCTCGGTCATGGATGGTAAATAACCAATACTTCCAACTTCAACACTGTGATGGATGACTGAATTTGCTCTAGGAGAGAGCTCCTCTTCTTCTTGATCAACAAATACCTCTTCGGCATCCAATTCTTTAACAACACATTCGGCACCAAATGTAACCAAGAGATTTAAATTCTCCATACTAGACATTCTAGGAGATCCAGTTTGGAAACCTATCCATGAGAAATTCATCTGATTCACTTTTAATTTAAGAGTCCTCTTTTTAATTGAAACCCTTCTAGTATAAGCATGTTTTTGAAACACTGGGATCCCAGGACCCTGGCTACTGCTTATGGGACTGCAAGAGCAGGGCTGGCAAGTGAATTCCTGTGCAATAATCGAGCATAGCACACAAAAGTCACTTGAACAAATCAAAACCCTTGAAGTGTATTCAATTCAAAAAAACAGCAGATGAGCTCACTGCTCACAGAGAAAAAAATGAAGAAAGAAGTGTAAAGAAAAAGGCTCGATAGACAGGTGAAAGGGATGGAATCATACGGATTGTACCATGGTGGCTTTCGGACAGAGTGGCGGAGAAGATTAAACTTCCCGAGTCCTGATTCTTTCTCCTTGGCAAACTCCCGAGTCCTGATTATCTATCTATCTCTCTGGTTTCGCCTATAGACGACCTCCTCCTCAGAATATGTGATATTGCAAATCAGATGAATGAACTTGGGCCTAATTACAGATAGGCCCGTGATCAGCCCGGCACATTAGATGGGCTTTTCAGTTCAATGAACTTGAGCTTAATGTTCCAATTCGCTTTCAATGCGATTTCACTTTCTTTAAGCGATTTACCTTTTTTTATTTTTGTGTATTAATTTTATATTACCTGGGAAATTATTTAAAATATTTGTTGATAATAATTGTTATTTTTTGAAATTGATATTTGTTAAGAATTATTGAAAATATTTCTTGAGAAAATTATTGTTATTTGTTTAAATTGATATATGTAAAGAATTGTTAGTGCACAAAAATTCGTCTTTATGCCCTAATTGAATGCTCCTTTTGATTCGCCCTTTACTCTTCCGTTCCAAACTCCATCTTCAACCTAGAACTTGCAAAACAATGGACACAAAGAGCGGGGTCCCCCTAATCCACCTCTGATGCCTAATTCAAAAGAGTAGCTTGTCAACTGAACGTCGAGATAAAAGGTAAGAATTTCAAGCGAGTTCATCGATTTATAATATGCTTACCCTACATGGCGAAGACATTTATTTATAGTGGAAGAAAGGGAGTAGTGGGTCGAAAATCCTCCCCTAGAGTCGGCCCATATGCCTTGTCGCCCAAGCATGCGATATCTTGCTCCCTAATCCACACGGAAATTTTATCTTTCGACTAAGATTAGAATCTTCAACTATATCGATTTAATTACCAAAATAAAGAAGATAAAAGATTACCAAAATAAATATCTTATTTAAAGAAAAAGATAGCACAATAAATAAAAATACATTTTTAGCGGAAAATAAGTAATTATTAATATTTTATCCGCTCACAAATGCCCCACTTGAATGTTAGTTGCGTTCGATAGCATCGCACACAACTAAGACTCAAGTACTCTAGCACCTATTCGAAGTGTCCATGCGGATTAGTTGTCGGGTCTCCTTAGCGCATTGGTATATTCGTATATTTGTATATTCGTATATTCGTACATCCATGTGCGATGAATATGAGATCCTTGCCCCTCTACATACGCGCATATGTAGAAGCCCGTTAATGCGATGAATTAACGTTGCACTTTTTTTATGCAAGGCTCAAGCCAATGCAAAAAACTTCGACTTTTATTAATAAAAAAACGTGAATGTCATGATCTAAGGACATAACTAATGAATGAAAAATAAAAACCTAAGGGCCTCATCAAAACCACGTGGGAAAAGGAGTGCCCTATTTATATGCAAATCATAATCCCGAGATCCTTGCACAGAGGAATACGAGTAACCGCGGTCGCGGTTTTGCTCCGGAGAAGGAGAAGCATCTCCTGCGTTGAGGTCGAGGTCGCGATCAATGGACCCGTGATTGCGGTTTTGCCTCGGAGAAGGAGTGAGGCTCTCTGGGCCAGATTTGCGGTTGCGGCTATTGAGCCTGCGATCGCGGTTTCCCTCCTGACCCTCACTTCTCGGCTCGTCTTCGATCTTTTGAAGGAATCCGCCTTGAGACGATTTCCTTTCGAACACATGCGCGCGTCTAGCTGATTAGCCCACACTCGAACTGTGGCATCTTCATCTCTAGATTGGATCATTTGATGGAGGGTCGGTGGTACCGCTCTCATCCCATGAATCCATGGCCTACCCAAGATCAAGTTGTATGGGGCGGGCACGTCGACTACTATGAACTTGACCACCAAGTCCTTCTTTGCTAAACAACCTTGTGTCTCATACATTCCAAGCAGGAATGTCGAATATCCGCCAAGTCCGGTGAGTTGCATCTTGATCGGGACCAAATCTTCATTCTTCTTTCCTAGGAGATTGAAAACATCGTAATACGCAACTTGAAGCCCTCAAGCTCGACAGTGAGGATCAATGGGTCATTGTGCAGGACTTGGATTGATGCAAGGTCCTTGTCCCGGAAGACCAAACCATCGACCACGGGCATGGGCATCAGCGGTCGCGGTTCAGATTGTTGAACCCTCATTACCTCTAGCTCGTGACACAATTTTAGGAAATTGCACCTAGCTTCCGCATCCTCGTTTTTGTATGTCGTCGAGATTGTTTGGATGGCCTTGATTTGCTTCTTTCTTGGCTCTCCCTTGTCCTTTAGCTTCTTTTTTCTCAATGTACTCGAACAAGTACCCTTCTCGAACCAGCTCTTCTAGGAACTTCATATAGGATTCACAATCCTTGGTCATATGCCCCCACGTTCTATTGTACATGCAATATTTCTGACTTCGGAGGTCGTCTTGGGGCACTCATTCCATGCGGGGGTAGAGGAAGTAGCTCTCATGCTTGATGCGCGGTAGAATCATATAGATTAGGACATTGAAGGTCGTGTAGACCGCTCTAAACATCATGCCAAGAAAATAATATTGGTCATTAAGGTCTTTGATCTTGAAAACTTGATCAAGAAAAGCCTTAAGAGAGTTGATATCATAGGAATCATTATCGGTAAGGAGTATGTCATTTACATAAACTACAACAAAAAACTGTGGAACGAGGAGTCTTTTGTGAAATAGAGAATTGTAAATAGGAGCAGAATTCTTGAAGTAATAGAGACCTTGATGAGCTTTACCATTTATCACTTGTCTCTTGGTCATCAAGTCCTACAACAGACATTTTTCATGAGAGAAAATGACAACAAAATTGGATCAGAAACCAACTTAGCAACTAAAATTAGATTGCAAGTGAAGGAAGGTACAAAAAGAACATTAGTGATCATCATATTGTCAAGAAGTCTAGCTTATCCAGATTGAGTAACAATCACAATTTGACCATTTGGTAGAGTAATGGTGAAAGGATGATCAAGCACTTTTAGATTGGTCAACAACGATGCATTTCCACACATATGACTACTTGCACTAGTATTCAATATATAGAAATAGAAGTGTAAAGATGAAGAAACATAAGAAAAAAAATCTTTACTAGTAAAGACGGTAAAATCACTTTCTTCACAGACTCTTCTGCCTTTACTTTTTTGAGAGCAAAGCAAGAAGTTAATTATATTGATCTTGAGTCAGTGTGGGGTATCTTGAGACATTAAAGAATCACAATTGACTTGTCCTGCAAAATTCTTGGTAGATCCATCAAAACTTTGAGATTTGGAACAATAATTTGGAGGAAAGCCTATGATGAAATAATAATGATTAATGTTATGGTTGGTTTTCTTGCAGTTTGTGTAATATCTCTTCTCATATCAATTGTTAGAAGTGACATATGCATTTTTCTTGTCTACAACAACATTGGTGTGGAGAAATGATGCATCATTCATAATATGAGAAGTGGAGTGCATGGATCATTGTTTCTCCTCCTGAAGCAATATGCCATATGTCGTGTTTATAGTTGGAAGATGTGTCATTATCAAGATACTTCCTCTTGTGTTTAGGTATTCGTCGTTGAGCCCCATTAGAAAGTGAAGAAGCTTTTGGTTTTATTCATACTCAAGGATCGAGCGCGTAGCACCACAAGAACAGACTGGAAGTCTACGAACTCTAGCGATCTCATCGAAGATTGTCTTCAATTTGGTGAAACGGGTGGAATGGAATCTAATCCCTATGAAACAGTGATCAAGTCCTTTTTTAGAGCGAACAATTGCATGCCATTAAATTGTCCAAACCTAGCCTCCAATTCGTCCCAAACATCTTTAGCCAAATCGTTGTAAGTGACAGAACTTTGGATCTTTAGTGAAAGGCAATTCATGATCCAGGAAACAATCATGTCATTACTTGTCCCAAGCTGGAAGATCAGTTGAATTTGGAGTTGGTCTGGTAGTTGAACATATGATAAATATCCATTTGTTTTGCATGGAAAGTGCTCGACGCATGGACCTCTTCAATTCCCCAAAGTTCTTGCCATCGAAGATCTTAGAGACAAGAATAAGACCAGGATGACTGGAAGTATGCAAGTACAATGGATTTTTTGATGATCCATGAGCAGAAATCGAGCGAAAAATAAAAAAAATTTGGATTATAATTTATCTAATACAATGTTAGGGTTCGAGAAGAAGAGAGAGAAATTTTGTTTTATATTCATTGAATTGATAAAAGTGATTACAAAGTGATAAGCTATAATTCATTAAGGATAATTACTTATTTAGAATATTATCTTTCCTTTTAGTTAGGGATTTGATTTTATCTTTTAGTAAGGTTATCTTTTTAATATTTCAACAATTAGGTTTTCCTAGAGATTGGGGGTTATTATAAATACTCCTTTAAGTTGTTATCAAATCAATCAATGAAAATCAAGTTATTTGCCCTAATTTTCCTTAGCTCTCTTTTATCTTTACGTTCTTGAGATTTGAATCCACCTCGGACCCGTCTCGCCACCTTGACCAATAAGGTTCCTTGAGACTCATGTCCACCTTGGGTCCGTATCAATTGGTGCTTTAATTCTTGAACGTCGCAATTACCATGTCCAATGACATGGCTCTCCGGGAGATCCGCGTGCTCCTTCAAAATCTGAGGTTGGAGATCCATAATACTCGCCAGGAACTAGCGGTTCATCATCGTCGGACAGATCAAATTTTTTCCATCCTAGGCATTCCTTTCGAAGATGCGACCGCGAAACCCTACCCCATCGACCGCGCCCGCGACAACCGAGGCCGCGCCCGCCGCCACCACTCCTGCCCTCGGTACCGAACCAGTGAAGGTCGTTACCGACCTGGGGACCACACTGGATAAGGTCGTTACCGACCCGGCCCCGTGCCTCGCGCCTGCTGCCTACCCGCGCCTGCCGCCGCCGCATTCTCCAGAAGTTTTGGGCTCGGGAACTTCTTTTCCGGAGTCTAATTCACCAAAGGGAGACCGAGTTCAACTCGGTATCGAAGAAAGGTCGTTGCCGATATGCTCTAACTTGTTTGTCCGCCAACCGTTCGGTGAAATGCGCAGGGCAGACTTCCGTCACGATATCAAGTCAAGGACCTATATTGCGGAGTTTGATTTGAGTCCGTTGTTTACTAGTGCCCATGGGGAGCCACAACAATTTGAGTTTCGGATGCAGATTCAAGCTGTGATACATGTTCAATGGGACCCTGGCGGATTAAGCCCCAAGATCCGTTTCATGAGTCTCCTCCTGATTGCCGACTTGAGGACAAGTCGATTCTCAACGGAGGAGAATTGATACGGTATAATTAATTAGGGATAATTATTTATTTAGAATATTATCTTTCCTTTTAATTAGGGATTTGATTTTATTTTTTAGTAAGGTTATCTTTTTAATATTTCAGCAATTAGGTTTTCCTAGATATTGGGGGTTATTATAAATACTCATTTAAGTTGTTATCAAATCAATCAATGAAGATCAAGTTATTTGCCCTAATTTTCCTTAGCTCTCATTTATCTTTACGTTCTTGAGATTTTAGTCCACCTCGAACCCGCCTCGCCACCTTGACCAACAAGGTTCCTTGAGACTCGTGTTCATCTCGGACCGTTCTCGCCCCCTCGACCAACAAGGATCCGATACGAATCCACCTCGGGTCCGTATCACAAAGTCTATAACAAAACCAATTTATACAGAAGTGAGACTACTAACTAACTCCTCCTAGCTAGTGTCAAGTGTTGAATGCACACGCAACTTCTTATTGTGAGTCTAATGACATATTAATTCCAACATATGTTGCTTGATGTAAAGGCTTTAAAACGTTTGCTTAAAAATTAGGCTACGAAATAGACTTGTGTGGATGTAAACTACGGGAAGTCCTCTTCTTAAATCTATCATTTATCATACAAGCTAAAATATGCTAAGAGGATTGAATGTGATTTAACATTTTGAAATGTCAAGAGTCACGACTATAAGACGAATTTAAATGTACAATTGCCCCCACAATATCTGAATGTGATGACAAAAAAGGGTCAATTCAAATTTTATCGAGTGGGGATATCAAACTCCCCCCATACCTAAAAACGAGTGTCACATATGATGTATAAACATGCCAAATATTATGCTTATTTGATATTTCGTTCATCGAAACGGTGGGTCGATCATGTTTAATCTGCTTGCTGCATTACTGGATTCCTTTTCGGCTTATTAAGTCCATCTATGCTTTTTTTCAGAAGTAAATATATATACATATTATGATATGAAAAAGAGTCACGTGCGAATGGGCGCCTGTGTAAGAAATAAGAATAAATCTCGATCGTTTATTCCAAAACATCAACGCCCCTGATTAAACATTCATTAAAAAAAATAAAATACGGCACGGGCGAATTTTTCCCGTATAATTCGCGTATTTTTCAATAAAATACGACACGGACGAATTTTTCCCGAATTATTCACGAATTTTTCGAAAAATACGTTTTTATGAGACGCGCCCAGTTTGTTCATCAGAAATAGCGATTTGTTCATCAATATTCACCAATTGTTCATCAATACTAATTAATTGTGCATTGAGTTTTTGATAACATTGTTCATTGATTTCGAACTTTTTTAATTTTTATTTTTATTTTTTAACCTTATTTATGTGTAGGAATACAATATTATGTGGTTTTTTATGCACATATAATTAGTTTTGATATACTCATATTTGTTCATTGATATACTCGTATTTGTTCATTGATATACCCCTATTTGTTCATTGATATACCCATGGTATACCATTATTTGTTCATTAGTATACTTCTTTTTTGTTCATTGGTATACCATTATTTGTTTATTGATATACCTTATTTGTTCATGGATATACCCTTATTTGTTCATGGATATACCCTTATTTGTTCATAGATATAACCTTATTATACCCTTATGTTTTAGGTGTGCTTGTGCCTTATTTAGCTATGAACAAATTGGTATACCATTATTTGTTCATTGATATACCCTATTTGTTCATGGATATACCCTTATTTGTTTATGGATATAACTTATTTGTTCATTATTATACCCTTATGTTTTAGGTGTGCTTGTGCCTTATGTAGCTATGAACAAATTGATGTTATTAATGAACAAATATGCATATAGTAATGAACAAATTGAGGTTACTAGTGAACAAATATGCATCTAGTAATTAACAATTATATAAAAAAGGCAATGAACAAATATGCATAAACCAGTGAACAAATTGATATTACTAATGAACAAATATGCACAAACCGATGAACAAATATGCCCAAACCGATGAACAAATATTTTTGTTTTTTTATGAACAAAATCACAATGTTGATGAACATATTGCATGTAATTTTGATACACATTTGTTCATTTTTTATGTACAAACAATAGATTTTTGATGCACAAGTAATAGTTTATTTATGCACAAAATCACAGTTTTGATGAACAAAATCACAGTTTTGATGAACAAATCCACATTATTGATGAACAAATCCACAATACTGATGAACAATCTGGGCGCGTGTCCTATTTCCGTTTTTTTTCAAAAATACGCGAATAATTCGCCAATAATTCGCCCGTGCCGTTTTTCCCCCTTTTTAAGTGAAATGATCAACGTCTTTAATTTTTCTTGATCTAACGACTTTTGTTCTTTCTTATTTCGCACCTGGGTGCCCATTCGCACCTGAACCGGACTCTTATAATATTCAGGTTATAACTTTCAAAAGTTTTATAATATTAATTTGTACTCTTAACTTTTATCAATAAAACTATTATATGGTATTCTATCCTTCCGTCGAGTGTACGTTTGATTTTTAGTACTCTCTTTATTTTTGGCCGAGATGCATTAACTTTCTGTTAGTGGATGTGGTTTTGTGAGCACGACCCTACTATCTCCCAAGTCCTCTCGTACAATTTTATATGGAGTATTTTAAAGAGTTCGGTTCAAATGAAATAAATTCTTATATTGAAACATACTTTTCTTTTAAAATGAATGTACTTTTTGTAGTTTGTAGAGCATTTTTCATATTCGGATTACACTTTTTGGATTTGCACTTTTCGTACTTTATAGTGCACTTTTCGTACTTTTTGTATTACACTTTTTCGGATTGCACTTTTCGTCTTTTGCAATACACATTCGTGTGAAAAGTGCACTTCGAACTAGGAAAATTAAATTTGTTTCACGTTTTAGGATAAGTGTTTGTTTCATTTGAACCAAACTCGTATTTTAGATGGATAGAGTTGTCATTTAACTCCTAAAGTGGAGTATATTAATTTTTTATATTTTTATTATAATCTAATAAATTAGATTTGGTTTTAATTATAAAATCTAAATTTTATATTTAGGGTTTATCTATTTATTTATTTTTTATTAAATTAATAGTAAGTTATGATAGGTTCCACATATTGTTTTTTGATTTCAACTAGTTATACTCGTCGTGTTATGCACGACTACGACTCAGATTAGGTATGAGCATATTTTTTTAATATAATAATACATAAAAGATAAAAAATTACATTCACATATGATAATTTTTTTATTTTTAGAATCAAATAAATTTTAAATTTTTACAATTTTTATAAATAAATAGAGAGAACATTTATTTGAAAAAGATAAAGTAATATAAAAAAAAGTTGATATTTTAAAAATAAAGTTGGGCCAAAGTCAATGTGGTGGCTCAAAAAGATACAACTTTAATATATAGTTATAGACAAATTTTTTAACCAAAATTTAATTTTAAAAAATCTTTTACGTCATAAATGGATAAAAAGACATAGATAATGTAATTTTCATCATCTTGTAATTTTTTTTATCATAATTTGATTTAAGAAAACTTGTATAGAAATAGATATATAGATAAAGATAATGTAATTTTTATTTTTTTTAAATAAATTTCGAATTCTTAATTTTTTTATAAATAAATAGAGAGAAAATAAATTAATTGAAAAAGATATAGTAATATAAATAAAATTTGACTTTTTAAAATATAAAGTAGGGTCAAAGTCAATGTGGTGGCTAAGAAAGATAATTATAGTTGATATTGTTCAAGAACATGTTACATAGATATTGTTTTACATAAGAAGATAAAAAAAATCTAATTGTATAAACAAATAATTATTTTAATTTAAGGTGGGCCCATAAGCAGGTATAAAATAGAAGTAATAAGTAAAGGGAGGCAGTTCTAGGCTATGTTTGTTATGGGGATGCTCACAGGTCAGGTTGGGTCGACCCACGACTCGAAATTGCGGTTTCCGGGTCGACCCGTGACCCGCAAAAAATTTACTTTTGACCCGCTTGAATGATTTTTTACCTAAAAACATGTATTTTGTGCGGGTGGACCCGTAAATCTAACGATTTTTTTATAAAAAATAGTTTATATCTTAATAAAATTATAAAAAAATATATTTTAAAAAATATTGCGGGTCAGGGGTCAACCCGCGACCCGCGCGAGTTTAACCCGACCCGACCCGCAAAATAAAAAAATTCGACCCGCGACTCGACCCGCACGGATCACGGGTCAACCCGCAACCCGCAAATTGCGGGTCGGGTCAGTGCGGGTCGCGGGCGACCCGGCCCATTGAACACCCCTAATTTGTTAAGTCTTTAAAAAAACTAATTGGAGTTGCAAAACTAGTTGCAAAAATAGTTGGAGTTTCAAGAAAATACATAAACAATGTTTGGTAATGTTCAACTAGTTTATTATAATATATAATAATTTTAAATTCCACTTGATATAAAATAATAATAATTGAATATTTGGAAAGTAAATATTATTTAGAAAATTATTATTATTTGTTTCAAAAACTACTAAAAACTATCAAAAACTAGTATAAAAGCTTTAAAAACTAGCTTTTTTCTAAAAACTAGCTTTTTTCAAAAAACTAGTTTTACAATTAGTTGCTAGCTTTTTTGTGTCAAACAAACATCGTTTATGCGAGTTTGTGCAACTAATTTGAAAACTCCAACTAGTTTTTGGTACCCAACAAACACACTCATAGATGAACCCAACAACAAACAACTAGTTTTTTGGGTAAACCTCTACCTCTGTTGGAGGATTTTGAATGACTTATTTATTTATTGATTGTTCCTTAGTTACAACAGGCAAGCCTCAAACTTCTTTGTTCCTAGTAGTCTCCGAAATCTAGAAACACTAATGAGTCTTCTCAACCTAGTTCCTAAGTGAACAACTCAACTAAAGCAAGTAAATCAAACCTTACACCTTGAATCGACTACTCAGTTCCATTGAACTTGGGAATTCCTTTTCTTTCCGTCGTCGAAATCGCACACTCGTCGTCGGTGACTTATTAGGGTCTTTTTTTCTTTCTCAGCTCACTTTAGATTTTGGTTTTTATGCTTGGAGAGAAGTGAGTTGCAAACTCGCTATTCATTAGTATTTATAGATGCCTCAACCTTGGAGCCTAATCCTTATCCCTTTGGACATTTGTTTGAAATGCCCTTGTCTTTCCTTCCAAGGAAGTGTACTTTCTTCACATGTGACTTGATTCAAATTTCGTCAACTCTTGAAGCTCATCAAGCCGTTGGATGCATGTGATCAGTCTGATGCGCAAACTGTCCCTCTGTTGTAATTGGAACATGCCTCCACTTTTCACGTTGATTTGTTTTTTGGACTGACTTGAGTGTTCCCTTCGCTAGGGAACTTGAGGCACTTGAGTTTCCTTGATGGGAACGTCTGCATATGGCTTTCTAGTTCATGTTTAACTTGTAGTTCTTTTAAAATACTTGAATAAAACATAGTTCCCTAATGATGTTTGTCATTATCAAAACGTACTAGAGAAAATGGTCGTTGTTCTTATCTTTCTTGATATCTCAAGATAGAAAATAATAACATAAAAAATATTCTAAATACATAAATATATTCTATATCCTAATAGTTTCCAACATTGTTCCAACAATATTTCTTAAAGGGTAGGGGATAGCCGCCTCTTCAAGCTCATGCGCACCTAGGTCCGCCATTGGAAGTAAGCCTTGTAAGGGGGTGAGATTATTTTCCGTTTAATTACTATTAACCCTTTTTTAATTATTATTATTACTATTACTCTATAATAAGTTCCCAAGAGTGTCGGCCCTCCTACCAAAAAAAAAAAGAAAACACAACACAACATCAACTGGCAACAACCAAAAAACTAGTCTTTTTCATTAAACAGAAGCTCATTAAACCTCAACTGGCAACAACCAAAAAACTAGTCTTTTTCATTAAACAGAAGCTCATTAAACCTTACATATCAAGTTCAACCGAAACATGAAGCAATTGAAACTCATTTTAACGGAAATTCAAGATAACTATTGGAACAATATTAGGAAATGTTATTTCGAATATTGGAACAACGTATCTCTTTGCGAGTGGAATAATTTTCATCTGTTGAAACTTATTAATTAATACTTCCTACAATCTTACAATAACCAGTTAAGTTTGTTTCGATAACCCGAGATGATTGATGTAGCGACTATCATAGTCATATTGATTGAACTTATCTTGACCCACGTACGATGATATTATCATTATGATACATTCAACTTCAACGTGAAGCTAAAACGACTGGGGAATCCAGGCCCACGTACGATGCCATTTCTCTTGGTCACGTTGGATGTGTGGAATACTTGAGCGTATCACGTAACACAATTTTTCCCTAAAAATGACGGAAAGCGAAAGAAATAACCAGAGTGACACTGAAACTCTGAAACCCTCCCCCACACACAACACACAATGAAGGAAGATGGACAAATAAAACAGAACTGCTATATTTCTGATGTCATTATGCAGTTTTATCACGTGGTCCACAGGTTTTTTTCTTACCACTTCCTCCATAAGCCAACAATGTTTTTGGCCGAATTATTCTTTCCCCATCTCACAAGACTAATAAAAGTCCCAAAGCCCCCTGTTCTCCACTCTTTTAGTAGTAGTATCTCTCAATTTCTTATAAACTTCACCATCACAAATCACCAATTATTTGCATAAAACAATATCCTCCTTTTTGAGCCTACTAGCCTATATTTATATCCATATGCCATAGCTTATCTTTCGCTTCTAGTTCTACCACCTATCTTTCTTCCGTGTTATGGGTTAGTTCGTTCTTCATCTAAATTCAGTCCTCTCCTGTATCTCTGCTTATTACTGTTCTTATTGCCTTTTTTTTAAATACCCATGTGTTAAATTTCAATATCTAGATTACACACTATTTGGTAGTTGTTGGGCTTTAACTTGTCAGTTGACAATATTTTATACTGGGCACTGGGCAGGCGAATAGGAAGCGCAAGCAAGCCGCCATTGCAATTCCCAGAACTGAGGACAAATTTTACCCGCCAAGCCCAGTAGAAGAGTAATCCATGGTTAGTTTTGGATCAATTCCCTTGATTTTAGTCATCTGTTTTCTTCAGCTTGTGGGTTATTCTTGATATTTACAACCTTTCTTGATTATTCTGATTTTGGGGCCTCGGATCGTTTCACTGCAAATATTGACCTAAATTAACCTGTTGTATTGATGATACTGTGAATAGGTGTTGAATACAACCATCAAACACTCCTAATTGATAACTCATGAACTCCACCATGAGAACTCCATTGCTTTTGATTTTGATCATAACAATCGAAGCCTTGGAGGTTTTGGGTGGGGCTCAAAATGGTAACTTTTCATCTCCAAGGCCCAAAGCTGTCAACATTGGAGCTCTTTTCACTTTCAATTCAGTCATTGGAAGAGCAATCAAGCCTGCAATCCAGTCTGCAATTGATGATGTCAACTCCAATTCTAGTGTTCTTCCTGGTACCAAGTTGAATTTGATTCTCCATGATACAAGCTGCAGTGGATTTGTGGGCTCAATGGAAGGTATTCCTTAACTCTTTTAAATTTTTAATCTTATTGCATGATATTTTTGGTGGACAACCCTTTTGGATGATATGGGTAATTTTTTTTTTACTCTTTTTAGGTATCTTCAATAGTTGACTCTGTGTTTGATACTATTAAAGCGACCCTATTGCTTCCAGTGAATTGAATGCATTCAGTTTGAATTGGGCAGGCAATTCGGTCCAAGTTGTAGGTTTTATAACTATCACATGATTATCATTGTGCCAAGTGTTCACACTTTGCCTAGTAGCTTAAAAAGCTTCTTCTTGTATGTTACTCCTATATAGCTTTTGAAAAGGGGAAAAAAAGTACAACCAGATAAATTTATGGAAAGGAGCTTATTTTAATTACCCCAACTTTTTACTTAGTAGCTTAGTTCTTTGTGAGCCTCTAAATTTTTTAACCTAAATTCACTTTTCGAACCTACACTACATTTTTCTCTAGGTATTTTTTTGAACATACTTTAAAAGTGGAGCATAATATAGCAATCTGTTAAAGTAAAAGGATTTTGAAGTCTTTATGTTGGTTTTCATTATCTTGCAGCTCTTCAGCTGATGGAGAAAGATGTAGTTGTTGTAATTGGACCACAATCCTCTGGAATTGCCCATGCCATTGTAGATGTAGTCAGTGAGCTACATGTTCCATTATTATCTTTAGCAACTGACCCCACTCTCTCTTCCAAGCAAAACCCATATTTCCTTAGAACCATCCAGAATGACTATTTCCAGATGCATGCAATTGCTGATCTAGTCCAACACTTCAATTGGAGAGACGTAATTGCAATATTTGTTGATGATGACTATGGAAGAAATGGGATCTCTGCATTAGGCGATGCCTTAACAAAGAAGCGCTCCAAGATCTCTTACAAGGCCGCCTTACCAACCAACGCTTCCAAAAATGACATCACTAATTTGTTGGTTCAAGTCAATTTAATGGAATCACGTGTGTTCGTTGTTCACGTGAATCCTGATTCCGGTCTATCAGTATTTTCTACAGCAAAGTCACTGGGTATGATGGCCAATGGCTATGTTTGGATTGCCACAGATTGGCTTCCTACTCTCTTAGATGGATTGGGATCCCCAGGGCCTGATATCACTGATCCTTTACAAGGAGTTGTCGCCTTTCGTTGCCACACTCCAGATTCTGATACCAAAAAGAATCTTCTTTCAAAATGGAAGCATTTAAGCATTAACTCTTATGCTTATTACGCTTATGATTCGGTTTGGTTAGCAGCTTATGCTCTTGACACATTTTTCAGCCAAGGCGGAAATCTTTCCTTCACAAATGACCCTAAACTGAATAGCAACAGCAGCGGCAAGCTGAATTTAGCAGCTATGCGGTTTTTTCAAGGAGGTGACCGGTTACTTCAGATTCTTCTACAAGCAAACTACACCGGTGTAACCGGGCCAATTCAGTTTGATGCAGGAAAGGACTTAATCCTTCCAGCTTTTGATGTGCTTAACATTGTTGGTACTGGGGCCCGTAAGGTCGGTTATTGGTCAAATTACTCTGGCTTCTCAATTGAAACTCCAGAGACCTTATATTTGAAACCTCCAAACAATACCGTTGGGAATCAACAACTCTATGGTATGATATGGCCTGGAGAATCCACAAAAGATCCTAGAGGATGGGTCTTTCCTAACAATGGACGGCCACTGAGAATTGCAGTGCCTTTTCGGGTCACTTACAAAGAATTTGTTTCTAAAGACAATGAGCCGCCCGGTGTTAGGGGATATTGTATTGATGTCTTTGAAGCGGCTGTGAATTTGCTGCCTTATGCAGTACCACACACCTACATTTTATATGGTGATGGTAAGAGAAACCCTGAGTACAATAATCTAGTCTATGACGTCGCTCAAGATGTAAGTATCACTAATAACATATGATTCTATTTGCATATTTGATTGTTATACTTTGTCTTACTTCGTTTCTTTGTTAGAAATATGATGCAGCTGCTGGGGACATTACAATTGTGACAAACAGGACAAGGATAGTGGATTTTACTCAGCCGTTTATGGAATCCGGACTAGTCATAGTTGCACCTGTGAAAGAGAGCAAAACAAATCCTTGGGCTTTTCTCAAGCCTTTTACAGCTGAAATGTGGTTTGTTACAGCGGCAGCTTTTATTTTTGTTGGAGCTGTTGTTTGGATTCTTGAGCACCGAATTAATGAGGAGTTTCGTGGTCCGCCAAGTCAGCAAATCATGACAATTTTGTGGCAAGTAACTACATTTTGAGTTTATACAAAGCTTTCATATTATTATTAGGGGTGTCCAAAGTTCGTTAACCGTACCATAAGTTTGGTTAGTAACTGTCACTGTACACTTGGTTAACCATGTTTCGGTTCAGTGCAACCAACCATGTAAAAATCATGAGCCATACAGTTTGGCTAGCCAAACTGTTTGCCGAAAAAATATGACCATATTCAGTTTTGGTTTTTCATAGACACCCAATTAAATTATCACTGCTTGTTATATCTTATGGAAATTGAGATGTTTTTCATCTGATTTTGCAGGTTCAGTTTCTCAACAATGTTTTTCGCACACAGTAAGAACAATAACCACCTTTTTCTTAACTCTTTGTTCATGAATTGAGATACATATCCAAATATAATAATCTGTTTCTCAACTTGTATTTACAGGAGAGAATACCGTTAGCACGCTTGGGAGAATGGTGCTAATTATATGGCTCTTTGTGGTGCTCATCATAAACTCAAGCTACACTGCAAGCTTGACTTCGATCCTCACGGTTCAACAGCTATCATCAAAGATTGAGGGAATTGACAGTTTAATATCCAGCAGCGATCCAATCGGGATTCAGGATGGCACGTTTGCACGTAACTACCTTGTTTATGAGCTCAACATAGCTGAGTCAAGGCTCGTGAGTCTGAGGAATCAAGACGAGTATCTTGACGCCCTTGAACGTGGGCCCAACAATGGAGGCGTTGCTGCTATTGTTGATGAGCTTCCTTACATCGAGCTTTTCCTGTCCAACACCGATTGTAGTTACAAGATTGTTGGGCAGGAGTTTACAAAGAGCGGCTGGGGATTCGTAAGTTCTCGTCAATTTTTACCCCCCAACTCTTTTACAAGCCTAGTATATAAGTTGGTGGGTTACTCCTCCTATTGTCAATTAGTTTTAAGATGGAACCTACTGGGCTTATATGTACTAGACTTACATATGCGCAAATAGTATAAAATTTACTACGCAAACTACTACTCATTTAAACACATTACATTAGAACTTCTAACACTAGTTTTTGTTGTTGTCAGGCGTTTCAGAGGGATTCGCCTCTAGCACTGGACTTATCAACCGCCATCCTACAACTCTCGGAAAACGGAAACCTCCAACGAATACACGACAAGTGGTTGTCACGTGACACATGCTCCTCCTCGGACTCAAGCCAAGTGGATGACATCACCGTGCTCTCACTCCGAAGCTTCTGGGGCCTGTTTCTTCTCTGTGGCGTCGTTTCCTTTTTCGCCCTTGGGGTCTTCTTTGGCCGGGTTCTATGTCAGTACAGGAGATACAGTCCGGACGACCACCACGTCCAAGAAGATATCGAGAGGACAACCGAGCCATCTGTTAGACCAAAGCAGTTAACAAGCATCAAAGACTTGTTTGAGTTTGTGGATAAAAAGGAGGAGGAGATCAAGAAGAAGCTCAAGAGGAAGAGCAGCGACGACAAGACGCCTACGCCTAGCCAGAGTCGGAGCTTGGGCGACGATCAGGAATCTCGGTCGTCCACGTTGTAGTTGATCTGGTCACTGGTCAGCCTTTTTTTAACTGAGAGTTTGTTGTTGTTTGTTGTTTCTACGGGATGAGTTATTGGGCATGTGGGTGAAAATGTAACTGATCATGCCTGCAGAGTTGTAGAGAAATAATTGAGATGTTTTGGCTTGCGTAATGCTATATATCAATATATATATATATATATATATATATATATATATATATATATATATATATATATATATATATATATTGTAATGTATGCATTTTTTTGGGTTGTCAGATTGTTGTCAAAGAAATAAACCATATAAATGCAGATATATTTGAGCACAACTCTGTTTCTTATTGGCATTGCAAAACAATCTTGCCTAACAAAACAAATTAGCAATAGGGATTGAGATACATGTTTTGTGTTCTCTGTCGATCCTACATACACTGTTTCTATTTGATTTAATAGATAAGATTGAAAGACGAGATTGTTGCAGTATCTGATTCTATGTCAAGTACGTCCAGATTAGATGGATTTAACATTATTCTAAGGTAAAAGGAACAGAGCTTCAATTCTAACTTTGTGAATGCTCTGTACCACAAGGTAGTAAGGTTTCAAGTTATATAAAAGGCCGGGCTAGGGGACAATATTGCTATTTAATATTTCAGACAGCTAAAGTCTAGCCATATGATTAGTGGTGATCTGTGGACGATGGACTTGAATTGATTTGCATTATATACATGTTAGTGCATGCCATCAACCCATGATCTTATGATTCTTGTAGTAGTATATATATATAGACTTATTTGAATAAACGTACACATATTATTTTATGTTATATGCATGTTGTGATCATATATAGCCAATAAAGGTAAACAATCATGGGGCATCAATCATATAATTAGGTTATGCGCACATACATGCAACACCACAATCATGATCACCTAGCAAATTAAGGCAATGCCATAAAATTATCAAGTCAAATGAAAAAACTTTAAAAACCATAATTTACTTTTTCTTTTGTTCAATATGCTTTTTGTCAGGGAAAAAACTTATTCTTTTCTCTTTTCTGTAACTCGTAATTAATTTTATTTAAAATTGAGGAGTCAGCTGATCTTTGGATCGCCGAGCTTTTCCACGTTGAAAGAAGAGATCCAGATCCAACCACCCCTCGACATGGTGGCATGGTGGTGACTCCCATTTCTTCGTTTTCACCTTCCTTATCTTTAATTTCTCATTTAATTATTATGCTCATAATATTAAATATTATACTAGGTAGGCATACCCGTGCGTACGCACGGGGCATATTTTCTACTTGTCGACCTGTAAAATTGCATTAATGTTAAATATATTCTTTTTATTTTGAAAATTATTGAGATTAAAATAAAATTAATGGAATTCTTACAAAATATTTTTAAATTTAATTTATTCCATCTAACTTTCCACCTCAAATCTCAATGTATCTAATATTTCGATTCTTGGATTTTTTAAGTTGACTTGAAACTATTATAAAACATATAATATTAGGATATATATATATATACATAGATTTAAATGAGAGAAAACATCATAAGTTTATAAATTCAATATGTTATATTTTTTGGTATACACGTAGAAGTTAAGGACATATAATTTTAAAATAATTATATATTTCATTCACGTGCATATAAATGCATGATTTGGAAAGACTATCTAATAAATGATTTGAAGACAAATTTACAAAAAAATAATTCATCCCTTTTTATCAAATAAAATATTATTGTCAATTTCTTCGATTCAACATTATTGGCGATAAGTATCTTTTTACAACAATTAGAGATGTGAGCATATTACTACCTATGAATTTAGAAATAATAATCTATAACATGAAAGGAGGAAAATTATTTATTCATTCATATGTTTGAGAAAAATAATATGAAAAATTATATGTGAAAGTATAAAAAAAAATCTATCATTGCACCAAATACACATGAGGTGAATGAAAATCAACATATATAAAACTAAAATAACACAAAATAAGGAAGAGATAAATTTAAAGAAACAAAATTTACTTCGTACCTTGTAAAATTACAAATGAAAATCAAAAGTGATCAACTCACCTAACCTAACCAATTGATAGTCGTGAATAGCTCCTCCCTCATTTCTATAAGATAAGAATACAAATTTCATGGGGGAATATTATGACCATTTTTTTCTCAACTCAAATTTGAGAAGAAGCAAGAAAATTGGTAACACAATAACACCAAAAAGAACAATATTTCAATCTACAACAATTCATGTTGATAAAGTGTTATAACTAATCTAGATTTGAATTATAGAAACAATAGATAAGAGAATGTGAATACAAATGAATCTCTTTTACTCTTCCTTTTCACCAATTATAAGACATATATATAAGCTATTACATGGAATATAGTGAGTCAAATATACACAAAAATATGGTTGTAATTAGATGTAGTAAATGTGGATAATAAGTGCACATATGAGAATAAGCATCCTAGGAGAATTTTTATGTGTACATGGAATACAATGAGTCAAAATACACATAAATATGAGTGTAATTAGATGTATAGTAAATGTGGATAATAAATATACATATGGTAAGAATCTTATGAGAATCTCTATGTGTACATTCATATTATATATTAAAATATTTATACTAATTGTTAGGTTTTTTGACAAAAAATTGTTAGATATTTTGATGGAAATATGTAAATAATATATGTTAAATTTATAATTTAAAATATAATATATGTTGAATTATATAATATCCACTATCATGAAATTTATGAAGAGTTGTAAATAAATTTATATTAGAAAAGTTTGAAAAGTTTAGTTTTGGCCAAGTATATAGGTTAATACATGGAATATATAATGAGTCAAATATATAAATAAATATGGGTTTAATTACGCATAGTAAATCTAGGTAATAAGTATACATATGAGAATAAACATCATAGTAGAACCTCTATGTATAAGTGTACATCCATATTATATATTAAAATACTTATGATAATTATTAGATTTTTAGACCGTAAAAACGTGTCATATATTTTGAATGAAATATTTTTTAAATTTGCATTTTAAAATATAATGTTGAATTATATGGAGTCCAATGTCCACTATCATGGAATTTTTAGGGTAGTAAGCAAAACTATTATAGAAAATTTACTTTGAAAAAATATTTTTTCCTTGTTACATTTGATAGAATTTTTTTATAGATTTTAGCATGAGTTCATTGGGTTATTAAAAATATTTTCAAAAATGATTAATTGAGTCCATAAACCTTAGACCTTTTAATACAATTTCATGGCTTTAACCATTGAGCTAAGGAGATTATTTTATCATCTAATATAATTGACATTATAAAAAATGAGATGATTTTCATAAATTAAATATGTATAGCAAATGCACCTTGTACATACATTTTAAATGTTATATGTATATAGATTATAGATTTTAACTAAAATTTTATTTAAGAACTCAATATAGCAATTAGTTGAAATGAGACTCAAAACTCATTTATTATTTTAATATTTCAAAATAGGAATTTGATTGTGATTAAGTGTATTAAATGTGGTCAAAATTATTTTGCAATAATAAATATATAGATGGATTTTTTTAATAAAATGGATAGTGAATCATAATCAAGTACATTAAGTGTGCTCATGTACACAAAATTATATATGTACTAGCCAAATCAAGCCCGTCCGTTGGACGGGGCAAAATTTATATTTTAATATTTAAAATAAATATATGTTTGTAAACATTTATAAAAATAATACAAATCACAATAAAAAATACTTAATTTAATAAAAATCATCGAAATTTGAACTGTAAAAAAATTGTTTTTTGCAAACCTAATTGCCATCACCAAAAACCTTCATGTCTTACATTTTCACATTCACTCTCCCCCATCTCAATTCGTGTTTCGATTAATGTTTTTTGCAATCTGAGGGTTGTCTTCTATTTTTCGCTTCATAGTGGATGAAATTGTGATGCGTTCATACAAAAATAAGACGTATATAGTGAGAAAGAAAAAGGTAGAAATTAAATTCTATATTATGTTTGGTTAGCTATAATGCCAACAGTTGTGTTTTGTATCTAATATCAAATGTTCATAATTTAATGTGTAATATCAAATGTTGATGTTTTATTAAGATAGACAATTATTACGCAAATTCTCCAACTTTAAATAAAAGGATTTTAAATATTTCAAGACATCAAAAAAAATATTTATTTGGTTTTGATGATATATAACTTCACATGTTGTAAGATTATAGCTTTAGTGATTTGTATTAGTCTAGTAATGCTTTCAAAATTTTACCATTAAGATTCACGATAGAGGTATAATAAATCTGTTTAGTTTTTTTTAGAATGATTTAGTCTATTATATATAGCCTTATTGTATCATTTGACATTCTCTTAATATCCACCCATCTAAAATTGAATTTGATCCTTTAGAAAGTGTAGGCTAAATAAAAAGAGATTCATCTAAATTTTTTAATGCACTCTTGTATTTAATAACATTGCATTGAATTAAAAAATATAGCAAAGTCATTTTGATTATTTGAAAGAATTTGGATCATCTTATAACAATATGTAATCAAATAGATTGGTGTATACTTAACAAAATCATATATTAGTTAACACATTAATTTACATTGCTCTGTGCGTTTTTTCAATACAACTTAGCTCCTATGTTTAATAAAAACTATAAAAAATTTATAAATTAGTTATAGCAAAACGTTTTAACTATTTGAAAAAAAATATGAGTCACCTTATAACTAAATTAATCAAATGGATTGATGTATAATTAATTAATTATTAAAATCATATATCATTTTTCATACACTTATGTGCAACTATCAGCATAATAAAATTCTTATATATCATTCAAATACTTTTAATATCAAATCTAAATTGAATTTAGTATTTTGTATGGGGTCTTTTGATTGTGGTAAAAAAGTTATCCAAAGTGATTATTTGAAGACTGAACCTTAAACCTCCAATATAATTGTCAAAGCTTCAACCATTGAGCCAAAATTTCATATTGACATATAATAAAATCAACATAATATGATTGATATGTTTTTCATAAATTTAATGCATTCACCTAGTACATATCATTTCAATGTTGTAAATTTAAAAAATAAAAATTAAGGTGAATCTAAAACAATTTATTTAATTATATAATAGTACGTGTAATATTGTAATTGACTATACATAATGGTGTCTAAAATATAATATACTAAAGATTAAAATAGTAAAAGTATTTCAATTAAATAAAATATATGCAACAAAATAACAATTGCCAAGAAAGGATGATATATAATATATAATAGTATATACCAATTATAATTAAGCCTTAAAACTAAATGTGAATAAAATGATCTACCTTATTATGTAATAGTGTAATTGATAATGTATATGGTACATACGACATACTATATTAACGATTAAAAAACTAAGAGTGTGTTATCTAGCAAAAAAAAAAATAGTTGTCAAGATTTGAACCATGATCTATATAGGTAGTTTAAAAATTTCTTTACCACTAAACTATTTAGAATTATTTTATTTATTTAAAAATGATAAGTATTCATAAAAATAAATATTATGTGTAATAAATGTGGCAATGAATGTGGTTATGTACATAAATTTATCTATTTAGTACAAATTATATTAAAGGTGAAAAAAATAATTAGAAATTATCATTAAGTGCATTAAATGGGGCATGTACACAAAATTATATATGTATTATAGATATAGATTATATTAAAGGTGAAAAAAATAATTAGAAATTATCATTAAGTGTATTAAATGGGGCATGTACACAAAATTATATATGTATTATAGACTAGCCAAATCAAGCCCGTCCATTGGACGGGGAAAAATTTATATTTTAATATTTAAAATACATATGTTTGTAAACATTTACAAAAATAATAAAAATCACAATAAAAAACAATTAATTTAATAAAAATTATTGAAATTTGAACTTTAAAAAAATTGTTTTGTACAAACCTAATTACCATCCACCAAAAACCTTCATTTCTTACATTTTCACATTCACTCTCCCCCATCTCAATTCGCGTTTCGATTCGATTAATATGTAATCAAATAGATTGGTGTATACTTAACAAAATCATATATTAGTTAACACATTAATTTACATTGCTCTGTGTGTTTTTTTTTGTAGATGCTCTGTGTGTTTTTTCAATACAACCTAGCTCCTATGTTTAATAAAAAACTATATATTTTTTTTATAAATTAGTTATAGCAAAACGTTTTAACTATTTGAAAAAAATATGAGTCACCTTATAACTAAATTAATCAAATGGATTGATGTATAATTAATTAATTATCAAAATCATATATCATTTTTCATACACTTATGTGCAACTATCAGCATAATAAAATTCTTATATATCATTCACATACTGTTAATATCAAATCTAAATTGAATTTAGTATTTTGTATGGAGGTCTTTTGATTATCCAAAGTGATTATTTGAAGACTCGAACCTTAAACCTCCAATATAATTGTCAAAGCTTCAGCCATTAAGCCAAAATTTCATATTGACAAATAATAAAATCAACATAATATGATTGAGATGTTTTTCATAAATTTAATACATTCACCTAGTACATACCATTTTAATGTTGTAGATTTAAAAAATAATAATTAAGGTGAATCTAAACAATTTATTTTATTATATAATAATGTAATATTGTAATTGACTATACATAATGGTGCCTAAAATATAATATACTAAGATTAAAATAGTAAGATTATTTCAATTAAATAAAAAATATGCCACAAAATAACAATTGCCAAGAAAGGATGATATATAATATATAATAGTATATACCAATTATAATTAAGCTTTAAAACTAAATGTGAATAAAAGGATCTACCTTATTATGTAATAGTGTAATTGACAATGTATATGGTACATACGACATACTATATCAATAATTATAAAAGTAAGAGTGTGTTATCTAGCAAAAAAAAAAAAAAATAGTTGTCACGATTTGAACCATGATCTATAGGTAGTTTAAAAAATTCTTTACCACTAAACTATGTAGAATTTTTATTTATTTAAAATAATAAGTATTTATAAAAATAAATATTATGTGTAATAAATGTGGCAATGAATGTGGTTATGTACATAAATTTATCTATTTAGTACAAATTATATTAAAGGTGAAAAAAATAATTAAAAATTATCATTAAGTGTATTAAATGTGGCATGTACACAAAATTATATATGTATTATAGATTATAGACTAGTGGGCATACATGTATAATGCATTACACAGGGGCTATTATATATATATATATATATGCATTCTTCTTCATAGCTCATAGGTGAAACCAATTTGCAATATATGTCGTTGCAATGTACTAAAGTTATTAAATCTTTTTCGACCGAAAAAAAGAAGTTATTAAATCTTGAAGTGTTTTATGATACTGGAACTGTGTAACCTTGAAGTTTTTTTTGTCTTGAAATCCATTGAGGCCAGTATGGACTTTCATTTGATTATAGATGAGGTTCAAAGGATATCTACCTAATGAATGTGCGATTAATTAATGTAACATAACTACATAAGATATATAGTTCGAAGGTAGATTAGATTAGAAGTAGAACCTTATCAAGAATGATACTTACATATATAGTTACATATATGTACAAAAATATCTAGTACACTAACCTTCATTATGACGTCGTCAAACATATTACAACAATTATGACTTACCTTATGTCTGGCAGTAAGTTTTGAATTAAAGCTTTTATATGATATACTATCCCCTTTAAATTCTCATCCTCACTTTTAACAAGAAATTTATTGCCAATTGTTTTCACGCAATGAGCTTGAGATCACAATTTTGAAAGTTGAAATTCCTCTTGTGAAGACTAGGCTTTGTACGATTAGCATTGTCCAAAATGAATTTGTTTTTTATTTACTCTGTATGTCACTACACAATATCAAATTGTGTACAGTTTATGGAATAAAAAATTGTAGATTGAAAAAAAATACTGATTTCAAAACATTAATAAATATAAAAAAACAGCTATAAACTGTACTTCATCCGAATATAAAGCCCAAACTAGATCGTCTTCGCTACTCCCACACCTTCTCAAACTCTCTGATTTCCTCGCTCCTCCCACCACTAGCGCCACCGCCTCCAATCGACTGAAAAATGGGCTGCGGGTGTTTGGTGAAGCTAGCAGACGCCGTGCTCTTCCTGTTCTTCCTCGTTTTCGCGGTTGTGGCGCCTCTCTTCGACGCCCAGTCTGCGTTGCCCCTCGAATACTACCCTAAGCAGCTGGTGGATCTCCTGTCTTGGTATGCCAACGAGTATGGCGACTACCTGGTCTCTGAGAAGCCACATTTCTTCGTCGGCCTCGTTTGGGTTGAGATTCTCCTCCTCTGGCCCCTTTCTATTGCAAGCCTCTTCGGTTTGGCATCCGGCAAATCCTGGTACCGAACCCCCTGCTTGATCTTCGGTGTCTCCTGCTTCACTTCCATGGTACGATTCTTAAATTGATTCATTTCGTTATTCGCTTTATCAATTCGGACTGCATTGTTCGTCGTTCGTGATTTAGTGTTCTAATTGGAGAGTCTGATTGTGAACTTTCCGCCGATCTAGGGTTCCTGAGCTTCGTACATTTTTTTTTCCCGCTGTTTGATGGTTGCAATCTCAATGTGATTTTTATGTAAAAAAGTTTTGCTCAAAAGTCAATTTTCCGATTCAGTTTCAGTTTTTCATGCTGGTATTCTCATTTACTGCTCGTTTCTACCGACCATCTTACTTTTACCATTGCTTTTAATCACTTTTTATCTGTACTTCGATTGAACGAAAATGATTACGACATCCGAAAGTGAAATCAGATATCCAGTTCTGAATTCTGATGAGTGCATCTTGTTGCAAACTAGTAAACCAATTAGATTTTTGTTGGATTGGACAAGAATTCTAACAAATTTGTTAATAATGTGTCCCAGGCAGCAATAATGGGAGATCTATTGAGATCGGGAAAAGCATCAGAGAAGCTGTTGATGATCTACTCTCCATTCATGGGCATCGCTGTTCTCGCTGCCCTACGTGGCTTGTGCCCATGTGGCGCCAGCAGCAGCCCGGTTGCACCTGCAATCTCTGCAAAGAAACCTGCTGTTCATCACGAGAGGAAGAAGAGGGCTTGATCACTGAATTAAAATTTTCTCATCAGATACCACCAACTTTTAACTCAGAGTTGCAGATTGAAGTTTCATACATTTCCTCCCTGTTTTGTTCTTGATTCTCAAAAAGTTTATTCAAGGATTCATTATGTTTTGTTGATCTGATGTCGTTGCTCTGTATCCTGGTTAATCATTGAATTTGGTTTTATTCAATTTCACTTTTCATTTAGGTTAAAACTTAAAACCAATTGTATCTTGCACGACCTTGATTTAATGATTTAAGTATTTATAAGTAATATAATTTGCATTAATTCGGGAATAATGGGGTTTTACGGACAAAAAATACCAGCTTCTGATTTTATGAGATTAACGTTAGTTTACACAAATTTGAATTTTTATGGGATTAACGTTGGTTTACGCAAATTTAAAAGTGTGTAATTTATGATTGAAAATATTGTCAGGTTTATTCCAAACTTTTACGTAATTTAGAATTAAAATATTAATGTGAATCATACTAGTTTTTGTACATTTATGTTTTAAATATGTTTTCGAAATTGTCAAAAAAAAAAAAACGCGCCAAAACAATTAATTGAGGTTAACTTTATTTTTGGTTGAATTCTAACTTGTGTACTCACGTATTTGGACATGTTTTTAAGCTAACTCATTTTATTTCGTTTTTATCATTACCGTATCATATCACATAAGAATACTTATTTTTATCAAATCTTACCCCCCGTATTTAAATAACTTTGATTATATTAAATAGATGCTAAATAACTGGAAAAAAATATTCATAAACTATTTCCAAAATAATTTAGGAGTTAAGTGCATATTATTTTTTTTACTTTTTTTTTTATCAAACGGCAAAGCAAATTTTATTACTTAAGTAGTAGAAGTTTGGCCATTATGGCCTACAATATCAGAAGAAATAAAATCAGCTAAAAAACTAGGCAGCACATTATGAAAAGTGAGGGGTGAACTAAGGCTAAAAGCCTATTGTGCAAGAGCGTCCACTACACGGTTGGCATTATGTCTGACATGATTGATCCGGATTTCCCAAGGGATTTCATCAATGACTTCCAACAAAGCTTCAAAAGATATAAATCTGGATGAGTCAGAGTATTCCGTGAACGGGGGAGTTGGCAAGCGGAAAGAGAATCAGATTCAAGGATAAGCTTACTTATGTCCAAGGTAGTTGCCTTGTGTAGCCCATGGAGAATGGACCACAGTTCTGCCGTCAATGCCAAACACGCACCACACGAGAACGTAAAAACCAAAATGACAGCACCAGACTCGGAACGAAACAGACCACCACCAGTCGCTAATCCTGGGTTACCCTTCGATGCTCTATCCACATTAATTGTCCAGCCCGGAGGAGGCAAGGTCCATTTCTGCTGCTCAGGATTAGTGTTTATATTAGAATTGAGATCAATTTTTACAACTTTGGACCACCAATAGTCATAAGCTTCCGATTGTCGTACCACCTCTATACTCAATGATCCAATCTTGTCATTTCCTTCAAACACAATGCCATTACGACACTTCCATGACAACCATATCATGTGGGCGAAGATCGAGCACCATTGATCACTTTTGCTGATGTTGAATCTCACCCAATCTGCAACATCATGATCACCAAAGAAATTTTGAGCCAGAGCATTCCCTGAAAAAGCCAGCCAGACGTCCCTAAGTCGCTAACAATCATGCACCAGATGGAGCGTAGTCTCCGATTCACTGCATCGGGGATAGCTAGGGTCCGACGACAAGTTTCGTCGCACACGATTGAGGTTGGAGAGGATGCAATTATTACCAGCAAGTAGATGAAGTTTCGAATCCGATGTTGAGCCGGAATGCGCCAAATAACCTTCCAAAGTGCAAAAAGAGGATTTGTTGTTTTTTGGCGATGAAGAAAATACGCTGATTTCATACTGAAAATGCCATTAGTTTCACCATCCCAGTATAACTTATCAGCAACATCTTCCGAATCAATCACCAGAACGCTCATCATCTTATAGAAAATATCGGCAGGTAACAGGGGGTTGATTGCCTCCCAATTCCAAGAATCATTGAGGCGGAGCACAACGACAGTCGCACCAAGCAAGGTCTCAAGAATCACAGCACAAGCATGATCAATTAGCGGCCTATCAATTAGCCAATTATGAAACCAAAACAGAGTAGAGGCACCAGTACCGATTGTAGCTCGTAAACTTTTGCATAGCAACTTCGACCCATCAACTATACCTTTCCAGGTCTGAGATGATCTAGTTGGTCTTGTAAACATATCAACATCCACTCTTCCTTGGCAGTACTTATTTCTCAAAATTCTAGCCCATAAATCATCATGTTTCTGTAACAAGCGCCAACCAATTTTTGCAAGGATGGTTAAATTGGTAAACATAGCAACTAAATCTTGATTTTGAGCCTTTGAGAGCTTGTGAAATTGTGATGGAAGAAGAGTTGATAAGGAGAGAGGAGGAAAGAGATGGGGGGTGGAAATGAGAGGGGTATGTAATAGGGTTAGAATAGACTTTAGACAGTAAAATGGGATCGGTGCCAATAAAAGGCCCATGTTATGCACCGCCCCATGAAATTAATTTGCAACATTTAATTTATTCAAAATTACAAAACTAGTCCAAATATACTTTTCCTCCCTTTTCCACATTCTCTATTGTCTGCAACCATAATTCAAATCTAAATTTTTCCGTACTGTTATTTCTTAACGAATGTCGAGTGACAACAAAAGAAGCTCTGAAGACGGGTTACGTAGTCGAGATTCCATGGTATGTTGACCATTCATATAAGCGTTTTTTCGATTTTCGGAATTGTATATGCATGTGCGCGGTTTGACTGCAAAACAACTATGCACACAATTAAGAAATGTGCCAAAAAGCCATGTACACCAAACACTTGTGTGCATAAACAAGGTGTACACAAAACTTTTATGTGCAAAGAAGTAGCGCACGCGGGATTATTGTGTGGATATTAGAACTGCACACCAAATATAATATTTGTGTTCAATATTTATATTCACCCAGATAATTTGTGTGCATCAAATCACACCTGACTTGTTCCAACCTAGGGTTCACGAAATCAAATCATCTAAAGGCAAAGCACTCAATTGAAGAGAGAAACGGACCAGATTAATCGTTCATTGTTGTCGACTTGTGGAGTAAAAACTTGCACATGATTTTTATCGACCTAGAAAAGGCGTATGACAGGGTACGGAGAGAGTTGATTTGGAGGTGTTTGGAGACGAGAGAGGTTTCAGGGACATATATCAGAATCTTAAAGGACATGTATAAGGGTTCGCTGACAAGTGTGTGCACTCCGGGGGGGGGGGGGGGGGGGGAGCACAGAGTTTTTCCATGTAGGGGTTGGCTTGCATCAGGGGTCTGCTTTGAGCCCTTTTCTGTTTGCTATCGTCTTGGATGTTCTGACGAGGGAGATTCAGGAAGAGGTACCGTGGTGTATGCTTTTCGTCGATGACATAGTGTTGGTGGACCAGTCTAGGGAGGGAGTTTGTAGAAAGCTAGTATTGTGGAGAGAGAAACTCGAGGCAGAGGGTTTTAAGCTGAGTTGGACCAAGACAGAATATGTTGAGTTCAAGTTCAGTCAGGAGGCAGAGCTGGAGGTGGAAGTTCGCTTAGGAGGAGAGGCCATAGCGAAAAAGGAGATGTTTAGATATCTGGGCTCAGTGGTGCAGAGTGATGGGAGCGTCGAGGAGGACATTAGGCATCGAATCCAGAGAGGTTGACAGAAGTGGAGGGGTGCACCTGGAGTGCTATGTGACAGAAAGGTCACACTTAAGCTCAAGGGCAAGTTTTACAAATCGGTGGTAAGACCAGCCATACTTTACTGGGCGGAGTGTTGGCCAACGACTAAGGCGCAAGAACAGAAGTTGATGGTAGCAGAGATGAGGATGTTGAGATGGATGTGTGGGCATACGAGACTGGACAAGATTAGGATCGAAGTGATTAGGAGTAAGGTGGGAGTGGCCAGTTTAGGCGAAAAGCTCAAAGAATCGAGGCTTAGATGGTTCAGGCACATACAGAGGAGACCACTTGATGCCCCGGTTCGGAGAATCGAAAGGTCGTTTGGTAGCGACTTTCGTAGGGAAAGAGGCAGACCGAAGAAGAGCTGGAAGGAAGTCATAAAACCAGACCTTACCTCTCTAGCAGTCATAGCAGATATGGCTTTGTGCAGGGACCAATGGCGCCAGAAGATTACAGTGACAGAGCGGTAGTAGTGAAGACCGCGAGGGAGTGTCCCACTCTTTTCTCTCTTTTTAGTTTCTATGTTTTTTTTCGTTTTGCGTTTCTTCCAGCGTCCCTTTCTGCCTTCGTTTTCTGTCCCATCTAGTCTTTCTCTCTTTTGTTCCCTCCCCTCCCTCTTTCTGCTTTGGGCCCTCCTTAGATACCCTCCGACTTTCGAGTCGGGGTAAGGGTGCGTACATCTCGACCCCCCCAGATCCCGTTCATACCGGGTTCCACCTGGGTAGATGTTGTTGTTGTTGTTGTCGACTTGTGGATGATTTCAAAAGGTTGGACGGTGAGATGATGGAGTGTGGTGTGGATGTATCTGTACAATTGAGGTAGGCCTTCAAGGATAGTCAGAGGCGGCACGGCGAGACAATGGAGCATGGTGTGGACGGAAGAGAAGAGGAAGGAAAAGGGGAAGAATCGTTACCGGCCTGAGTTGTTTACAATCGGGATTCGGGAAAGTAGAAGAATAGAAGGAGAAGGATTTTTAGTCTTATTTTATAATATTTTATAAAATAATAACTGCAAATTAAAATATGAGGCACTGCAGAGCTGGTAGGCAATAAAAATGCCCACAAAAAACGTTGATTTCCAAACAACTCAAATTATGCAGGATGCAATTTAAATAAACCCGAAATATAAAGCCCGAACTAGATCGTTTCGCTACTCGCCTACTCTCCCACCACCTTCTCCCGGTTCACAAACTCGTCCGCGCCCCTCGCACACCAGCGCTTCCGCCTCTGATTGACGGAAAGATGGGCTGCGGGTGTTTGGTGAAGCTAGCAGACGCCGTGCTCTTCCTCTCCTTCCTCGTTTTCGCGGTTGTGGCACCTCTCTTTGACGCCCAGTCTGCGTTACCCGTCGAATACTACCCTAAGCAGCTGGTGGATCTCAAGGCCTGGTATGCCACTGAGTATGGCGATTACTTGGTCTCTGAGCAGCCACATTTCTTCGTTGGCCTCGTTTGGGCTGAGCTTTTCCTCCTCTGGCCCCTTTCCATCGCCAATCTCTTCGGCATTGCCTCCGGCAAATCCTGGTTCCGTACCACCAGTTTGATCTTCGGCGTCTCCTGTTTTACTTCCATGGTATGGTTCCCTATCTTAATTTCGTTATTCAATTTATCAATTTGGTCAACGTTGTTCGCTGTTCGTGATTTAGTGCTCTAATTGGAGTTTGATTGTTAACTTTCCGCCAATCTAGGGTTCCTGAGCTTCTTCTATTCTTCGCCGGTATTTGATGTTTGAAATCTTAAAGTGATATTTTCTTTGATGCTAATTTTGCTTTGAATTGCTAATAAACGGTGACTGGTGTGATTGATGACTAAAATGAACGGTTAAAAACAATTCCATTAGAAATCATTGTTTATATAGAAGCGCTGGTATGATTGCACAAGTTCTCAGCGTGATGGACTTGAAGTGATTGAAATTGCGACTGTTTGTTACCAAATAATGGATGCTTGGTGCAATTTTGCCATGAACAAATCTGATGATACAAGAGGATTCACATCTGAAAGTGAAATCAGATATCCAATTCAGAGGAATGCATCTCGTAAACAAGTAAACAAATCTAATTTGTTTATAATGTGTTTCAGGCAGCTATAATGGCAGATCTATTGAGATCAGGAAGGGCATCAGAGAAGCTGTTGATGATGTACTCTCCTTTCATGGGCATTGCTGTTCTTGCTGCCCTACGTGGCCTATGCCCATGTGGCGTCAGCAGCGGCCCGGTTGCATCTGCAAAGAAACCTGTTCATCACGAGAGGAAGAAGAGGGCTTAGTCACTGATTTTTTCCATCCATGTACCACCACCATTGACAAGGTTTATTTCAGAGTTACAAATTAAAGTTTCATACATTTCATTTGATTTTTCTTTTCCGCTGTTTGTTTTTTCCATCCCTGTTTTGTTTATGATTCTCAAAGTACTGAAGGATTCTTTTTGTTTTACTGATCTCAGATTAGTAAAACTCAGAATACCTTTTTAAATTAGAGGAATAACAAAACAAGATTCTTTTTGTTTTACTGATGTTATTCTTCTATATCCCTGTTTAAGTAATGAAATTTATGCCCCTTGTATTTTGGGTCATTTACATAGAAGTCTTCTGAGTTTTATTTCATTTTACTTTTAAAGTAGCTCCTAGATTTTTTTCTCTAACTTTGAAGTTGTCGAGTTATAGATGTTCAAGACTTCTAATTTCCAAAGTAAGTGACCTTTTTCTTCATAAAGAAAGATAATACTGTACTATTTATTCTTTGTGTTTTCTTTGTGAATGCAATTCACATACTGGAAAGCCTTCAGAAGTAACAAAGATCTGGATCCTTTTACTTGCCATGACAAAATTTAACTCTGTATTTCGACCAAAAAGGAATTTTTACACTATCTATATATCATGAGTCTTCATTCCATTTCGTGGCTTTAGAGAGAGTTTTGTACATCCATCAAGAAATGAGTGGAGTTGGCAAGGAACATAACTTCCTTAACCTATGAAGAAGTGCTTTCACAACTTGTAATCGAATGTGATTTTGGTTGCATCATCTCAAGTTTAGGTAGTTTTATGTTCAAGTCATTTCGACTGATAAATCAACATATTTAGGATTCAGAGCTCTTAGTTTAGGTCAGCACAATAACGACTCAACATTGCCATATTTTTTTCCCTAAATGAATTGAAATAGAATCAAGTTTGGATTGACATCAATGGTAACTTTTGAGTATTGAATAGGATGCCCTTACATATAAACCCATTACAAAGTAACAATCGCGCGAGATGGAATTGGAGTCTAAATAGCTAACTCCTTATTTTTATTTTCTTATATCTTAGCAGTTGACACAACATATATCTATCCAATAGACAAAATAAGGCATGTTCAACAAGACAGGATAGGTCCAGATGAGACTCTAAATTGCTTGCAATACAGCTTGTAGTATTTAGTCTTGTTCCTGACATGGTAAGATCTCCAAACGTCACATGTGCCTCCATCGATGATTCCAATTGTCGCTCCAAAGCCTTTGATTAAGACAGGACCGACTCTTGTCTTCCAATACCAGAGCGCGGTCTTGAAGGAGACTGTCGCGTTAGTTGCAATGAGCTCGGGATGGTTGACTAAGTCAAGTCCGAGGTATTTTCCCGCCGCTCCATACTTGCAATTCCATTTGATCTGAAAGGGTCCTCTACCGTACTACCGTAGTAACTTTTGCCTGATTTGCACTTGTAGTTGGGGCACCCACTGTCGCAGTATCTTGCCTTTGATATCTCTTCTATATCGCAAAAGTCTGCGCCAAGAGTAACCAAATGATATCAGTTATTCCCAAATGTATTACACTCTTGTATGATTTACTGATTTTTTTCAATATCATAACTTTATCGATCAATAAGGTAAATAATAATGGAAGAAGATGTGAAACGAATTTGTACAACAAGGGATTTGGATAGCCTTACGTCCAGTCTCTTGCGTGACATGCGCAAAGAAGGCGGCAATTTCCCGCTTAGAAGCAACATCGGTTGCATCATTCCCAAACTCTGGGAACGACTTGGCCGCATTAAGAAAGGAGGTTCGGGTGTAGAAGTGTTTTTCCCTTGCAACCATTGCTAGCTTGGTTTAGGATGCCATTGAAGAACTTAGGGGTAACTACGCTAGCAAGCTTAACACCTACAACAAGCTTAGGAAGGACAATGACTATGACGCCAAATAAGAGAAGGGTCGGGAGGAAATGCTTAGGATTCATGTTGTATGAAGTTAGCGAGAGGAGGATTTTTATTTGGGTTTTTGGATGGACATAATAATTCAGACGGGACAGGAGGAGTTTATATAGGCAAAGTGAGGAATTATGAGAAAACAACCCATCATATGCTAAGTTCATATAAACTTGGATCGTTCTGTGTCCCACGTCAAGGCGTCGAGCCAATTAGCCATTTTTTTTTTGATCTGGTAAGATTTATGGTAATAGTACTAACCAACTCTAAGAAAGAAGGGTAAACCGCCGCCCTGACGCTCAAACCTGAGACCTCTTGCACATGGGCAAGAGGTTCAACCAGTTGAGCCATGCGCACATGCGCGAGCCAATTAGCCAATGATAGTGTTAGTCTATAGAACTTGAATTGTTTAGTCTTCTGTTTGAAGATAAGACCAATACAAATTTCAATGCAACAATAAACTACCAAAGTCCCGTTGATCAAGCAATCTAGCTATTTGGGTCAACAGTCAACCAACATAAGGAATTAGATAACATGAGGAGAGATGGATCATTCCGTAAAAAATGAGTAATGTGATGTATTCTACCTATCAAACAATAAACAATAAATGGTTCATATTTTAGTTCCTTTTTTTTGGTTGAACATATTTTAGTTCCTTTATAAGAAGGTGGTGATAATTTTGGTGATTTTTGCTTCAAAAATAAGTTAAAACAGTCATGTGCACATTGAATTCGACGCACAAAATGACAAAAATTGTCTTTGCCAGGGATGAAGGTAATGCCGATGACCTGACGCGGGTCAAATGAAGGCTTTGGACAGTGCTATGTGGTTCTTAGGGCCGTTTGGTATCCATATTAGGATATTAGATATGGGTATGGATATGACTGATACTCATATCTCGTGTTTTGGTATATCCTGATATTGATATCAAACTGATATTTACTGTTTGGTATAAGAGTATATCGATATCAGCTGATATCAGAAGGATATCAGAGTGATATTAGAGTGTTATTTTCATATACTCCAGGAAATTGGTATATCAAAGATATCACTCATATCCATACACATATCCGATATCTAGATATCACTCATACCGATATCTTGGTATCTATACCGATATCGATATTCGATATCTCATGCCTTAGATATAAATACCAAACGAGCCCAAAACATTTAGTCGAAACGGTATTTATTTTGTATCGAGGACGAGGAAGTCCAATGAAAGGACAAAGAGCACCATAATTGCTTTTAAAATTCACAACTTTTTTTTGGGTCGAAAAAAGTTCACAACTTATCAAAGGAGGAGAGGAGAGTCTTTTAATTACACTAGGAGGACAATCCCGTGCATACGCACGGGACATGTGTTTAATATGTATTCATTTATTTTTTTTTTGTAATTTTTAACATTTTATAGAGTATATTTTTGCCATTTGAGTTTGTAAAAACATTTGGAACTTATAACTGTATATGAATTGAAAGCACATGTGAGTTGTTTGATCTAAACAAATCAAAAAATTTAGTACGTTTCAATTTTGTATGAAAAATTGTGTATTTCACACCTAATACTTATTTGAATTTGTCGCCCAATATGAAAACTTTGCACACACGCTACAAATTTTTTTAATTTCCATTAGATGTTTTATCCATTTATTAGACAAATAAGAACTCTGGTAATTTTTATATTTTAAATTTCAAATAATTTCGGATGTAATGAATCATAATTAGTCAATTTATACGATTCAATTGATTATATATTTTTAGAAGTAATGTTTGTTCAAAAAAATCACAATAAAAATTCACATTGACTATATATTCTTTCAAAAATAGTTTTCATCTAAGAGAACAAAAACGCTCTCTTTTTGCTCTCTCAAAAACGAATGAACGTCGTTTCAAACCCGGTGTTCACACCGGGAGATCAGCGCTCGGATAATGATGTGATGAATGTTGACAACGCTCCGTCGGATCGCCCCCGGGGGATCCACCGAAGAATAAGGGTTCGTGGAAAGATGTTGCAGTGGGTGGTGCGTTTCAACAAAAGACGGTCTTGGATGAGGATTTCTTGGCTGGGAAAGTTACCGTCTCTTTCCCGGATGGCGAGAACGGCGATCCAGCGGTGATTATTGTTGATGATGTGATGGCGGCCCTCGCATCGGTTTGGACATGGTCGGCGGTGGTCAAGCTTTTAGGGCCTCCCATCGCTTTCCATGTTATGGAAAAGAAGATACGAGAAATGTGGAGAACAAATACCCGGTTTCAGATCCTTGATTTGGAACATGGGTGTTTTTTGGTCAGGTTCGGTAGTGAAGTTGATTATATGACGGCGCTCACTAGCGGTCCCTGGACGGTTTTTGGAAGATGTCTATCGGTGCGGAGTTGGGACCCTGTTTCGTACTTCTGATCCCATTAGGACGGCGCCAATTTGGATATGGCTGACGGGTCTCCCAATGACTTTATATGAAGAAATGATTCTTCTGAAAATTGCTACGGGTGTGGGGCGTCCAATTAAGGTGGATTCAAAGACTTCGTATACGAGTAGAGGTCGTTTTGCTAGAATTTGTGTCGAGGTTGATCTGGAGGTGCCGTTGAAGGGTGCCATCAGTATTAATGCTGACCGCTTCCTCATTGAATATGAGGGTATTCCAACTATATGCTTTCGTTGTGGACGGTTTGGGCACGTTAGAACTAATTGTCCGTTCAGACCGGCTACTAATCTTCCGGCCAATTCTGTTCAGCCGTCGGCGGAGGCAGAGGCTAGTAACAGGGCGGCTGCTCCTACTGAAGCTGGCTCGCAAATAAAGGATTGTATTGAAGGTAAGGGAACGTATGGTGAATGGATGGTGGTGGCGAGAAAGCCGAAGCCGGCGAAAGGAAGGGCTAAGGAGTCCGATGGCCAAGCTCCTATGGAAAAAGAGGTAGCTAAGATCTCCAATCAGAAGAATATTCCGGGAAGCAATGAGAAAGGAAAAGATAAGCTTTTCCCTGATTCTAGGCAACTATTTTTGCCCGTTAATAGATTTGAGGCATTGAATTTAAAGGTTAAGGAAACTCAAGATTTGATTGCTACTAATCAAGATGTTGCTGGGAAATCCGTTGTGATACAGAAAAAGGAAACGAAGAAGAGTGAAGTCAAAGGAAATATGGAGGAAAAGGAAAGTGTGTATATTGAGCAAATTGCATCCAAGATTGTGGGGTCAGTTGAAGTAAAAAAGGATGGGTCTAGTACTAGGCGTTCAGTAGAAGAAGTTACTGTTAGTGAAAATAAACATTTGCAGTTTAATTCGGGGAAAGGGACTGGACTGCCTCTAAACAAAACCCAAGTGGAAAGAAGGAAGCCCAAAATAGGGAGAATGGAAGGAGTTTTCACTCCGAAAGTTAATGCAAGGAGTGGGCCGGTTGGGCCGAATAGAAATAGTTCGGATGGGCCCAAAAAACGTCAATGAAATGCGGAGAAAATACAGGCTCCCCAACCTCTTTCTGCGGAAGTGATTGAGAATGTTAATGTTCAGATGATTGTTCCTGACCCTGGTCTCCCTGGTGCTTCGTGTATTCAACAAATGCAAGATCATCACATGGTCTAGAACTGGACGTCAGGGTCTAATGGTGTGGAAGATGGTCACCTCAGGTCTAATCAGGGTAGTGAATAGGAGCAACAGCCGCATGTGGTGCCGCCCATCGATAACGATTTCGCGATGGCGGAGAATGTTTTGGCTCATGGGCCGATTTGATTCTTTTTCTATTTTCTTTTATACTCCTTTTATTATGATGAATGTCTTATTTTGGAATTGTTTGGGTGTAGGTAAGCCAGGTTTTCGTCGAGCTATTCGCTACTTATGCAGACATAACAAAGTGGATGTGTTGGCTTTATTTGAAACGAGAGTGTCAGGGGATCGGGCTCAAGCGATTTGTGACAAGCTTACGTGTTCTGACTTCTCTACTTGTGATAGAGTGGAAGCAAGAGGCTTTTAAGGGCGGGGTTTGACTCTTCTGGAAAAATAATATTGTTAATATGAAGATTGAGGATAAGAATGAGAACTTCATCCATGCGTCTTTCTTGGAGTCGGGTGTTACGTGCCACATGTTTATGGTATACGGACCTCCGAGTTCTAAGAGACGTGAAATCTTTTGGAAAGAACTTGAGGAAGCTGTGAGTAATGTTACAGGTCCGGTGGTGGTTGGTGGAGATTTTAATTGCATTCTTTTTAGTCATGAACGTAAAGGTGGCTCGAGCAATCTTTATTCCGACTCTACTGTGTTTAACAACTGGAAGGATGATTTGAACCTCGTTGATCTTGATTTCAGTGGTAATAGTTTTACTTGGAGTCACCGTATCTCTCCGTCAACCGTGGTTCATAAGAGATTAGATAGGGTTTTTATGAATGTTGAGGGGCGCTTAAGGTGGCCGGAAGCAAGAGTGAGACACTTGCCAAGGTTCTCGTCGGATCACCCCCCCTTGCTACTTAATTTTAGCCCTTGCATCGAGTTTAACAAGAAACGTAGACCATTCCGGTTTGAGGCTGCGTGGTTCTCTCACCCGAATTTTGATGAGAAAGTTAGAGGGTGGTGGTGTAATGAATTGGAAGTTCCGGAGGCGTTAACCATGTTAAGAAAGGAGCTGATTTCTTGGAACAAAAAGGAGTTTGGTAACATTCATAGCAAGAAGAATGAGCTGGTGCAAAAGCTGGATATTATCCAAAAGAATTTGGTTAACAATGGTCCGTTTAGTGTGGTTGAGTTAGAAGCCAAAATTCGCTTGGAGCTTGAACTTGTGTTGGAACAAGAGGAGATGCTTTAGTTTCAGAAATCCCGCGAGCAATGGCTTATTTGTGGGGATCGGAACACTTCCTTTTTCCACAAGTCTACTATCATTAGAAGGGCTTATAACCGGATAGAAGGGCTTAAAGATGCTGCTAGCCGATGGATTGAAAATAAACAGGAGCTTGAAAAGATGGCAGTAAATTACTTTAGTTGTTTATATAATGCTGATATGACCGATTTGAACAGAATGCCGGTGCTGAATTGTAGTTTCCCGACCCTCTGTTATGACAAACTTGATTGTTTAACGACGTCGGTTTCGTTGGACGAAATCTGGAGAGCTTTGAAGTCTATGGGATCGTTTAAGTCGCCGGGAATTGACGGTTTTCAACCAGGGTTCTTCCAACGTTGCTGGGAGTTGGTTCGTGATTCCGTTTCGAGGTTTGTTAAGGAGTTCTTTTGTACTTGCTCGCTTCCGTCAGGTATGAACGACACCTTAATCGTTCTTTTAGCTAAAGTGTCTAAACCGGAGGTTATTAGCCAATTCCGACCTATTAGCCTTTGTAATGTTCTCTATAAGGTGGTTACAAAGGGGCTGATTAATCGTATTCAACCCTTCATGTCGGATATTATAGGTCCTACTCAGGGTAGCTTTCTTCCGGGCCGTATGATTACAGATAATATTGTTATTGCCCAAGAAGTGGTCCATTCGATGAAAAAGAAGAAGGGCGCTAAAGGTTGGATGATTCTGAAACTTGACCTTGAGAAAGTCTACAATAGATTGAGTTGGGAGTTCATTGAGGACTCGTTGAGAACTGTTGGCTTCCCTGATAAGTTGATTCAATGGGTGATGTCTTGTGTTTCCTCTCCTAGGCTTCAAGTACTTTGGAATGGTGAGTTGACGGATCAGTTTTCTGCTTCTCGGGGTGTTAGGCAAGGTGATCCCATTTCGCCTTACTTATTTCTCCTATGTATTGAACGCCTTAGTCACATTATTGTTGATGTCGTTGAATCCAAGAGATGGAAACCCATCAAGCTAACTAGGAATGGGCCCTTGCTTTCTCATATTTTCTTTGCCGACGATATTATGCTCTTTGTGGAGGCTTCGGTTGAGCAAGTACACTTGATTAAAAAGTGTTTAGATGACTTTTGTTCTGCGTCGGGTCAGAAAGTGAGCGCTAGTAAATCAAAATTTTTTGTTTCCCCTAATGTTGGGCGTCGACAGATTCGTTTACTTAGAGCTGCTAGTGGTTTTTCTGTCTCCTCTGATCTAGGGAACTACCTGGGTATGCCGATTTTGCACAAGGCTATCAACAAAGACACCTTCAATACTCTCGTTGATAAATTCAAGTCCAAGCTTTCTGGATGGAGGTCGAGATCTTTAAGTTTCGCCGGTCGTGTTACTTTGGTGAAGTCGGTTCTTACATCGATCCCTGTTTATACCATGTCTTCGGTGCTGTTGCCTAAAAGTATTTGCAATCAAATTGACAAGATCAATTGTGGATTCATTTGGGGTAGTACTTCTGAACAAAAGCGGATGCATAAGGTCGCTTGGGAAGAGATTACGAAACCCACTATACATGGAGGTCTTGGAGTTCGTTCTATGAACGAGTTGAACGTGGCTCTTGTCGAAAAGTTAGGGTGGAGATTCGTCATGGAGGAAGGGAACCTGTGGGTATCAGTTCTAAAGAAGAAATATGTTGATAGTGCTTTGGGTAATTCCGGGGCGGTTTCACATATTTGGCGAGGTATAAGGACGGGCATATCTGAGGTGATTGTCCATGGTGCTAGATGGATGATTAGAGATGGACGGTCGACGAGATTCTGGACAAATATCTGGCTTTTAGATGAACCCTTGTGTAATTTGTCGATTGGGGTTGTTGAGAATGCTCATCTGAATTTTGTGGTCAGAGATTATTGGATGGAAGGGTTTGGATGGAATTGGGACTGTCTCTCGACGATGTTGCCGAGTTCCGCGCTGATTAGACTTGCTGTTGTTGCTGTTCTGTGGGATGACGCTGAGTGGGATGACGCTGATGCAAGCGACGAGTTGTGCTGGAAATTCGTTGTTGATGGTGCTTACACTGTGTCTTCTGGATACAATTTTATCGGCGGCAATTTCACTAGACTGGATGTTGATAGACTGTTCTACAGGAAGTTATGGAAGATCACGGCACCTGAAAGAATTCGTGGGTTTGCTTGGCTGGCTTGCAGGGGCGGTGTTCTTACTAACACAGAGAGGTGTCAGCGGCACATAGCTTCGTGCGACAAATTCCCTCTCTGTTGTAGTACGCAAGAGACTCTTGAACATTTATTCCGAGACTGCAATCAGGTCAGGAATTTATGGATTAACTTGAGAGTTACTAATTTTTATCCTTCCTTTTTTCAGGATCCGTTCCCTGCTTGGATTCGTCATAATATCTTGGACGATAGGATGGTTGAGAATATTGAATGGAACGCGCTGTTCGTGATGGCTATTTGGTGGTGCTGGAAATGGAGGAATGTCAAGATCTTCAAGGATGAGTTTGTGGTGCCCGATAAACTCACTTTTGTGATTAGAAAGAGCGAGAAGCTCGTAATGCCACAAGTAAGTTAGTAAATTATGTTTTGCCTAGGATGAGAATTATGCAGGATATTTCATGGGTGATGCCCGAGGAAGGATGGATCAAGGTTAACACCGACGGGGTGGTTAGAGAAGACGGGCTTGCTACTGCTGGTGGAGTGCTAAGGAATGATAGAGGAGATTGGATCGCTGGATTTGCTCATCATATTGGGGTGTGCACCGTGCCAATGGCAGAGCTGTGGGGAGTTCTCAACAGTCTTCGGCTAGCTTGGGAGAAGGGTTTCCGTAAAGTGATTTTGGAATCTGACTCGCAGTTAGTTATTCGCCTTATTGGTAATAGGGTGACCAGATGTCACCCGCTTTTTAGCCTGGTATGTCAATGCCAAGGCTTTATTAGTAGGGATTGGATTATCCAATTCCGACATGTTTATCGCGAGGCCAACGTCGTTGCTGATCGCATCACGTCCCTTGCGTTTTCATTTCCTGTTGGCTTGCATGTATTGTTTGCCCCACCTGAGGGGATTATGAACTATTTGCTTGATGATGTTAGGGGTCGGGCTATCCCCCGTTTGCTGACTACTTAGCCCTTTTTTTCGATATTAATAAAATGCCCCCTTGAGGGGCCAGAGAGTACCGCCTCTCCTTCAACCAAAAAAAAATATATTCTTTCAAAATTTTAAAAATCAATTTACAAACTTAACCCTCAAAAATTTATTTGCTTGAAATAATATTCTTGTATATATAACAAAAAGTTTGTTTGATCTAAGTTGACAATAATTTAGTTTAGATAATAAGATCAATTATAATATAGTATTATAAATGGTAATATTAAATATAATTAGTTTAAATTTTAAATGAAAATAGGCTTCCAATATAATATCGAAGAAGAGATTTGAACAAATATATAATAGAATTAGGATCCCAATAACCTATAATGCATAGAGAAAAAATAATTTATACATACCTTGAGCTATTCATGTTTATAATTGTAACCATGAAGAGAATTGTAAACACAAGAAAGAAAGAAATGTGCATGTCAATGGATTTCTTTGTAGAATAATGTATATATAGGCCAATCCATTGAATACAATTGGTCAAAATACATACACATAAATAATGGTGTAATCAAGGGTGGTAAATGTGGACAATAAGTACACATATAAGAGGATAAATATCTTAAGAGTATCTCTATGTGTGGTATACATCCATATTATAAATTGAAATAAATAGGATGTAATTAGGGGCGGTAAATATGGACAATAAGTACACCTTTAAGAGGATAAGTATCCTAAGAGTATCTCTACGTGTAGGTATGCATCCATATTATAAATTAAAATAAATAGGATGTAATTAAAGGTGTTAAATGTGGACAATAAGTACACCTTTAATAGGATAAATATCCTAAGAGTATCTCTATGTGTAGTTATACATCCATATTATATATTGAAATACTTATAACATTTATACAATAATAGACATATAAAAAATAAGACTATTCCTTAAACTTTGAATAGGACTAAAGTAATCAAATAGGACTATTCCTTATATCATCTTTTGTTGAGTTGGTTGAACAATTTAAATAGGAGTAAAGTAATTAGACATAAGGTTCACAAAGAGACTTGAACCATAAACTTTTATAAAAAAAAATAAAGTAATATTTATAATAAATTCTTCTCATATACATAATTTTATATAGATAGATGTATTAGATTTGGATCATTATTACTATTCCTTCAACAAAAAAAGAGATTATTTATTTTATAAAAAAGATTTAATGAACTTAATACATGAATGCACAATGAGAAAAATGGTCTTCTTCTCGTATAATTTTTTTATCGATAGATGTATTAAAAATAGATCATTATTTTATTTTTTCTCTTGAAAAAAGATTATTATTCTTTAGAAACGGTAGGCTAAATCAATAGATATTAATCTAAATTATTTATGCAGCATAAACAATTGTTAGGCAATAGGCATAAAAACTTTAGCTAGAATGAGAAAAAAAATTATTTAGAGATTTGAAATTTAGACCTTCCTTATAAAATGCCAACATTTTAACCATTGTGCCAAGGAACTCATCTTGTCATATAAAACATTTTATTTAATATATTTAATTTTTTTTTATCAAGGGCAAAATGCTCCATGTACACAACTTTTTAATGTTATATATAGATGACGATAAAGAACGTATTTGATATACTAATTAGTTAATTTTCACTTTTTTTTTTAACAAGGAAAGATATTAGAGGGGCTTACTAACAAACAGGAGACTTCTATAGGGCATCCTGATGAATAGAGTTCATAAGACTCGGATCAATTGCAAGTGGGACGGAGGAGACACGACGAAATGATCCATCAATATAGTCTGCCACAGTATTGCACTCTCTGAAGATGTGAGTTACACTCCAACTCTGGAATCGGGAAGAAAACAATAGATGTCTGACTGAATCAACTCAATCTTCCACGAACAACGCTACTCAAAAAGCACGACATTGACCAACTGCAGATTATCGCCCTTAAACTGGATATGGGGAATGCCATGATGGGTGGCCTCGAGAATTGTCTAGCGCAAGACGATGGCCTCGGAGGTAAGAACGGACCGTCGGCCTGCCAATCCTCGGTCGAAGTGGATGGGTGAGCCAGCATGATCTCGAAGGATAAACTCAAAGGAGGAGACACCCTCAGAGTTAATTCACCATCAAAATTAAGTTTAACGTATTCTTGTTTGGGTTTTACCCAATTTGCCTTCGTTCTCTAGTTTCTTGGTTTAGGTCCTCCAAGACAATGGCATTTGTCGTATGGTTTTTCAGCATTTTGCCATTCATTAACCTGGGCACAAATAAAATCGCATATATTACTTTGGGGGCGTTTGAGTTATGCCCGTTATTGTTATCAAATACTTTCTTATTTCGGAAGTACCATATGAACTACCAAGAGCTTGTTATCAATTCCATTTCATTCTTGGAGGATATGGTATAGATTTTGTCCAACCGTTGGTGGTTTTTTTATCTCCATGGTCGATTTGGTTAACTATCCAAGTTAACTTTGGGTTAATTTCATTAAGCTTTGTTTTAGTGAAGTGGAATTTAAGAAGGATATGGTTGGTATCTTCATTAGGATTCTCATAGGCCGTACAACCTTGTGGAATTGGGATATGGTTTGCCGAGATCCTAGTTTTAGTTGGAAGTCCATTTCAAGCAACTTTTCAAAGGAAATTCTTCATTTCTGGTGGAATATATTGAGTTTCCTAATGCATTACCGGTTAGTCCGTGTCTCCCCTTAGTTGTTGTGAAGCCATTACATTATAGAATGAGTAGTTAGTTTCCAGTACAACCTATGTGGGATTTTGTTTATAGGTGTAATGATTTGAGAAACACAAGTTGCATCCTCGTTGTTGAGGACCAAGAGTAATTTCTCAAAATTGCAAGTATTATCCTCATTGAGGTATTCAAGAACATGTTCCTCCCAATTGATGTTGTTATCGGTCTTCGTTTTTGGCGTGAGGGTGACATTATCAGTCCAGTTGCCTTTCCAGAAGTGAATTGTTTTTCCATCACCAACTTGCCAGAGAAGGCCCTTAAGGAAGAGTTCCCGAAGGCTCATCAGTTCTTGTAGTTTTCCTGAAATGCTTATATGGAACAACACATTAAACTAACAAAGTTTGTCATTGTCAAAACTAAGAGAAACCATGAAACAGTTAATGTTCCAACAGACTCAATTGTCAAAATATCCAAAATTGGCGCGGATCCGTACTTACACGAAACTGAAATGATCCGACCCGAACCAGACCCGACCATCCGATTGACACCCCTTGTTCAGCCCTTGGATAATATTCTACCATAAAAATAGAGAGATGATACATGAAAATACCTTAACATTCCAATGAAACTAGCTAGCTAGACTATACCCATTTGTTGGAGTTTCCTCTAATTCGACTAAATTGCAAGGTTTTTAGGCGACTTGATTATAAGTTTAAGTCGTTGTGATTAATAAATCAAGTTTTTTCTTCGACCAAAAAAGAAAAAATCAAGTTTTTTAGGCGACTTGACTATAAGTGGTCATTTGGATTAATAAATCAAGATATTCCAAACTGAAACCCTCTGACAACGCTTGTTAATAACCAGTAGCACATGTTAATTAACTCAATTGATAAGAACGGGTAAGACTGGGTAAATACTTTCCACATCTGACGTACAAGGACAAAATTAACCATATAAAGTGATGTGAAATTCCTGCCCATTATTTTTGGGTTGGTTGGTGAATCCAAAATTATATTAAAAGTACTAATAATATAACTCAACCGTACAAATTTTTATTTAGAAGTGAATTGTAATGGAAACAAAGTTTGGTTTATCATTCAAACACCAACATCATATATATAATCGAGATGGAACTGGAGTTTAGCTAACTCCTTATTGCCATGCTGATCTTACACGTACAATATCTTATTTTTACCACTTCACACACAACATCAATAGACATATATAAGAGTACATATGATATAGTACGTAATCAGCAAGATAGGTTAGGTCCAGGGGTGATCCCAAACTGCTTGCAATAGTTCTTGTAGTATTTAACCCTGGCCGCGACAGCTTTAGGGTTCCCACCTTTACATTCCCCTCCATTTATGGCTCGGATTGTGGCTGCAAATCCCTTTGGGAGGACGGAATGGACTCTGGTTTGCCAGTACCAAAGGGCGGTCTTGAAGGAGATGCTAGGGTTGGTTGCGACGAGCTCGGGATGGCTGACTAGGTCAACTCCGAGGTACTTTCCTGCAGCACCGTAGTTGCAGTTCCAAGTGATTTGAATGGGTCCCCTTCCATAGTAACTCTTTCCGTCCTTGCACTTGTACTTGGGGCAACTACTCATGCAATACCTGGGCTTTGATAGCTCCTCTATGAAGCAAAAGTCTGCACGTATAGTTAAGACCCTTAACATTAGGCTAAATTAGTCGCTTACTTAATCAGCACCCACGTAAATGACGAAATATGTGTCCTTGAGGGAAGTTTTTAGGTTGATTTATGTATGTGATGTAAATAAGTTAGAGCATCTTTGCAGATGAAAAGTTGTATATAAATAATTAATATGTAAGTATAGTATGATATATACTGTATATTTTATGTTTTTCGGAACCGATTTCTTAAATTTAAAACAAGTGAGCTAGGGTTATAAATTTGTATTAAAAGTAACTATCATGCATGTGTAACTAAACTAAACTAAACCGCGTGTAGGTTTTCATAGTTTACCCATTTTTGTCCCAAAGAAATATAATACAAGTACATATTGATTTAAACTTACGTGCAGTCTCATGAGTAACATGAGCAAAGAAGGCGGCGATTTCCCTCTTAGAGGCAAGAACAGTTGCACCGTTCCCAAACTTGGGGAACGCCTTAGCTGCGCTAAGAAAACCGGCTCGGGTGTAGAAGCTATGTCCCTTGCAACCGACGGATTGGCTTAAGATGCTATTGAAGAACTTTGGGGTAACTACGCTGGCAACATTGATGCCTGCAACAAGATTAGGCAGGGCAATAGCTATGATGCCAAAAAAGAGAAGGGCTGGGAGAAAATGCTTAGGACTCATCTTGTATGTATTGGAAGTTGAGGAGAATTGGATGTTTTTGATATTGAGAAGAAACTGGTTAGCGAGGGGTTTATATAGGCACGAGGAAGAATTTTTAGAAAGCAACCGATTGGCCTAATTCATGTGATGTAGGTTTTGTTTATGTGCTAAATTTGTTTATGTACTAAATCGAACCAATAATAGAGTGTCAGTCAATTGAAGTTGAATTGTTGAATTGCTTGTTTGAAGATAAGACCAAATCAAGATTCAATGCAACAATAAATTATCCAAGTCACGTTGATCAAGCAATCCAGCTAGCTATTGGGGTCAACGGTCTTCTTATTCTAAAACAAATATATCAAAGTTTCAAAAAATGAGGAGATGAAATGATCCCATAAAATTGAGTAATATTATTTCAAATCAAGATCATGAATAGCTTATGTTAAACTTTGAACAAGACCGTTTTCTTGTTAACTCAAACTTTCAGACCAAAAAAATATCCTGAGTCTCTATATCCATATATAAAAAGTTAAATTCAATGGTATTGCTATCATTGATAAGATCATCATTCATTACACTTCTTAATTTTCAGACCAAAAAAATATCCTGACTCTCTATATATAGATCTTCTCTAACAAGGTATTCACTCCAAACGTACAACTACATTGGAAGATTAAACGAGGCGAATCTTAAGACAATAACAAAAGCAAAATTTTAAATCATTAACACTTGTCTATATATAAGAGTTGCCTAAAATCATATTTTTAATCAGTCCCATGAAATTTGTATATATAATTTGCCGAGAAGAGTTTTCGCATGCCGAGTCTTTAAGCATCTCGTCAAACAATTAAATATCAAGAGTAGTATTTTAAAGTCTCAGTTTTCAACTTCTTTTTGAAGAGTGCCGATCACACACACACACATAAAAAAAAAAAGAGTTATTGCCGAGGGCATGCAATACTCCAAGGAGGTGTTGGGTAGAGTCTCTTCTTGGGCCACACTCATTAGGGCATGATCGATAACATCAATGATTGGATCGGCAACATGCAGATTGCAATTCAAAAAAATTGTTTTGCCTTAAATCTTGAGTCACGTGTATGAAAGTGTTTATGTATTACATCTGGCTAGCTAAAAATCATTAATTTCTCAATATATAGCCATTAATCCACTCAAGTGTGCTAGGAACTAGGAAGGATGGTAGTAAATCACGATGATGAGATTGTGTTAATGCTAGATGGCTTAAATATAATCGAAACACTAAAAGATGCCTTGTAAATTAGGAAATCTTGTAACACCTAGATCTAACTCCCTAGAATTTTGTATTTTCATTTTTTGTTATGAATGAATTATCTCTTTCATTTAAATAAATATATTAGAATACTTAATACTTCCGGATAAAATGTTGATTTTGAGGTGAACTACAAATAAAAAATAAAAAGTTATGATCATAATATAAATGATTGAAAAATATAGTATAAACACAACATACAATGTTGTACTTTGTATTGCTACGGTGGAGTTGTAGATAGAGTATTAAACCCTCTCACAAAAATAATAAACCCTTTAAAAAAATATAAAAAGAAAAAAGATTTGGAAAGAGAAGGAATAAATCTCAACCCTTTATGTGTTAATTAACGGTTAAGATTTCTTAAACTCTAGTTAGAGTAACTCTACCTTAGCCAAATCCGTCGATTTGTTAATGCAATTATTCTAACAAGGATGTACTAATTAGGATCTTCTCTCTTCTCCTTCAATAAGTTTCAATCGATCAATTCCTTCAATCTCGAGATCTTCCTTCAAGACCTGCAAAACAATGGAAAAGTGGGGTGGCGCCCCTAATCCACCTCTGATGTGTAAGTTAGAAAGAGCCAAAATTATAGATGTATGTCGAGATAAACAAGCAAGAGAACATACCTTTCCATGGTGATGTCAACTATTTTAGAGGAGAGGAGGAGGAGACCCAAGCACGCGCCCATTGTTCTAAAAAAAAAGGTCTAGGCGGCGCCTAGAAGATGGACGTTGGTTCACCGTTCTGATTTGGCCTTGGCCGCCTAGGCGGATTGTGCTAGGTGGTCTTCTATGCAGGCTAGGCGGCTTAGGCGAACTCTAAGCGGGGCTGGGTTGGATCTAAGCTTGAATTTATACGAAGACATGATGATGAGATTGTTCTTTATTTATATATGCTCACCAATTATAAATAATGACCCTATAAAATAAAAATTATACTGATCCGCCTAAGCCCTTGCCTAGCCGTCTAGGTGCTAGGCCCAATCCCACCGCCTAACTCTCGCCTTGCAACCCCTAGGATCGGACGAGTATTTGGGACTCAAGCAATGTGATTACTTGACCTCCAAGCAAGGCACGATTCTATCTTAATTAATAAGATCGAATCTTTGCTCTCCCACTTAATTAATTACCATATTCAAATATAGATAGACATAAAAATGTAACATAAATAAATAACCACTCTTCTAAGATAATAATTATCCAAATAAGATATCTATGAATTAGATGGCAAACAATATCAATAATATCATGAGATTGAATCACATGAAATTAGGTCTTATTATGAAAACTAAAATTTATTTTTATCCGTAAGATCAAAAGATATGGACGATTAGGATTGACATGCTCTTTGTTTTAATTTTTAAGTGATAAGGGTAAAATCGTCATTCAACCTATTCTAATTTCAATTCACGCAAGCTATTGCCCTCCGTTAATTTCAATTCACGCAACCTATTCTAACATAAAATTTAACGCCTTGTCATTCCTAGAAATAGTTTCAACCTTTTATGAACACTATAAATACAAATCAGCACTCATCAGTCATCAAACTGTACAACACTAGATTCAAACAATTTCAAATCGAAAATCAGATCCAAATTCAATTAAATGAACCTTAGATTCAAACAATACATGCAATCTTTTTTCGAAAATTGGAAGAAAAAAAATTAAATCTCTAATTAGCCTCTAGATTTTTACACTTTCTTAACCTAGAATCCCAAAATTTGAAAAATAGAGGGTCTTTTTACCTTCTTCAAAACTGAAATTTGATGATCTTGCTCTTCATCTGCCATGGAGATCTGATTTAGAGATTGATTTCGGCGATTTCGCAATTGTTAATCTCGATAGTTTCTTTCGGCGATTGAGAGTTGAGAGAATTTTTGGGAGTGTTTCATGTTTCGGGGGTGGGTGCGTGTATTTTGAGAAGAAGAGTTTTTTTTGGATGGCTAATTAGCATTTTGGGATGCGTTTTGATAATATTCACAAAATTGCCATTATTTTTGAGTTCCAAACGCGCGTCTTTTTTTTTCCTTGTTTCTCTTGTTTTAATCCTAGTCTTACATTTAGTAAATCTAACGGCTCAGATTGAATTTCAGTTTCACCCTAACCTATGTTTCCACCACAAACGCCCTCATAATATCATACCATATATCAATAACAAATACAAATAGAAATAACGCATAATATTTAGTTGCCGAAAAATTATCCACACACGATCAATACAGATCACAGAGTACTACATACATTTTAAATTAGGATGTGTTTTACTTATAAGTTAAAATGATATTTTGAGTTGAAAAACCTTTTTTATTTTTCTTTAAAAATGTAAAATGTAAAGAAAATACATGTATTTCAGCATTGCATGAGTCGGGGGGAGGGGGGCAAGAAGAGAGTACCATCTTCACGATGTGATCCACCACAACGTTGATCTTACGGGAGAAGTGAATCCGTTGACGAACCGTGAACCTTTGAAGAGAGACCAAAATGTCCTCCAAATCAATCTCGACTTCCCACATGGAACACCAAATGTCATTGATGATATTAGTGAGATTGAGATCGATTTTTATCTTCAATTTCAACCCTAGAGTAACTAAGGCACAATGATTAGTTAATTCCACTTCTGAGACTAATAGTCTCAGACATAAATACATATTGATCGATCGCCATATCTTTTATTCGCCGAATGTGACGACTTTTCCGTACAAGTCCCGAAAAATAAAAATAATACGACAAAGGATATTTTAACTCTGCTCATTAAAGTCTTTATTTTTTGTGCATATAAAAAGGGTAAGAAATGTCTTTAAATATCTAGTCAAACGATTAAACTTCTATTCTTGTAGATGTCTCGAGTCTCATGGCGCTTTAAAACAAAATAAAAAGTGTAGGAAATACGCACCATTAAGTCAAAATCTCAACGTACAGTTCATTGAGCTGATGTATTAGAGAATACATCTCGGGAAAAGATAAGTCCAATTCAATTGGTCATTAATTAAAAACCAGTTGACTCTACCGAATTATACGTGTCATATTGTTTATTCGTTATGATCATTAAAAAAAGTGTGTCGATAGTAATTATCATAGTATTAGATCAACGCGTACAATCCATGAAGTGTGGCAATACTCAAGCGGCTCTATGTTGCGTTAATTAGTACTGTATATGATTATGTCAAATAATCCAACTCAGTACCATAAGATACGGAACTTAATCCGTCTGTTTATGTGCCTATGTGGGTATTAAAAGTCAAACGCAGAGGATTTCTATCTTAAAACTAAAGCATAAAATCATGATTATCTAAACTTTTGATAATCTTTGGTATGTTCAGTTCAAACTTCAAACGATAAAACCACTAATTACGAGATATGTAGGTTAGTAGAACTTGAAAACAGACGATTCTGATCATACTATAAAGTTCAGTTTGTACATATATATGGGTGATAAAAATGCATATGTATGTATACGTAAGGAGAAGTGGTAGTGGAGAGTACGTACATTTTAATGTACACATTGATGTCAATATATTATGCACCTAGAACACACTTTACTTTGTACAAGTGTGCGCACGAATATTTTTGAGACTTGTCACTTGAGATTGTTTGTAATATTTTTGACCTATAAATAAGTATATGTAGATGCTTTTTTTTTTACTATACTTCTTAACCATCTATTTTGAAGATCACAAAGTTTTGGCACAACTTTTTGCTTCTCACAATATGTATTGAGTCCTACTCGTCTTGTCTAGCTACTTCATTTTATAAAAGTAAAATGATTTGGTGACCCAAACGAACTTTATCATACTATTTGACCAGGTCTAATTTAGAGATCATTATCTAATTTTGGTTGGGCTTAAAGAGTTTCCACGCACTTTTTATATACTTCATCTATCTTTGCATTGGTTGTACTTAACGAGCTATCCACCCATAATATACCTTACCTATGTTCAAGTGTCAACTAAATCTGTTTAATTATACTTGAGAGAGCATAAAACTTCCCATATTTTGAAAATTTGAGGCTTATACTGACCCACATACTTTAATACTTTTCCTAAGGTTTGTTAGTACATAGGTGGCACAACAGGCAAGTTCCTAATTAATTTGACCAAAAGAAAGAAAGAAAGGAGGAAAAAAAGGAAAGAAAAGAAAAGAAAAAAGACAAATTCATATATCCTCTTTCCCATCGTCTACTCTTAAGAGAATCTTTGTATGCGAGTTTAGAGCGAGAAGCTCAATCTTCCCTCCATAAATTCTGGTTGAGAAAGCCTTGTGTCATGGCTGAGAAAGCATTGGTCCTTCGATCATTCCAAGTGCAAAAAGCTCCAACCACTCCAAAGATGAGAAATCCGACCGCTAAAAGGGCGAGAAGCTCCAATCGTTTTCTCTCCTCGTGTTGGATGAGTTGTTCTAATCAAGTGTGCTAGAACTTCTCCAAAAAGTAGGACTTGAGTTTGGATTTCAGACAGAGTCATTTGTGGCCTGGTCGTTTTGTATGCTTCGTGGCTTCTAGAGATCCTTCATCTCAGTGGAGGGAACATCAGTTGTCCTTTTCGCCCAACATGTGTTGGGTAGACCGTTTTGCCGAGAACTTTCTATAGTGCTTACTCACCTCGAGCCTATATTCTCTATTAGTCTTTCTTTTTGGTTGTTGTTTATTCTTACTCGACCTTTTAGCCTATTTTAGTCTATTTTGCATCTTAGCCGGTCTTGACTACCGCCTAGTGCAACCTCTTGGTTTACCAATCCTGTCTAGTTACCAAATTCTTACCTTTTAAAAAAAAAATACGGGCAGCCTGGGTGCAAGTCTTGGATCAATATGTTAAGAGGGTCTATAATTTTAATATTTTTATATAGGTATGTATTTTAAATAGTTAAACAAAAAACTATTGGTTCAATGGTTAACACTACACCCTTGAATTAAGAAGTATTGTTTCTCAAATGACCTTCGAATTGTTGTATGGTCAACTCTACCATTTTTTCACATTCTATGAAGCCTAGGAGCACAAATCCGAACTCACTAATTTTCAGAACCGTAGAATTTTTATTTGTAAGAAAAAATATGCATATTTCATACAGTTTCAAGTATGCAACGAAGTAGTAGAAATTGACAAATCTAAAATTTTTAAACAATTTCAATTATGAAATGAAGTAGTAGAAGATTGATTTTTGCCTTTTATGTAAACCTTTATATACCAATACTCAGTTGGTCTAGTGGTAAAGTGGTGTTAGACTCCTTAAGTGTTGTTTAGGAGATTCGAAGTTCGAATCCCACTGACGGCTTGTATGGAGAAACTGATATTGGGAGAGTCTCCCCAAAATAGGGCCACGAAGTACCCGGTCCGGATGTAGAGCGGTGTCCGACCGATCGAACCGGGCGAGCCAAAAGGCAAGACCAAAAAAAAATGTAAACCTTTTATATATGTGGATTTTCAATGGTATTTTTATCTTTGATTTTACCTTAAAAGGTGCTTCATGAAATTTTCTGCGAAGAAGTACAAAAATATATTTTAAAGTTTGAAAGTGATAAAGAAAGTGAAATGGACTATGAAAAAATTGAGCCAACAATTAAAAAGGAATTGAAAAAAGTGTTTCGTGCTTAACAAATCTATATCTATATCTATCTATATAACATATAAAATTGAAAAATTTGGGTTATTTATGACCATCCTCAATTGAATTCAAATTTTGCAAATTAAAGTTCATTGAAAAAAAAACAGAAAATGCAAAAAAATAATACAAAAGATCCATTAGTATAAACCTCTATTACAAACACAAGACTATTACTTTCAATTGAATGGCTTTTGAAATCCATAATTTTTCACAATTAATAATTAATAATCATATAATCATATGATTTTATGTATCCCGTATCAATAAGGCATTTTGATAAACAATATCATGTATCAAGGATCCATATATTAAACTTTTAAAATCATAGAATAGGAATATACCTATAAATTATTCAAAGTAAATTTGTATTGTAATATATATTCTACATATCATAGTTCCATGCATACGATGAATTATTAAAAAAAAAAAAATTGTTAGAGGTCGTATATACTTTAATTACTATAAATTTCACTATTAAATTCACCGATGAGAAAAGAAATTGGAATCTCAAATTATATTTTATTTTTATAAATATATATATAAAGTTTCATCTATATTATTATATTAAAATGAGAAATGAGAAATGAGAAATTTTAATAAAAAAACAAATTAATAAAGAGATGTTGTCATTTGCCACCTTTCTAACTCCTCAAATTTTTAACCTTTATTTGACCTCTCACATTCCATACCCCTTAAAAATTAGATAAGATCAAATTTATTACATTAATTTTGTCTATCCCCTCACATTCCATACCCTCTAAAAAACTAGATAAGATCAAATTTATTATATTAATTTTGTCTATCCCCTCACATTCCATACCCCCTAAAAACTAGATAAGATCAAATTTATTATATTAATTTTGTCTATCCCCTCACATCCCATACCCCCTAAAAAACTAGATAAGATCAAATTTATTACATTAATTTTTACAACATTGCATTTAGTGACATTAATTTACATTAGAATGTGCTCATAATATATTAGTTTATACCACTATAAATTTCTATTTTTAATTCTCTCTGCAATGCTTATCACAATTCTAGATTTCACCATTGGCAAAAAACATAATGCTCTCTTCCAAGTGATTGATCTTAACAGGTTAATATTTTTTGTAAGAAGATTATTGTGCATTTGTATATCTTCTTACCTGATCAAATAGTCAATTGTGTATATAATGGTTTTGAAAATTGTTTTTTATTAGTAAACTATTATAATGATATGTATTCTATATTCTATTTATTATTATGAAATTTTAAAATGAAATTACCCCCTAGACGACATTGTTATTTTTCTTCCGAGCTCCATTTATCGATTAGTTTTTTTGTGTTTTATTTCTTTTATTAAAAACATTGTTATTTTGTACATTTTTTTTAACCGTTAGATGTTATTTGAAAGGAATGTTCTGATGCGTTTTTGTTTTTTTTGGGTGTTTTATGTTTATATGTAGCTTATTTTTTCTAACACAAAGATCTTCAGTATTTATGTAGGCATCAATGGACCAACCAATTGCGAAGTAAATCCAAGAGATTCAAGTCAAGTATGCAATAGTTTGGTCATCTAAAGTCGGGTTTTATTTTCACTAACAACTTTATTACTCCGCGTGTACATGATTTTTATTAAAACATACATTAAAAAGAGGTAGGTTGAACATTTTTCCGTGCTTATAAAATCTCATTATCCATTCACATTCAAATAATAAATTACCATGCAATAGCTACTTTTTAAATTGGATGGGTATCTAAGTGTATTCATGTTCTCTTCAAAAAAAAAGTGCATCCATGTTAGGAAGCTAAGTGGAAAACAACTTTGTAACTCCTTTTTTTTGTTTATGCCAAGATTATATTATAAAAGATACTAATCTTATTATTTGTATCTAAGCCTATTATTTGTATAAGCATTAATAGCTACTTTTTTTTTGTTATGAAGGTAAGTGCATTCATGCAATAGCTATTTTTTTTTGTAAGAAAATGAAAATGGTGTATATTTGAGAAAGTAAGATATTTCGCATATTCAATGTTTGATACATATTGTGAGGATTGTTAAAATATTTACGAAGAATCAATATATTGTACGAAATGGAAAATTAATTAAAATGTAATACGTTTATTAATACCAATGCCTTTTTTTTACATAAATTATAAAATATCTATTTTGGTAGATATTTTTAACAATTATGTTTTATTTACTTAAAGAGTCCTTTGTTTTTTTAATTAGTGCATGAAAAAGTGAGCAAGGAGAAACAAAAAAAAATGGTTACACAAGTGATTGATTGGCTTAGCTTGGTTTATGTAATAAAGGAAGAAAATAAATAAATAGGAAAACATTAAAAAGAAACAAAAAAATCCAAGCCATATAAAATATAATAAAATAGATTTTTTTAGTAGAATAAAATAGAGTTGTAATTAAATATTTTATCTATGACATTGAAACCTATAATATCCGTATTCGTTTTAAGTCCCGTAAGTCGGGAAACGGGTTTTCTCCGCTTACAAACATTTAATAATTCGTTTGAATAATTCGTTTGATTTATCGTATCTAACCCTAGTTCTATCTAATTAAATCTAATTCTTTTTAATGGTTGGCCAAATCTATCCAAATCTATCTAAATGAACCTTGGATAATTAGTTGGCCAAATCTATCCAAATCTATCTAAGCAAATAATTTTATCGCATAATTACGTTAGAAGATTAGGTTGATCTTTATATCCTTGTCACCGATCTTATAACCCTCTGGAAACCAATCTTCTATAAAACCAAGAATCAATCTCTCTCCCTCGTTGCCTTCCAATTAAATCACCACCAGCAGACCTTGCTTCTTCTCTCCCTTCGCGTGCGATTCCAAGCGGAAGAAAGAAACGATCTTTGTGCTCGTCCTCTTACGCCAGTGCGAGTTCGATCGTCGACGCTTCCCAGAAGATCGACGCCGATCACCCTCTTCGCCAGGTTCGTGTTTTCCGGTAAGCTTCCTCACATGTGCCACGCCCCTCTGTTCCGCCTTCAATAGTTGTACGCCGATCGGCCCTGTCATCACCGATCGGTTTCGTCATCGCCGATCGATCTGAGCCTTCACCGCTTTTGTTCGAGGTCTTTGTCGGTGAGACACTCGCGAGGAACACCATTCCATTGTTGTTCGTGAGTCCTCTTCTTCGTCTCCTCTTTCTCCTTTTCACGTTGGGTGTGGATTTTAATTTGAATGGTGGCCTCTTTGTGTGATCGGGTCGAGTATAGGCGTAGGTATTTTTGGGTACGGCTGACTTAACAAGCTAAGTAATATTTGGTTAGTGTGGCAGTGGAGTTAGGTTTAGGGTGGTTGAAGGTTAGAGGTGGGATTAGGGTGTTGATCTTTAGTTACCAGTTTGGAGTATATTAGAAAGGTGGGTACGTAATTGTGGAGTTAGATTAGTTAATGGTTAGATTAATTATGTACATAAGAGATTGTTTAAATTAGCTTATTTCATACATATATATATAGTTCCTGGTGGGGTTCGAGTATGTTTTGTGCGGAAGGTTGGGTGTGTTACAGTTTGCCATACTAAGTCTATGTTAATTAAGGGTCCGGTTGGACTAGCTAGTAATTAGGATAGTTGAATTAATTGGTTTAATCGGTTAAGGTTGCAAATAGCGGGTTATGTGTTGCTATAATTCCTAATATTAGGGGAGTGTCGTACTAAGTTGATCTCTTTATTTTGTTTAGGGAATCACTTTTTCTCAAGCTCTTAGTTTTCCGTCTTTGTCAAACAATCCTTCAATTGAGGTAAGTCGTTTTTCGACTTGCTCGGTTCTTTTCTCCCTTGTTAGATTGCGTATCGATATTGTAGGGCGGGTTTTGGGAACTAGTCCCGAATACCCTTTTAAATTGTTTTGAACTCCTTGTGTGTTGTGTGCGTTAATGATTTTAAATGTATTTTATTGGAAATTATTTTGGAACGTTTTCTCTGTGTTGGTACCGTTTCCGACACGGCCCATTGTAGCTGGTGTTGAGGAAGAGTTGGCTACTTTGACCCGTGTGACTGGAAAAATCGTACCCCTTCAAACGAAAACTATTATTTGTGTGTTTTTGGCAAGCGCTCCAGTGGAGGCTTAGCCCGGAGTTAGAAGGGAGATTGGGAAGTGGAGTGGGAGGGCCTGCCTCTGCACTCGGCGCGGTGATGAGCGCCTTGGAAGTCGGATCGTGGACAAAGGAAGAATTGCATTGCTGTGTGATTGTGATTGTGTTTGTGAATGCGTATGTGACTTGTGTGACTGATATAACTAATTTAGGTATTGGCCTTTAGAGTTATGATTGCGATTGTGGATTTGTATGCTGACTATAGATAACTGATTTCAAACCGTTCTACAGTTTCCATATTCCTTCTAGCTTGGTAGATTAGACGCTGACCCTTCGGGGAACATTTTTCAGTTCCAGGTATGAATCAGGGAACCGTGCAGGAACCGAGGCAAGATGGCGGGCCGGAGCGGTAAAGAGCGCGTGTCATAGTGGGATTGGTTTTTATTAGTTATTTATAATAGTAGGATGTTGATTTTGATATTTGTTAGACGCAGTTGGTATTTTGTTTCAGTTATTGTCTTTTGGATCAGATAGTTCAGTTTCAGTAGGCGTTATGACGGATTTGATTATTTATGATTTTCGGGGATTCATGCATTATTACGTTTTCTAAGTTTTATTAAATAAAGGTTGGATGTTTTATTATGTTTTCTCGTCGTGCCCGAGTTGTAAGGTCCTACAGTGTAGTTGTCAACCTAATAAATAGTACCTTGTAAGGTCTATTCCCTAGTAGCACCTCGTCGGAAGTCGGGGTGTTACAAATTGGTATCAGAGCGAGGTTGACAACAGGGCACATGGAACTGACCGACAAAGAGTACCCGAGGTCCAACTTAAAACCAAAACCGGCCGGTGTTTTCAAATGTTTTTACTGGGGTAGACATGTTGCATATAGGGGGTAGGTGACACGTCGCGACTCCGCCCCAACAGCCGAAGAACCTCACGTAGAATAGTAAGAATTAGGTTGAAAAATAGAATGTTTAAGTATTGACTGTGGGACTTTCTATTATAGATGGCCCCACCAATCAGAGCTAGAGCTGCTGCAGCTAACGGAAGAGGCCGCGGTAGAGGCAGAGTAGGAGGTCGTGGCAGGGGTAGAGGAGAGATCCCTGTAGCTGCTGAGCCAGAGGTACAACAGGATAACCATCAGGAGGAGGTTGCTGAGAGTCAGGATGTGGCTGCTGCTGTTCATCGAGAGGACAGTGCCTCTGTCGCTGGAGGAGGTCTCCCAGCAAACGGGGCTCAGGTGAGAGGAGGAGTACCACCAGCAAGATTGGCCCCAGAGGTGACTGCTGCGATTCAGCTGTTATTGCAGACTTTGATGGGTGCGGGAGCTACACCGAATCTGAACGCAGCTGCAGGGCAACAAGGAGCTGAGAGGAGGGCACCTGGGCCAGATTCTATTTTGGCTGCCCAGCTGGGAGCAGCGCCAGCTTCTGGAGGACCAGTGATAGTTGATCAGGTGGTCGAACCGAGGAGACAGTATCGTGAGCCTCAGCCTGATAAGTGGCTCGCAGAGTTTAGGAAGACTGGAGTACCGAACTTTGCTGGAGCTCAGGGTTCTGACGTAGAGCAGTGGTTGAGGAGAGTAAAATCTGCATTGGATTCTATTAAGGCACAGGAGGAGCGGAAGATGTCTTTAGTACAGAGTCTGCTACAGGAGAGCGCTTTTGACTGGTGGGAGCTGTGTAGGGACCACCGGACTGAGGTTACTTTCGAGGAGTTTGAGAGGCAGATTCGAGATCGGTATTGTCCTCCGGTGGTGAGGGCGGCACGAGAGGCTGCTTTTCGGGATGCTGGACCCGAAAACATCACAGTATCTGAGACTATTCTGAAGTTTCAGCAGGAGTTGGCAGCGGTGCCAAATGCTGCCCCGACTGAGGAGTTGAAGATTGCGACCTTTCTGAAAAGGTTGCAACCTCATCTACGTGCTTATGTGTCTGGTCTCCGACTTACGACATTGGGAGACGTTCAGCAGTCTGCTTTGGCTTATGCTATGGCCACGACCCGACAGAGTCAGCTGGAGGTGCATACCACGGGAAGCAAGAGGCAGAAGTTGTCTGCCCCGGCAGAATCTAGGAGAGACAGTCGGCCCGGCTCTTCTCAGCCGCAACGATCAGGGTTTCAGCCACAGGGTCGTCAGGACCATCGTCGTCTGAGTCAGCCCATTGGGGGACAGAGAGAGTGCTTCAACTGTGGAAGTACTGCTCATTTGAGGAGTCAGTGTCCGAAGCCGGTCAGGAATTGTTTCAGTTGTGGGAAGCCTGGCCATTTGCAGCAATATTGTACGGTGGGGGCACCGTCACAAGGATCTTCACCGGGAACGGTGAACCAGATGCCTCGTCGCCAGCCTCAGCAGTTTCAGCAGACACCGAGTCAGGGCAGAGGACGCGGCGCAGGAGTTAGCAACACCGGGGCCAATCAGCCCCGAGTATTTGAGATGAGGAGGGCCGATGCCCTACACGCGCCGACTGCTACAGGTACGATTTGGATTCAGTCTAGACCTGTTCACATACTGTTTGATACGGGTGCTACCCATTCTTTTATGTCTTCTGCTTGCGTGGCTAGACTAGGACTGACTTGCACTGAGGGGGTATCTTTTGTTGTGGGGCTGCCTGACGGCAGTAAAGTAAGGGGGAATAAGGAGATTTTACAGTGCCCTATTAGAATAGGGAATAGAGATTGGTATGCAGATTTTATAGTAATGCAGTTGTCGCCAGAAGATGATGTGATTCTGGGGATGGACTGGATGAGGCGTTATCGAGCAGTTTTAGATACACACAGAGGTACGGTTACAGTGACCGCAGATGATGGGACCAGACATGTGTGTCAGGAGGTAGAGCAGGAGGGGCCCGAATCGGTGATTAGTATGGTGAAGGCCGCCAAATTGCTCAATGACGGATGTGTAGGCTATTGGTGTTATGTCCTTCAGGGGGACAAGGCGGGACCGCACATTCAGGACATTCCAGTAGTGTGCGAGTTTGAGGACGTTTTTCCCGACGAACTCCCAGGATTACCTCCTCAGAGAGAGGTGGATTTTGGGATTGAGTTGGAGCCGGGAACGAGGCCGATTTCGAGAGCCCCATATCGCATGGCCCCGATGGAGATGCAGGAACTGAAGGCACAATTGGAGGAGTTGTTGGAGAAGGGTTACGTACGACCGAGTGCGTCGCCATGGGGAGCTCCAGTTCTGTTTGTGAAGAAGAAGGATGGTTCTCTCCGCCTGTGTATCGATTATCGGGAGTTGAACCGCGTTACCATCAAGAATAAGTATCCGCTGCCGCGTATTGATGATTTGTTGGATCAGTTGCAGGGGGCTACTGTGTTCTCCAAAGTGGATTTGAGGTCAGGTTATCACCAGCTGAGGATTCGGGAGGAAGATATACCTAAGACGGCTTTCCGAACGAGATATGGACATTATGAGTTTGTAGTGATGCCGTTCGGACTGACGAATGCACCCGCTGTATTTATGGAGTTGATGAACCGGGTGTTTATAGACTACTTGGACAGATTCGTAGTAGTATTCATTGACGACATTCTGATCTACTCTCGGAGTAAGGAGGAGCACGCTGAGCATCTTAGGCTGGTGTTGGGAGTATTGAGGCAGCACCGATTGTTTGCTAAGCTGTCCAAGTGTGAGTTCTGGTTGCCTGAAGTTACCTTTTTAGGGCATGTCGTATCAGCTCAGGGAGTCATGGTAGATCCTGCAAAGATTGAAGCTGTCAAGGCATGGGAACCTCCGAAGAATGTGAAGGAGGTGCGGAGTTTTCTAGGATTGGCAGGGTATTACAGGAGGTTTGTGGAAGGGTTTTCTCGGATAGCCCAACCACTTACCAACTTGCTTAAGAAGACTACTCGTTTCGAATGGAACGAAGCTTGCCAGCGGAGTTTTGATGAGCTGAAGAGAAGGTTAACTTCGGCTCCTATATTAGCTCTTCCTCAGGGAAATGAGGATTTTGTGATTTACAGTGACGCCTCCAAGATAGGCCTGGGTTGTGTGCTGATGCAGAGGGACAGAGTGATTGCTTATGCTTCTAGACAGTTGAAGCCGAACGAGCAGAATTACCCTACTCATGATTTGGAGTTGGCAGCTGTGGTACACGCTCTGAAGATTTGGCGTCATTACTTATATGGGGGTACCTGCAAAGTGATGACAGATCATAAGAGCCTCAAATACATCTTCACTCAGAGGGAGTTGAATATGCGACAGAGGAGATGGCTTGAGTTACTGAAGGATTACGATCTTGAGATCCTTTATCATCCAGGGAAGGCGAATGTGGTCGCTGATGCCCTTAGCAGAAAGACGCCTCAGGAGAGTATGTTGGCTCATCTGACGGCTCAACCAGAGTTACAAAGGGAGCTAATGAGATACGGCATCGAAGTGCAGATTCAGCGTTATCAGGGTAGTCTGAAAACCCTAGAATGTCGGCCGTCTTTACTTGAGGAAGTAAGGCAGAAGCAGGAAGATTGTCCGATGATTCAGGATTTGAGGCAGAGATTGAGCCGTGGAGAGGCACCCGACTTTGCGGAGAGGGCAGATGGTATTTTGTGTTTACGCGGTCGGATTTGTGTACCTCGAGATGCAGAGTTGAGGCAGAAGATTTTGCAGGAGGCTCATGCTACACCTTACTCAATCCACCCCGGGGCGAGTAAGATGTACAAGGATTTGCGACAATTTTATTGGTGGGATGGCATGAAGCCGGATGTAGCAAGATTCGTCGCTAAATGTCAGGTCTGCCAGCAGGTGAAGATAGAGCATCAGAGACCCGGAGGAATGCTTCAGTCGCTTCCTATCCCAGAGTGGAAATGGGAGGACATCTCCATGGATTTTGTCACCGGTTTGAGACTCAGCAGAGGCCATGATGCCATTTGGGTAGTGGTGGATAGATTGACGAAGACTGCTCGCTTTTTGCCTATCCGAGAAACGTGGCAAGTGAGCAAGTTAGTGGAGGTGTTTATTAATCAGATAGTTAGGCTGCACGGAGTGCCTAAGACGATTGTGTCGGACCGAGATAGGCGTTTCACTTCCAGATATTGGCAGCAAGTGCATGAGGCATTGGGGACGAGATTACAGTTCACGACTGCTTACCATCCGCAGTCAGACGGTCAGACAGAGAGGACGATTCAGACGCTAGAGGATATGCTGAGATCCTGCGTTTTAGACTGGGGAGGTCAGTGGTCTGATCACTTGGCTTTGGTGGAGTTTGCCTATAACAACAGCTGGCATTCGTCGATTCAGATGGCTCCTTATGAGGCCTTATATGGTCGGAAGTGTAGGACACCACTGTGTTGGGATGATCCCTCGGATGTAGTAGGAGAGAGGCCACAGATGGTTGAGGAGATGATCGGGAAAGTAGCCTTAATTAGAGAGAGAATGTTAGTTGCTCAGAGTCGCCAGAAGTCCTATGCAGACAAGAGGCGTAGACCGTTGGAGTTTGAGGTCGGAGCCCATGTTTGGTTGAGAGTATCGCCTACCCGCGGGGTAAGAAGATTCGGGGTAAAAGGGAAGCTGAGTCCCCGATATATCGGTCCATTCGAGATTTTGGAGAGAGTAGGCGAGGTGGCGTACAGGCTAGCGTTGCCGCCTGCTTTGGAAGGAGTGCACCCTGTATTCCACGTCTCACAACTGAGACAGTATGTTCCGGATCCTAGTCACAGACTGAATTATGAGGATTTGGTGGTAGAACCAGATCACACTTTCCGAGAGCAACCGCTGAAGATTTTAGATCGACGAATGAAGAAGCTGCGGAATAAGGAGATTCCTCTGGTGTTGATTCAGTGGTCTGGACGGGGAGTCGAGGAGGCCACTTGGGAGACGGAATCCCGGATGAGGGAGAGTTACCCAGAGATCTACCCGGGTTTAGTAGAGGCATTTGAGGGAAAGGTTAGCAATTAGCTTGTTTATTTTCGTATTCGATGTTTGCTTCGTGATCCTTGTTTGCTTGACTTGTTGTTTGACTGTTTAATTTTTGTTTGGAGTGTGCGTATTTTGACGACCAGTATTGAGTAGTATTATTGTCATCAATCAATTCTGGTTCGAGGACGAACCTCTCTAAGGGGGAGAGGTTTGTGAAAACCTCGAATATCTTTTCTTCACCTCGAATATCTTTTATTCGTAATCAAGTTTCGGGACGAAACTTCCTTAAGGGGGGTAGTATGTAATATCCGTATTCGTTTTAAGTCCCGTAAGTCGGGAAACGGGTTTTCTCCGCTTACAAACATTTAATAATTCGTTTGAATAATTCGTTTGATTTATCGTATCTAACCCTAGTTCTATCTAATTAAATCTAATTCTTTTTAATGGTTGGCCAAATCTATCCAAATCTATCTAAATGAACCTTGGATAATTAGTTGGCCAAATCTATCCAAATCTATCTAAGCAAATAATTTTATCGCATAATTACGTTAGAAGATTAGGTTGATCTTTATATCCTTGTCACCGATCTTATAACCCTCTGGAAACCAATCTTCTATAAAACCAAGAATCAATCTCTCTCCCTCGTTGCCTTCCAATTAAATCACCACCAGCAGACCTTGCTTCTTCTCTCCCTTCGCGTGCGATTCCAAGTGGAAGAAAGAAACGATCTTTGTGCTCGTCCTCTTACGCCAGTGCGAGTTCGATCGTCGACGCTTCCCAGAAGATCGACGCCGATCACCCTCTTCGCCAGGTTCGTGTTTTCCGGTAAGCTTCCTCACATGTGCCACGCCCCTCTGTTCCGCCTTCAATAGTTGTACGCCGATCGGCCCTGTCATCACCGATCGGTTTCGTCATCGCCGATCGATCTGAGCCTTCACCGCTTTTGTTCGAGGTCTTTGTCGGTGAGACACTCGCGAGGAACACCATTCCATTGTTGTTCGTGAGTCCTCTTCTTCGTCTCCTCTTTCTCCTTTTCACGTTGGGTGTGGATTTTAATTTGAATGGTGGCCTCTTTGTGTGATCGGGTCGAGTATAGGCGTAGGTATTTTTGGGTACGGCTGACTTAACAAGCTAAGTAATATTTGGTTAGTGTGGCAGTGGAGTTAGGTTTAGGGTGGTTGAAGGTTAGAGGTGGGATTAGGGTGTTGATCTTTAGTTACCAGTTTGGAGTATATTAGAAAGGTGGGTACGTAATTGTGGAGTTAGATTAGTTAATGGTTAGATTAATTATGTACATAAGAGATTGTTTAAATTAGCTTATTTCATACATATATATATAGTTCCTGGTGGGGTTCGAGTATGTTTTGTGCGGAAGGTTGGGTGTGTTACAGTTTGCCATACTAAGTCTATCTTAATTAAGGGTCCGGTTGGACTAGCTAGTAATTAGGATAGTTGAATTAATTGGTTTAATCGGTTAAGGTTGCAAATAGCGGGTTATGTGTTGCTATAATTCCTAATATTAGGGGAGTGTCGTACTAAGTTGATCTCTTTATTTTGTTTAGGGAATCACTTTTTCTCAAGCTCTTAGTTTTCCGTCTTTGTCAAACAATCCTTCAATTGAGGTAAGTCGTTTTTCGACTTGCTCGGTTCTTTTCTCCCTTGTTAGATTGCGTATCGATATTGTAGGGCGGGTTTTGGGAACTAGTCCCGAATACCCTTTTAAATTGTTTTGAACTCCTTGTGTGTTGTGTGCGTTAATGATTTTAAATGTATTTTATTGGAAATTATTTTGGAACGTTTTCTCTGTGTTGGTACCGTTTCCGACACGGCCCATTGTAGCTGGTGTTGAGGAAGAGTTGGCTACTTTGACCCGTGTGACTGGAAAAATCGTACCCCTTCAAACGAAAACTATTATTTGTGTGTTTTTGGCAAGCGCTCCAGTGGAGGCTTAGCCCGGAGTTAGAAGGGAGATTGGGAAGTGGAGTGGGAGGGCCTGCCTCTGCACTCGGCGCGGTGATGAGCGCCTTGGAAGTCGGATCGTGGACAAAGGAAGAATTGCATTGCTGTGTGATTGTGATTGTGTTTGTGAATGCGTATGTGACTTGTGTGACTGATATAACTAATTTAGGTATTGGCCTTTAGAGTTATGATTGCGATTGTGGATTTGTATGCTGACTATAGATAACTGATTTCAAACCGTTCTACAGTTTCCATATTCCTTCTAGCTTGGTAGATTAGACGCTGACCCTTCGGGGAACATTTTTCAGTTCCAGGTATGAATCAGGGAACCGTGCAGGAACCGAGGCAAGATGGCGGGCCGGAGCGGTAAAGAGCGCGTGTCATAGTGGGATTGGTTTTTATTAGTTATTTATAATAGTAGGATGTTGATTTTGATATTTGTTAGACGCAGTTGGTATTTTGTTTCAGTTATTGTCTTTTGGATCAGATAGTTCAGTTTCAGTAGGCGTTATGACGGATTTGATTATTTATGATTTTCGGGGATTCATGCATTATTACGTTTTCTAAGTTTTATTAAATAAAGGTTGGATGTTTTATTATGTTTTCTCGTCGTGCCCGAGTTGTAAGGTCCTACAGTGTAGTTGTCAACCTAATAAATAGTACCTTGTGAGGTCTATTCCCTAGTAGCACCTCGTCGGAAGTCGGGGTGTTACAAAACCTCTTTTTACAATTATTATATACATAAATGTAAAAAAGGATCAATCCTATTATGATCATTCACAACTATACACAAATGAAAAAAAAGAATATCATATTATGATCATTCACAAATTAAATATACATCTCATTAAGATTTCAAATGAGTTATAAGCTTCTATTTCTTCATTCTTTACATTTAAAAATGCTATAAATTTTGATTGAAGATGGGTTAACTATTCAATTAATAAAAAAGTTATGATTTCCTATATTGTGTCACTTTTTAGGATAAATAAATAACACTAAAAATATGTATTTATATTTAATCAAACTAATTTCAAAGTAATAAGATAAAAGAAGATAAGATCAACCTTTGGTATTCCAAACAAAAGATAAGATCAAATTTAAAATATAACGTTTCATATTCCACTCTCTTTCACACTATATAAGCTTTTTACTTGATCACATCACAATTTCATTCCCCACAAAGCAAAAAAATAAATAAAAGACAACTCTAAAATTATTGAAAAATAAGGATCAATCAAAAAACTCTTGGAGATGCGTAAAGTGAAAAAAAAAACAATCTTCTATATATACTATAAAATATAAAATATAATCAATGAGAACCCGTGCGATAGCACGGGCCATCCACCTAGTTATTTTATATAGTTCTTAAAAAAGTGTCATCCTAAATTAATGAACACAATTAATCTTGCCAGTTTATTTCCTGTGAACTAACGACCGATACTGATCCGCAATTTTTACTTGAACGATGATTTTCACCTAACATGCCTTCAATTAGTTAAATAATGAAATATATATTTATAGAATTATTTTGTATATAGCTGCATAAATTCGGGGTCGTTTTGTGTAGTTTATTCTCTTATTTAATACTAAATTAGTGGTTGGGAAGCATCCAATGTTCATAAGAATCACAACAATGTCGGCCCTGACAAATCTAGGATAGTCCGAAAGTGGGGCAAATCTTGGCCTTGCGAAGGGTAGTGTCCAATCAAAAGAGCGAGACTTTGAGAGAGGTAGTGAGTCGAGAGTCCAATTAGAATTAATAGGAAATCTACGAGCGAAATCGCTAATTTTTAATTTGAAAAATCTAATTTATTAATTTTTTTACTAAATATAAAAAGAACTTAATTCAAAAAGATCATTAAAGTGTCAAACAATGCCACTCCAAGGCTCCGATCGCTCATTCTAACCGCCTCGATTCCAAGCTTTAACGGGCCACCCTACATCGGGCCGCCTCGTGGAGGCAGATCATATATGTACTCCAAAATACACCTTTAAAATTCCGCCCCCTCCGTCCTTCGGCGGAGGAGGCCACCCCTGTCCGCACCCCCTCCCTCCACCAGTTAATGTGATTTGCAAAAAGACTTATTGATCACTTAGGCGTGATCCAACTCTCTCTATAATTGTAGTATTTGGATAATATTGAGCAAGGCCATTGACATCTAGACTTGGAATAGATTCTCTTGAACTGTGACGCCCTCCAAATTAAAACAAAAATTGGACATGATGCTTGGGCACAACAATGGCCTAGCAAACAACAAAACAGACCTCCTCCATCTATGATATTTAGAGAGCATAGAAGTCTAACACAGTGGTACAACATCATGTAATGCGGTCATTGTTGTGACAGAAGCCGTTGATGCGGTCCTAGGCCGGAACGCATCAGTTCCCAAGAGGATACAGTCCATGGAAGGTCTTCTCAAATCCATCTAGATCCAATGACACGTGCTTCCCCTTTGCTTCCTCATTGTCTCCAAATGCGATAGCATGGATAGTATGCTCCACCTTCATCTCAAGTTCAAAAACGGTGAACTTTAGCCCAGCTATCTGCAACTCCAACTTAGAGATACATCCTTGAAATATCTTCTCTTTCCCAACGAAAGCCTTAGCCTGAGCTGATGCCTACTCCCTGAATTTCGTCACCTCTTGCTTCTTTCTCCCAGATTGCTCTATCACTATCCATGGCATCCATAATCGACAGAATCTCTTGGAATAAGGTAACGACACAACAAAAACCACCACATGGAAAATGTTACTGATTTGCTCACACAAGAAGCCCATGGGTGTACATCACACATCAAGCAATCATAAAAGATTGGGCCACATACCTTCCAAGCACTCGACCCAGCTTTGGAAGTAGCTTCGGAAGTAACTGACCTAGCAGAGGAGGTCGCACGCTTCTTTTTAAAAGCAGGGGCATGGTGTTAAGCTAATGAAGACCAACCATGAGAAGAATCTCCGCCTAATTCAATCACTGAAGGTTGCTCAGAGTCTGATCACTAAAGGGGAAGCAATCACGTTCTCCTTCTTTAGAGAATTTCTAGTCGGCGGCTTCGCGTCGTTGGATTGCGTCTTTTGGAGGATCAAGTCAGAGGAAGAAACGATTGTGTTTGACGAAGAGGGCGAGTCTCTGAAATGATCCAGTCATACAAATACACCAAAAGCATAGAAAATTCTTCAAAACATAGGGAATTTAGGATCTCTACCAGCAGAAGAGTTTGACATAACAATCAAAGCAAGGACCTTAGACATGGTGACCAACAGGAGATCTTCTTCTTCCTGATCGTCCGAATCGTCTGACACAGTATCCTCTGCATTATCTGAAGATTCCTCCAAAGCTTCCATGGATGCCTTCCTGAACGTGCGCTGCACTAGAGTAAGATTGAAGAGTTTCAAAGTTAACTTCTTTGACTGACTTCATTGCTCCAAAGAGTCGAAGGGACCCGCTACAAAAAAAGAGAGAAAAAGGTTAAGATTAAAACTTTCCGGGAAAAAGCAACTGAAAAAGGAAGTTTCATTACTCTCAACCATCCATGCATCAAACAGAAAATGTTGACAGTTAGGACCGATAGAGGCGATCTGCACAAAAAAGAACAGGCTTGCCCAACTCTTATCGTGAACCTTGGAGTTCAGTACAAATGGCTGAAGAGCATCCCAGTAATTGACGATAATTCATTCGCGTATGACTAAGGTAGCATGGTATGATAAAAGAAGATCGACCATCGTCAACTCAATCTTCACGAACTCGGCCATCCGACTAACCCAAAAAAGAATTTTCCACGCCGAAGGAAGGATTTGAGCGGGAGAGATTTTGCAAAAGGTCAAGAATTCAATAATTAGGGGATAAAAAGGTAAGTGGAAAGAGATCGTGAAGGAAAATTAAAAAAAAAAAACAAGCCCATCCTAGACGTGTCCAGTCAAGAAGCTCGACAATAGCGCATATATTGCTACTACTCGTTGGGGAATCCTCCGTCACACAGCACTTGAGTCATCTCCTCTTGTATAAGCAAGCACGGATATCAGTCTCAATCTTGGATCACGCAAATAGGCTCAAAATCCATGGTCGAAGGCTATCATGGCTCATACCATTGAGAAACCAAAGAGAAGAAGAAGAAAGAGTAAGCCGAGGAAGAAAGGGTTTTACCTTGGGCTACGGAAGAAGATGCGGTGACTAATATTCACAGAGGCAAATCGGCAGTAAATAAAGACATCAGGCCTTACGAATTCCCATTAGCAGAGACCTAGGATCACAACGCTCCACATACTCCGCAACCAAATTAGGCACCAGGCGGATAAGCAATAAAAAAGATTTCAATCTCTCGCCCTTGAAGCCTAGATCTCAATCTTTTTCATGGCTGTTGTTGGGCCCAATCTTCGCAATCCCATCGGCAGGAGATCGTCCAAAGCCCATCAAGAAGAAGATAGGACAATTCGGCAGGCAAGCAACGATTTCTTGCAATTGGGACGAGCCGTGATGCACGTATGATGGAAATCCAAAACTGCTAGTGATAGTGGGCACTGGGCAGAGTACAAAGGAGGGAGAAATAGACATGATATGTAACCAGTGATGGACCCAAGAGGGTGCTTGAGGAGGTGGTCACCCCTATTTTCATTATATAAATTGATTACTTATAGTAATAAATGTTTGAAGGTGAACACGAGATCTCTTTTAAACGTGCATAACATTTCGCCATCTAAACTAAGAAATTTCAACGTTATATACTATTAGAATATAACGTTGGGGTAGTACCCCGATGTCACCGTTTTGAATCCCACGGGCATCGGTTTGCCCATTTTTCACTAGAATTAGTTAGTAACTAGTTCTCAATCCTAGTGAATGTTCTAGGCGAGCCCAAACAATACTTGTGGCCAGGGGCGGAGCCAAAAATTTGACCTAGCATGGCTAAATTCCTGGTTAATTTAGCCCCTACTGGGTCAAATTTCTGGCTTCGCTGGGTCAAATTCCTGGTTACAGGGCACAAATAATACTTGTAATTTTTGGCTCCCCTGGGTCTAATTTGACCCAGTGGGGGCTAAATTCCTAGTTACAAGAATTTAGCCCAAATTCCTGGTTACATATAATACTATTAATTTTTGTACACTTTTTACACTAATAATATTTTACATATTTTAATTATTTTTTTAAAAAATCCAGTGGGGGCTGTAGCCCCCACTGGTCCTAATGTGGCTCCGCCACTGCTTGTGGCGACCCTAATCCCTACCATATAAAAAAAAAAAAGTGTTCGAACTTCTACAACCCCTTTGTTTACTTTTGGGAAATTCCTTTTGGTGCCCTCGAGTTTTAGACTTTTCCTCTTAGTGTCCAAAAAAATTCTTATTCCTTTTGGTGCCCTTGTAATTTTAAAAAAGTCGTTTTCATAGCCTAAAATACACCCAAAGTCAAATTCCATCCATTTTCCTCCATTTTTTTTAACAATTTATTAAAAAAAATCTAGATATTCTTATTTTTATTACCTTTCTTATTATATTTCCTCACTTTTCAATAAACCCAAACACAAACGTTCTTAGTAATCAATCTGCCTTTCTTAATCACCATTTGTAAAATCAAGAATATGTAAGTTAGGTTGTGAATTTATCACAAAATTTACTAATTGAATGAAAAATTAGATTAGATTACAGGTGAACGTGGAAGCCGACAATTGATCTTCAAAGGCATGTGAAGAGAAGGCTTAGATGAGCATAGGTGAAGCATAGTGAGGTTGGAATTATAAACTGTAAATGATTAGATTAAATTAGATTAGAGGAAACATTATGTAAAAACTTAATTGAACATGTTGATTCAAGATTTTGTATAACCTTGTGGAAGAAGACAATTCATCTTCGAGGACACGTGAAGAAGAGAAGGGTCATATACTACAAAACATAACAGATTGGAGGAAACAGAATTCAAAAATCACCATGAACAATATTAAAGAAAGGTCTTAGCATTAATCTATAATAATCCCTAAAGTTCTTAAATCTTAACCAACTAGCTTGGTACACTATATATCTCGGTCAAGACAAATTAGTTATACAATCCAACAGTCAAGACAAATTAGTTAACCAAATAGCTTGGGTTTACTCAAATATAATAAGAAAGGTAATAAAAATAGGAATATTTAGATTTTTTTAATAAATTGTTAACCGAAATTAGAGGAAAATGGATGGAGTTTGACTTTAGATGTATTTAAGGATATGGAAAAGACTTTTTTAAAACTACAAGGACACCAAAAAGAATAAAAAAAAATTTTGGACACCAAAAGAAAAAGTCTAAACCTCAAAGGTGTACCAAAAGAATTTCCCTTTACTTTTTCACCTATGCGTGGTCTCCCATCTAATTCACTGTCGTATTCTATTTTTTTTCCATCTTTGTTAAATTATGTTTGTATTTAATTATAATCTTGTTTTATTTAATTTAAATAGTTTTGGTTTATTTAAAATGAACATAACATTAGAAAAACTATTAAAATTTGAAAATTATCATATTGAATTTTCCTTAATTATTTTATATAATTTAGAATGATGTATTAATTTTTAATTTCTATTTTTTTGATATAAAATACATTTTTTTATGAGGAAAAGATTTAGTAGACCGGACAGGACCGATGTACCGAGAGACCATCAAAAGATGGCAGTCGAAAAACGACTAGGTGAGGCAACAAAACCAAACAACCAAACAAAGACAACAAATGAGGCCAAGGAAACCAGGTGATCATCACGAGTCTATAAGAACGTTTGAAAGGGAGAGTATGACGCTTCCGCGGATTAGAAACCAAGGCATATAGTGCTGCCGGATAGCATGATAAGATTCACACGATCAAACTCTAAGTAGAACCACAACTCGACCCAACGCAAACACCCACAAACTTGATCAAGGGAATCCTGCCAAAAAACCAAGAAATACACAAAGAGGCAAATGGGCTTGGAAGCCCAAAACATGGACCAGCCAAATTAAGGCCCAAGCCCACAAAAGAACTAAACTAGTGGCGTTAACAAAAAAAATTGACTTTGGAGCATAGCCACTAGTGTTTTCTATCACAAAGAAAACCAGAGACAAATAGAGGGCCACGAAGGCCAAGAGAAGAAAGGTCAGGAACGAGACAGGTTTGCATAAGGCCACATAAACTCACACAATTCGGCAAACCGAGAGCTTGAGACAAGAAAGAGACAGAAAGGAGATTCAACGTGTTTTATTTGCATTTGAGAGGATAAAACTCGTCAATGTGTGTAACCGCAATAGAGAGGATAAAATGTAATTAATTAGAGTGCCCTAGAATGATGGGTAGGGAAGGAAAAGGAAAAAGAGAGCAATCAAAGCCTTCACATTGTGAATTTGTGATCTTGATCGAAAGGTGCTTTATTTGCATTTGAATAGCGGCTCTTTGAATCTTTTCTCGACTGTCCACAATCAACTGTCTAGCGTCTATGAGCATAAGAGATGGGTTAAAGCTAGCTTTCCACATAAAAGGACATTGATTTTACTTTGTGCGATTCTTGTCCAAAACAATCACATACCTTTGGATAGACATCATTTGAGACTAGGAAATCATTTGTCACCTCGAAAAGTAAATAACATTTTTGTGTTTTTCAGGATGAACTGCAATGTTGTATGTACCAATTTCATTCTCAGATTTGTCTGGGATTGCTTTAGATCGAATCTCTACTTTCATTGTTTACCTTGCACTTGTTTGTTCTTCCAGCTTCACATGTGCCCCCACTCTTTACCATTGGATCAAAAGAGATATTGTGTACCTGCTTTTATGATTACCAATTTCTGATCTCTCTGAATGAAGTTTTTTTGTTCCTTCGTAGGAGTTATGTAGCTTGTTCCCTCACAAATCACAATAGATATAAAACCTTCAAATAGAGATGATTAAGCATTCTGAAAATATAAGTACCAGTCTACCCCAAGAACATGACTACCATCTTGGTTATCAGAATCGGGATTCTAGGTTGGACCGTTGAGGGTCTTTTGGATCGGATCGTAGGATCGGATCGCTGAATCGTAAGATCCTACCTTATAACTAAAAGTATGAAAGAATAACCAAATAGATTGTATATTTTGTTATATAAGATGTAAGAAAATAATAAACATTATTAATTTGATTATTAAAAATGGTATAAGATGGACTAGTCAACTATTTTAATGAAAATGATACGTTAACCGTAAAATTAATAATAATATATAGTTAAAATTGTCATTTTATAGGATCGTTAGAATCGTTTGTAGGATCGTTAAAATCGTTTATAGGATCGTTAAAATCGTATGTAAAATCGGGATCGGATCGAGATTATATTCAAAATCATTTAAGATCCTACTCCAATAAGATCCTACTTGGAATCGTGGATCGTTTCACGTGTTATGGATCGTAGGATCGCTAGAATTGTAGAATCGGATCGGGATTCTGATAACATTGACTAGCATGGGTTACCCCTTTCCCTGTGCTATACAATGATGAAGTTGAAGGAATTGGAACAACCATAGTGAAGTCATTCCTAGAATATGGCAGTATTCACTCCACCACCTCCAGGTTTTAAGCGTCTACATTCATGCTACCTTTTTCCTAGAATATGGTAAGTTCTATTGAGATCAAATAAGATATTCTATATTATGCTAGTATTTTGTATTTAGGCTAATACTATCTTTTGTGATATTCTAGGATTATCTTGTGATATTCTAGAATTATCTTTGCCTTATTATCTTATCATTGTATGTATAAATTCCTACCTTATTTCATTAATAAAGTTATGCAATCTTTATTCATCTATATGGTATCATACACCTAACGATCCTCACCTTCCTCTCCCACACGACCGACACTCTTCTTCTCTTTAGCCATGGCACATGACTTTGCCACCTCTCTTGCTAATCCTTATGAACTAACAAAACCGTTTACAATAGTCCACTTTACCAATATCATAAAGCTCACTCCTACAAACTACCTCACTTGGAAGACTCAAATCCAAGCCACCTTAGAGGGTTATGACCTTTACAAGTTTTTGGATGGCACTATCCATTGCCTAATGAGGAAGTAACCGCTCAAGAAAACGCTACTATCAAAAACCCGGCCTATTTCACATGGAAGCGCCAAGATCGCCTTCTCTATGGGGCGCTGATTGGTACGCTCTCATCCTCGGTTGCCATGCTTGTTACCCAAACCAAAACTTGCAAGGAAGTCTGGGATTCTCTCAAACAAACTTATGGTACCGCCTCGTGTGGTCACAAGAAACAAGTTAAACAAAAGCTTCGAGCCATTAAGAAAGGTGCCTCTTCGGTGTCGGATTACATGCAAGCCATGAAGTCTGCGGCAGATCTATTGACCGCGCTGGAATCTCCGCTCTCTCAGGAGGATTTCATTGATTACATCCTAAAGGGTTGGACTCGAGTTTTCAGTCGGTTATAGATGCTGTCAACATGAGGGAAACTTGTATCTCTTTTGAGGAGCTCCATGAAAAGCTTCTTCTTAAAGAGATTGAGCTCAAACAAGAGTCTTTAGATTCCGCTCTAGTCACGGCCCTCAATGCCCAAAAACAAACTAAACCACGAGCCAAACACAACCCGAATCCATTACCCTGGCATCCGTCGAACCCTCCTGCGCAGCCTCCTCAAAACTGGATCCCTACCCCTTCACCGAATTTTCAACCGAACCCTAACCCTCATTACCCTTTCCGACCCCCACGCATCCCACCTCCAACGTCTAACCAAAACCCTATTTTACCGACCCCTCCCACCATGTCCAAACCCTTCCTTGGCCGCTGCCAATTCTGCAAAGAAGTTGGCCATGTCATCTCTCAATGCCCCAAATTTCGCCAACAATACCCACAAGTTCAATTTCCGCCATCAAATCGCTTTCCTCAAACTCAACCTCAATTCAACCATGCATCTACGTCCTCGAACCATGCAAACTGGCTCGTTGACTCAGGCTCCTCTCACCACTTAACACATGATCTTGCCAATCTAGCCCTTCATCAACCTTACACTGGCTCTGATGAAGTGTTTGTCGGAAACGGTCAAGGTCTGAAAATTACGCACTCTGGTTCATCTAATCTTTCTTCTCCCTCTCAAACGTTCCAACTGTCCAATGTTTTATGTGTCCCTTCTATTTCTAAAAATATTCTGTCTGTGTCAAAATTCACTTCTGAAACCCGTTACGCTATGATTTTCTTACATAATTGCTTTCTTGTGAAGGATATCCAAACGGGTTCAACAATTCTTAGTGGTCCTTGCATTGATGGCGTCTATGTTTGGCCTTCCACTCCTCCAATGTCGTTTTCTGCTCATCGTCAACTTCCCACTGCTTCTTGGCATCACAAACTTGGACACCCTTCTTCAGCAATTTTTAAGTTTCTTCATAAGAATTTTAACTTAGGCGGTTCTTTATTTTCGCAATAAGATTGTAGTTCTTGTCAAATCAATAAAAGTCATAAACTTCCGTTTCATTCTTCTACAATTTGTTCTTATCCACTAGAAGTCGTTTATTCGGATGTCTGGACCTCTCCAGTTTTATCTTATGGCGGATTCAAGTATTATGTCATTTTTGTGGATCACTTTACTAAGTATATTTGGTTTTATCCTCTTAAACGCAAATCGGAAACTCAATCTGTATTCATCAAATTTCGATCACTTGTCGAGAACTTTTTCCAACACAAAATCAAAATTCTCTACTCGGATAATGGTGGTGAGTATGTCGCGCTTCGATCTTTTCTAAGTACGAACGAGATTACTCATCTCACTCCTCCTCCTCATACTCCCGAACACAATGGTTTCTCCGAAAGACGCCATCGCCATATCGTTGAAACCAGCCTTTCTCTTCTGACGTTTTCCGCCCTTCCTCTTGATCATTGGCCTCACGCCTTGATCATGGCAGTCTATCTTATAAACCGTCTTCCCACTCCCACTCTCCAATTTGTGTCTCCTTATAAAAAAACTCACTGGTTTCGTGCCTAATTATGCCAAACTTCGGTGTTTCGGTTGCCTCTGTTTCCCGTGGCTTCGGCCATACACCACTCACAAACTCGAGCCTCGTTCCGTCCCGTGTGTCTTCATTGGTTATTCATCTTCTCAGAGTGCGTATCAGTGCCTTGACCCGGTTACCTGACGGATTTACACGTCCCGCCATGTCCAATTCATTGAAACCGAATTCTCGTATACTAAACTTTCTCCGCAAGCTTCTTCTGAAACCCCAATGGGTGACAAGTGGGCGGAATTCTTTCTGCCTATGGAGACGCCTCCCCTGTCCAAGTCACACACAAATCTCCTCCTCAATCTCTTTCCCACTCTAATTTTGGAGACAATCTTTCCATATCTCCAACAAATAGCCCGATATCTTCTCTACCCTCACTTTCCCTCAATACCGATTTTGTTTCCCCAACTGCCTCATCCACACGTCCCTTGGGCCCACCCCTTCCAATATTGCGGCTGCCCTCCCCAACCCGGAGCCTCACGCGCCCTCACTCACCTCTCCCTCTCGTGAAAACCCTAATTCCCACCTAAACCCTAATTCCCCGCCTAGCCATAATTTTTCGGAACCAAACCCAAATCCAAACCCCAGCTCAAACCCGATTGATCCAGCCCCCTCCCCCGATCGTGGTGTGATCTCTCGGTCCAAAAACAATATTTTCAAACCCATTCAAAAACTCAATCTACTCGCCCATGTCTCCTCTCCTACGGAACCAAAAACCATAACGCAAGCCTTGAAAGATCCTCTTTGGCGGGCTGCCATGCAAGCGGAATTTGATGCTTTTCAAGCAAACAAGACTTGGTCCCTTGTGCCTTCGGATCCCTCTCAAAATCTCGTGGGTTGCAAATGGGTGTTTCGTATTAAATACAAACCGGATGGCTCGATTGATAAATACAAGGCACGACTTGTTGCCAAAGGATTTCACCAACGTCCGGGCTGGGACTTTTCCGAAACCTTTAGCCCTGTGGTGAAGCCTGTTATCGTGCGTGTTGTCCTCTCTTTAGCGGTCTCCAAAGGCTGGTCACTTCGACAACTAGATGTCAATAACGCATTCTTACAAGGCACCCTTCATGAACAAGTGTTCATGAGCCAACCTCCTGGCTTTACTGATCCTATGGCGCCTACTCATGTGTGTTCCCTTCGGAAAGCAATTTACGGTCTTAAGCAAGCTCCTCGGGCTTGGTACAATGAACTTAAAGTTTTTTCTTCTACGACTTGGGTTTCGTTCGTCCCTGTCCGACGCCTCTCTATTCATCTATTGTCGTGATGGCTTCATAATGTATCTTCTTGTATATGTTGACGACATAATCGTCACCGGAAATGATGTCTCCCTTGTCAATCGGCTATTAAGTACACTTGCTCAAAAATTTTCACTCAAAGATCTAGGCGAGCTCTCCTACTTCCTTGGTGTTGAGGTTACTCGTTCATCTACAGGGTTATTTCTATCTCAGCGGAAATACATACAAGATCTTCTTCTCAAAACGGGCATGGAGCATTCCAAACCAGCCTCCACGCCCCTTGATGCCAACCTCCCTCTTTCTCGGCATTCCGGTTCTCCTTTGACGAGCCCCTCGGATTACAGAATGGTAGACAGCAGCCTTCAATATCTCTTAGATCAACTCGCGGATGTTCTTACTAAATCGCTTCTTCGACCTCGGTTCATGGTGCTTCTTCACAAGCTTGGCCTTGTTGCTCGACCGTCCAGCTTGCGGGGGGATATTGAGATCAAATAAGATATTCTATATTATGCTAGTATTTTGTATTTAGGTTAATAATATCTTTTGTGGTATTCTAGGATTATCTTGTGATATTCTAGAATTATCTTTGCCTTATTATCTTATCATTGTATGTATAAATACCTACCTTATTTCATTAATAAAGTTATGCAATCTTTATTCATCTATAAGTTCTTCCTCCTAGTATAATCGCAAGGATCAAGTTTTTATTCTATAAATCAAATCAGAAAGTCCCAGAGAAATGATGCTATGTGAAAATAGTTTAAGATAAGTGATCATGAATCAAGATTAAGCAGAATGTACATCAGATAGAAAAGGAAAAGCCCTCTAAAACAAGCAACCTTGTCAAAGCAATATCATATTTCTAAATTTCAAGAGATATCAAGTTACAATTTCCCACGTTTTCAGTCAAATAAAAATTGGTAGACCTAACAAAATTCTTTTTACAACAACAAAGCTACCCAAGTCATTGCCTACTTGGATCCGATACACTTTCCCTGATGCACCAGATCCTATAACATGCTCCTCGGCCAATCTTGATGTGATGTCAGCTTCTGTGAACTGTAAAGTGTGGAAATCTCTAAACTCCCATAATGTCATCTCAACCTCGTCGTTTGTCACTAATTAAACCATGATTGCAACAAAGACAAGGATCATGGCTAAGTGTTTGGATGAGAGGTGGTTAGATGAAGAATCAGAGCATTTAGGGAGTGTTGGGATTTCGCTCTTTGTGCACAATTTGGTGTTGTTCAAGAAGCTCATTGCAAAGGCCTTATTATCTAATGTGTACGGGATCTCCCCTGACAATCTGTTGCTGGACAAGTTGAGAAAACTGATGACCTTCAGTTGCTCAAATTCAAAGGGGATTTCACCCGAGAAATTGTTACTGGACAAATCAATGTAATCTAGGTCAGGTAACAATCCTATAGGGCGGGGAATTGGACCCGAAAACTGATTTCTCGCAAGGTTCATTTGAGTAAGAGATGACAACGAGTAGCTTATATTCGAAGGAAGGTCACCAAAAAGTTGATTTCCTTCGAGGGAAAGAGTTTGAAGCTTTGAAAGGCCTACCAGTCCCAATGGAAGAGTCCCAGAAAGTAAATTGTTCCCAGCTGACAACACTAGAAGGTTCGTCCAGTTGGCTATTCCATTTGGAATCTGACCAGTGAACTTGTTGTTATTGACCTCAAGACGGGTCAAATTCTCTGCGATTTGGTTAGGGAGGGGACCAGAGAAGCCATTGAAGCCCAACATCAAGTTGTCTAGAGCTGGCAATGTCCAGAGCCCAGTAGGGATCTCCCCTGTAAAACTGTTGTTGTAGAGCATCAGTGAGGTCAAGGTGGTGCAATTACCGAGCGACTTTGGTAACTTCCCGCTTAAATGGTTTGAAAATGCTGCTACTCCTGAAAATAGCCATACACACAATCTCAATTCTCTTTAATTGATTTTGTTGATGTAAATTCAAGTTTTTTAGATCATGTCCCATATTTTAATTGAAAATAAATTTATGAGATATTTTAAAAAATTATACTACTATATTTTACATTGTATGATAATTGATAATATATGTTATGATAAATTAAAGAGATAAAACAAATTTAATATATATTAATAATTATTCTAATATTTTAATCATTAATGATATTTCTATAAAATTTAAAATTATTTGTAGATTTGTAATTTTTAAGATAAAAACAAATAAATATAAAAAGTTATTTTCTCACCTCAAACTTTTCCATTTATTAATATTGTAAGTAAAAAATGGGAAATTCTTTTTAAAAACTTAAACTCTTCTTGTACTAAAAACTAAAAATTTAACTCATATATTTCCTATATCTTCTTGCATGAAAATTGACAACAACACCAGGGACAACATACCTGTCAAAGCACCTCTAGAGCAAATATTCTTCGGAAGAGGACCTGAAAATCGATTGCCCGCAATCTCAAATTTCCATAATTTTGAATGAACCCCGAGTTTTGGAGGCAAAGGGCCAGACAAATTATTGTAAAAGATGCTAAAAGTCTCTAGCTCGGGAAGAAACCCAATGATTGTGGGTATAACTCCAGACAAAGTGTTATTAAAAAGCCATAAAGATCTCAATCTACTCAGCCTACCAAAACTCTCAGGAATTGGACCACTCAATTTGTTGTTATTCAGGTCAATAACCTCCAAATTTAAAGAACTGATAAAATCGGGTATTTTTCCAGACAACTTGTTGCTATAGAGTTGCAAGATGCTCAAATTGTTGAGCTTAAACAACCCATCAGGAATCCTACCCATAAGCCCGTTTTCTGACAAATCTAAACGCTCAAGACTTGCCAACCGGCCAAAATTCTTAGGAATTTGACCCACCAAGTTGCACCCTCTCATTATAAGAATCTTGAGATTCCTTAATGTACCCCATTTAGATGGCAAGGTCGTAGGAGTAAACGGGTTATAATCTAGTTGTAGATCTTCAAGCTTGGAATGCTTGGAGATTTGAGATGGAAAAGTATTGAATAAATTATTACGAAGATAAGTTGTTAGTTGTTTCAAATCTCCAATAGATTCGGGAATGTTTCCAGAAAAGTTGTTTTCATTGAGGTTTAGGTATTGGAGGGAAACAGGGAGGAGCTTGTGAACATGGTTAGGGATAGAACCGACAAGCAAGTTTGCGGAGAGGTCGAGGTGGGTGAGGGCCGAGCAGCCGCCTAAAGTCGTCGGGAAGCCACCGGGGATATTGTTCCACGTAAGGTTTAGAGTTTTGAGGGTTTTGAGGTGGCAAATTGAAGCAGGAATCGTAAAATTAATTCCGGCCCTGGGGAGTGAGATCCCGATCACCGTCGTCCCGGCTTTGTTGTTGTTGGTGGTGGTGGAGCATTGGACTCCATTCCAAGAGGAGCAGGGTGAGGTGGCGGGATTCCATGTGGACAGGGCTTGTGGATTTTTCCAGTGGTTCTTTATAGACAAGAGAGTTGATTGTTGATGGTTGAGTGGCGGGTATGATAATGTAGTAATAGGCACGAAAAAGAAGATAAAATATAGAGGAAACGTATTGTGAAAGAGGAAGGTGTTTGGAATCTCAGCAGAAAGTTTGGGAGGGCGATCTCTGAACACGGCTGCCGGAAGTAGATTATTGGAACAGAATCTCAGCAGAAAGTTTGGGTTTACGATGCGCAATTGCTCACTACTCAACTTTTATTTCCCTTGACAGTTTTTCCAATGAATGACAAGATTTGTAATGTGAGAGTTTTTCCAATGAATGACAAGAAGATTTAGAATGTGGGAATGTGGGACTTATATGGGAAGGTGTTTCTTGAATGTGGTGGAATGTGGTTTGTTTTGGAGCGAGAACAAATGGAAAATTTCGTCCATTCTTTATACACACACGGCTGGGAAGTTTGTGTTTGACATGTTGGATTAAATTTGATTAATTTAATTCAATTAATATGCACGTCAAGATCGAATAGTGAATAGTCCTTATCCGAGGTAATCTACCCTAATCTATGTATCATAACTATAACCTAAAGCGGAGATTAAAAAAATTATTAAATAACACATGTCACTTTTATATTAGACTATACCATCCTTTTTATTTTAAAAATAATTTTATATTTTTTGGATATAATAGATAGGAAGATCATTATTATAATCCAATAATTTGTTACCTTATATGAAAAGATCTTGATTAGTTATATAATAATTGTCTTATTTTTTTACGCAGATTATAACAAAAATTTATATTTATGCATTTACATGATTATTTTTCTCGGATAATAAATATATTTGAAAATATTTTAGTATTAGTATTTTATTTAAGAAAAACCCGTACAAGGTACGGGAATACATACTAGTATATATAAAAGACGCAAGGAATAAGGCCATCACATTGCGCCACCTACGATTTTCCTACGTGTCGTTCTCACGTTAAGCCACCTAGGATTTCGCCACATAAGATTTTTTATTTTGGGAATTTATATATGTTAAAATTATTTTAGGATAATATAGAAATAGGATAAATTAGTCTAGGAAAGATTCTATTTAAAATAAAGATGTTATCTATTATATATTAGGAATTAGGATATATCTAAAATTAAAATAAATTATAGAATATTATATATTATATATTAAGATAGATATATTATATTGTTTTTCAAATTAAATTTCTATCTATTATATAAAAAAATCAAAATTCGGATTTTATTTAAAATTAAAGAAAATTATTTTATCTTTATTTTTTATCTACTTATGTAAAAGATTTATCTTAAATAAAATTTTGATAAAAAATAGAACTTTCAATCTAGATAATTACTTGCCTAAATTGACTTTTGATAATAAAAAAATTAATTTATCTTTTCCTTAATTTTCTTTTTGAATCAATATATCTATTTATCTATCTATTACTAATAACTAAAGCCGAAGCAATTTTTGCCACCACATTGCGCCACATCACCCCTTTATTAAAATTGTAGTTTTTTTATAGTTAATTATGCAAAAAAGTTATCTCCAAGTAAACATAATGATAAAATAATATTTGTAAAAATTTATCTCCAAATAAAAATAAAATAATATTAGTATATTTTATCAATATAGATAAAAAGACATTACATTTATTATATTTGTAAAAGATAAATTAAAAAAATAAGAAAAAATATGTACATCGGCACAACAGTTATAACGAGTTAAACCTGGTTATGAAATATTGTCAAGGAAAAAGAACAATGTAGATTATTTTATCTTAATAATCTATATTTATCTTCAATTTTAAACTTAATAATCTAGATTTAATTTTTTTTTATTTCAAAAACAAAATAAATTTTATACATATTATAGGCAATAAATTACTTACATTAAATTTAATATTATATTTTTCTTTATTAATATATTTTTTTATAATATATCTAAAAAATACCAAATCATAGTCGTGCAAGGCACGACGGGTACAACTAGTACATTATAAAGCAGAAACCAAGTCTGTGTAAAAATTTGCGCCACGTGGCAAAACCTGAATAAAATAATGAACAAACTTTTTTCAACATAAAAAACTAAATAATAATTCTAGAAATCTTTATCTTAACCACTTCATAAAATAGATAATGGAAAGATACCATATTATATGCATAGATTGTATCATAGAGTACGTATCACATTAAAAATAAAAAAATTAATATACACATATTTTAAAAAAAATTAATTAAACAATAAACATTACTAAATAAACAAATGAATTTATAAAGATTGAAGTTTTTTTAGGGTAAGATTTTAGATGTTATAAAATAGATAATGTATATATTTATTGATATTGATAAGCAATATATAATATTGTATCTCAAAATTATGCTAAAATATTTTTATCGGATTATTGGAAGAAAAAATTGTTGATATAAATTTCTATCTATATCTACGCTAATACATTATAAAATAAAAATAAATTATCTATAAAATTTGCGCTAGGGCACTTTAAGAACCAATCACTTCTTTTAAATTTTTTATCTCCCTAATACATTATAAAGCAGAAATCATGTCTGTTGAAAAAATTACGTCACGTCACATTTTTAAACAAAATAATGTTACATTTTTTTAATAATAAATATTATAATTAATTGTATCATTCTTTCTATATAACCAATTTTTTATAAGATAATAACTTGATCTATACGTTGATATTTTTCATGCATATCTTTTTATCTTGTAACAAGATTTGAGATCCAAGTATATAATTTTTTATCTATATGTTGATAATAACTTGATCTAATATTTTTTTATATTAATTTTATGCATAATATTTTTTTTATCTTTTAACAAGACTCGAGCTTCAAGTATATAATTTTTTTATCTAATAAAATATGGGGCACAATCTTAAAGTTTTTTTTATAAATTACATAACTTTATTATGATATTATATACAAGGGTTTTAAATTTTATATTAATATCACAATATTGTATAGTTTTTAGTAAAATTATCCCGTGAGTATCATGGGTATTCAACTAGTTAATTCATTAATATACACGATTAATTAATACGAGTATATATATACGGTTTCATACTTTTATTTATTAATCATATCGATGATCGATCTCCCTTTATTTCAATATTTTTTTATTCGGCTTCTGTTCTTGTTCACACTTCACAGTTCACATGAATTCCCTCCACGGATCACGCCCCGTTACTGGTTAATTTTGAGCCCTTACATAAGGCTAAGAAGAATAGGCGACCGTTTCGTTTTGAGGCGGCTTGGGCAAATCACAATTCCTTTAAGGAGTTGCTAAGCAAGAATTGGAAACACAACCTGGATACTCCTGCTGCTCTTAAGGACTTCAAGGAGGTCCTTCTCAAATGGAATGTGGAAGTATTCGGTAATATCCATTCCCGCAAAAAGAGGATACTTCGGAGACTTGCTGGGATTCAGAAATCCTTTGAGTGTGGTATATCTCAAGCTAAGTTGCTACTTCAGAAGGAGCTTCAGGCTGAGTTGAATCAGGTCTTGGAACAAGAGGAGCTTTTGTGGTTTCAAAAATCCAGGGAGAATTGGCTCCAATCGGGGGATAGGAATACGACCTTCTTCCACGCTTCTACAATTGTCCGGCGTCGAAGAAATCGTATTGACACTCTTGTGAATGATGAGGGAGAAGCTATTGTGGAGAGCAAAGCGATCGAGCAGCTGGCTGTTGATTTTTTCAAAGAGTTATACTCGGTGCAAAACTCGAACGAGAACCAGGTTGAGATTGTTTATGGTATGTATCCGCCCATTAGCAGTGAACACTTGAGTGATTTATGCTCTCTGGTTTCCGACGCTGAAATTAATAAGGCATTAAAGGAGATGGGAGGTTTCAAAGCACTGGGGTTGGATGGTTTCCAACCGTTCTTTTTTCAGAATAGTTGGAACTTGGTTGGATCCTCTGTCAGGTCCTTTGTTAAGGAGTTCTTCAGAACGGGTAAACTGCAACATAGTGTCAATGAAACTCTTATTGTGTTATTGGCGAAAGTGGCGAAACCTGAGCGTATAAATCAGTTTCGGCCTATAAGTCTTTGTAACGTGATCTATAAGTTGATAACGAAGATCCTTGTCAATCGTATGAGGCCGATTCTTGCTGAAATTATTAGCCCCATGCAGGGGAGTTTTCTCCCGGGTAGGCTGATATCGGATAATATCGTTCTGATTCAAGAGCTTGTTCATTCTATGCGAAGGAAACAAGGTAATGTCAGGTGGATGCTTTTAAAAATTGATTTGGAAAAGGCCTACGATCGAATTCGCTGGGAGTTCGTGGTTGATTCTCTTGTTGATGCGGGGTTCCCGAATACTTGGGTCTCTTGGATCAAAGAGTGTATAAGTACGACTTCTATGAGGGTGCTTTGGAACGGGGAGACGACGAAACATTTTATTCCTTCCAGGGGTATTCGACAAGGTGATTCGATCTCGCCCTATCTGTTCGTGTTGTGTATGGAGCGTTTAAGCCACATGATTCTTGCTGCGGTGTAGAGCGGTGAGTGGCGTCCGGCTTGTGTGACCAGGCGTGGGCCTGGAATTTCTCACACCTTTTTTGCTGACGATGTGGAGTTGGTGGCTGAGGCTTCGGTGAGGCAAATTAAAGTCATCAATAGGATTCTTAATGACTTTTGTAGTATTTCTGGACAAAAGATAAGTACTGCTAAGTCTAAGTTGTTTCTTTCCAAGAATGTGACCCCGGATACCATCGAGGCTTTGAGGGCGGAGTGTGGCTTCGAAGTGACCACGGATCTTGGGAGTTATCTCGGTATGCCCGTTCTCCACAAGAAAATCTCGCCCAATACGTTCGCTCCTCTGATTGATAAAGTGAACAACCGTTTGGCAGCTTGGAAATGCAAGTATTTGAGTTTGGCCGGGCGGGTTACTTTGGCTAAATCAGTCTTGACCTCCTTGCCGGTTTATGCTATGTCGACGGTTGTCCTCCCTACCGAGACGTGTGACAAGATTGATCAGATTATTAGAAACTTCATATGGAATCATGAAGGGAGTAGGAGGCGTATTCACTTGGTTTCCTGGGGTGAGATTTGTAGACCTACGAATGAGGGTGGCCTTGGAATTAAACCTATGAAGTCGATGAATCTCGCTATTATTGGGAAATTAGGGTGGAGGTTTCTCCATGACAACGAGGGGCTATGGAGCTCGGTGCTTCGGGCGAAATATATAAGGGACTCGGGTGTGGAGGTAACGTCGTCTTCGTACATTTGGAACGGGATAAAAAAAGGCATAGATAGCGTGATCTGCAAAGGTTGTAACTGGATGATTAAGGATGGACGGACAACCCGGTTTTGGTTGGATACCTGGTTAGGGGATGAGCAGCTTTTATTGGTGGCCAAGGAACCCGTTAATCAACTTGACATTCAAAAGAAGGTGCGTGATTACTGGATCAATGGGCACGGTTGGAATTGGGGGGCTCTTGAAGGCCTACTGCCCATGAGTACAACGCTGAGAATGGCTGGGATTGCTCTGCTAGATGAGGAGGATTGCCATGACACGTTGAGTTGGAGGTTCTCGTCTGATGGGAACTACTCGATTGCTACTGCTTATAAAGCCTTGCTGCGTGGTACACGGCTGTCTTGGGCTGATGGCGTAGTGTACAACGTCATTTGGAAGATCAAGGTTCCCGAGAGGATTAGGATGTTCATATGGTTCGCGATCAAGGGGTGTGTGCTCACAAATTGTGAGCGGCGGAGGCGGCATCTTTCGACGGAGGATACTTGTCCTTTGTGTAAAGATGACTCTGAATCGCTTGGACATCTCTTCCGTGATTGTGTCAAAATCTCAGGTTTGTGGGCTGCTATCTCTATCCCTAATGAAGTTACTGATTTCTTTAATCTCCCTTTTGCAGTGTGGATCCGGATGAACTTGCTGACTAGTTGGTGCACGGCGGAAGGAGTGGATTGGTCGGCTATCTTCGCCACGACGCTTTGGTGGATTTGGCGCTGGAGAAACGAGGTGGTCTTCGATAATCCGAGTATGCTGCTGAACCCGACTGAATTTGTGCTGGATCGGGCCAAGGAATACAACACGGCGTGGAACAAAAAGAACGCAATCTGCACCAGGCCGAGGCGGGAGGAAGTTCTGGTGGCTTGGCAAAAACCGCAAACAAGTTGGATTAAGATCAATAGTGATGGAGCTGTCAATAAAGATGGGTTTGCTTCAGCTGGCGGGGTTATTCGTGACTCGGATGGCGCCTGGATCGGGGGGTTCGTGCGTAACATTGGGCGTTGTACCGTGCCGATGGCCGAGCTTTGGGGTATTCGGGATGGTTTGGAGTTTGCTTGGAACCGCGGTTTCCGTAATGTGGTTTTGGAGTCGGATTCCGAGCTCGCTGTTGGACTGTTGCTTAAACCGGTGTCTCCGGTTCACCCTCTCTCTAGCCTGGTTCTTCAATGCCAAGGCTTCCTCAATCGGGATTGGAATGCCCGATGTCGTCATGTCTTTAGGGAAGCGAATTCCGTCGCCGACTCCCTTGCTAGGCTCGCCTTTTCTTTTCCTATTGGTAGTCATTTTCTTAACTCTCCGCCTTCGGAGGTTGTTTACTTGTTGCATGAGGATATTAGGGGAGGGCTACCCCCCGTTTGGTTTGTAATTAGCCCGGCTACTTTCTAGTTTCCTCCCGAGAGGCTCTGCCTTTCTTGACAAAAAAAAAAAAAAAAAAGAATTCCCTCACACAGAAATGACCCTTTTCTGATCTTTAGCTTGCTCGCAGCATTTTTTCGAAGTATATACCTATATATATATATATATCATATACTCCATCTAGTATAAAAACTAGGCATAAGATAATGAGTGCACTTTAGCTAGTGTTAATTAATCTTTGATATTTCTTGTATCAATCTACTAAACCATAAGATGGACTTGATTCCTTCGATATCGTTAATTTATCTACATATAGCAACACAACTATTCGATCACCATATATTTGTCTATGACAAGATGTTATAATATTTCAAAAACTTTGATCATCCTAGCTAGCTATGATATGAATACCTTACATCTGCCCACATTTATATACATTTACACACCCACCCACCCTCCATCTAATTTAATTTACGTACAGATTCATAATTTTGAAGTAGTACATTGAAAAAAGTAGAAACCGTACTCTCCTATGAAACATCAACTCGATCAAATATGAGGTTAAACGTCAGAAAAAAGTATAGTACAAGATCTAATTAGATCGATCTTGACGTGTATATATAAGTAAAACAATGAAATAATCTTTGATTATGGGCCATGGAATTGGAAGAGGAAACAATTTGAATGGATCTTTACACATATTCTACAATCTCAATCTTAACAATAGTGCAAATGCAAATGCGGTTCAACCACAACAAAATTCAAGCCATATTAGGCAGATGCAGATGCCTGATTATGGGCTCTTGCAAGATTTGGTTCCTTCTTTCCTAGCCTCCTCAAACAAGAGCCTTGATTGATTAATTAGCAACTATGCACGCGTTTCTGAACGTTATTGATTATAGCTTTCCATAAGCACGATGTACGAGCTTGAGTTAATTTGTTATAATGTATATGATTTTATATACAGATATATTTTGTTTTTATTTTTACGTACTATATATAGTCCTAGATATATTAAATTGGATGTATTTTTGTAACATGCATGCATGTATCCCCTAATTAATTAATTGTAATCTTGTGATGGAATTAATATGAGTATAGTCGATGAATATGCATGCCTTTTGCAGTATATTATATATCCAATCTAAATATGTAAATTTGTAACTTAAGTTTGTGTTGGAGTATGATAATAGTATTATGTTTGAGCTTAACTGGGCATTAACATTACATAGTGCGTGAAACCCTAGCTAAATAATTTGGCTAAACTCAATACCTTATTAATTAACGACACAATCAAAGCCCTAGCTAGCTAGACTCTATATGCCCATTCCAGGTGAATGTTCAATATTATGGATAAATTAATTATCAGCTGCAATATTATTAGTAAGCTGGAGTAGATACGTATTGCAATATTGCTTAATTAATTTTTTAATTAATTAATTTATACCTGGCATACACGTGTTTTTGGGCACACAAGGTTAATTATGTTGCTTGGTCCATTATCTGGCCTTATTTGATAAATAGAGTAAAAAAGAGATGTCAGTAAATAGTTATGCTAATTAAGGTATTCTAATATTGCTTCATAATGCAATAACCTATATATCTTCAACCTAACCTAGCTAATAGCAAGGGAATGCATAAAACTAACAATGTTAATGGCTCTAGCTATATAGTATATAACACGATGAATTTAAGTTTAATTAATTGCAAATAGTATTTCGTCAATATAATCAAGCTGTAATGCCCATATCAAGTGGGGCCCGATCCTACCTGTTACTCCTAACAATATCCTTATTTACTTCGAGACTACGCATATACTCCGTACTAATATATAGGCTCAAATTTGACCAATTCAGACGCTCTTTTCCTCCCAAAGTTGGTGGAATTAAAGTGTAGTTTTTAAGATGCAAATGCAATAAATTCACTGATTGTGATCGATCGATTTGCTCTTCTAATGATAGCATTTTTTTCAACTAGAAGACGAGCCTCATAATTCCTATCTGCACTAACATGAATATGTCTCACCAAAATAAAACTAACATGAATTGAATATGTATCGTATTTTATTTAATGTTGTTGGCACAATCACACAACTACAACAGGCGCAATGAAGATTCACCCAAAAAAAAGGCGCAATGAAGAATTACAGTGTGCATTATAATAATGTCGTCAGCCGTTTATATAGGCAAATTAAACCTTCTACTCCCTAAATATACTCTCTTACGACGTGGTTGGATAATGAATTTTTGTAGTCATGTAGATATTACTCGGCAATTAGTTTAGGTGGGTACCGAGGATACTTTTTGTGGGGTAATCATTGAACAAGAAGATTTTGAAAATATCAAATACTGTATGTAATACATAAAGGGTTTTCATATTCGTTGCCCCGGGAACGATAAAATAAGAATCCCAAAATAGAAATTAATAGATAAGATTTGTAATTTTTAGAATCAATCTTCTTAAATATCTCAAACAATATATTTTTCTAACTAACTACTCATTAATATTATAATATCACTTACTCTACCAAAATTATTTATAAAGTCACTTAATATTCTCTAACCAACTAATCACTAAAATTATTTTAAAAATTAATTAATCTCCTTTAATCCATTTATTTAAAGAATGTATTATGTTATATTTTTTCCTTGCGCAAATTATAAACTCAATGTATCTTAAATTATCATGTATACTATACACAGTATCTATCGATAATGCTTCAATTTTTATTTATGTAATAAGTACAAATATTGTATTTGATTTTAACTTGATAAATAATTTTCACACCATTAATTCATGATATTTTTTTATTACAGTAGTTGGGCTTTACATTTGTTAATTAAAATTGCTCAAGTTTTCATAGATTTATTTACGTTAGTAGTTAAAATTTTTTATGCTTTCTCATACAATTATTATATAAGAGAAAAATAGTGCAGTTTGATTTGTTAATACGAAGTATAATTAGGGAACAATTTAAAAGAAAATTATATTAAGAAACTTTTTAATAATAGGGGCTTGTTTGGTTGAGAAAAAAATTCCTATGAAGTTGAAAATCCCATGAAATGAGATGGGAGGCCCATATTTGGTTTAAGATTTTTTATCCAAAATCATGGAATTTCCATTTCGTGTGATTTTCTATTTCCCCCATTTTAAAGCAATTCTAATTACCTAGAGGGGTGACTCGGCTAAAGTCGTCGTGCCAAGATAAAAAATAAATTACCCTAAACTACAAACTAGTATAGCATGCAAGTAAGGGATCATACCCAAGAGAATCGGGATTCTGAACAATTAGCAGATAACAGGACATGGGTTTTTGGAAGTTTAAGCAAGCAAATAAACAAGCAAATATTATTAGGTATCAAATCAATTGAAGGAAAGCAGAGTTTATTCAATCAATTCCACCTTTTTAATCATTCGATCATCAATTCATCCACTTTTCTATTAATTCTCAGGTTAATTCCAATCCTTATAAAAGATTTCCGCTTGTCCACGGTCCAAGCGAAAAGATGATATGAACAAGAACGCTTAATTCAAATCATGCAAAGTATTAAGGATAGAAGGATATCAAATCATACAATCAAGTTACGAGTCTCATGCATAAAAATAACAATCAAACACTCTTTCTCAATTCTAGTCCACGGTTCTAGAAAGGAGTTGTTTCAAGGATAAATAAGATTGCATATACAACAATCAAATCTAATCCAAACAGTAGATCTAAGTCAATCAAACAAGTTGATCAGGCTTATCAAATCAAACATAGATCATATAAATAATACAAGAGTTTTGATGTTAACCAAGGGATAGAAAAGTTACCAGAATCTCATGAATTTCATAAAAAGGGTTCCTTGATCAAACAAACTCCAAGGGAAATTAGTTCCTCATAATAAAACTGAAATAAAACCTAAAATATAAAAGTATGCTCAGAATTGTGGTGCTTGATCTAAACTGAAGCACAAAACTAACCTTAAATAGTAGAAAAACAACCGAAACTTAAAGATATAAAAATAGATAAAAGATAAAAGAAAAACAAAGTCGGTGTTGAAACACCACGACCCGCGAGCGCGGCCTACAACTGCGAGCGCGGCTCATCTCTTCACTCCTCGGCCGCGGAAGCTCATCCAACCGCGAGCGCGGGTCCTTTGACAACATTCTGGTGTCAACTTCGGAGGTGGTTTTGACCCACTTAGAGTTGGAATTTGAACTCTCCGTAAAAACATGAATTGTAGCTCTTCGAGTTAGCTTTCCAATGATACCAAATTCAGCTTCATCCGATCACCGTAGCTCCCGAACGATGCGTCACAAGAAAATGGCGTCAAAATAACTCCAAATCAACACTTGTCTTCAAAACTTTTGTAATTCTTCAAATCGTGTCTTCGGTCTTCATATGCCAATTATGCTCCAAACTAACCTAAACACACTCAAATCATACCTAAAATACAAGAGTTAACCTATACTAAAGAGAGCCTATCAAATTCCCCCATACTTAAACCTTGCTCGTCCTCGAGTAAGCTCAAAATAAATCTAACAAGAAATCCTGTCAAGGTTTACAGCATAGTACAAGGGAAGACAAAAATCACTCACCTCACCAACCGAACCCAAAATAGAGAAATAATGAGCAACAACATGATAGCTCAAGCACACACCTCACATAGGTACATAATCAATAAACTCTCAAGTTCCAAAAAGTGTAGAGCGTCCTAGGATCTACCCGACATCTAAAATGTAATCCCCAAGCCCCAGAACCACGCTCGCGGTTCAGCCTTGACGAAATTAAATTATGCTTTTCAAAAAAATTAAAAAATATTAAAAAAATAATAAAAATAAAAAAGGTTTTCAGGTGAAACCCCTGAAATAAAAGGTTTTCAGGTGAAACCCCTGAAATAAAAGGCACGGGTCGAGCCGCGGGCTCGGATCCTCGCCTCGGGTTTGCTTCTTTCGAGAATTGGATAAATTATACCTGCAAGTTAGCCCGACAAAACCAAAATAAACTAATCTAAAACTAAACTAAAAAGATAAAAAGAAAAGAAAAGAAAAATTACCTCGGGTTGCCTCCCGAGCTGCACCTTTGTTTAACGTCGTCGGCCCGACGTCTTTTATGCTCAGAATGGATCATCATCTATCTGAAACTGGACCTTTTTCCCTTCATGTGCCATGGATAATAGGCCCTTTGAGACATCAATTACGGCGCTCGCCGTCTTCATAATTGGACGACCCAACAGTAAAACTGGGTCGTATCTCCCCTTACCAATTTCCAAGACGTAAAAGTCCGTTGGAAAAATTAAGCCATCCACCTGCACTAAGACATCTTCCACAAATCATTTCGGATGCACATTAGAGTGATCGGCTAGTTCAATAGTAATATTACAATCCTGTAATGGCCCTAGACCTAATCGCTCATATATGCTAAGTGGCATGACATTAATGGATGCTCCTAAATAGAGCATAGAATGCTCAATTTTTGCCTCACCTATTGTAACGGGAACAATAAACGTCCTTGGATCTCCATACTTCTTAGGCAATTGCCTTTGAAGCCCTGAAGATACGTTTTCAACAAGATTAATTTTCTGAACCTTCCCTTTGTCTTTTTGTTTCCTTTTTATAGTACATAATTCTCTCAGAAACTTAGCAAAACGAGGAATACTTTGAACAAGTTTAAGCAAAGGAACATTTACCTCACACTTGGAGAAGGTTTCAAAAATCTCCTTGTCATTGGCTGGCCTCCTGGTGTCCTTCAGTGCCTTAGGAAATGGTGGAACGGGATTTTGAGAAGCCATGGGAGGAAACGAAGGCCGAACATAGTCGTCAGAATTTATCGGAGAAGGGACCCGCGAGCGCAGGTTGGGAACCGCGGGCGCGGCTGGCAAACCGCGGACGTGACTGGCAAACCACGGGCGCGGTCAGGATCCTCGGTCGCAGTTTCTGTTTGTCGCTCAATTTCAGCTTCGCTTTCTGTACCACGATCGGGGCTATCTTCCTGCGAGCTCGATGGGTTTCCGCTGGTTGGGATTTCAATATTCAGCTCTTTCCCACTCCTCAAAGTAATTGCACTCACATTCTCTCTCGGGTTTATGGTCTGTGATGGAAGTTTTCCCGAGTCCTTAGCTTTTGGACGACTGAGACTGGTTGCAATCTGACTTAATTGATTTTCAAGGCTTTTCATTGCAGCCTTGGTCTCTTGATTCTCCTTCATAAGCTGAGCAATCATAGCGGGATTTTCAGGAGGAACTTGGGGCCTTGGAACATAATTAGGCCTGGGAACATAATTGGGCTGACCTCCCTGTTGTGGAAAAGGTTATTGAGGTTGTTGATTCCACCTTAAGTTAGGATGGTTCGCCCACCCCAGATTGTAGGTATTTGAATATGGGTCATTCCGGGGCCTTTGTTGATCATAGTTCCCTATAGCATTAACACCAGCTGCTGGCTCTTGCATAATAGGGCATGCATCAGTAGGATGGATTGATTCTCCACAGATTCCACAAGCCCTTGAACTTGAAGCTCCATTTCCCACCAACAGTTGCTTCATCATAGCCTTCAGCTCCCTTACTTCAGCATTCAGGGAGTCATTCACAGAATTAACAAACCTACTGTTGGACCTCTTTCTTTGATTTCTGCATTGCTCAGCTAGAGTCTCCAACTTCTCAAAAGCTTGCCTAGGAGTGAGATTCTCATAAGAACCTCCACAGGAAGCATTCATCAAGCGCCTATCAGCATCACAGATGTAACACCCCGTCTTTACACCGGGCGCTACTCGGTAGTAGACCTCACTAGGTACTACCTAGGCTAGTTTGACAACGAGTTCACTTGGATCTTGCAACTCGGGCACGACGAGAAAACATGAATAAAACATCCAACCGATATTTATAAAACCCAAGTATAGAAAACATGCATGAAACCCAAAACTACATAATTTACAACACTTCCTAGAAACATTTCATTAGCATACCACTACCCTTTCTTTATCAAAACAACACATTATTCAAAAGATACCAAAAAGTATACCACAATTTCTCCCAACCGAACCCAACCTAATGACACAACCTTCAACGACCTGTTCCATCATTCAGCTGAGGTTCCATCATGGGTCCCTTGTCTTTACCTGAAACTAAAAGAAAACAAATCCCCGAAGGGTCATCTACGTTACTAATACAAGCTAGAATCCATACGGTACTAGTAAGACGTTTAAAAACCAATCAAATGTCTAACATATACACAAGCAAGGTTCGCATGATTACAACACATATCAGTTCTAAATTCATACTTCACTTCCCATAGATCATAAACATAGATCATAAACATAGATCATAAACACAAACCACATATCAAACTTCCATTCCATAGCGCCTATTAACCCTATGCCGTAGGTGCCGAGGCGCGACCTCCCACCCCTTACAATTCCATCCTTCTAACCCCGGGTCAAGCCTCCTCGGGAGCACTTGCCCAAAACACAGATAGCTTTACTTTTGAAGGGGCACGATTCTCTGTCACATAACAATACGTAGCCGTCACTTCAACCCAGAGGACTACGCACATGGCCATGCCGAGAACGGTACCAACATAGAGAAAATATTCGAAAATTTCACATTCGATGAAAGCCCAATGAAATCCTTTTCACACATATCATACACAAGTAAGCCTTTTTCATAGAACAATCACTTAGGGACTAGTTCCCCAAAACCAATCCTACAAGCACAACATGAAGTCTAACAAGTATTGAATGGAAACTAAGCAAGTCGTAAACGACTTACCTTGAAGACGAATTCTCTAGGCCAACAAACAATAACTAACACGCAAAGTGGGCCCCTGTCTAAAACATATAGTTTGTCTCTTCCCTTTGTCTCTGATCACGACCTAGGACCCACGCTCCTATATGCATATATATACCCTAATGAATAATAATAGCCTTTTAACTCTTACAAACTCTAACCATAAAATCAACAAAAAGCCAGGATGCTTTATAACTTCTCTTGTATAATTTCAAATCCTTTAAAACTTGACAAGAACATACTAAATATATAAAAGAACATATTTCTAGTTCAAACCTTTCTGAAAAACTGGATCAAAGGTCTCCCTAATATCATTACAAAGCAAAACCCTAAAATTACTCTAAAATCTTTTATCGAATATAAATCCAATATCAAAAATATCCTCTAAAGACTATAAATCAACTGGTTTTCAAATCCAAATCAATTGTAAAGCCAGATCTGGAAAAATTAGTAAAATCTAAACAAACTATTAACTAATTAAAACTTACCAAACCACGCTTGAACTCCAAAATCCGATCCGATGAACAAACCTTGCACTGGGATTAACTCCCTCTCTCTCTCTCTCTCTCCCTCTCCCTCTCTCTCTTTCTCGTTTCTTCTCTGCCTTCGTAAGTTTACAATTCACATCATTTACATATATAAGAATTCAGGAGGAAGTCGGCTAACTTTATAGCAATTTACGGTTTTTACCCTCAAATCTCCTTTATTACAAACTTTACCCTGAAATTATTATTAATTACTTTTACGTTAAAAACTTTTTTTAAAATATAATTTTATAAAATTCAAAATAAATATTAAATATTATTAATTAGCCGAGATTAATTATAAGCTAAGTAATCCCAACACGAAATTCAAGGAGCATAAAAATAGGATAAAAGTATTGAAATATTTCCGAATATTACATTCCACCCCCCTTAAAGAAAGTTTCGTCCCGAAACTTCCAGACATATATGAAAATAAATTAACAACACTTACTTAAAATGCTTGACACGAACCAAACAACACACAGATCATATGCCTTTAGTATACCACAAACAACAACCATATAAGTCAAACATCATGTAATTCACCCGATCAAAACACTACCAACAACTACCAAACAAGTCAAGCACACAAGGTCAAGTCGAACAAAGCACACAAATAGTTACAACTACCCATAACTATACCCCTTGATCGCCGCTAACTCTTATTCTCAAATGCCTCAACTAAAATCGGGTACAAATCTGGGTAGCTTTCACTTATTCTTGTCTCAGTCTCCCAAGTTGCCTCCTCAACTCCTTGTCGGGACCACTGAATCAACACGAGTAGTATCTCTTTATTTCGCAACTTTTTCAACCGTCTACCTAAGATTGATATTGGCTGTTCTTGGAAAGTATGATCTGGCTCAATTTCCAACTCTTCATAATTGAGCCTATGACTAGGATCAGGCACATACTGGCTCAACTGCGACACATGAAAAACAGAATGAACTCCTTCTAGAGTTGGTGGTAGTGCCAACTTGTAGGCTACCTCGCCTACCCTCTCGAGAATTTCAAATGGCCCGATGTACCGAGGACTCAACTTTCCTTTCACTCCAAATCTTCTAAACCCACGAGTCGGCGACACTCTCACCCAAACATGTGCTCCTACCTTGAATTCCAATAGTCGTCGCCTCTTATCTGCATAAGATTTCATATGACTTTGTGCTGTCAACATACGTTCTCGAATCAAAGCCACCTTTTCAACTGTTTCCTGAATCATCTGAGGCATTCCATCTACAACATCTGATGGATCATCCCAACATAAAGGTGTCCTACATCTCCTCCCATATAAAGCTTCATATGGTGCCATCTGAATCGAAGAGTGCCAACTATTGTTATATGCAAACTCAACTAACTCCAAGTAATCATACCAGTTTCCTCCCCAATCCAACACACATGATCTCAACATATCTTCTAGTTTTTGAATTGTACTCTCGGATTGGCCATCTGACTGCGGGTGGTAAGCAGTCGTGAAATGTAACTTGGTGCCTAAAGCTTTATGCACTTTTTGCCAAAAATTGGAGGTAAACCTCCCATCACGATAAAAAACAATCATTTTGGGCACTCCATGTAATCTCACTATTTGTTTCATGAACACCTCTACTAGTTTACTCACTAGCCAAGTCTCTCTAATGGGCAGAAAACGAGCAGTCTTAGTCATTCTGTCCACGACAACCCATATTGTATCATGTCCTCTACTAATCCGCAGTCCGGTAACAAAATCCATGGAAATGTCCTCCCACTTCCATTCTAGAACTGGAAGTGGTTCGAGCATTCCACCTGGTCTTTGGTGCTCTATTTTTACTTGCTGGCACACCTGACACTTTGCCACAAATTTCACTACATCAGGCTTCATTCCATCCCACCAATAATATTGCTTCAAGTCCTTGTACATCTTACTAGCTCCCGGGTGGATTGAATAAGGAGTAGCATGAGCCTCTTGTAATATCTTTTGTCTCAACTCCTCATCTCGAGGTACACATAATCGACAATTCAATCTCAAAGTACCATCAACATGTTCTTCAAAGGCAGATGCCTCTCCACGGCTCACTTTCTGCCTCAACTCTTGAATCATCAAACAAGTCTCCTGCTTAAGTCATATTTCCTCATTTAAGGTTGGCTGACAATCTATACGGCCTAGTCTACCTTGATAGCGCTAAATCTGTATCTCAATCTCATACCTTATCAGTTCTCTTTGTAACTCTGGTTGGGCAGTCAAGTGACACAACATATGCTCTTGCGGCATTTTTCTGCTAAGAGCATCAGCAACAACATTCGCCTTTCTGGGATGATACAAGATCTCTAAGTCATAATCCTTCAGTAATTCAAGCCATCTCCGTTGTCTCATATTAAATTCTCTCTGAGTAAAAATGTACTCGAGGCTTTTATGGTCTGTCATCACTTTACACGTACTTCCATACAAGTAATGACGCCATATCTTTAGAGCATGAATCACTGCTGCCAGCTCTAAATCAAGGGTTGGATAATTCAACTCGTTTGGTTTCAACTGCTTGGAAGCATATGTAATCACTCTGTCATTCTGCATTAATACACAACCTAAGCCTACCTTTGAGGCATCACTGTAAATCACAAAGCCTTCATTCCCTTGAGGAAAAGCAAGTATTGGAGCTGAAGTCAACTTCTCCTTCAACTCATTGAAGCCCCTTTGACAAGCATCATTCCAGTCGAAACGAGTGGTCTTTTTCAGCAAGTTGGTAAGTGGTTGAGCTATTCGTGAAAACCCGTCGACAAACCTCCTGTAGTACCCTGCCAATCCTAAGAAACTCTGTACCTCCTTCACATTCTTTGGGGGTTCCCAAGCCTTCACAACTTCAATCTTTAAGGGGTCTACCATGACTCCCTTAGCGGATACAACATGACCGAGGAAAGTAACTTCTGGTAGCCAGAACTCACATTTGGACAGTTTAGCAAATAGTCGGTGGTGTCTTAACACTTCCAAAACTAATCTAAGGTGCTTTGCATGCTCCTCAGGGCTTTGAGAATAAATTAGTATATCATCAATAAAGACAACCACAAATTTATCCAAATAGTCTATAAACACGCGATTCATTAACTCCATGAACACCGCAGGTGTATTAGTCAATCCATACGACATTACTACAAACTCGTAGTGCCCATATCTTGTTTGGAAAGCCATCTTGGGAATATCCCCTTCCCGAATCATCAACTGATGATAGCCCGATCTGAGGTCCACCTTTGAAAATACGGTAGCCCCTTGCAATTGATCTAACAAATCATCAATATGAGGCAAAGGGTACTTGTTTTTAATAGTAACTCGGTTTAGCTCCCGGTAATCAATACATAAACGTAGGGAACCATCCTTCTTTCTCACAAACAATACTGGAGCTCCCCATGGTGATGCACTTGGACGTATATATCCCTTCTCTAGTAACTCCTCCAACTGAGCCTTCAGCTCTTGCATCTCCATTGGAGCCATACGGTACGGGGCTTTTGAGATTGGTCTTGTTCCTGGCTCTAATTCAATATTAAAGTCCACCTCTCGTTGAGGAGGCAGCCCTGGAAGTTCCTTTGGAAAAACGTCTTCAAACTCACAGACTACTGGTATATCTCGAATACACGGTCCTTTCTTGTCTCCTTCTAGAACATAACACCAATAACCCACACACCCATCATTAAGCAACTTAGCGGCTTTCACCATGCTGATCACTGATCCTGGACCCTCCTGCTCTGGATCTTGACATACATGTATTGTCCTATCATCTGCAGTCACAGTGACTGTACCCCTATGTGCATCTAATACTGCTTTATAACGTTTCATCCAGTCCATTCCCAAAATAACATCATCACTAGGCGACAACTGTATCACAATAAAGTCTGCAAACCAATCCCTACCCCCAATCCTAATAGGACAATGAAGTATTTCTCTATTTCCTCTCACCTTACTACCATCGGGCAATCCCACCATAAAGGATGTACCCTCCGAGCAAGTCAACCCTAGTCTATCAACGCATGCAGATGACACAAAAGAGTACGTAGCACCCGTATCAAACAAGATATGCATAGGTTTAGACTTAATCCAAATCGTACCTGTGGCAGTCGGAGCATTCAAGGCATCAGGCCTTCTCATCTCAAATACCCGAGGTTGGTTGCCCCCGGTAGTGCTAGCTCCCGCACCACGGCCTCTACTCTGGCTTGGTGCATGTTGAGTCTGTTGGAACTAACGACGAATCCCTTGGTTCACCGACCCCGACGAAGATCCCTGTGAGGGTGTTCCAACCTTACAATATTTTTGTAAGTGGCCTGGCTTCCCATATTTGAAACAATTACGAACTGGTTTCCGACATTGATTCCTCATATGACTAGTGTCTCCACAGTTAAAGCACTCCCTCAACCCTCCGGTAGACTGACTTTGTTGAGGTTGGTCTTGACGACCTTGTGACTGAAATCCATATCGGTTTTGTTGAGACGCACCGGAATGATTATTTCTCCTAGTGTCTGATGGAGCAAACAACCTCTGCTTCTTATTTCTACTAGCTTGTACATTCAATTGTTCCGGCCCCAAGGTGGACATAGAATATGCTAAAATAGAATCTTGAACCTCCTTCAAAGTCTTGAGTCGAAGTCCAGATACGTATGCACGCAGTTGGGGTTGCAACCGCTTAAGAAAGGTTGCAATCCGCAGATTCTCTGTAGGAGCGGCATTGGGCACCGCTGCCAAACCTCGTTGAAACTTTTGGATAGTCTCACCCACTGTAATGTTCTTGGGCCCTGCATCCAGAAAAGCAGTCTCACGATCCGTTCTCACGACCTCAGGACAATAGTTATCTCGGATCCTCTCTTGAAATTCCTCAAAAGTAACATTTACCTGATGATCACGACTTAACTCCCACCAATCAAATGCATCCTCCTGTAACAAACTCTGAACTAGAGACATCCTTCTTTCCTCCGATGCTTGGATAGAGTCGAGAGCAGATGCCACTTTCCTCAACCACTGCTCAACACCAGCTTCCTGATCCCTAGTAAAGTTCGGTACCCCAGTCTTCCTGAACTCCTTAAGCCACTTATCAGGAAGAGGCTCGCGATATCCCCTTCCTTGCTCAGCCATGCCATCAGCCACTACTGGCCTTGGAATACGTGGTGGTCTCCCTGACTGAACCGGTTGTGCAAAAACTGGTCTTGGTGCCCTAACCTCAACCCCTTGATAGCCAGAATTGGTTGCATTATGATTAGGCAAAAATCCAGTACCTACCAGATTTTGTAATAGCTCGGCAAGTGTAGCTCGGATAACAACAATCGTCTCTGGTGGTAACTCAACTGGTGGCACCTGAGCTAGCCCACGTACTTCCCCATCTGCCCTATCTTTGACTCCATTAGCTGGCAGCCCGTTTCCAACAACCGAAACATTTCCCCTTTGATGATCAGTCACTGCAGGTCCAACATTCTAAACAACCTCCTCTTGAGGAGGAAGGTTGTGTGGTTCTCCTACGGCAGGAGCCTCTTCTCTGTTTCCAACACGGCCCCTACCACGTCCTCTACCACCACCTTTCCTTCCTGCTTTAGTTGCTCCAGCTCTAGTTTGTGGAGCCATTTGTAAACAGATGTTTTACTATTTAAACTATCTTTAACCGAAGTTAACGAAATAACTTACTAGTCTACATGAGGTCCTTCGGCTGATGACGACAGAGTCGAGGCATGTCATCTACCTTGAAAATGCAATATGACTACCCCAATGAAATAATTTGAAATTACCGGTTGGTTTTAGTTTTAGGTTGGACCTCGAGTACACTCGTTGTTCAGTTCCATGTGCCCTTGTTGTCAACCTGGCTCTGATACCAATTTGTAACACCCCGTCTTTACACCGGGCGCTACTCGGAAGTAGACCTCACTAGGTACTACCTAAGCTAGTTTGACAACGAGTTCACTTGGATCTTGCAACTTGGGCACGACGAGAAAACATGAATAAAACATCCAACCGATATTTATAAAACCCAAGTATAGAAAACATGCATGAAACCCAAAACCACATAATTTACAACACTTCCTAGAAACATTTCATTAACATACCACTACCCTTTCTTTATCAAAACAACACATTATTCAAAAGATACCAAAAAGTATACCACAATTTCTCCCAACCGAACCCAACCTAATGACACAACCTTCAACGACCTGTTCCATCATTCAGCTGAGGTTCCATCATGGGTCCCTTGTCTTTACCTGAAACTAAAAGAAAACAAATCCCCGAAGGGTCAGCTACGTTACTAATACAAGCTAGAATCCATAAGGTACTAGTAAGACGTTTAAAAACCAATCAAGTGTCTAACATATACACAAGCAAGGTTCGCATGATTACAACACATATCAGTTCTAAATTCAAACTTCACTTCCCATAGATCATAAACACAAACCACATATCAAATTTCCATACACATTCATACATACAAGTCCAAGCAGAACAATACAACCATTCTCTCACCGTTCCATTCCATAGCGCCTATTAACCCTATGTCGCAGGTGCCGAGGCGCGACCTCCCACCCTTTACAATTCCATCCTTTTAACCCCGGGTCAAGCCTCCTCGGGAGCACTTGCCCAAAACACAGATAGCTTTATTTTTGAAGGGGCACGATTCTCTGTCACATAACCATACGTAGCCGGCACTTCAACCAAGAGGACTACGCACATGGCCATGCCGAGAACGGTACCAACTTAGAGAAAATATTTGAAAATCTCACATTCGATGAAAGCCCAATGAAATCCTTTTCACACATATCATACACAAGTAAGCCTTTTTCATAGAACAATCACTTAGGGACTAGTTCCCCAAAACCAATCCTACAAGTACAACATGAAGTCTAACAAGTATTGAATGGAAACTGAGCAAGTCGTAAACGACTTACCTTGAAGACGAATTCTCTAGACCAACAAACAATAACTAACACGCAAAGTGGGCCCCTGTCTAAAACATATAGTTTGTCTCTTCCCCTTGTCTCTGATCACGACCTAGGACCCACGCTCCTATATGCATATATATACCCCAATGAATAATAATAGCCTTTTAACTCTTACAAACTCTAACCCTAACATCAATAAAAAGCCAGGATGCTTTATAACTTCTTTTGTATAATTCCAAATCCTTTAAAACTTGACAAGAACATACTAAATATATAAAAGAACATATTTCTAGTTCAAACCTTTCTGAAAAACTGGATCAAAGGTCTCCCTAATATCATTACAAAGCAAAACCCTAAAATTACTCTGAAATCTTTTATCGAATATAAATCCAATATCAAAAATACCCTCTAAGGACTATAAATCAACTGGTTTTCAAATCCAAATCAATTGTAAAGCCAGATCTGGAAAAATTAGTAAAATCTAAACAAACTATTAACTAATTAAAACTTACTAAACGACGCTTGAACTCCAAAATCCGATCCGACGAACAAACCTTGCACTGGGATTAACTCCCCCCCTCTCTCTCTCCCTCTCCCTCTCTCTCTTTCTCGTTTCTTCTCTGCCTTCATAAGTTTACAATTCACATCATTTACATATATAAGAATTCAGGAGGAAGTCGGCTAACTTTATAGTAATTTACGGTTTTCACCCTCAAATCTCCTTTATTACACACATTACCCTGAAATTATTATTAATTACTTTTAAGTTAAAAACTTTTTTTAAAATATAATTTTCTAAAATTTAAAATAAAATATTAAATATTATTAATTAGCCGAGATTAATTATAAGCTAAGTAATCCCAACACGAAATTCAAGGAGCATAAAAATGAGATAAAAATATTGAAATATTCCCGAATATTACAACAGAGACCTTCAATAATATAACATATCAGATCCTTATCAGAATAGCCATGGTAGGGACAGCTGGCTATGAGTCTCTTGTAACGCTCATAATACTCATATAGATTCTCATCATCACCCTGCTCCAGACTGCTAAGCTGCTTCTTAATAGATGTTTGCTTGGCAGCCGGAAAATATTTCTCTAGAAAAGCACCCTTCATTTGAGCCCAAGTAGTAATCGTCTCAGGTGCTAAATATAGATACCATTCCTTAGCTGCATCAGCCAAAGAGAATTGAAAATCCCTCAGCATAAGCTGATCGTCAGTCACATCAGCTGACTTCATTCCCAAACAGACAGAATGGAACTCTACAAGATGTTTGTTCGGATCCTCCCCACTCAATCCATGGAACATGGGTAAATAATGGAGAAGACCAGATTTTAACTCAAACTTCACTCCTTCTCCCAGAGCGGGAAATTGAAGACCAAGTTGTTGTTGCTCTAGATTAGGCGCAATTAGTTGCCTAATAGTACGATCTGCCATGGTTACTAGCTGTTCTTCAACCTCTGAATCAGATGAGGAAACAGATGATACTGGATCAAACTGAATGCCTAGCACTTGAGCATGTACTTGACGTCTTAGCTCTCTCAAAGTCCTGTTAATTTCTGGATCAAAGGGAATAATAGGTGAATTATCAGTAGAACGGGTAAGAACCATAAGATAGGTTCTTACCAGATTCGGGGGTTCTGGACGAACCGAACCGTGAGCGCGGAAATAATCCGAGGGCGCGATTGTGGGCCGCGAGCGCGGGTCGTCAGAAACGCCGACTGAATAGAAGAATAAAAACCGATTCCCCAGCAACGACTCCAAAATTTGACTCGGCTAAAGTCGTCGTGCCAAGATCAAAAATAAATTACCCTAAACTACAAACTAGTATAGCATGCAAGTAAGGGATCGTACCCAAGAGAATCGGAATTCTGAAGAATCGACAGATAACATGACAGGGATTTTTGGAAGTTTAAGCAAGCAAATAAACAAGCAAATATTATTAGGGATCAAATCAATTGAAGGAAAGTAGAGTTTATTCAATCAATTCCACCTTTTTAATCATTCGATCATCAATTCATCCACTTTTCTATTAATTCCCAAGTTAATTCCAATCCTTATAGAAGATTTCCGCTTGTCCACGGTCCAAGCGAAACGATGATATGAACAAGAACGCTTAATTCAAATCATGCAAAGTATTAAGGATATAAGGATATCAAATCATGCAATCAAGCTACGAGTCTCATGCATAAAAATAACAATCAAACACTTTTTCTCAATTCTAGTCCATGGTCCTAGAAAAGAGTTGTTTCCAGGATAAATATGATTGCACAAACAACAATCAAATCTAATACAAATAGTAGATCTAAGTCAATCAAACAAGTTGATCAAGCTTGTCAAATCAAACGTAGATCATATAAATAAAAACAAGAGTTTTAATGTTAACCAAGGGATAGAAAAGTTACCAGAATCTCACGAATGTCATAAAAAGGGTTCCTTGATCAAACAAACTCCAGAGGAAATTAGTTCTCCATAATAAAACTGAAATAAAACCTAAAATATAAAAGTATGCTCTGAATTGTGGTGCTTGATCTAAACTGAAACACGAAACTAAACTTAAATAGTAGAAAAAAAACCGAAACTTAAAGATATAAAAATAGATAAAAGATAAAAGAAAAACAAAGTTGGCACTGAAACACCACGACCCGCGAGCGCGGCCTACAACCGCGAGATCGGATCATCTCTTCACTCCTCAGCTGCGGAAGCTCATCCAACCGCGAGCGCGGTTCTGACCCGGAGCACGGGTCCTTTGACAACATTCTGGTGTCAATTTCGGAGGTGGTTTTGACCCACTTAGAGTTGGAATTTGAACTTTCTGTAAAAACATGAATTGTAACTCTTCGAGTTAGCTTTCCAATGATACCAAATTCAGCTTCATCCGATCACCGTAGCTCCCGAACGATGCGTCACAAGAAAATGGCGTCAGAACAGCTCCAAATCAACACTTGTCTTCAAAACTCTTGTAATTCTTCAAATCGTGTCTTCGGTCTTCATATGACAATTATGCTCAAAACTAACCTAAACACACTCAAATCATACCTAAAATACAAGAGTTAACCTATACTAAAGAGAGCATATCAAATTCCTCCATACTTAAACCTTGCTCGTCCTCGAGTAAGCTCAAAATAAATCTAACAAGAAATCCTATCTAGGTTTATAGCATAGTACAAGGGAAGACAAAAATCAATCACCTCACCAACCCGAACCCAAAATAGAGAAATAATGAGCAAAACATGATAGCTCAAGCACACACCTCACATAGGTACATAATCAATAAACTCTCAAGCTCCAAAAAGTGTAGAGCGTCCTAGGATCTACCCGGCATCTAAAATGTAATCCCCAAGCCCAAAGTAGAATATGAACCTAAACACTCTGATTTTACCACTCATTCTACTTAGGCGCCCTTTTGGGTTTTTACCTAATCACTCTTTTCATTTTTCTTTAGGTGTTCTCACATATATTCACATCTCTCATAAACCTCATATTACCCCAACCTAATGCTGGTCCGGGTTACCTGCTTATTACCTGCGCCGCCCTTTCGGGTTTTCAACTCATCCCAGGATTTTCTATGCCTTTTTTATATTTTTATGGCTTTTTTCAATTTTTTTGTTTTTTTTAAAAACTTTTCTCTATTCAAAACATGGAATAAGTATACCATAAAAATAGTGAAAACTAAACTGAAAAACAACTATCTAAGATAAGCGTAGTGAGTACTTCCTCCCCCATACTTAAATCCTTCATTGTCCTCAATGAAGTAAAGAGAAAGGAATTAAGCATAGAAGAAGAAAATCAGAAGACTCACATACGAAAGATTATATGGAAGAACTATTCAAAGGTGTGGATGAACAACTCGGAAATCTCCAGATAATTCGTTGTCAGGAAAAACAGCGGGCGCGGGTCCGGAACCGCGGGCGCGGGTGGTGCTCCGATCGTGAAAAAATGGTTAGAGAACACGATCAACAAAACTGAACACGAACTCACAAACGAACTCTGAATCTCGCCTTAAGCATTAATGTAGTACGAGCCTTGAAGATGAAGATTGCCCCATACTTGAAGATGACCATGGGCGGACATAAAAAGAAGACGGAAAAGATAGAAGGATGGAAAATAGAAGGTAGAATCTCGGGGGTTTCACCCGAAAACCTTTTATTTCAAGGGTTTCACCTAAAAACCTTGTATTTCACGGGTTTCACCTGAAAACCTTTTATTTCATGGGTTTCACCTGAAAACCTTTTTTATTTTTATTATTTTTTTTATATTTTTTAAATTTTTCTGAAAAAGCAGAATTTAATTTCGTCAGGACTGAACCGCGAGCGCGATTCTGGGCCGCGGGCGCGGTTCGAGCCGCAGGCTCGGATCCTCGCCTCGGGCTCGAATCCTCGCCTCGGGTTTGCTTCTTTCGAGAATTGGATAAATTATACCTGCAAGTTAGCCCGACAAAACCAAACCGAACTAATCTAAAACTAAACTAAAAAGATAAAAAGAAAAGAAAAGAAAAATTACCTCGGGTTGCCTCCCGAGCAGCGCCTTTGTTTAACATCGTCAGCCCGACGTCTTTTATGCTCAGAATGGATCATCATCTCTCTGAAACTGGACCTTTTTCCCTTCATGTGCCATGGATAATAGGCCCTTTGAGACATCAATTACGGCGCTCGCCGTCTTCATAAATGGACGACCCAACAGTAAAACTGGGTCGTATCTCCCCTTACCAATTTCCAAGACGTAAAAGTCCGTTGGAAAAATTAAGCCATCCACCTGCACTAAGACATCTTCCACAAATCCTTTCGCATGCACATTAAGGTAATCGGCTAGTTCAATAGTAATATTAGAATCCTGTAATGGCCCTAGACCTAATCACTCATAAATGCTAAGTGGCATGACATTAATGGATGCTCCTAAATCAAGCATAGAATGCTCAATTTTTGCATCACCTATTGTAACGGGAACAGTAAACCTCCCTGGATCTCCATACTTCTTAGGCAATTGCCTTTGAAGCATGTAAGTTACTTTTTCAACATTTTCAACAAGATTAATTTTCTGAACCTTCCCTTTTTCTTTTTTTTCCTCTCTGTAATACATAATTCTTTCAAAAACTTAGCAAAACGAGGAATACTTTGAACAAGTTTAAGCAGAGAAACATTTACCTCACACTTGGAGAAGGTTTCACAAATCTCCTTGTCATTGGCTGACCTCCTGGTGTCCTTCAGTGCCTCAGGAAATGGTGGAATGGGCTTTTGAGAAGCCATGGGAGGAAACGAAGGCCGAACGTAGTCGTCAGAATTTATCGGAGAAGGGACCCGCGAGCACGGGTTGGGACCCGCGGGCGCCGCTGGCAAACCGCGGGCGCGGTTTCTTTGTCGCTCAATTTCAGCTTCGCTTTCTGTACCGCGATCGGGGCTATCTTCCTGCGAGCTCGGTGGGTTTCCGCTGGTTGGGATTTCAGTATTCAACTCTTTCCCACTCCTCGAAGTAATTGCACTCACATTCTCTCTCGGGTTTATGGTCTGTGATGGAAGTTTTCCCGAGTCCTTAGCTTCTGGACGACTGAGACTGGTTGCAATCTGACTTAATTGATTTTCAAGGCTTTTCATTGCAGCCTTGGTCTCTTGATTCTCCTTCATAAGCTGAGCAATCATAGCGGGATTTTCAAGAGGAACTTGGGGCCTTGGAACATAATTAGGCCTGGGAACATAATTGGGCTGACCTCCCTGTTGTGGAAAAGGTTATTGAGGTTGTTGATTCCACCTGAAGTTAGGATGGTTCGCCCACCCCAGATTGTAGGTATTTGAATATGGGTCATTCCGGGGCCTTTGTTGATCATAGTTCCCTATAGCATTAACACCAACTGCTGGCTCTTGCATAATAGGGCATGCATCAGTAGGATGGCTTGATTCTCCACAGATTCCACAAGCCCTTGAACTTGAAGCTCCATTTCCCACCAACAGTTGCTTCATCATAGCCTTCAGCTCCCTTACTTCTCAAAAGCTTGCCTAGGAGTGAGATTCTCATAAGAACCTCCACAGAAAGCATTCATCAGGCGCCTATCAGCATCACAGAGACCTTCAATAATATAACAGATCAGATCCTTATCAGAATAGCCATGATAAGGACAGTTGGCTATGAGTCTCTTGTAACGCTCATAATACTCATATAGATTCTCATCATCACCCTACTCCAGACTGCTAAGCTGCTTCTTAATAGATGTTTGCTTGGCAGCCGGAAAATATTTCTCCAGAAAAGCACCCTTCATTTGAGCATAATTAGTAATCGTCTCAGGTGCTAAATATAGATACCATTCCTTAGCTGCATCAGCCAAAGAGAATTGAAAAGCCCTCAGCATAAGCTGATCTTCAGTCACATTAGCTGGCTTCATTCCCAGACAGACAGAATGGAACTTTGCAAGATGTTTGTTCGGATCCTCCCCACTCAATCCATGGAACTTGGGTAAATAATGGAGAAGACCAGATTTTAACTCAAACTTCACTCCTTCTCCCAGAGCGGGCGCGGTTGTGGGCCGCGAGCGCGGGTCGTCAGAAACGCTGACTGAATAGAAAAATAAAAACCGATTCCCCGGCAACGGCGCCAAAATTTGACTCGGCTAAAGTCGTCGTGCCAAGATCAAAAATAAATTACCCTAAACTACAAACTAGTATAGCATGCAAGTAAGGGATCGTACCCAAGAGAATCGGGATTCTGAACAATCAACAGATAACAGGACAAGGGTTTTTGGAAGTTTAAGCAAGCAAATAAACAAGCAAATATTATTAGGGATCAAATCAATTGAAGGAAAGCAAAGTTTATTCAATCAATTCCACCTTTTTAATCATTCGATCATCAATTCATCCACTTTTCTATTAATTCCCAGGTTAATTCCAATCCTTATAAAAGATTTCCGCTTGTCCACGGTCCAAGCGAAAAGATGATATGAACAAGAACGCTTAATTCAAATCATGCAAAGTATTAAGGATAGAAGGATATCAAATCATTGAATCAAGCTACGAGTCTCATGCATAAAAATAACAATCAAACACTCATTCTCAATTCTAGTCTATGGTCTTAGAAAAGAGTTGTTTCAAGGATAAATAAGATTGCACAGACAACAATCAAATCTAATCCAAACAGTAGATCTAAGTCAATCAAACAAGTTGACCAGGCTTATCAAATCAAACATAGATCATATAAATAAAAACAAGAGTTTTGATTTTAACCAAGGGATAGAAAAGTTACCAGAATCTCACGAATTTCATAAAAAGGGTTCCTTGATCAAACAAACTCCAAGGGAAATTAGTTCTCCATAATAAAACTGAAATAAAACCTAAAATATAAAAGTATGCTCTGAATTGTGGTGCTTGATCTAAACTGAAACACGAAACTAAACTGAAATAGTTGAAAAACAACCGAAACATAAAGATATAAAAATAGATAAAAGAAAAACAAAGTCGGCGCTGAAACACCACGAACCGCGAGCGTGGCTCATCTCTTCACTCCTTGGCCGCAGAAGCTCCTCCAACCGCGAGCGCGGTTCTGACCCGCGAGCGCGGGTCCTCTGACAGCATGCTGGTGTCAACTTCGGTGGTGGTTTTGACCCACTTAGAGTTAGAATTTGATCTTTCCGTAAACACATGAATTGTAGTTCTTCGAGTTAGCTTTCCAATGATATCAAGTTCAGGTTCATCCGATCACCGTAGCTCCCGAACGATGGGTCACAAGAAAATGGCGTTAAAACAACTCCAAATCAACACTTGTCTTCAAAACTCTTGTAATTCTTCAAATTGTGTCTTCGGTCTTCATATGACAATTATGCTCAAAACTAATCTAAACACACTCAAATCATACCTAAAATACAAGAGTTAACCTATACTAAAGAGAGCATATCAAATTCCCCCATACTAAACCTTGCTCGTCCTCGAATAAGCTCAAAATAAATCTAACAAGAAATCCTATCAAGGTTTACAACATAGTACAAGGGAAGACAAAAATTACTCACCTCACCAACCCGAACCCAAAATAGAGAAATAATGAGCAACAACATGATAGCTCAAGCACACACCTCACATAGGTACATAATCAATAAACTCTCAAGCTCCAAAAAGTGTAGAGCGTCCTAGGATCTACCCGGCATCTAAAATGTAATCCCCATGCCCAAAGTAGAATATGAACCTAAACACTTTGATTTTACCACTCATTCTACTTAGGCGCCCTTTCGGGTTTTCACCTAATCACTCTTTTCATTTTTCTTTAGGTGTTCTCACATATACTCACATCTCTCATAAACCTCATATTACCCAAAACTAATGCTGGTCCGGGTTACCTACATATTACCTGAGCCGCCCTTTCGGGTTTTCAACTCATCCCAGGATTTTCTATGCCTTTTTTATATTTTTATGGCTTTTTTCAATTTTTTTGTTTTGTTTTTTTTGTTTTGTTTTTTTTAAAAAAAAAACTTTTCTCTATACAAAACATGGAATAAGTATCCCATAAAAATAGTGAAAACTAAACTGAAAAACAACTATCTAAGATAAGCGTAGTGAGTACTTCCTCCCCCATACTTAAATCCTTCATTGTGCTCAATGAAGTAAAGAGAAAGGAATTAAGCATAGAAGAAGAAAATCAGAAGACTCACATACGAAAGATGATATGGAAGAACTGTTCAAAGTCGTGGATGAACAGCTCGCAAATCTCCAGATGATCCGTCGTCAGGAAAAACCTTGGGCGCGGGTGGTGCTCCGATCGTGAAAAAATGGTTAGAGAACACGATCAACAAAACTGAACACGAACTCACAAACGAACTCTGAATCTCGCCTTAAGCATTAATGAAGTACGAGCCTTGAAGATGAAGATTCCCCCATACTTGAAGATGACCATGGGCGGACATAAAAGAAGACGGAAAAGATAGAAGGATGGAAAATAGAAGGTAGAATCTCGGGGGTTTCACCCGAAAACCTTTTATTTCAGGGGTTTCACCTGAAAACCTTTTATTTCAGGGGTTTCACCTGAAAACCTTTTTTATTTTTTTTATTATTTTTTTAATTTTTAATTTTTAATTTTTCTGAAAAAGCAGAATTTAATTTCGTCAAGGCTGAACCGCGAGCGCGGTTGGAGCCGCGGGCTCGGATCCTCGCCTCGGGTTAGCTTCTTTCGAGAATTGGATAAATTATACCTGCAAGTTAGCCCGACAAAACCAAAACGAACTAATCTAAAACTAAATTAAAAAGATAAAAAGAAAAGAAAAATTACCTCGGGTTGCCTCCCGAGCAGCCCCTTTGTTTAACGCCGTCGGCCCGACGTCTTTTATGCTCAGAATGGATCATCATCTGTCTGAAACTGGACCTTTTTCCCTTCATGTGCCATGGATAATAGGCCCTTTGAGACATCAATTACGGCAAACGCCGTCTTCATAAATGGACGACCCAACAGTAAAACTGGGTCGTATCTCCCCTTACCAATTTCCAAGACGTAAAAGTCCGTTGGAAAAATTAAGCCATCCACCTGCACTAAGACATCTTCCACAAATCCTTTCGGATGCACATTAGAGTGATCGGATAGTTCAATAGTAATATTAGAATCCTGTAATGGCCCTAGACCTAATCGCTCATATATGCTAAGTGGCATGACATTAATGGATGCTCCTAAATCAAGCATATAATGCTCAATTTTTGCCTCACCTATTGTAACGGGAACAAGAAACCTCCCTGGATCTCCATACTTCTTAGGCAATTGCCTTTGAAGCATGGAAGATACGTTTTCAAAATTTTCAACAAGATTAATTTTCTGAACCTTCCCTTTTTCTTTTTGTTTCCTCTTTATAGTACATAATTCTTTCAAAAACTTAGCAAAACGAGGAATACTTTAAAAAAGTTTTAAGTAAAGGAACATTTACCTCACATTTGGAGAAGGTTTCAAAAATCTCCTTGTCATTGGCTGGCCTCCTGGTGTCCTTCAGTGCCTCAGGAAATGGTGGAACGGGCTTCTGAGAAGCCATGGGAGGAAACGAAGGCCGAACGTTGTCGTCAGAATTTATCGGAGAAGGGACCCGCGAGCGTGGGTTGGGACCCGCGGGCGCGGCTGTCAAACCGCGGGCACGGTCAGGATCCTCTGTCACGGTTTCTGTTTGTCGCTCAATTTCAGCTTCGCTTTCTGTACCGCGATCGGGGATATCTTCCTGCGAGCTCGGTGGGTTTCCGCTGGTTGGGATTTCAGTATTCAGCTCTTTCCCACTCCTCAAAGTAATTGCACTCACATTCTCTCTCGGGTTTATGGTCTGAGATGGAAGTTTTCCCGAGTCCTTAGCTTCTAGACGACTGAGACTGGTTGCAATCTGACTTAATTGATTTTCAAGGCTTTTCACTGCAGCCTTGGTCACTTGATTCTCCTTCATAAGCTGAGCAATAATAACGGGATTTTTAGGAGGAACTTGGGGCCTTGGAACATAATTAGGCCTGGGAACATAATTGGGCTGACCTCCCTGTTGTGGAAAAGGTTGTTGAGGTTGTTGATTCCACCTGAAGTTAGGATGGTTCGCCCACCCCGGATTGTAGGTATTTGAATATGGGTCATTCCGGGGCCTTTGTTGATCATAGTTCCCTATAACATTAACATCCGCTGCTGGCTCTTGCATAATAGGGCATGCATCAGTAGGATGGCTTGATTCTCCACAGATTCCACAAGCCCTTGAACTTGAAGCTCCATTGTCCACCAACAGTTGCTTCATCATAGCCTTCAACTCCCTTACTTCACCATTCAGGGAGTCATTCACAGAATTAACAGACCTACTGTTGGACCTCTTTTTTTGATTTCTGCATTGCTCAGTTAGAGTCTCCAACTTCTCAAAAGCTTGCCTAGGAGTGAGATTCTCATAAGAACCTCCATAGGAAGCCTTCATCAGGCGCCTATGAGCATCACAGACACCTTCAATTATATAACAGATCAGATCCTTATCAGAATAGCCATGGTAGGGACAGCTGGCTATGAGTCTCTTGTAACGCTCATAATACTCATATAGATTCTCATCATCACACTGCTCTAGACTGCTAAGCTGCTTCTCAATAGATGTTTGCTTGGCAGCCGGAAAATATTTCTTCAGAAAAAGACCCTTTATCTAAGCCCAAGTAGTAATCGTCTCAGGTGCTAAATATAGATACCATTCCTTAGCTGCATCAGCCAAAGAGAATTGAAAAGCCCTCAGCAAAAGCTGATCTTCAGTCACCAGCTGGCTTCATTCCCAGACAGACAGAATGGAACTCTGCAAGATGTTTGTTCGGATCCTCCCCACTCAATCCATGGAACTTGGGTAAATAATGGAGAAGACCAGATTTTAACTCAAACTTCACTCGTTCTCCAAGAGTGAGAAATTGAAGACCAAGCTGTTGTTGCTCTAGATTAGGCGCAGTCAGTTGCCTAATAGTACGATTTGCCATGGTTACTAGCTGTTCTTCAACCTCTGAATCAGATGAGGAAGAAGATGATACTGGATCAAACTAAATGCCTAGCACTTGAGCCTGTACTTGACGTCTTAGCTCTCTCAGAGTCCTGTTAATTTCTGGATCAAACGGAACAATAGGTGAATTATCAGTAGAACGGGTAAGAACCATAAGATAGGTTCTTACGAGATTCGGGGGTTATGGACGAACCGAACCGCGAGTGCGGAAATAATCCGTGGGCGCGGGTCAGCCGCGGGAGCGGTTGTGGGCCGCGAGCGCGGGTCGTCAGAAACGCCGACTGAATAGAAAAATAAAAACCGATTCCCCGGCAATGGCGCCAAAATTTGACTCGGCTAAAGTCGTCGTGCCAAGATCAAAAATAAATTACCCTAAACTACAAACTAGTATAGCATGGAAGTAAGGGATCGTACCCAAGAGAATTGGGATTCTGAACAATCAGCAGATAACAGGACAAGGGTTTTTGGAAGTTTAAGCAAGCAAATAAACAAGCAAATATTATTAGGGATCAAATCAATTGAAGAAAAGAAGAGTTTATTCAATCAATTCCACCTTTTTAATCATTCGATCATCAATTCATCCACTTTTCTATTAATTCCCAGGTTAATTCCAATCCTTATAAAAGATTTCCGCTTGTCGACAGTCCAAGCGAAAAGATGATATGAACAAGCACGCTTAATTCAAATCATGCAAAGTATTAAGGATAGAAGGATATTAAATCATGCAATCAAGCTACGAGTCTCATGCATAAAAATAACAATCAAACACTCTTTCTCAATTCTAGTCCACGGTCCTAGAAAAGAGTTGTTTCAAGGATAAATAAGATTGCACAGACAACAATCAAATCTAATCCAAACAGTAGATCTAAGTCAATCAAACAAGTTGATCAGGATTATCAAATGAAATATAGATCATATAAATAAAAACAAGAGTTTTGATGTTAACCAAGGGATAGAAAAGTTACCAGAATCTCACGAATTTCATAAAAAGGGTTCCTTGATCAAACAAACTCCAAGGGAAATTAGTTCTCCATAATAAAACTGAAATAAAACCTAAAATATAAAAGTATGCTATGAATTGTGGTGCTTGATCTAAACTGAAACACGAAACTAAACTTAAATAGTAGAAAAACAACCGATACTTAAAGATATAAAAATAGATAAAAGAAAAACAAAGTCGGCGCTGAAACACTACGACCCGCGAGCGCGGCCTACAACCGCGAGCGCGGATCATCTCTTCACTCCTCGGCCGCGAAAGCTCATCCAACCGTGAGCGCGGTTCTGACCCGCGAGCGCGGGTCCTCTGACAGCATTCTAGTGTCAATTTCGGAGGTGGTTTTGACCCACTTAGAGTTGGTATTTGAACTCGCCGTAGAAACATTAAATTGTAGCTCTTCGAGTTAGCTTTCCAATGATACCAAATTCAGTTTCATCCGATCACCGTAGCTCCCGAACGATGCGTCACAAGAAAATGGCGTCAAAACAACTCCAAATCAACACTTGTCTTCAAAACTCTTGTAATTTTTCAAATCGTGTCTTCGGTCTTCATATGACAATTATGCTCAAAACTAACCTAAAATCACTCAAATCATACCTAAAATACAAGAGTTAACATATACTAAAGAGAGCATATCAGGGGGCTAGGTAAGATAATCTTCCCCCATGTGAATTAGAGTTTAACCAAACATAATTTATCAATTCCCATGAAATACAATTCCCATGATCTAACTTCATGGGAATTTCACTTCCCGTGTTCAACCAAACGAGCACCTAGTGAGTAATCCATAGTTAGGAAAATATATTGTTGATATAATTAAAAGATTGAGATTAAGGATTACAAATTTTATCTATTAATTTCCATTTTAGGAATCTCATTAATCTCCCCAGGGCGACGAATAGCAAAAATCATATATAAAATATGTTACGATATGGGAGAATCCGTTGAATAAGGAGAAAATAACAAAATTTGGAACAACTATCCTTAGTTGAGGTGTTAAACGGGTCGGTCAGGTCGGGTTCGGGTTCGGTTATTTCGGGTTCGGGTCGTAACGGGTCACCGGTTCAATCGGGTCGGGTCATTGTGGGTTGTCGGGCGGGTCGGGTTGACCTAACAAGTCAAGAAAATTGATTTTCTTACAATTATTAAAATATTTTTTATTTAAAAATAGTATTTAATAATAAATCTATTATTTTTATATATTTTAATAATAAAATATATTATAGTTTTCAAATTATATTCTATATTCTTAAAATATAACAAATTGGGTCAACCCAAAGGTTTTTTTGGGTTTGAACCCAACGGGTTTCGGGTCTATCGGGTTCGGTTTATTTTGGATTTCGGGTTCAAATTTTCGGGTCTTGACCCTAAAATTTTCAGGCGGTTCGGGTCGGTTTTTCGGGTCGGGTCAGCTTTTCACAGCTCTAATCCTTAGCAAAATATCTTTTTATTAATGTCGAGTCTTGGATGAGATAGAATTTTTATCACATCTTTGTTAGTTTCTTAAATATTCAGGCTTTTAGATATCATAATATGTGATTAAGCATATTAATTAACTTTTTATGAAATATTCTAATTGATTGTATACAAAAAATATTAAAAATATATATTTAATCAATGCATAGTGCATACTAATTTAAGATACATGAACTTGTTTGTCGTCCTAATTTGACAGTCCAAGTATCAATTTCGCTTTTTTTTACTTAAACTATTGCCAATTTTAGATTTATTTTTTGAACTATTTTTTTAGATGTAGATTAATGTGATTCTCGTGCATATAAAATTTTGAATAATAAATAACAGTATGTATTGTTTCCTTTACTTTCTAAAATATAACTATCGTTCATTATAAAATAAGGAAATTTGAAACCCTTAAAAATTAAATAGGTAATTGTAAGTATTTATTTAATTTTCTTCAAAATATTTTTTTTATATTTTTTGTAATTTAATATTGGTAGAAATTATTATTAGAGAATGGAGTATTATTGGACATAGAGGGACAACTTTTATACTCCCTCCGTTAAGCTAAGGGTCCGTTCGGCGGGCCTTATTTAGACCTTATACAGCTTTATTCAAGCTTATGATAAAATAAATAAAGTCGTTATTATCTGTTCGGTAGTGGGAGTTGATGATCATTATTGTAGCTTATGGGAGTTGATGGTACTTTATATTTCACCCAAAATTTAATCTACCCCTCCCACCTTTATCCAGCCTTATGGAATTTATTTCCTTGGATTGCCCTTCACTAATTTAATTTTGGAAGATTTAAAAATTAACCTTCTCTTTATAAATTTATAAATATGCCCTTTTTGGTAATTTTGCATCCATCTTTTATAAAATCAGTCTCGATCAATTTAATCTACCGAACACCTACATAATTTTTCACAAAAATAAGCCAATAATTTCAACTCCTAAAATTAACTTGTAAAATCAGCATCAACCATTAAATCAACATCAACTCGTATCAGGTTTGAAGCGCCGAACAGACCCTAAATTTGTCATTCTAGCCTCATTTTCTTGTAAAATAAAAGTTGTCATTTGACTTAATTTAACCCATTTTTTTCCAATAATATCCCTATTAATTAAAGATATTTACATTAATCTACAAATTAAGGTAAACTATCTTAATAAAATTGAGGGTATTTGAGTAAAATTAAATAATTTTCTTAATTTTTAAGATAAAGTCTAAAACGATAAGTTTAGCTTAACGGATGGAGTACCAATTATTCAGGTAAGATGGGTGAGAGAGTTGCCAAACCGGAGAGATGCCCATTTCTACCAAACTAGATTAATGATCTGCCAAACCGGAAAGATGCCCATTTCTACCAAACTAGATTAAACTCCGTACTTAGATTATACTTTGATTTACTCTAATTTTCTATATCTCTTTTGTTTTACCTAGCATTAATCTTACCTTGATTTTTTACCTTATTTTTTGTTCAATAATACTTGTCATTTGACATATTTTACTATACTTTTTTTTTGATATTTTCCTCATTAATTAAAAAAATTACATAACTGTATAATAGAAAAGGAAAGATTGTGAGAGAGAAAGAAACAACTAAAATGTTAAAAAGATTGAGCATATATATTTTATTGGCTTATAAGGAAAACATTCAACCATTAGTTAATTTTTTTAGTTAAGACTAGTTGTACCCGTTGTGCCCTGCACGACTATGACTTGATATTTTTTTAGATATATTATAAAAAATATTAATAAAGAAAAAAATAATATAAAATTCAATGTAATTAATTTATTGCCTATAATATGTATAAAAATTATTTTGTTTTTGAAATCAAATAAAACAAATTAAATCTAGATTATTAAGTTTAAAATTGAAGATAAACATAGATTATTAATATAAAATAATCTACGTTGCTCTTTTGCCTTGACAATATTTCATAAACAGGTTTAACTCGATATACCTGTTGTGTCGTGCACGACTATATGGATTTAATACTTAATTTATTTCATGAATAATATTTTAATTTAATATAAAAAATAAAAATAATGTATTTATTAGAAAAATCATTAAGGTGAGCCAATATAATGTGATGCACAAACAAAGTTGTTAAGGTGAGTCCAATATAAGTTTGAAAGCTTAAGGATAATTTATTTATGAAAAAGTATAAATAAAAAATATTTTAATTAGAATCATTAAATTTTATAAATGTTTTACAAAAATTATTAAAAAGCCAAAAATAATGTAAATTCTTATAATTTTTGTAATCAAATTCAAATATTTAAAAATCTTTTCAATAAAAAGTTAAAAAGATAATTAATAAGAAAAGATAAAAAAAATATGAATGAATATAGAATTTTTTAAAGATAAAAAATCTTTTATATTAACATAAATAATCCAAAAAGGAAATTAAGAAAAAGATAATATATTTTTTTTATCAAAATTTAATTTAGGCAAGTAATTATATACATATTTAAAGTTTTTAATTTTTTTTATCTAAATTTGATTTAAGATAAATCTTTTACATAAATAGATAAAAGGATAAAGATAAAATAATTTTTTTATTTTTAATTAAAATTCAAATAAATTTTTTCCAAATATAAAATATAGTGTAATGTTAGTTTTAGATAGAAAAAATTAATAGTAAAAATATTTTCCTACCTTATTATGATAACAATCTATCATTTTATATTAAAAAAAATCTTATGTTTTATTTTTCCTTTCTTTTATTTTTTTATTAAATATATTAGTACATCAGTTTTTATAAAAATTAGATAGATTTTTAGAAAATTTAAAAGAAAAAATTATAAATAATAAGAATACAAAATTACTTTTTAAATATAAGGTGGGGCTGGAATTGTTCTAGTGGCTCGAAAAGGTTCAATTTTAATATATAGTTATTATAGGTAGATAAATATTTCAAAGATATTATCATTTATATGGCTATTTTTATTTAAAAGATATATATATATATATATATATGTGACCACATGTACATATTTTTTCTTATATTTTTTTAATTTATCTTTTACAAATATGATAAATATAATGTTCTTTTTTTATCTATATTGCTAAAATATACTAATATTATTTTATCTTTATGTTTATTTGGAGATAAATTTTTACAAATCTTTATATTTACTTGGAGATAACTTTTTCAATTAATTAACTATAAAAAACCATTATTTTAACAAAGGGGTGATGTGGCGCAATGTGGTGGCAGAAATTGCTTCGACTTTAGTTATTAGTAATAGATTATGCTACTCCCTCTGTTTCGAAATTTAGGAGTTCTTACAACTTTGCACATATATTAAGACAAACTTAAAATAGAATTTATGAGATTTAATTTTTTGTGTACAAAATTAATATGAGATTAAATCATTTAATGTCACCCAATGGGTGACATTTTTCAGTATTTATAAGTACATTGGAACTAGAAATATATTAATTAAATATTATTCTTAGTAAGTTTTAGTAGTATTAATTAATTAAAAAGAGACCTACATTGTAAAACAAGATTTTAAGCTAAAAAGGACTTATATTGCAAGAGGGAGGTAGTAATTAATTTATTAATATCACCAGAAATTGATTACAATAAGTATTTTTAATCATAATGAATTGCTAAATAATATAAAAAGGTACAAGGAAAATCAAAATAAATTACTTACAACGACAACTAATTACAAATGCCAGAAAAGCTTGAATTTTTAGAATTTCAAGACTTAGAAAAACAATATAAAAAGGTACAAGGAAGAGTAAAAGATGGGTAGTCTTGGTAGGCAACTAAGGCAAGGATACATGTTTTTTTTTGATAAACAAACCCTTCATTAATCAAGTAAATCAACAGAGAGAATATTCAACAATCCAACAGGTAAACTAGGCTCCGAATTCAAAACAACAGGAACTTGAAAACAATTAGTGTTGCCAATCAATGTGCAACACCATTTGCGTCTCTACGAGTAAAGGACCATGTGCAAGATTCAAACTCCCACAATTTGGCAAGCAAGCGAGCCACAAGAACACCAACAAAACATCACCACATTCGACTCATACTTGCCACAGAACTCACACAAGGGGTCTTCAGTGATTTTACGTCGAAACAAGTTACTTTTACATGGAAGAATATTTTTCGCTGCTCTGCAAAGAAAATTCCTGATTCTGGGTAAAACAGGAACTTTCCAAAGCTTCTTCCAAAAAGACCGATTTGAGTTCGCATCCGACGTCTCGCCAATCCCTTGTTTATCATAAACTCCCTGCATAACCAGATGATATGCTGACCTAACCGAAAATTCACCATTCTTCTCAAAATACCAGCAAAGTGAGTCCACCGTAACACAGAAGAATCAATCAGATGTAGTCGAAGAACAACATCTACATCAGCCAAAACAAGCTTTTCATGAACAAAAGCTTCATTCCAACTAGATGAATTCCAATAAATCAAATCAGCAACCTTAAGGTTCTCATCACCATCATTAGGACGTGTGAACACTTTGAATGAATTAGGCCTAGGAATCCATCGATCCGAGAACACTTTGATTGACTCCCCATTACCAGCTTGCCAAACCAAACCTGATTCAAGACCAGTCTTCGCACTCACAATGCTCCTCCAGTTATAGCTGGGATTGAATCCTACTTAGCATGCAGAAAATCAGCCCTTGGAAAATATTTTGCTTTAAGGAGTCTTGCAAGCAAGGAGTCGGGATATTGTATAATTGCCAACCTTGTTTTGCAAGAAGGGCGAGATTGAAAGCATGGAGGTCCATTGATATCTTGCATATAGGTATAGTTTAGATGCATGTTTTATGTTTGTTTTGCTTAGTTTTAGTTTAGTTTTTAGGATTTATCGTTTTCGGGTAGATTGCGTTTGTTTGCTATGTTTTGCAAGTTTTTAGATTTAGAGCAAGCAAGGTGTGATTCGGGCTAGCTATGGTGGTGAATTGGAGTGCATGAATGAAGATTGAAGAAATACAAGTAAAGATCACACGAGCATAAGGCGAGAGTGCATATGATTTTGAAAGACACGGTTCAGTACAAGGGGCGCGGGCACATTACACTGACGGCGCGGCCGCGCCACATAAAGAAGGAGACCATGCACCTTGTTTTTACGCGAGGAGATTGGGCCGAGTTTTGGGCTTCGAGTTGGGCCTTGATTATATGATTTCCGACTAGTTTAATTTAATTTCGGGATATTTTGATCTTTGGATATTTTGTAGGGTATTTAAGCCTTGTTTTTAGTTTCTCTTTCATAACTTAGAACATAATTTTGGAGGCTAGAGTTTTCTCTCTTTCAAGGAGCAACCTCTGAACTTTTGTAATTTTTTCTTAATTCAAGTATGCATTGCTAAATTCCTTTGTGTTTGGCTAGTTATTCAAGTCTTGATTTGTATATTGTTGTGAGGTTTGATTTGATTCTCAACAAACTTGAATAGAGTTTATTCCATGTGCTTAATTGAATCTAAACTAGGGTTTTGTTAGATTAGCTACCTAATTTAATTTCTAGTTATAACTGAATCTTATTAATTATCGGTCGGAGTTAATTTGATAAAGAGTATAACTTTAATCAATTTAGTACTAGTTGGACTAGTTGGTTAAAGAAGGGAATAAATTCACAAGTCACTTAGATGTCTGGTTGCTCTAAGTGCTTGTTTCTATTGATAACTTGAATCATTATGCTGTTGTCTAATTGAATCTAGAAGGTCTTCTAGGTTGTTAGATGATTAGGGTTGTTAGACTGGTAGTTCTATCAACTAAATCTAAAGTTTGGGTCATAATCCACAATAGATTATTCAAGTGAGAAGAGAATCGATGATCAACAAAGCAATGTCATGATGAATTTAACTAGTTGAACACGTTTGTCTCTCATATTTTAAAATCAACTTTTGCATTCATATTTACTTTTCAGTTTGCATATTAGTTTAGATAAATCAATCATAAACCCCCCCCCCCCTTTGGTTACTTGACATTCAAGTAATAACACACATACACGAGTCCTTGTGGGATCGACCCTTACTTACCGCTCTACTGAGTTTGGTAAAGCTAAGGTTTCTTTGATAGGTATATCGACCACCGAAAATACCTCATCAAATTTGGCGCCGTTGTCGGGTATCGAACCCGGGTCACCCGCGTGACAGGCGGGAATACTTACCACTATACTACAACGACGACCCATTCTCTTCCAACTTAGCCAATTGATTCTTTTCTTGTTATTCTCCGACCCCTAGAAAAAATTACAGATGAGCTGCTCAATCTCCTAACACAACTCAATAGGCAACAAGAAATAGGACATAGTGTAAGTAGGGATAGCTTGCACCACCGCCTTAATCAACACTTCTTTTCCTGCCCTAGAGAGAGTACTTTCTTTCCACCCTTTGACTTTCTTCCAAACCCTCTCCTTTACTTGCTGAAAAATGATCTTTTTTTACCATCCAACCATAGTTGGAAGGCCCAAGTAGCGTTCATGCTTATCAACCTCATTGACTTGAAGAATAGCTTGAATCTCACTTCTCCTCAGCCTGGACATTCTTACTGAAAGATAGTTCAGATTTTGCAAAGTTCACCTGTTGTCTTGATGCTGCTCCATACACATGGAGAATATTAACAATCTCACGCGCCTGTTCACAATTAGCTCTAGCAAAAAGAACACTATCATCAACAAAGAACAAATGAGAAACAGAAGGAGCATTCCTTGCAATCTTAATCCCATGAAGTCTATAAGCATTCTCACTCTTGTCTAATAATACCAGCAAGTCCCTTAGCACATAACAAAAAGAGATAAGGTGAGACTCGGTCTCCCTGCCGGATACCCCAGAAATGCTTAAAAACCTTAGATGGATAGCCTCCCATAAGCACCGAAAAGGAAATACTCTGCACAAACTTCATGATAATCGAAATCCATGCAGGAGCAAACCCCAAACGACCCATACACTGCTCTAAGTAAGGCCACCCCACCCTGTCGTAGGCCTTTGCCATGTCCAGCTTAAGCGCCATATAACCTGTTTTTCCTGTTTTCTTATTCGTCATAAAATGAAAGATCTCAAAAGCCGAAAGAACATTATCCGTGATCAGTCTTCCTGGAACAAAAGCACTTTGTGTCAGGGAAATAATCTTGTGTAAGACAATCTTCAACCTATAAGCAAGTACCTTTGAAATGATTTTGTAAAGCACATTGCACAAGCTAATAGGTCGGAGATCTTGCATTCTGATAGGGTCATGAACTTTTAGAATAAGAGAGATAAAAGTTTGATTAAAATTTTTAGGAAAGTCTCCACCATTAAGAATATCAATACAGAAAGACACAATGTCAGAACCAATAATATTCCAATGATGTTGAAAGAATAATGCAGACATCCCATCGGGACCAGGAGATTTAGTAGGATGCATAGAAAAAAAAGGCAGAATGTACCTCCTCTCATGTGAAGGGACGTAACAGCTCAGAGTTGTCATCATCCAATATGATAGGCGAGATTCCTTGAGGAACCGTGGTAGAAAGTGCATTAAGGTCAGATTTAAAGAGTCTACAGAAGTTATCAACAACCACCTTAGACTTGCCCTCCACACTTCTCCATGCCATACCATCAGAATCAACAAGCCTTCTAATTTTATTTCTTTTCCGTCTCCCATTTGCTTTCTGATGGAAAAAAGCCGTAGTTCTATCGCCCCATTTAAATTCATTCGCTTTTGCCCTCTGGAACCATAACATTTCCTTGTTATCCATCAAATCATTCTCCTCCTTCTCTAAGTCCCTTCTTTTTGCAACCATATCCCCGATCATCCCTTGTTTGTTCATCTCCCTCAACTTCTCTCTCACCCCATTCATTCTAGTGATAATGTTCCCAAATTCATGCCTATTTTAGTCTTTAAGCGAGTCAGCACACCTCTCCATTTTACCTATCACCCCGCCCTGCATACTATTATAACTCGGATTTTGCCATTCATTTTCCACAATATGGTTGCACCCATTATTCAAAGTCCATATTGCCTCAAATCTAAATGGTCTAGGACCTTTTCGACCCTTCTCCAAAATCACCTCTTCCTGAAAAAAATCCACCACGATAGGCACATGGTCCGAACCAGCTCTATTAAGATGACATATATTAGCCCCGGGAAAAACCTCAAGCCAATCTGAGTTTGCAAAACCCAAATCAAGCCTCTATGATATGAAATCATTCCCTAAATGACCATTGTCCCACATGTAACGTGGTCCCGAGAAAATAATATCGTCCAAACCACATTTTTCCAATGTGTTCCTAAAAGAATCCATTTCAACCACATCTGGTCGTAATCCACCCGTTTTATCTTCTTCACACAATATTTGGTTGAAGTCACCCATACAAAGCCAACTAGATGACCCCTCCTGACCCAACCTCTGTAATAATGACCAATACAAATGTTTTTCTTCCTTCCTTGGCCAACCATAGAAACCTATAAGGCGCCAATCACCACCCCCTCAGCACATCTCATAGTTGTATCAATGTGATATGTAGTAAAAGTATTAATAGCGACATGCATGCACATCATTGTCCCATAATAAGCACATGCCTCCTGACCGACCAACACAATCCACCGAAAAACAACCAGCAAAACATAACTTATCTATTAGCATCTCCATTCTCTTCCTATCAACTTTGGTCTCCATTAAGAAAACCACTTTTGGGGCCTCTCTTCTCACTATACTAGTGAGCCTATTAACTGCACAGGCCTTCCCCAATCCCCGACAATTATAGCTTAACACACTCATGGCTCCCGGCAAGAGGGATTCATCCCTCCCGCCGATATATCAATAATTTTTTTTCCGATCCTCAACAGCATCAACCATCTCACAATCACCCTCTCCACGATCCCTTTTCCCTGTATTCTCAACTGAAATAGTTTTTTCTCCCTCTGCCCTAGCTAACCTCTTCCATTTCTTGCTTTCTTTTAATTTTGACCCTTTAACTATCTTAGCTACCTCCTTCTCATTTTCTTGTGCCCTCGCCTTAAACACCATCGTCTCCCTCACAAATTCCCTTACCACCTCCTCTCTTTTATCCTCTACATCTTCTCCTGCCCCTTCTCCCATCTTACCTTTTTTCTTTTCCATCTCTCTCACCCCCCCCGTACCTTCCCCTATCTCAGTTTCTTTCTCCGAAGTCATTTGGGCTAATTTTGATTGTACTTCAGATGTCGCTTCCTCAATCTCTCTACTTGTAGCTGTTGCTTCAGTTTCTTAATTCTGGCTCGGTTTATCTTCCTCTTTCTCACCATTAGCTTCATTAAGAAGAGCTAGTAATGATTTCCTGCCTTTCAATTGATTATGCTTATGTTCTTTTGGAGCCTTATCAAGACTTCCATTCAGCCCTACCAAGATAGACCGTTCTTGATCACGTTCTCTATCCGTCCGTGGTTGCCAGCGTCGAAGAGGCGACGCGCCCAACCAATCCCTATATTCTTGGTGAACCCCTTTTGCTTCCTCCTATTGACAATCCATATCAACATGACCCACACAACCACTAGAGTAGCAAAAATTGGGCAGCCCTTCATACTTTATATCAAGCCAAATTCTTTTTCCATGTATCTTCATGAGCAAGTTTTTCCGTAAAGGTTTCAACACATTAATAAGAACCCTAACCGGAAGAAACCGAGCACACACTAGAAATTCTTCTTCATCTATTTCTTGTAGTCCACCAAAAGCACGCCCTATTGATTCAGCGGTTTCCTTAGTCATTGCATCGATCGAAAGATCGTACACCCTAATCCAGAACGGCGGAGAGTCGGCAACGATGTTTGATGGTTGTTCAAGGCCAGACTCTTTCAATGCCAATAGAGCCCTATCAAAGGACCAAGGACCCCCTTTTAGAATAGATTCTAGATCGCCTTTGCTTGCAAATTTGAACAGGAATAGGTTGTGGCGTAGTTCTCTAAAGACAAATCCCCTACGTAGCTTCCATGCATCACTCATGGTTGCTTTTAATGCAAAACTGTTAAACGACCTTTGAGTCATTAGAGAACCCACCAGTGTCAAGTTTTCCGACGTACCGATTGTCTTGTTCGGATCAACAACTGCATCAATCTCAGCATACTCTTCCTCCGTCAACTGAAAGTCCCTCTTCTTGCTTTGATCTTCCATCTGCAAACCCTAATACTAACCTCAATGCACTTTCCACCAGTGGCGAACCCCTCACGATACCGGCTAGAAACTCTAGCCCCCACGGCCCTAGACAAGAGAGACGACAAAACGTAATCGGAGAAAGCCAAGAGGACTATCGCCGTACAAACGCTCTCGATGCCCTAGGGTCCTTTTTAATCTCTTTTCGGTGTTTTTTACTGGCAATGATACATGTTACATTCGTGTATAAGGCTAAGTAAAAGTTTGAATTGTTGGGCAATTTATTTCATGGTCCTTCTAAGAAACGATGAATAATTAGTGAAATTATTAGTAAAAACTAAATTAAAAAAGAAATTAAAGTTAAGAGATTAACTAATGCATAATATTTACCAAAAAAAACTAGCGAGGCACGAAATTTTTTATATTAATATGCCTTGAATCTGTTGCTGGTTGGTATTCGTCAAAAATTTGGGGGCGGAGCCCCGGACAATACCAGGGGTCATAGGGGTCGGAGCCCCCTGGCATGGGGTTCGGGGAGCAAGCACCCCACGATGGTGGTCTCGCTGAGTTTTGTATTAACGGGCTTATCGTGATCTATTTTGGGTTTAGGCCCATAATCAGATTAGGGTTTCATGAATCGCTATAAATACTCATGAAACGCTTTATTGTTGCAATCTGTTCTGTTTCACCTCCATAAGAAAATTTTGGTTCTTTGCCCGTGGACGTAGTTAACACAAAACACGTAAATCTCTACTTCTACGCAAATTACAACAAACTAGTAAAAGGTCGGAATTCTTCATCGCCGGCATAGGAAGAACAAAACCAGAGAGAATCGGGACGAACGACAAACTCCGAGAAAGAATTCGAATCTTCACCGTCGAATCCGGTTCCCCTTTTGGATCTGGTTCGGGTCTTCACCACTGGCATTCTTCTTTGCCTCGTCAAAGTCGACAGACTCGCAATGAACGACATTCTTCTCTGCCTCTTCAAAGTCGACGGAGTCGAATTCTTCACTGCCCGACTTCAATCATTCTAGATCTAGAGATCTGAGAAATTTTCTAAAAGGGGCGGAACTCTTCTAAAAGGATTCGACCCGGGAGAAATTCTTCACCGTCTGGCTCCACACATGGATTGCCATACTACCCACTTTCGTCTTAGACTGGTTTGGGCGTTTATCTATGAACTGGCAATGCATCGACCTATCAACTCAAAGAAAAAATTTGGTTTGAAAATGGATGAAATGAATGAATTGATTTGAGAAATTTTCTAGGGTTTTAATTTGGGTAAACTTGATTAGATTTAGTAAAAATTGTTGGATTAAATAGATTTAATGATGCATATAAAACTTGTTTTCACAAATTGAAATGTTGAATTTGAGCAAAATTGCTTGATTTATGGTTGTTGTCTTGTCGATGAAAACACAAAAGTGGACAAGCGGGCATGCCCTGGATTGTTGTTGAAGTTGGCACGACTTGAGAATGCAAGAGGGGGTAGTGGTGGTGACACGGCTGCTACAGGTGGTGGAGAGGGTTTGTACGGAGGTGGGAGGAAAAAGAAAATCAACAATGTCATTATTGAAGTTAACGTAGAGAGAGAAGAGGGGAAAGACAAAGATAGGCACATCAGAATTTTGTTATAAATTAATTATTGTTATGAAAAGATTTATAAAAGCAACACTACTTGAACTTTTTGAAAGAACACTTAAACAAACTTTAGGAGGACTTTTAGATCATTAGAAGAGAGGGAGGAAGAGTAAGAACTTTAGAGAGTGTATTTCTTACTCTACTCTGGTGCAAGTTTTACAATGGATGATGACCATATTTATAGGCCAAAGGTGGGGTAAAACTTAGGTGAATCTCCATGATTCATGCATGGAAATAAGGAGGTAAAGAAGGTGAATAATTCACATTGTACAATTTACCTCCAATCATACATTATATATACAAATGTTCATCTACATGATATGTATGATACAAGTAATGTGTGTGTAGATAGATAACTTGTAGGAGGAAAATTTTGACTTCAAAACACTCCCCCTTGAATATTCACCTTCTTTTGATGTTGTGATATATGGGTAGATGTTGCCTCAATAAAAACCTTGTCAGGAAAAACCCAGTGGGATAAAAAACCTGAATGAAGGGAAAAAGAGTGCAACCATTGATCCCATTGTATGCCTTGATGTTGCCTCATTAAAAACCTTGTCAAGTAAAACCCAGTGGGATAAAAACTTGATCGAAGGGAAAAAGAGTGTAGTGCGTATGATGCCCCCTGACTTCAATGTATGTCTCGAAGTCTGCACATTCCAATTCTGGATACTAATTCCCCAAATTTCTTGGGGATTAAAGACTTTGTGAACAAGTCAGCCAAGTTGTCATTTGACCGAATTTGTTGGATGTCCACTTCACCAGCTTCTTCCAATTCACGAGTGGAGAAGAATTTTGGAGATTTGTGCTTTGTGCGGTCTCCTTTGATGTAGCCCTTCTTCATTTGAGCAACGCATGCTGAGTTATCCTCATATAATATTGTTGGATCATTAGTGATGGGCATCATTCCACTTTCTTTCTAGATGAATTGAATCATTGCTCGAAGGGACACGCATTCTCTTCTTGCCTCATATAGTGCAATCAATTCTTCTTAATTTGATGATGTGGCAGTCACAGTATGCTTTGTTGATCTCCAAGAGAAGGAAGTGCCTCCATATGTGAACACATAACCATTTTGCGATTTGGCTTGTGTGGGTCAGACAAGTACCCTGCATCTGCATATCCAATTAAGGTCGCATCCCTTTGGTTACGATAATACAACCCAAGATCATGTGTTCCTCGGAAATAGCGGAATACATGTTTGATCCCGTTCCAATGCCTCCTTGTGGGTGCAGTGCTATACCTAGACAACAAATTTACTACAAAAGCAATATCTTGTCTTGTATTGTTAGTTAAGTACATTAAAGCACCAATTGCACTTAAATATGGTACCTCAAGACCAAGAACCTCTTCATCCTCTTCTTGGGGACAAAATTGATCCTTTTCTACATTGAGGGATCAAACTTCCATCGGAGAGCTCAAAGGGTGTGCTTTATCCATGTAAAATCTTTTAAGAACTTTCTTAGTGTAATTAGACTGATGGATAAAGATTCCATCCCTTAAGTGCTCAATTTGTAAGTCAAGACAAAGCTTTGTTTGCCCGAGATCTTTCATCTCAAATTCTTTCATCAAATATTTTGCAGTATCTTCAAGTTCATTTGATGTTCCGACGATGTTTAAATAGTCAACATAAATTGCGATAATAGCGAATCCCTTTTCGGATCGCTTGATGAAAACACATGGACAAACGGTGTTGTTCTTGTATCCCTCTTTCATGAGGTATTCACTGAGGCGGTTGTACCACATTCGTCCAGATTGTCTTAGTCCATAAAATGACCTCCTCAATTTTATGGAAAATATTTCTCGAGGTCCACAATTATTGGCCTCAGGCAGTACGTTTGAGTCCTTATGGGACTCTCATGTAGATGTCTGTATCAAGTGATCTATATAAATATGTTGTAACGACATCCATGAGGCGCATTTGTAACCTTTTAAAGACAGTCAGGTCAATTAGGAATCTCAATGTAGTTGCATCAACTATCGGAGAGTATGTTTCTTCATAATCAATTACACGGATCTGAGAAAAACCTTGTGCTACAAGCCTTGCTTTATATCTTACAATTTCGTTTTTCTCATTTCGTTTGCGTACGAAGACCCATTTATAGCCGACTGGTTTCATACCATTCGGTGTACGAACTTCTGGTCCAAAGACCTCTTGTTTTTCAAGCGATTTTAGTTCTCCCTGAATAGCCTCTTTCCATTTTGGCCAATCTTTTCTTCGTCAACATTCATCGACCGATTTTGTCTCAAAATCATCATCTTTAATTACAATATTACTAGCCACTAAGTAGACAAATACATTATCGACAATTACATCTTTTCGATTCCATTGTGTGCATATGAACACATAGTTTATGGAAATTTCAAAATTATCGATATCATTATTCTTGTCTAGAGTATCACCCTCTGTTGCGGTATTCTCATTTTCAATATGTTTGCCTTTATCATCATTCTCATGATCCATTGTGGCTTCTCCTGCTATACCCTTTTGGCTCCTTGCCTTTCTCGGTTTCAAATCTTTTGAACCTAACGGTCTACCACGCTTTCGGCGTGTTGCAGACGCGCTTGCGATGGATGCATCTGACAATCCATTGGGTATTTCAATTCTTGCGGGAGCATTTGTTGCAGGTATATGTGATTTAGTTACCTTCTTTGTATCAGTAAATGCATCTAGTAACTGATTTGCAACATTTTGCAAATGAATGATCTGTTGTACTTCTTGTTCACACATTTTTGTTCTTGGATCAAGATGGGATAATGCGGTTGCGTTCCATGTGATTTCTTTCACATGTGGGTCCCCATTTTTCTTTTCTCCCTCTTAGGCTGGGAATGTTCTTTCATCAAAATGGCAATCAACAAACTTTGTTATAAATAAATCACCAGTTGTTGGCTCAAGATATTTGATTATCGAGGGAGACTCAAAACCAGCATAAATTCCCAATCTCCTTTGGGGTCCCATCTTTGTGCGTTGAGGTGGAGCAATAGAGACATAAACTGCACATCCAAATATTTTTAGATGTGAAATATTTGGCTCCTTATCAGACATAAGTTGCATAGGGGAATGTTCATGGTTTTCACTTGGCCTTAATCGAATTAAGGTTGTTGCATGTAATATTGCATGTCCCCATGCCGATGGTGGTGATTTTGATTTCATCAATAATGGTCTGGCAATTAATTGCAATCGCTTTATTAATGATTTAGCAAGACCATTTTGTGTGTGAACATGAGCCACTAGATGCTCTATATCAAGCCCAATTGACATACAATAGTCATTGAATGTTTGAGATGTAAATTCTCCTCCATTATCAAGCCGAATTTTCTTTATTGTATAATCCGGAAATTGGGCCCTCAATCGGATTATTTGAGCAAGGAGTTTAGCAAATGCAACATTTCTAGTTGACAATAGGCTTACATGAGACCAACGTGTAGATGCATCAATTAGCACCATAAAGTATCAGAATGGTCCACATGGTAGAGTAATTGCCCCACATATATCTCCTTGGATTCTTTCTAAGAATGCAGGATTCTCACTTGCAGTCTTGTTTTTAGAGGGCCTGATAATTAGCTTTCCAAGTGAGCAAGCAGTTCCATTAAAATCATTGGACGGAAGAACCTTAATGTTCTTTAATGTATGTCCGAGTGAGCTCTTTATGATTTTGTGCATCATTACTACTCCTGGATGACCCAATCGGTCATGCCATAATGTGAAATGCAGCTTGGTCATATGACCTTTTGTTAAACACTACATTGACCTCAAACGGATAAATGCATGTATGATATAATCCAGAGGTCTATGTTGACATCCTTTCGAGAATCTGTTTATGGCCAGATTCATGATTTATGATGCACAAGTATTCTCTCCTATTTTCATTCATGGTTTCCATATGAAACCCATTTAGACGCACATCTTTAAAGCTTAGTAAATTTCTTCGAGATTTACTCGAATATAGTGCGTTATTTATTACTAGCTTTGTTCCCTTTGGGAGTAGAATGACATCTCTTCCAAAGCCTTCGATGAGTTTTGACAAACCAGATATTGTAGTGACATTTCCTTCAAAGGCTCTTAATTGGGTAAAGTATTCTTTACTCTTCAAGATGGTGTGTGTTGTTGCACTGTCTAAAAGACATTGCTCCTTCCCATCGAGTCTCACCTTAGGTGAGTCCATGTTTCTCTATAAATATAAAGAAAAAGGAGAATTAAGACATTAATAAAAGCTTCATATATTATACATGGATAATTCTATTATACAAGGTCTATTATACAAGTTCTATCATACAAGGTCTATTATACAAGGTCCTATTAGATAGTGGTTAAAACATGAGATATAAAAGACATTACAAGTATTACACAATAACATGAGAAATAATAGAGATATTTAGGGGTTTGTGCTTTTCATTTAAGCCCCTAAATCATAGGCATCATCATTCTCAAAGTTGAGAAAGTCATTGACATCCAGACTAGTCACTGGTGACCTATCCACATCTTTATTATCGATGTAGTTGGTCTCGGTAGCCCTTTCTTTATTCTTTTCAGCTTGGTATAGCTTCACTAGGTGTGGAGCTGTGCGACATACCTTTGACCAGTGACCAGTCATGCCACATCTGTAACATGTTGATTTGGATTTCTGGGAGGATCCTAATGGACCCGTCTAGACCTTTTGCTTCACATCCCCCTGTAACCATGGTTCTCACGGTGCTTATCGTGGCTTTTGTTGTAGACTCGGCCACGCCCATGGTCACCACGACCACCATGGCCCCCACGGCTCCCATAGTTACCACGAACTCGTGCACGCCCATTGTTACGACGTGATTGCTGCCCACATTTACTGTCGTTTCTATCATGAGATGCTTTGTTCATAGCGTTTGCTTTTGGGACAACTGTTGAGCTAGTAGGCCTTAGGTTGTGGTTTTTCATTAGGAGCTCATTATTTTTTCAGCAACCAACAATACTTTCATCAAGTCAGAATATCTTTTGAAATTACTTTCTATATACTATTGTTGCAATAATATGTTTGAAGCATGCATAGTGGAGAAAGTTTTCTCCAACATTTTTTGCTGAGTGATCGTTTGACCACACAGTCTCAACTGAGAAGTGATCATGTTGATAGCACTGTTGTACTTAGTGATGGACTTAAAGTATTGGAACCTTATAGTGTTCCATTCAAGTGTTGCTTGTGGGAGCAAAACTTCATTTTGATGAGCATACCGCTCATTCAGGCTCTCCCACGATTCTCTAGGATCCTCCACAAATAAGTACTCAGTTTTGAGACTCTCATGAATATGGCGGCGGAGGAACACAATGGCTTTTGCCTTTTCTTGTGGGTGGCACTATTGTTTGCCACAATTGTTTCCTCAAGGCCATTTGCCTTGAGGTGAGCCATGGCATCAACCCTCCATTCGAGGTATTTCTGGCCTGACAAATCAAGGATTTCAATTTCCCTTTTAGCGATGTTTGCCATTAGTTGCTACATATAAAGATATGCAAAACAAAGGTTAACATAATCAATATTATAATACATGAGTCGTGTATGGGACAATTGAAGGACATGTCATATCAAACAATAAATATATGCATGTAGATGATATATTCAAAATGCATAAAGAAAGATTGTGTGAGTCAAAGAAGTAGTCAATCAATATAGATATAAGCATAGACGATATCGTAAGACAAAAGTAAAATATCATACGAAATGAAAGAATAGTATTTAGCGGGAATTTTGAAATCTTTAAAGTCCTTAAAGTCCTTAGAGTCCGAGTTCCTTAAAGTCCTTAGAGTCCGAGGTCCTTAAAAGTCTGAAGTCCTTAAAGTTCTTACAAAGTCCGGCTCCCTTCATCCCTTTTTTGTCACCTTTTCACTTCCGACCTTATCTCCTTCCTCCACTTCCATATTCGACCGCCTTTACCAAATTTTTTCTCTCGACATTCTCCATGGCCGACGACGAGATTATTCGTCGTCTTAGAGTCGGTAATAGGAGATTTATGATTGAGCTTTTCATTTGCCTTATTCTTATTGTTATTACCAACATCATGCTCATAATCATTTTGGTTAAAAGTTACTTCCATTCCAAGTGGTGACGTTGAAGATTTTCGGAGGTGAAATCGGTTTAAACATCAAAGGAGGTAAGCAAATCTAATATTTTGTTCGTATCTTGTACATATCCAAAGCATGGTTTATTTTGGTAAGAAATCGTTTCAAATCTAGGAAGAAAACGAGTTTTTGATGTATAAGATCCCAAATCGGGCAACTACAGAGAATACTCCTCAAAATAGTTTTAGGAAATAAACTTCGTGCATGATTAAGATTAGGAAGAGACAGAGTTTGTACCTTGGTGATTAGTGAAGCTCAATTGGTAATTAGAGACTCGAGCTGATAACATGTTATGAAAAGATTAATAAAAGCAAGACTACTTGAACTTTTTGAAAGAACACTTAAGCAAACTTTAGGAGGACTTTTAGATCAGTAGAAGAGAGGGACGGAGAGTAAGAACTTTAGAGAGTATATTTCTTACTCTACTTTGGTGCAAGTTTTACAATGGATGATGACCATATTTATAGGCCAAAGGTGGGGTAAAACTTAGGTGAATCTCCATGATTCATGCATGGAAATAAGGAGGTGAAGAAGGTGAATAATTCTCCTTGTACAATTTACCTCCAATCATACATTATACAAATGTTCATCTACATGATATGCAAGTAATATGTGTGTGTAGATAGATAACTTGTAGGAGGAAAATTTTGACTTCATAACACTTATAAAAGTTTTTTTTTATTTTTAGTCAGAAATTTAATAAAAGGCTAAAAATTAGGCAAAAGATACTATCAAATATAAAACATTCATGGGCACACGCGCTCATACGAGAGTAATGTACACGTGTTTTGTCACATCGGAATTTTGTGTTTAAAAGACATAAATATGTATAATGCAAGGACCTATTTGAAACCCCAAAAGTACAGGTATGTGGTTGCAAAGAAATGGGGTTCAACTCCAGTAGATGTAAAAAAATCTTTTTGGGAGACTCACCCGTCAAAGGCAGGCGCGCGACTCGAGTCAAGTTGGACGTAGCCAAAACGAAGTTTTGACGAACCAATAGTAGGCATCCCAAAAAAGAAAAGAAATGGGGCCGTTAGATTCCAATCAATATAATTTTTTGTTTGTTTCCTTTTTTCATGGGATGTCATAGTAATATCACTAATATGTCTTTGTTTTTTAATCTTTTTGTTTGACGCATTTAACTCTATAAAATTGTTTTAAATTAAAAAACAATTACATAGATCAAACAAATTGAAATCATGTGAGAAATCTAAAATGTTAAATAAGGAGAAAGATAGGCCAATAGATTAAAATAGACATAAAATAATATGAAATGATAAAAGTCTAAATAATGAGAAATTTTATAAAAAAAAATTAAATTTGAACGTTAATTTTTTTTATTTTTTATAAGAGCAAAAAATAATTGAAAAACTATACAATATTTAGGTCCAAAACCATATTATGTCATGCAAAATTTTATGCTTCTTGATGAATCGTTAAATAACTTAGATTCAATAAGTCGAGAATTTTTTGGGAACAAACCACATAGACACACTCCTATTATTGGGTGGGACAAAATTTGTAGATCAAAGAAAAAAGGGGGTTTAGGACATAGAAAAGCAAAACAGATGAATACTGCCTTACAGATGCGCCTACTTTGGAAACATGCCCATTAACATCTAATGGGGACCAAATTAAATGGCCTAATAATGTAGGCAATTAACCCATTAATTCTTAAATTGTGTCAATTCCTTTCATATTTTAATAACGCGTTTTGGCAGCCGTTTTTCAATTACCACCTGATGGAAGGAGTCAATATCAAGTTAACATTATATCCTGAAAAATAAGAACCGTGTTTCAAGAAACTCACTTTTCCAGTATAGTCTGCTTTTTCAATAGTTGTCTTAGCAATTCAAGCCCTTCCTTGTTCTCCTGAAATAAATAGCAAAACAATAATGACCCAGTGTAGCTCCTCTTACGGAGAATCTAGAGGGTTAGGATGGGGGCACCCCTGGCTTAACACAATGGGGAGCGACCAAAAGACCTGACAGACCACAGACCAAAGGTAGGAAAACAAAGCCACCAAAAGCAAAGCCGAAAACAAAAACAAAAGCAAAAATGAAGCAGAGAGAAGAAAAAACATAGAAGGCACAGAGAGCATAGAGGCAAGGCAAAGCATAAAATAAAACGAAGCGCCAGATCCTCAAGGTCCTGAGGGCCGGTCTGTTCAGGTGACTAACAGTCCACCACTTGAATCTTCTCTCTCCAGCTATCCCTGCATACTACCAACTCTGTCGAAATTTCCAATTGATTGACATTCTGCCTTATACTATCCTTCCAGCATTTCTTCGGTCGTCCCCTCCCTCTACGAACGTCTCCCAAGGACAGCCTCTCACATATACGAACTGGCTCATTCGGGCCCCGCCTTTGAACGTGTGCAAACCAGCGTAGTCTTGATTCCCGCAACTTATCTCCTATATTGGCCACCCCCACCCTGCTTCTGATCACATCATTCTTGATTTTGTCTAGTATCGTGTGCCCACTCATCCACCTCAACATCCTCATCTCGGCTACCAACAGTCTTTGTTCTTGTGCTTTCGTGGTGGGCCAACACTCTGCTCCATAGAGGATGGCCGATCTGATCACTGTTCTATAGAACTTTCCCTTTAGCTTGAGCGACAACTTCTTGTCGCACAGGAACCCCGACACCGAACTCCAATTCTACCAACCCCTTTGGATACGGTGTGTAATGTCCTCATCGATGCCTCCATCGCTCTGCAGAATTGACCCCAAGTACCTAAAACTTTCCTTCCTCGGTACAACTTCCCCTCCTAGATGCACTTCCTCACTGCGGGTTGCACTTTGCCCGAACATGAACTCCACATATTCGATCTTGGTCCTGCTCAGTCTAAAGCCCTTGGACTCTAGCTTCTCCCTCCGAGTTTCAAGCCTACTATTGACCCCGACTCTAGACTTGTCCACCAGCACAATATCATTTGCTAACAACATGCACCACGGGATCTCTCCCTGAATCTCCCTCGTTAGAACGTCCATCACTAGCGTAAAAAGGAAGAGGCTTAAGATGGAGCCTTGATGTAAACCTGCCTCTACCTTAAAAAACTCTGTGTCCCCGCCCAAGGTGTACACGCTGGTCATCGAGCCCTCGTACATGTCCCGGACTACCCTGATAAACGTGCCCGATAGCTCCTTAGTCGCCAGACATTCCCAAAGCAGCTCTCTAGGTACTCTGTCATATGCTTTCTCCAGGTTGATGAAAACCATGTACATATTCTTCTACCTTTCTCTGTACACCTCTGTTAACCTCCTTAATAGATGTATCGCCTCCATAGAAGACCTTTCGGGCACAAAACCAAACTGGTTCTCTAACACTTTAACTAGCCTTCTCAACCTCATCTCGATAGTCTTCTCCCATAACTTCATTGTATGACTAAGTAGTTTGATACCCATGTAGTTGTTGCACTGCTGCACATCTCCCTTGTTTTTATATATCGGGATCAACATACTAAGCCTCCACTCATCTGGGATCTTGATCGTCCTAAAAATAACATTAAAGAGCGTAGCTAACCACTCTAGGCCTCTCACTCCCAAACACTTCCAAACTTCTACTGGGATTTCATTCGGCCATACTGCTCTCTTGTTACCCATTTGGCGGACCACACCTACTAGTTCCTCCTTGGTGAAACGCCTATAGAAACATACAGGATACTCCTGGGTTTCTCGTCCCGCCGAGTCGTATCGTCTCTCTCCCATCTCAAAACCCTCATTCACAAGACCACAAAAGTACCTCTCCCACCGCTGTCTGATCTGAGAGTCATCCACTAACACCTGACCATCCTCATTTTTGATACATCTAACCCTGTCTAAGTCTTTGCTCTTCCTTTCCCTTGCTTTTGCCAACTTGTACAAAACTCGTTCCCCACCCTTTTCTTCCAGTGCCTTATATATGTCCTCAAATGCTTTCTCTTTAGCGACCTCCGCGGCTCTCTTGACTACCTTCTTTGTTGCCTTGAGCTCAACCCACTTCACCTCTCTCTCTGGTTCTGTAGTTCGTAACCAAGCTTTGTAAGCTAACTGTTTCTCCCTAATCTTCTCATGAACCTCATCATTCCACCAGGGTTTTGCCCTCTTGTTCCCAGAGAAACCCCTCGATAAACCCAGCACGCCACACGCAGCTCTACGAATGCACTCTGCCAACTTGGCCAACATCTCGTTGGCGTTGCTCCTCTCTTGCCAAGCTCCCTTAGCGTCTGCTTCTACGAAGATCCTTTCTCGCAGGCTCTATACATTAGCTTCTAAGAGACGCAACCACCTAATTCTCGGTTGGTGTACCGTGTTTGTCTTTTTCTTTTTACACGACCCCTTCAAATCCAAGTCCAATTGCATGTGTTGCATCGACATGCCCTCAAAAAGAATAACTTTGCAGTTTTTACACCTTCCTTTGTCTTCTCTTCTAGTGAAGTCTATCCGTGTCTTACCCAGTGGGCTTTGGAAAGTGACCAACTGCTCATCACTCTTCATGAACCAAGAGTTAACCACTAAACAATCAAAGGCTGTTACGAAGTCCAAGAGTGCCCGACCTCCATCATTTCTGTCGCCAATCCCCCAGCCTCCATGTATCTCTTCATAACCAAAGCTGTCCTTCCCGATATGCCTATTGAAGTCCCCACCGATCACTAACTGTTCTAACGTCGGGACGCTTCTTGACAAACTATCTAAGTCTTCCCAGAACCTCCTCTTCTCTTTTGTACTCAAGCCTCCATGTGGCGCGTAGGCACTAACAACATTTAGGATTTTCTTTCCTAGGACGATCTTCAGAAGCATCAGACGGTCACTTATCCATTCCACATGTACCACCTGGTCTCTCAGCTTCTTGTCCACCAAGATCCCAACTCCATTTATGCTACTAGAGGCACCTGAGTACCATAACTTCCATCCGTCAATATCCCTAGGCCCTAGCGTTCCATCCCTTCCACTTTGTCTCTTGAATGCAAGCAATCTGTACTCTGTAGTGCTGAAGAATCTTGACTAGTTCAATTGATTTCCCGGTCAGCGTACCCACGTTCCAAGATCCTATCCTCAATTTGGGGGACTTTCTATGCTGAACAACCCTACTCGTCGGCCCAAGCATCTCATAACTGCGTCTCTCCTGAACAAACATAAAATATAGACTGACTTGCAAAGCACACAACCTGCAAAAAACAAACACAAATAAACAAGCCAACAACAAACCGAGCAGAACACTAGGAAGCAAGGCCACTAAAAGGACGAAACGAGCCTAGAACTAAAGCCAACTCAGACCACCTAGGCAAGCTATAAACCGGTTAACAAAACTGGTTGACAGAAGCTCGAGATAAACGAACTAAACAAACAAGTGGAAGTAGCAAAGGCGAGGCAAGCTAAAGCCCGTTAAACCACCCAGAAAGCTAACAACGAAGCTAACAACGAAGGTAAGGATGCTAGGTAGAGAACGAGGTTTCCGCGCCCCTCAAGTCTAGAGGGGCCAAAAGTCCGATTTGTCGCCCGGGTACCACTTGGGGCGCACGATCAGCACGCTTGGGCTCAAGATCCACGCCGGAAAAAGTCAGCCCTATCGAATGCCTCCTTCCCAAAGATGCCGAGAAAGGTAATAGGCAAGACGAAATTACGGTTTGGGCGGCTCCCACAATTAATTAATTAATTTTTTTTGAGAAATAAAGGTCGGGAAAGGCTGCGAATTGTGAGCGAGGGCAGCAACAGAATTGGCCTCAGGGCAGGTCACCGGATTCCACCTTGAGTGGTCAGTAAAGGCCGGACAAGCTTGTGTAGAGGAGACGGAGGGGAGGATTCAAGGAGGGTGGTGAAGGGTGCGACAATAGCTTGGCTCGACATGGCAGGGTTTGCCCGGGACAACTTCGAGGAGGGGAGGGCTGGTTAGGGTTTCGGGGTCACTCGTGTGGCTGGGTGCAGGGGTGACGGGGGCGCAGAGATGGTGGTTGGCGGTAGATCTCACGAAATGGGTTTCGTGAGTTAGGGTTTTTTGGTGTGGTGGGCGGCATGGGGCGACGGTAAGGCGTGGCTGGTTCGGGAGGTCTGGTGCAGGGAAGGTGGGGGGACGCCGGTGGCGACGGGCGATCGCTTGGGGGAGGCGGCGGACTGATGTCGGGGAAAGAGAGTGAGTTGTAGAAAGGCGTTAGAGAGAGAGACGTTCCAGAAATAGCAGAGTTTGAATAATTTAGTGCCACTAAAATGCAATTTTACAGTTGATGTTCATGTTTTTAGTATAGTTTTTAGTATGTTTCTTAGTTTGTTTAGTTTAGTTTTAGTAGTTTTTTGAGTTAGTTTTGTGTGTTTTAAGATGAGTTTGCATATTTTGTGAAAAGTATGGAAGCTACTCCGTTTTGTGTTTTTTTGTAGGTTTTGAGCAGGAAAGGAGCGCTTTTTGAGCTGAATTGGAGTGTTGTGGTGATATAGAGGAAGATTGCATAGGAAGAGTGAGGAGAAGTTCAAGTTAAAGTCAAGAGAAGTGGAAGAAAAGCCAAAACCCAGGCTCGTTAACGAAGCTGTGAAGGTCGTAAACGAGGCTTAGAGATAGAATTTTTAGGGTGGATTTTGTGTTTTCTACTGACCCTGTGCGGGGTCGGTAACGATGGCTCCGTGTCGGTAGAGTTTTAGCTGATTTTAGGGTTGTTATATCTTATATCTTTTATCTTGTTATCTTTAGTAGAGCAAGTTTTTATCTTTTAGGCTTTTTAATAGATCGCTTTCTTAGTATAAATACCCTTATTCTAAGCCTAGAAGAAGAGAGAACGATTTTTGGAGAGCCGATATTCTAAGGGACGAGAAGACGAGGAGAAGATATACGAGCCAGGTTCGATCGATCGAGAGAATTAGGGTCGTTAGTCGGAATTTCTCGTCGGTGTTGTTCTGTGTTTTCGATTTCTACTGGATATTGTAAGACGATATTTTCGTATTAATTTTAAGTAAGTTGTTTTTGTTTTCAATGTTTTCTCTTATTGAAATTGTTTGCTTTATTATGATTAGTGAGTAGTTTTTCTTATCTAGGATCGGGGTTGAAACCCGACATAGTTATGCATGTTTGAATGGTGAGTTGATGTTTCGAATGCCTTTTATCTATTTGAGATTGCTTGTGTGTTTATTGCTTAGAGATAGTCGAGGTAACTTGAGTTCTCAATTTGATCGAAAGAGAAAGTTGTTAACGTGAAGGTTGATATTGTTCGATTACGAAAGTTTCGAGCTTTGGATCCAAAACAAGTGATTGAGTGAATTGATTTATGAGAATTGATCGGTTTGCTTGTTAATTAGCGAAAGTTGATGAATTTATCTTTCTAAAGGCATGATCTTTATCTTCTTATGAGTTTATATGCATGGCTATGTTGTGGTAACCATTGTCCTAGGTCTTTTATTTTATAAGAGTTATCATTCGTTATAGTCGATTATCGAGTTCCTTTGCCTCGGTACCGAACCTGCGCTTTGTTTAGTTTGTTATATTCGCATTTTACCCAGGTTCGTTAACGACCCTAACAAGGTCGTTAACGAGGTTGGTCATGTGTGTTTCTGCCTGTTTTGCTTGTTTTTCTTATTTTTGTTAGTTGATAGACAAACAACCGTGCTTCCCATGGAACGATCCTGACTTCACTATACTCAGCGGGGTCTTGACTATAAATTTATTTGTTGTCAAGTTAAATATCCCTCACCAACAAATTGGCGCCGTTGCCAGGGAAGCAACAATGTTCGTTTGTTTATCTGTGGGTCTGGGAATAGCCCGACCCCGTTTTTGTTTTTAATTTTGTTTTTTGTGTCTGTTTTCTCAGTGTATACCAACAGGACGTCGCACGCTCGAATTTGACAACACCGGTTATTATTCTGAACCTGAGCGCACCTTGCACCGTCGACGAAGAGAAACGCGAGCCATGGCTACACCTAAAGAGATGGCTCGACAGATGGAAGCACTTCAACAGCAGATGGAGGTGTTACAAGCTGATCGAGACACCGCTGTTGCCGAGGCCGAACGTCAATGAGTCAACAGTGCTCGTTTACAGGAAGAGCTGAATGCCTATCCGAGGAATGCCAAGCAATATATGCATCCAGAACTGAGGGTGCCGGAGTCTCCAATTGTGCTTCCAGAGATAGAGAAGACTTTTGAGATAAAGTCTCAATTTATATCCTTGATCAAAAGGGCTCAGTTTGAAGGGAAACCTACTGAGTGCCCTATGGAACATATTAGAAACTTTCTTGATTTATGTGAAACTATAGCTGCTGAAGGTGTCTCACTTGAATATGTTTTGTTAAAAGCGTTTAGGTGGTCTCTTACTGGAAAGTCCCTGAGCTGGTTGGAGAGCTTACCTCCTAAGTCTATCAGGACTTGGAAGGCTTTGTATGATCAATTTCTTACAAACTTTTCCCTCCTGCCAAGACAACGGAGTTGAGAAAACGCTTCACCTCCTATCACCAGCTGCCAAATAAGACCTTTGTAGAGACTTGGGAAAGATTGAAGGAAATGCTTAGACAGTGCCCTACCCATGGGCAACCTTTATATGTTCTTCAAGAAATATTTTTCCAGGGTATTAATGCAGAGACGAAGAACCGCATCAACACGCATACAACGTGCGATTTTATAGAGATGAATCCCACAACTGCATGGGAATTGCTGGACAAGCTTTCTAACTATGATGCCATGTATGGTACACAACAATCACCCCAGCCCCAGAGGCGTCTCTACGTGCCTAACAAGGAAGATGTTGACCCCTATGTCAAAAATCAATTTCTGGAAGAGGAGGTCAACCGCCTGAAGAAGTAGGTAAGAGCCGTTGAGACATATGCTGAAGTGAACTATATGAGAGGCCCATACATGAAACAACCTAGTAATTTTGACAGGTCAAACAATTATCCAACATGGGGCAACCAAAACTAGAATTCAAACTATGCAGCGCCTCCACCGGATAGACGGCCTGCACCGTATCGACCTCCAGGCTATCAGGAGCCACCATCATGGGTACAAGGGTTACAAGAAGGCATTAACGGAGTTCAAGCCAACCTAAATAACCAACTAAAAAGATGGGGAGAGTTCGATGTGTGGAAGAAGAATGTCGACTCCCAACTAGGGAACCTCGCTGCACAGATTCCAAGACCACAAGGGCAACTCCCGGGCCGACCCGAGGAGAACCCGAAAGGACAAATAGCAGCGGTGCACCTTAGGAGCGGGAAGACACTACCGGAGCGTGTCCAAGATAAAGAGAAGAGCCCCTCAACTGATAAAGAAGCCACGACTCAGCTCGATAACAAACCAGAGAGGGTCGTTACCGAACCTGCACACCATGGTGATGATGCTCCCAGGGTTGTTAACGACCCTAGTCCAGGTAAGTTTCCTATTCCGAGCTCCTCTCTCAATCCCAGGCTCGTTAACGACCCCATCAGGGTCGATAACGATCCCCCGAGCACCCCAATCGACCCCAATGTCGACCCGGTAGCATCACCTCTCGAGCCCGATTTGGTTCCGAGAATGGTGAAATCTCTTCCTTTTCCTACTAAGAAATGAAAGGACTCTACTGAGAGTAAGTTCAAGCGTTTTGTAAAGATTCTCCAGGGCATAAATATTTCGATCCCATTCGCTGAGGCCCTAAGTGAAATGCCGGCTTACATAAAATTCTTGAAAGATATTCTTAGCAGGAAACGATCCATCACAGAGCTGCAAGATGAGGTCCGATCCATTGCTCTACTAGAGAAGTTAGGTGACCCAGGGAGATTCGCCATAACAATTGGCATAGGCGACCACAAATTCAAGGCTCTATGTGATCTAGGAGCCAGTGCTAGTTTACTACCTCTATCAATTTGGTCAAAGGCCAACATGGGACCATTGGAGCCAATCAACATGCGGTTATACATGGAAGATGGCTCCTGTATCAAGCCAACAGGGGTTGTAGAAGACTTTCCGCTTCAAGTGGGCAAATTCTTTGTTCCAAATGATTTCATAGTTTTGGCAATGCCCGGAGATCCGGTAGTTCCGATTATCTTGGGGAGACCATTCCTCACCACAGCTGGAGCCATAATTGATGTTAGGAGGGGACTCCTAACTTTCGAAATTGGGGATGAGGTGATGGAATTTCGGTTCAAACAATCAACGAAGGAGACCGATAGAGCCGAAGTCAAGATGCTCTACACCCACAATGAATTTATCGAATGTGGGGACCCCGTTGGAAGATTAGTGTCGAAATATGAATTCTCCGGTCAAAGATGGGCCGAGATAGCCCCTGCAGTTTCAGTAACGAGTCCCCCAACCTCGGTACCGATTCTCTTGGCAGAAGAAACAAGCTCGTTAACGACCCCACCAACATCATTAACGACCCTAGCCGAGGACAATGAAATATCGGCGTTTGAATACCTTGAAGAGGTGTTGAAGACAGATCCAGAAGAACCGACTCTCATTCCAGTTGAACCTTCTCCAACACTAAAGCCTCTTCTAGAATCTCTCAGGTATGAATTTCTTGGTCCTAATTCTACTTTCCCTGTTATCATCAATGCTAAATTAAAATATGAGGAAGTAGAGAAGCTGCTTATTGTGCTTAGGACACATAGAAAAGCCATAGGTTACTCTCTAGATGATATAACCGACATATCCCCTTCACTTTGCATGCATAGGAAATACATGGAGGATAATCATAAACCCACTATACAGCATCAACGTAGCTTAAATCCTAATATGAAAGAAGTGGTCAAAAAGGAAATCATTAAATTACTTGATGCAGGGATCATATTTCCTATATCGGATAGCCAATGGGTTAGTCCGGTCCATGTAGTTCCTAAAAAAGGGGGAATGACTGTAATAGAAAATGAAAAGGGAGAGCTAATTCCCACTAGGACCACTACTAGTTGGAGGATGTGCATTGATTACAAGAAGCTTAATAGTGCTACTAGAAAAGATCATTTCTCGCTTCCTTTCATTGATCAGGTGTTGGAACGCTTAGCCCAACATGATTATTTCTGTTATTTAGATGGCTACAACGGTTTTTGGTAGATTCCCATTCATCCTGATGATCAGGAGTAGACTACCTTTACATGTCCCTATGGGACTTTTGCTTATAAAAGAATGCCATTTGGGCTTTGTAATGCCCCCGTCACCTTCCAAAGGTGTATGATGGCAATTTTTTCTGATATGATAGAGGATATTGTAGAGGTCTTTATGGATGACTTTTTTGTTTATGGTTCTTCCTTTGATGCTTGTCTTGCTAACCTAGCATGTGCGGTTAAAAGATGTGAAGAAACCAACCTTGTGTTGAATTGGGAAAAATGCCATTTCATGGTTCAAGAGGGGATAGTATTAGGACATCTTGTCTCTAAAAGAGGGATAGAAGTAGATAAAGCAAAAATGGAGCTTATTGAAAAACTACCTCCTCCCTCTTTTGTAAAAGACATTAGGATTTTTTAGGGCATGCTGGCTTTTATAGACGCTTTATCAAGGATTTTTCTAAGATAGCTAAACCGTTGACTAACCTACTAATGAAAGATGCAGTGTTTGAGCTGTCTCTGGAATGTCTTGAAGCATTTTACAGGTTAAGAGCAGCCCTTGTCTCCGCCCCCATCATGCAGTCCCCGGATTGGACTTTACCCTTTGAGATTATGTGTGACGCTAGTGACTATGCTGTTGGCGCAGTATTGGGACAACGGAAGGATAAGAAGCTTCACGCCATCTACTATGCAAGTAAGACGCTTGATGAGGCGCAGAGTAAGTATACCACAACGGAGAAGGAATTCCTCGCTGTGGTATTTGCCTTTGAAAAATTCCGGTCCTATCTTGTTGGTTCGAAGGTGATTGTTTATACTGACCATGAGGCTATTAGATATCTAATGGCCAAAAAGGATGCCAAACCTATATTACTTCGTTTGATTCTCTTACTACAAGAATTTGATCATGAAATAAGAGATAAGAAAGGAGCAGAGAACCTGGTGGCAGACCACTTATCAAGACTGTCGGTTGAGCATATCACCGAATCCAACAACGAAGTGCCAATCAATGACTCCAGACCAGACGAACACCTCATGCTGAACGAGGTCAAACTCGACAAGACCCTCGTTACTGACCCTTTCAGGGTCGTTAACGAACCACCGAGGCTGGAAAGCATAGATCACAATGGCAAAGATTCAAGGTGCATCGACACCACAATTGGGAAGGTCGTTACCAAGCCACGTGAGGTCGTTACCGAGGGTAACACAACAGCTCCAGGGTCGTTAACAACCAAAATGTATTCAGTAACGACCCAGTCAGGTAAGTTTTCTCAACCGGAACTCATTCAATTCAATTCAATTCCTTCCTCATCTCTTTCTTCCACTTCTTTCAAATCAATTCATGCTATTAGAGGGTCAAAAACCCCTTGGTTTGTGGATTTTGCTAACTATCTTGTAGGAGGCATAATCCCCGAGGGACTAACCCCACAAAAGAAAAAGAAGTTCCTTCACGATGTAAAACAGTACTATTGGGATGATCCTTACTTGTTCAAGCAAGGAAGTGATCACCTCTTTAGACGTTGTATTCCAGAAGAGGAGATAGAGAGCGTGATACGTCAATGTCACACACTTCCTACTGGAGGCCATGCAAAAGGATTCAAAACCACGGCGAAGATTCTTCAAAGTGGACTCTATTGGCCAACCATTTTTAAAGATGTACAGGCATATGTGACGGCATGTGATGAATGCCAACGCTCGGGTAATATCACTTGGAGACATGAGAACCCGCTGACCGGGATACTAGAGGTCGAGTTATTCGACGTTTGGGGCATAGAATTCATGGGACCTTTTCTCGCATCGGGCCCCTACAAGTATATCTTGGTTGCGGTTGATTATGTCTCTAATTGGGTGGAGGCCGCTGCTACAAGGAGCAATGATGCTAAAACCGTGGCCAAATTTATTAAGACTAACATTTTTCCCAGGTTTGGCGTTCCAAGGGTCCTCATCAGTGATGGTGGATCTCACTTCATTGAGCGGAGTTTTGAAACACTTTTGGCCAAATATGGGGTATCACACCGGGTGGCAACACCATACCACCCCCAAACTAGTGGCCAAGTTGAAGTTTCAAACAGGCAGATCAAGAACATATTGGAAAAGACGGTGTCCCGCTCTAGGAAGGATTGGTCATCTAAATTGGATGACACTCTGTGGGCATATAGGACGGCATATAAGACGCCCATACGCACCACCCCCTACAACCTAGTGTATGGCAAGGCATGCCATTTACCGGTCGAGATGGAGCACAAGGCATTATGGGCTCTTAAGGAGCTCAACATGAACCTCGACGCCGCTGGAGCAAAACGATTCATGGACTTGCAAGCACTACAGGAGCTGAGGCTAAAGGCGTACGAAATTGCTGAAATTTACAAAGAGCGCACCAAACGATGGCATGATCAGAAATTGGTGCCCAAAACTTATGAAGTTGGTGACAAGGTACTTCTCTTCAACTGTAGACTCTGTTTATTCCCAGGAAAGCTAAGGACAAGATGGAGCGGGCCATTTGTGGTTCACCACATCTATCCACACGGTGCGGTAGAGTTGATCGATAACCAAGGTGATATCTTCAAAGTTAACGGCCACCGATTGAAAAAGTTTCATGAAAAATCCGACCTGGATGAAGAGATTGGAGTCACCATGGCTCTTACAACGTCGAACTAGCCAAGGTAAGTACGTCGGGCTGACGACGTTAAAAATAGCGCTTACGGGAGGCAACCCGGTTTTAGTTTAGTTTAGTTCTTTTCTTTTAGATTCTTTTTCCTAGCTTTCTTTTGAGTTTTTCTAATAGTTTAGAAGGTATCAAGATAGAATGGTTTTAGGCTAACATGATATAGGAGTTGGGCTCGGAAAATCACTCGAAACAGGTCACGCAGGCTCGTTAACGACCCCCACCAGGGTCGTTAACGACCCATTTTGGCGACCCGAATTAAGGAAATGGGTAGGTAAGTTTTTCTTACCCTAATCTATCTTCTATCTCTTACTTGTGCCGCCTCTTACCCCCTTCCCCTACTCTAGCCCTCTCCTATTTAACCCTCTCAAAAACTCCCAAATCCCACCCTTAAATCTCTCAATCTAAAGCTTAAACTCTCAATCAATCCTACCGGTTTTCCCTCACCACGGATCAGAACCCACACCACCACCGAAGCCCCGGAATCCCTCTCCGTTAACGAGACCTCCATTCTCGAGCTCGTTACCGGCGAGGCATTGAAGCTCGCTAACCATCCCAAAATTCAATCTTGTTCTTCAATTCTTCAATCTAAAGGTATGATTTCTAAACCCTAATTCTCTATTTGCAAGATTCATGATTCTAGGGGTAAAAATTTCATATCTTGATCTTGTTTGAAGAGGTTGAATTGCATGTCTAGTTTTCTCAACGATCCTATTGCTTCATATATTGGTGTTCGATCTTGAATTATGATGGTTTTTTCTTGCTTGATTTTCCATAGAAATTGTGATTAGAAAAAGCATGAACTACCTTGTTCTTTGAATTAGGTTTGATCTTCACCATATGTTTTTGGGCAATTATGACATGTTCGGGTTGGATAATGGAGTAAGTATGGGGTGCATGTGCATGATTGCGTGGCTTATGTAGGATTATGTTTGATCCATTCTTGTTTTATTGGAAAATTGTGGAGTTTAGAACTCAGAATGAATTGCAAGTGCTCTCATCCAGGCTCGTTAACGACCCTGCATATTACCCAATTTTAAAACACATGTCCAGGCTCGTTAACGACCCAATTGGCTCGTTAACGAGGCACTTCGAGAGCATTTCCAAGAGCAAGTATGGGGTTTCTTTTCTATTGATTTGTGTGGATCTTATCTTGAACAATTCGTATTGTTGTAGGTCCATATGGCAAGTTCTAGCCGAGCTGCAACAAGAGCCCAAAAGAAGAAGAGGACTCAACGGTCCCCGTCTCCTCCCCGCATGGACAACGTGATTTTGTGCACCCAAACACAGGCCGATCGCTTCAATACCATCTTGGATCGAGACCACTACACTAGGTGGTTCTCGAGGTCGAGTGCAAAGTCCATGGGAATTTACGAGGATATCAAGGAAGCCTTCGCTATTCTCGGAGTACCTCAATTGTTAAAGAAGGAGGTGACACCGCACTTCCTAGCTCTCACTTCTGAATTCCTGGCTACTCTGGAGACGAGATTCCCAACCAAGACCTCAGCAGGACGGATCCGATTTCGGCTCGGCAATGTCAATCACGAGTACACTATGGCAGAGTTCAATGGTATTCTTGAGCTCCCTTCTCGGGATTACAAGATTAAGGACTACAAGGTGACAAGGACTTGGAGCTATATTTCCGAGAAAGTAGAGCCGTCCGCTGCAGCACTTTCTAGGGCTAGCATCATCAACCCCATCTTCCGGATCATTCTCCGCATATTAGCTGCTACTTTTTGGCCCAAGAGAGAGTTGAATAGGCCAACAAGGACGGAAGTCGCATGTCTCCGAACCATACTCTTTGAGGATCCCGCCCCGTTGAACTTGGGGTACGAATGGGTACAATATGTTGAGAATCAAGGGATCAAGTCAAAGGAGGTGTGGTGTGGAAATTTGGTTAGTCTCTTGGCAGCCAACCTCGGTGTCGACCTCTCCCTCTACACGTCGAGCCATGCTCAGTTGCTAGACAAGAATTATTGGTTCGCTTCCAACATCTTTGTGCGGACCGAGAGCGGCCACGCTAGCAAGGTTCAAGGCCGAGACGTCCTTCTCACCCAAGCCAAGATGGAGCTTCTTTACGTGCCAAATTGGTACAAGTCATGGACGGGGCATGCGTTCCCATTAGAGCCCAAGCCACAAGATGAGTTGTCGTTGAGGCCATGTGTTTCCCGGTTTGCTCGGGAAGAAGATGTCATTGATGAAGATGATGAAGAATCTGAGGCAGGAACAGAGGCGGGCACAGAAGAGCTCGATATCGGGGACGACGACCTCGATACCGAGGTTTTGGGCAACACTAACAGCTTTGTTAACGAGCCACCCAGGGTCGTTAACGACTACTTCGAGGCTACTACCGAGGCACGCAGCTTCGGTAACGATCCCCCGCCGCCACCTGTCGAGCCACATTTTTATGGTCTTATGCCCTACAACCCGGTAATTTTTCAAGACCACTTCCAACCTCACAACCACTACCAACCACCTCCTCAGCCCAATTAAACTGGATCAAGTATCCCACCTCCATGGGCCGAAGATCTCTCGTCTCAGATGCAACAACTTAATTTGCAGCAGACTCATATCCACCAGCGGATGGATCGGTGGGAGAGTGTTTATTCTGCTCGTATGGCGCTAGATGATGCGAGGCACCAGCAGAGGGAGGTGGATGATGCAGAGCGTTGGAGGAATATGTATGACTTTATGGGGAACTGTGAGTGCCCATTTCCACCACCAGGAGCTGATTCAGTTTGAGAGTTGTTTTTTTCTGCTTTAATAATCTTGTAAGTTTTTCTTTTTTCATTTTCTTTTCTATTCTTTTCTTCTGCTTATTTTTATTACAGTGGGGACACTGTAATTTTAAGTATGGGGTGGGAAAGGGTAGAAAAACTTGTGTCTTGTGTGTTTTAGTTGTTCTTTGTTTTAGAAAAATTGAAAATCACAAAAAAATTGAAAAATTCAAAATTCAAAACAAAAAGAGTTGTTAGAATAGATAAATACCCTTTTTCTTATGGTTCTATGATAGTAATTGCTAGCATGATCATGTAATTCCTTGCAAGCATGTCTTTGATAGTATAGCCTGATTCTTGATATAAAGTTGTTTTATAGAGGAATAGCATTTGATGAAATTGAGAATGTATACTTTTTAGCATAAGTGATGCAATCCAAAAAAAAAAAATTACGTTGTGAGTTGTTTTTGGCCTTATACGAAGAACATTAAAAATCCCTCTTCTTTTCTAGTGTGATTTACTCTCTTTATGTATATTATCTCTTGGAATTGTGATGGTTATCTATATCTTGAGACCTATTTGAGATTTATAGTTCATTACTTGTGAAGATCATATGATAGAGAACTTATTTTTTAAGCCTTATTAATCCTTATCCACCCTTACATTATCCTTCTTTTTGAAGCCAAGTTGAGCCTTTAAGCCTTTTATTTTTAGCTCCACAAAAAATAATTTCCTTAGCCGACATAAGCTTGACCCTATCCGGGAATTAGGACTTAGATTGGAGAGGTTTGTTTTGTTGAGTGATATGTTATGTTTGGTTCGAAAATCAAGGTTTTGGGAAGTGTAGATTGGAAGTCTCTTGTGTTATTTTGTAAGAAAGATCTCTTGGTAATAAAGGATGCACAAAAAGAAAATTGTTGTTGAAAAAAAGAGAGAGAATGAATACACGATGAAGCTCGTTAACGACCTAGTTGGTTCGTTAACGAGGCTGTTCGAGAGAGAAAGAAAAAGAGAGCTGAAAGAAATATGTAAAGTAAAGATGAAAAAAAAAGAGAAAGAGAAGTCAGATGTGCATTTGTGTTTGAAAGATAAACCAGAGATTCTTTTGAGTTGTTTTATGAGACTTTCTAGGATATTGGGTGAGTGAGAGTATGCATAAAGAAGAGTGAGTTTGGTATATGTTTTTATGAGTTTTGGTGAAGTGTGAGTTTTTAGGAGTCTTTGATTCCCGGATATTATTAGCACCACATAGCCAAAATATTTCCATGCCTTATTGTTTTTACCAAGCCCCGTTACAACCCGGCCGAATGGAAGCTTCTATGAAGTTTTTCATTGAACCTAAGTTTCTATTGATGATTTTTGCTTGTTTTGACAAATCTTAGGTGGAGAGTTTGGTGATATAAGTTCCAATTTCTATGAGTTTTTGCATATGAGATGAGTTGAGAGTTGAATTTCTAAGCCTAAACACTTGAGAGTTGAGTGAAACATATATATCCCTGGTGAGGTTGGATTGTATTTGCTTATGTCTATTTAGTGCTTATATGTGTGATGACGTTAATAGTCATTCGCTATTTTCTACTATGTTTTTGATGTTGCGTTTTAGTTGATGGCTGTTTGCTTGATGAGCATGATTGTTTGGTCTTGGTTGTTGTTTAGTGATTGCTTGAGGACAAGCAAGTCTAAGTATGGGGTATTTTGATGTTCATGTTTTTAGTATAGTTTTTAGTATGTTTCTTAGTTTGTTTAGTTTAGTTTTAGTAGTTTTTAGAGTTAGTTTTGTGTCTTTTAGGATGAGTTTGCATATTTTGTGAAAAGTATGGAAGCTACTCTGTTTTGTGTCTTTTTGTAGGTTTTGAGCAGGAAAGGAGCGTTTTTTGAGCTGAACTGGAGTGTTGTGGTGGAGGATGGAAGACATAAAGATATAGAGGAAGATTGCATAGGAAGAGTGAGGAGAAGTTCAAGCTAAAGTCAAGAGAAGTGGAAGAAAAGCCAAAACCCAGGCTCGTTAACGAAGTTGTGAAGGTCGTTAACGAGGCTTAGAGATAGAATTTTTAGGGTGGATTTTGTGTTTTCTACCGACCTTGTGCGGGGTCGTTAACGATGGCTCCTTGTCGGTAGGGTTTTAACTGATTTTAGGGTTGTTATATCTTATATCTTTTATCTTGTTATCTTTAGTATAGTAAGTTTTTATCTTTTAGGCTTTTTAATAGATAGCTTTCTTAGTATAAATACCCTTATTCTAAGCCTAGAAGAAGATAGGACAATTTTTGGAGAGCCGATATTCTAAGGGACGAGAAGATGAGGAGAAGATATTCGAGCCAGGTTCGATCAAGAGAGAGAATTAGGGTCGTTAGTCGGAATTTCTCGTCGGTGTTGTTCTGTGTTTTCGGTTTCTACTGGATATTGTAAGACAATATTTTCGTATTAATTTTAAGTAAGTTGTTTTTGTTTTCAATGTTTTCTCTTATTGAAATTGTTTGCATTATTATGATTAGTGAGTAGTTTTTCTTATCTAGGATCGGGGTTGAAACCCGACATAGTTATGCATGTTTGAATGGTGAGTTGATGTTTTGAATGCCTTTTATCTATTTGAGATTGCTTGTGTGTTTATTGCTTAGACGATAGTCGAGGTAACTTGTGTTCTCAATTTGATCGAAAGAGAAAGTTGTTAACTTCAAGGTTGATATTGTTCGATTACGAAAGTTTCGAGCTTTGGATCCAAAACAAGTGATTGAGTGAATTGATTTATGAGAATTGATCGGTTTGCTTGTTAATCAGCGAAAGTTGATGAATTTATCTTTCTAAAGGCATGATCTTTATCTTCTTATGAGTTTATATGCGTGGCTATGTTGTGGTAACCCTTGTCCTAGGTCTTTTATTTTATAAGAGTTATCATTCGTTATAGTCGATTATCGAGTTCCTTTGCCTCTGTACCGAACCTGCACTTTGTTTAGTTCGTTATTTTGTTCGTATTTTACCCAGGTTCGTTAACGAGGTTGGTCGTGTGTGTTTCTGCCTATTTTGCTTGTTTTTCTTATTTTTTTTAGTTGATAGACAAACCATTGTGCTTCCCGTGGAACGATCCTGACTTCGCTATACTCAGCGGGGTCTTGACTATAAATTTATTTGGTGTCAAGTTAAATATCCCTCACCAATAGCAGTCAAACAAACAAGGGAACATAACTAGCCTGAATGCTTGGTGCAAAGCCACCTGCATCACTGACATTTTTTGTGTTTTGACCGTATTTCTTCTTAATGCCACTCTATATTTGCCAAATAAGTAGCAACAAGTTTTCAAGCAACATAAAGATAAGTTAAGAGCTGTTACTGTCAGGATCCCCTGACTATAATCGGTTGTGATACTGTCAGGATCCCCTGACTATAATCGATTGTGATAAGGCTGTTCAAAAGTTAAATGATGTGATTCCTAATGATGTATCCCATCCAAATCCTTCTGGTGTCAGTCAAATATTTATACAACTAAAAAAATAGTATATGAGACATTATACAATATCCCAAACAATGTGATATAAAAAAACTCAATAGAGTTGAGGATTCATCCAAAGGTACTTTCCTACTTTTTTTGCCCTATCATTTCCTATTAAATGCTATAATTTGGACTATGAAGGTGAGTATAAATAGATTTTCTATATAACCTAATTCAAATATTTACGACATTTAATAGCTCCGCATAAGTAAGGGACCTTTGACTTGGCAACTTCATTTGGGTCGAACGAGTACTTGAACCCGACAATAATCATACATGCCTCATTTAACTTGCTTTAAATGTTTGGTATCATTTAAAGCAAGTTAAATGTCGTAACCAGATACACTAATGTGAGTTCCATGCAACCAGATACATCAACCTTAGCAATTAGTACTATCCGACTTTCATCCTCGCCAATTGTCATAATTCTTGCATAGCAGCATTGGGCATGTAGTAAAATCATACCAAGCAATCAATCATCAAGACAAAGGGAAGAGTAGGGTCTGATCCAAATTCTGCAAATAAATCATTGAAGACAACATAGTCAAATCAAAATAAAAAGGGCATGATCAAAGAGAAATCCTAACTTGCAAATATAGAATTGAACACAAAAACTAACCTCTAAAATGATGACGGGGGAAGACCTTGAGCCGATGTTGAACACCGTCCACCACCAAATGAGTTATATTTGGATAGACATGGAAGAGAAGTGAATAGAAGAAAGGGATCTCAACACCGGGATGCAATTCCTTGACCACCTGAAGACGTACGTCAAAGCCATGCCTCTTCCCTTCGTCATCCAATCTGGCTCCGCCACCACCACTGAACCCCCTTATCGGCGGCGATGCAAAATAGTGCTGAACCGGACAGAACAAATGAAGAACACAGAAGTGAAGAATAACCTAAAATATTTGACAACCTAAAGACCTAAATCATCTGACCGAAGAAACACAAGAGAAAATTATAGAATTGAACATAGGAACCTCAAATTAAACCTAGATCGAAAAATAGGCATGAAAAACGCCTATATGAAGTTCGTATGAAAGAATGAATGCTAACAAACAGGAAAAACTGAGAATTAAAACCAGGAAAAGGGGGAAAACACTCACCTGAAGCACTCAGCGACTCGATGACCACAGGACATAGTTGCCATGGCTCGGCCCCTCTACAAAAGGCTCCTTCTTCCTCCTTGTCCATCAATGAATCTCGTTCTTATCACAACAAATTTGTCAGAAAGAAGAAGAGAGGAAACCAGAAAAAATAAGGAAACAAGGAGAGAAAATGAGGAGAGATGTAGTGAATGAATCTAAGGAAGCGGCTAAAAAGATTGACGAAAGAAAAAGAACAGAGAAAGACAGAGACGGTCCAATGAGGAAGGGGGAGAATAAGCAGTCAGTGAAGAAGATAGACGAAGGAGAATATAGACGTCAGCGAAGAATGGACGGCGAGGAAGGAAAACAACAGGATGTACGGCCAAATGAAAAAGGCAATTAAAAAAGGCTAAAACGAATAATGGACGAGATGAAACAACACTAAAATCTATAAATAAACGGCCCATATTAAAGGGATGGCACTATTCATCAACGCTCGACAAATACTTATTGTAGTGGGGAAATCAAAGGAGGGCTACCTTAAAAAATGAAAGAGAGAAGACAAAATACAGAAGCGCTTAAAATTAAAAAAGAGAGTACGAGAGCATAAGATTGAGAGGGCAAACAGGAGCTAATACATTGAGTTTCATGTTTGTTTTCAAGACCAAATCCCAGCAAGGGGTAGACTCTCACCTCTCCTTAAACTCTTTTTTTTTTTGGTGGAATCTCCTTAAACTCTTTAAACTCTCTTTTATATGTTGAATTAGTGCTTTTGTTTTGGATCATATATAGGTTGGATTCGAGGGCCCGTTCTCCGATAAAAATCAATCTGTTTAATGTCATCCTTAAGGCCTATGATTGGTTGTCTCGTGCTATATACACCCGAGAGCTTGTTTCACGACTACCCCCGAAGGCCACCGGAGATGAAACATTCCGTTTCGAGCCTCTTATGGTGATCACATCCACAACGATGACTCATGTGAGGATCGTGACGGACTGCTTTGCACCGAGATGGACATTGGGCTGTCTTGGAAGACTATGGGTGGCCCAAAACGGAGTGCATTACCATCTCAATCCAGAGAACGAAGTGTTGTCCTCCACGCCGAGTTGTTCCGCGAAGAAGGTGTCAAAGGCATGATGAAGACTCAAATTAAAGAGCCCATGGAGACTATGGGTGTCCCAAAACGATGGCTTATTCTCAGTCCATGATGAATCATTTTGCACCGAGACGAATACCGGGTTGCTTTGGAGGACTATGAGCGACCCGTAACGGAGTGTCTATCCACCGCAATCCAAAGCACAAACTGTTGCCGAGTTTTTCCCATGAAGAAGTCAAAGCAAGGGACCCATTGGGAATACAAGTTAAAGTGGCAAAATCAAACAAGCAAAACGTGCAGGACAAAGGTGCATGAATAATTGTATGTGCATATAGTAGAGATACTAAGTACACATATGTAGTACATAAAGAAGCCATGCCAAGTTCAACGTACAACACAATTTAGTGTTACTTAACACTAATCAATGTACAAATAGATGATGAAGGTTTGTTACTAAAGAGGAGAGGCGACAGGACTCGATCGATTTTTCAATCATACTTGTTTTACGCACTCATTAGAGCCAAGTCGATCCTTTATTGAAGACCGATCTACTCTGAGCTACATCATTAACAAATCCAAGTCTGTCACTAAGAAGATCATGCAAATTGGTGATATCCTAAAGCATCTTTTTTCCTTCCACTAATTAATTATGGAAAATTAGTAAAGAACTAGAGACAACAAGATATATGTGTACATACATGTTTTGTTGCCTAGCAAAAATCACACAAGAAGAGTCAAAGTATGTTGGTGACATGTGTTTACATGTTTTGATATACTTGACATGAAAACTGTTGGGACGGTGTTGGGAACTCTGGTCCCAAACATCGGAACAACGATACCATCCTCCAGTTTTGACAATGACAAACTCCATATGAGAACTACCGTGTTACATCCAAGTATTTCAAAGGAACACCAGGTCTAGCGAAGAATCCCCAAGAATGCCAAAGGAACACAGGAATACATGACGAAGAGTTCCTTTCAAAGGAACTCTGAAGAAGACAGTTCCCATCACATGGGAACTCACATGTGAAAACAAAGACCAGTTAGGGCGATTCACGGGATACTGTCTCAAGACAAAACAAACGCTCAGTCTGAGGAACAGACTGAAGCGAGTGATCCAACGGCCTGATTGCTTCTCAAAGTTGACTCAATTTAAATTAAGTCACATGTGAAGGACAAAGACTTGGCATACAAGTCTGTTTACATTCTGTTTACTTGCTTATATTATAGTTCCGCTGCCTCAACAGCCTAACCTCTAGTTCCCAAGCTCTTGCTAACACCTAACGATCCAACAATTGGTATCAGTGCAGGAACACTCTAGATTTTCTGTGTTAGCATCGTAGGTTACAGGATGGCTGAAGAACTCACTCAAGTTGGACATGGGAACAACAAGCCTCCAAGGCTTATCACAGGAAGGTTCAAAAATTGGCAACGCAACATGAAGGACTGGATGCGAAGCCACGACTTTCAGGCCTAGTGCGTGATTGAAGTAGGGAACTTAGAGGTAGACCCAACCATTCGCAACGACTTCACCAAATGGGGACCAAACGAGTGGAAGTGCATGGAAGCAAACTTCAAGGCAAAATAATATCTCAAAAATGCCATGTCAGTGCAAGACTGTGATAGAGTGGCAAATATCGAGACAACCAAAGAGATGTGGGAAGCCATCCAGCAAATGAACATAGGGAACTCTAACCTCAGAGAAGACCTCCAAATGAACGCCAGAAGGGAGTTCTACAACTTCCGAATGGAGGTGGGAGAATTAGTCAACAACTACCAATCACGCTTCGAGGGCCTATGTACCAAGCTTGTAGGGCTTGGCATCACAAAGGAAGAAATATCTGACAAAATGAAGGTTCAACAACTCTTCAACAGCCTCACCGGTGAATGGGCGAATGAGAGGACCATGTTCAAAGAGAATCCTGAAAATAGGACTCTCATGCTTCACCAAGTCGTTGGAAAGCTGGTGGGACATGAGAAAAGGAAATTGGACGATAAGGAGCAAGAGAAGGCGCACAAGGGAATTGCCCTAAAACTGGAAAAGATGCTCAAGTCGGTTCAAGAACAACATGAAGATTCTAAGGAAGAAGAAGATGAGGAACTCGTCCTTGTCACAAAGGCCCTTCGATCCTTCTACAACAAAGGAAAGTTCAAAAAGGGATATGGGAACTCACAAAGGGGTCAAAGTTCCCAAAGAAAGCCTGCTGAGAAGGACCTCTCAGACGTCACTTGCTACAAGTGCTACAAAAAGGGGCACTTCGCGAAAGAGTGCCCACAGGGAACTGACGACCGAAGGCAAGGGAAGAAGGCCTACATCGCCACCTGGAGCGATGACGAGGATGAAGATCCCGAATCATGGGCACGCCCAGACCTATGCGCTATGGCTTTAGGAGAAGCCACTGGGGAACAACCCAGTGAGGTAACCACCGAACCTATTCTTCCTTCTTTAGCCAATTATGAAAAACCCAAGTTATTAAAACTGCTCTGTAGTCTTGTTAAGGATAACATAAAATTACAAAAGAAACTAGATGAGTCGGAACACACAAATGCTGAGTTAGTTGGTCTTCAATCCTGTTCCAATTGTGTGAAACTGATTGATAAGCTTCTATCCTACCTTTCCCACATAGTAGCTCTTGAAGATGAACTTAAGACCATAGAAAGTGACAAAAATGATATCCTCCAAAAGCTGAGTAAGGGATGTGAGAGCCCTGAGGCCTCAAGTTCCCAAACAAAATTTGTCCCAGCCAAACATGGGATTAGGTACAAGTTTGAGTGCCCTAAGAATGGGAAGTCTCCTTTAAGTGGGCAGGAGATAAATGAGTGTAGAGCCCTAGAACTCCAAAGTGAAAGACAAAAGAATGCCCATCTAGAGGAGAGGATACGTGTCCTGGAAAGTGGGGTAAATGGAGAGAGGGACTATTGCACTGGGAACACTAGGCACAAACTCTATGTCCAAATAGCCAGGGGAAGTGGGTCCAAAGTCTACAACAAGGAAACCATGGATAGGAACAGGATACAAAGACCTCATCCTAAGTATTACCTATGAGAATACTACAAGACTTGCTGGACTTGTGGTGTTCATGGGCAGTACAAGGAAAGATGTCCCAAAGCTAAAGCTCAATCTAAGAGAAATCACGACTATTGGAACAGGCAAAACCAAAAGACCAACAAATCTGCTAGAGGTCCCACTCATGGGAACCAACATAGGAACTTTGCCTATGACTCTACGAACCCTCGTGATATCAATATTGTTGATTATGTTTTATTTGAAACTGTCTTTCCTTGTAATGGACCAGGCAAGAGTCATCTTGCCTGGGTCATCAAAAACTAACTCTCCTTGCAGGTGGCAATGAGGGGGAACAACATATGGGTCATTGATAGTGGTTGTTCAAATCATATGACTAGGAACAAAGACAATCTCACCTCACTCCACACACAGGCCGAAGGAGGTCATGTGTCCTTTGGCAACAAGAATAAAGGAGAAATCATAGGAACAGGGGAAGTCCTACTCAATAAGTCAATCAAGATTAGTAATGTCAATTTGGTTAAAGATCTGGGATACAATCTCCTGAGTGTATCTCAGATATGTGATCAAGGGAGCAACGTTGTCACCTTCGACCCGGAAGAATGCTTGGTCGTCAACAAGAAAACCAACAAAATCATTCTAAGAGGAAGGAGATCCAACAATGTCTATGTGGTAGACACGGAGTTCGAACCACCAAGGAAGTTGTGCCTCGCAAGCTCCCATGATGATACGGAACCTGGCACAAAAGGTTGGGCCACGCAGGCACCAATCAAATCCTAATGCTCTACTTACAGGACCTGGTCATTGGCCTCCCACGAATCAACATTGAGGGAGTCAGAATGTGTGATGCGTGTGTTCGTGGCAAGCAAACAAGGAACTCCTTCAAACCAAAGAAGGTGGTGAGCACAACAAGGCCATTAGAGCTAATCCACATGGATCTCTGTGGTCCCATGGAAACTACTAGCTATGGTGGTAAAAGGTACATGTATGTTTTAATTGATGATTTTTCAAGATTTACATGGGTTATTTTCTTGAGATCAAAATCAGATACATTCAAAGAGTTTGAGACTGTAATCAAGAGGATGGAAGTCAGCATGGGACTGAAGCTCAAGGCCCTCAAATCTGATCATGGAACTGAATTCAAGAACTCAGAGTTCCTAAGGTACTGTGACAACAATGGTGTATCCCACAACTTCTCGGCCCCTCGCACCCCTCAACAAAACGGCGTGGTGGAAAGGAAAAACAAAACTCTAGAAGACATGGCACGGACCATGATGCTTGAGAGTGGAGTTCCCGAAAGCTTCTGGGCCAAAGCAATCTCCACGGCTACGTACATTCTAAATTGAGCCATGATTCGTCCTATGATCAAGAAGACATCATATGAGTTGATCAAGGGAAGAAAGCCCAACATCTCTCATCTCAGGACCTTTGGGTGCAAATGCTTCGTCCACAAAAATGGCAAAGACAATCTTGGGAAGCTTGACCCAAGGAGTGATAAAGGGATCTTCCTAGTGTATTCTTCCCAAAGCAAGGCTTATAGATTCTACAACAAGAGAACCAAGAAGATAGAGGAAAGCATTCACGTCATCTTCGACGAACAATCTGTGAAGATGGGAACAGAGTCCCAAGGAAAGGGAACACTGTTCAAACTGGTCAGACAAGAAGAGGACGACGACGATGACGAGCCATGAAAGCAAGATGAGGACTATCCAAGTGGGAACAACGTCCCACAACAAGGGAACAACGAAGGAGGTCAAAATTCCACGGATCAAGATTCCTTTGAAGTTCCTTCCTCAATAGAAGAGCCTCAAGATGCATCCAACTCTCTTGTTCCCCAAAACGAAGTCATACCAGAGTCTAGTGTTCAGGTGAAACAACGAGGGAACTTTGAGGAGAATCCTGAAGAGACACTCAGTGAAGAAGTTGAGAACAACTGTTCCCATGAAGAAGAGGCGACCCAAGTTACAAATGAAGAAGAGACAAGGGAACAGACTGATGTCTCACACATTCGAACCAGGAACTACCACCAAAAGAGGGATCACCCTATCGATAACATCATCACTCCCTATGACAAAGGAGTACAGACTTGTTCATCTCTCAACAAATTTTGTGCCTTCAATGCCTTTGTCTCACTAGTGGAACCCAAAAGCATCAAGGAAGCTCTAAAGGACCCAGACTGGATTCAAGCCATGCAAGAGGAACTCCACCAATTCGAAAGGAACAAAGTGTAGAAGCTGGTTCCTAGGCCCAAGAACAAGAACATCATAGGAACTCGATGGGTCTTCAAAAACAAGCTTGATGACACTAGGGTTGTGGCTAGGAACAAGGCCCGTCTGGTTGCTCAAGGCTACAGGCAAGAGGAGGGAATCGACTACGATGAGACCTTCGCACCAGTTGCAAGAATTGAATCAATTCGCCTCCTCATAGCATATGCAGCCCACAAAGGCTTCAAGTTGTATCAAATGGACCTCAAGACAGCGTTCCTAAATGGGGACCTCAAAGAAGAAGTCTATGTGGCTCAACCACCTGGTTTTGAAGATGAGCACTTCCTAGATCATGTATACTTCTTGGAGAGGGCCCTATATGGCCTCAAGCAAGCTCCCAGGGCATGGTACGACAGGTTTGCCCAATTTCTTCTGTCCAATGGATACCTTCGTGGTTCCATAGACAAAACTCTCTTCATTAAGAAAGAATCAAAAGACATTTTAATTGTTCATGTATATGTCGATGACATTGTATTTGGTGCTACTAATGAACTTCTTGTTGAAACGTTTAAGAACTTGATGAGTAGCGAATTCGAGATGAGTCTCATAGGGGAACTCACGTTCTTCTTGGGACTTCAAATATCTCAAACCAAGGAAGGAACAAGGATCCATCAACAAAAATACATCAGAGAAATGCTAGTGAAGTATGGGATGGAACACTCCAGGCCCATCGACACTCCCATCTCACCAAACTCAAGGCTCAACGCAGATGAGACAGGTATAAGTGTAGATCAAAGGAACTTTCGAGGTATGATTGGGTCTCTTCTCTACTTAACTGCTAGTAGACCCGACATCATGTTTTCAGTGTGCCTATGTGCACGCTTTCAAGCTAACCCTAAAGAATCACACATGAAAGAGGTGAAGAGAATTTTCAGGTCTCTCAAAGGGAACGACAACTTGTGCCTTTGGTACCCAAGGAACAGCTCCCTTGAGCTAGTCGCATACTCAGATGCAGATTTCGTTGGGCACTTAATTGATCGAAAGAGCACTTCTGGAATGGCCCAGTTCCTAGGATCATGTCTAGTCTCATGGGGATCAAAGAAGCAAAACTCAGTGGCACTCTCCACAGCAGAAGCGGAGTACGTGGCCGCCACCTCATGCTGTTCCCAGGTTCTATGGCTTACGTACCAACTTCAGGATTACAGTATGTCCTTTGACCCTGTTCCTATAAAATATGATAATACAAGTGCCATTAACATATCCAAAAATCATGTGCATCATTCTCGGACTAAGCATATAGACATTAGGCATCATTTCCTACGTGACAATGTGGAACATGGGAACATCTCTATGGAACACTGTAGAACTGAAGAGCCAATTGCGGACATTCTCATTAAAGCTTTCGACAAACGTCCCTACCAGCGTCTTCGGATGCTTCTAGGGATGATAAATCTAAACTAAACAAGTCCATGTTTGTTATTCCCTCAATTCTTGGCTAGTTTTGTAATAACTGTGGTTTTTGAGGATATTTTTGAATTTTCCTCGGATATCCTTTTAACCTCTTTGTCCGTTTTAACGTTTAATCCAATATTTTTGTTGGAGATTAAATCCTAGGAAATTCTTGGTGATATCCTAAAATCAAAAAGAAATGATTTTATGGATCGGTGTGAATTCTAAGATTTTCAGTGGAAAAAGAATTTTTATTGGATAAGCCGTCTTTTTAATTATGTATTGTAAAGGATTTAAAATACGAAACGGAAGCCTTAAAAATTGAAGGTAGCGTGATAAAATCATGGAAAATTGGTTTTATTGGTCTACATAATTTACGGGACGTTTTGTATTTAGTAAGTTTTTCCACCCGAGGTACATAATTTTACCGCTTTAACGCGAGTCCCGTTCCGAGACGGGTTTTGATTTTTAAACCGCCTCTTAATTGCTTACAAAGGAAGGAACAAATGAAATAGATAGGGGGGCTCGTGCTTTCTCCACGGCATACCTTTATGCCTCGTCAAAGTCTACAATTCGATCTCCAAAATGAAGAACCGAGCCAGAGAACGTAACGACGGTCTGCGGAGAAAGAATTCAGCTTCACCGCCGGCCACCATCTTCTTCCCCTACCTCCTTTCCTCCTCCACCACCTCATCTTCTTCCCTTCTTCTTAGTTTTATGGGGGCTTGTGTGGTTGAAACTAGAACCAGTGAGAAAGAATAAGGACGACGCCGGCTCGGGAGGAAAGAATTCCACGCCGTCGTCGGTCTTCTCTGCCTTGTATGCGTCGCCATCGGCGACCACCAACTCCTCCAACCACCAACCACCACGGGAGCCACCGCCAGGCAATACTCGACCACCCTTGGGATCAGGGATCGAGCCACTATCAAGCCAAACGAGCCATGGGCTCGAGGGAACGTATATACGATCGAAATTAATTAGCGGCTTGATTACGGAGCCACCGTAAGGACCTTTCGGTTCTGCTCTGCTAATTAAATTTATGGCTTTTATAATCTTGACGTTGATACGGTTCCACAGGTTCAAACCGCTCGAGAAATGGACGTCAGGATCTTCAGTTATAGCGAATACAAGTTTTGATCCCGATTGGCAGGTAAAGGACTTCGGATAATTACTCGGGATTCGTTGTTAATCCGTTTGATCCGAGATTTGGTCACCTTTAAGAACTGTTGCTAATGAAAATTTTTATTTAGAAAATTGTTTCAAAAGTGAAGTGGATAATTAGTTATAATTCCGCCAAGATGGCTCCTTAAAGCATGATAACTAAGGATTTATTATATATCGATATTCAGAAATTAAATCGTTTATCGATTAGGAAGTTGTAGGAGTTGAGAATACAACTAAGAAGTGTTTCTGTGAGCTCGTTGTTGAGAAATCCTTTTGTTATATCTGTAGAAGGGTGATAAAGATTACTGTTGAATTGCTAAGGACGTTGAGCACGCCTTCTAAGGCAAGTGGACGGTTCTCTCTTGCATTATGGTTATTAAATGAGGAATTGAATCCCATTTAATATTTGTGTTGGGAACAACTTGTGTGCTTATTAAAATATTATAGGTTGTTATATTTTTTAGAAATAATGACCATGTTGTTTATTCAGTTTTGCGGTAGAACTGGATTTAGGTCCGTTATGAGTGACCTTGTATGTTGTCTCACGCTGAGACATTGTTGTGATTAAGGTAGTTTCAGGGAGGGGAACGTGGTTCCATATCCTCTCTTTAAAAATATTACATTAGGAGGGGCCTAATCCTAATGGTGGGTCATGACTCTTCCCCTGCTCTTCGTGTGAGAGGGGTGATGCGCACTCTAGCTAAGTGCAATTGGCGGTGCAGTGTAGACGACAGGTTAATAGGCCTCTCTGATCTCTACCTCACCATATGCAAATGAAAGATCAAGGATAGATTAAGTCTTGTGATCTTGGTACAGGGTAGATGACCATGGATGAAATACTCCGAGGATCTGTACAGCACCAAAATATTTCGGCAGTTGTTCGAGCCGATTATGAATCACCAACCTGTTTGTGAAAAGTTTTAAAAGTAATATAAGATAAGTGCGTTAGGCACATTAATATACCTGAATGGTTCGTCCAGTCGGAAGGCCATTCTTGCTCCCGATTATGAATGATTCTTAATCAAACTTTGATTAAGTCAATCTAAATAGTCGATGGAGGCTTTTCAAGTTGTTATGTGATTAATATGAGTTCCCAACAATTTTTTATGCTTCTTAAAGAAACCACAAGAGGTGGTGTTCTCTCTCTTGATTATGCGAGTCTCCTTCTTTTTCTCTATAAGACTGCTAACTGTTGGATCATAATCCGAGTCTAATCGGATTTGGATGCCAATATGTTTAGTTACAACCATAAGAACCAAGTTAGATTCTCCTCTTGCTTAGTCTTTCATTAGACTAACCGTCCATCTTCTTTTCTTTTATATGGTCGGCTGGTGTCCACCGTTGGTTTACGACACATTAGGTTCTTCTTGGAAGTTGATTCAAGAGGCGGATTCAGAGGTTTGAAGCTCCAGAAGTTGAAGAAAGGTTTCCAATGGTTATACGTGAGTGAAGATCATGGTTGAACTACTTCAAAGCGAAGCTGAGTTTCAGAAATAAGAACTTAAGGAAGACTTGATGAAGATTTTGTTTAAATAGGAGGTTGTTCTATTTATTTATTTAATCTTTTTAAGTTAAGGCTTGTATAAAACCTTTTATTCTCTTTTTCGCTGTAAAGTTTTGCTTAATTTTGTTAGGTTTTAAATGGTTTCATTTACCTTGTTTTTAGTTTGTTCAGTCAGGTTAAGCCTTGGGTAGCTTCGGTTTAGTCTTAATCGGGGTTACTGGCGGTAATACCTCCAGGGTAGGAAGGGGGTGTTACAGAAGTGGTATCAGAGCTAAAAGTTCCTTAGTCTTGGTTAAGACTTTCATCTTTTATATAGAATTATGGAGAATTCTATATTGGTGTTGTCTTAGAACCATTTACAGAAAGTGGTTAAGATTGAAGGTCAGACTCGTGAAAGAGATAGAAGGAGAAAAGGGAATTGGAGAATATGAGGTAATAAGTTTGTCCTATGGTGGACATTTGATTCCCTAGAGATGGGAATGGATTCCGAGAAGGATCCAGAGTATGATTAGGCGTAGATTCCTAAAGTTGAACCGGTTCTAGACCAAGTTCTCAATGAATTTCTATTCTCTCTTGAGAGTCTGAATTGGGTGTACCCTTATCGTTTCTTCCATATTAGGAAACTTCTTGTGGGATTTTCAAGTTAAGTATTGTACTTCATAAAGACTTTCTAGTTTGAAGGTTTCCTATTTTAAGCTTGAATGATGCAAGATTTCAAGTTAAGAATTTTTGTTAGAAAGTTCATGATTCAAAGTTATGTGAAAGAAATTGTTAATTCTTTTTTTGAGATGTGAAAGTCCAAGTGTTGTCTTTAAAAAGGAAATTTTTAAAGTGAGTTTCTTTGAAGAGTAAGAGTTTTCCCGAGAATATTTTTCTTAGAAAAATTTCTGAATTTGGTTGAAATTCGATTATCAATAGAAGTTTGGAGTTGGAACCTCTACTTCTCAATGGTAGGATTTGGTGAATCTTATAAGTCTTGAGTAATTCTAAAATATCAGTATGGATCGTGAAGTGATGTAAAAGAATTCTGAAAAGAAAAGGATTGTCTTTGGAAACTTTCTTCAACAACTATGTTTGTGACTCTATAGTATAGAATCATGGATATTCTGTACTTTTCTTTGCTCAATTGGAAGTTAAAGAGCTTTGAAGTGCTCAAATGTTGGATCAATTGAATTGTTAAACTATTGGAAGATGTAGTTCAATTTTGAATCTGATAGTATTCGAACTCAGATTTTCATATATGTTGTTATCCTTTGAGTTAAGAGGATTGAGAATCCTAAATGGAATGGGAATTTCTTATGATTATAGTAAGAAAGGAAGGAAGAATGTTGGTTCAGTTTAAGTTGTGAACAAGTGGTTAATCATCAAGGTTGTTGTGAATAAGGTTGATTGGTCAAAATGGATTGAACGGGTAAAAGTTCATTAGTAATGTGTTTATGTTCAATTAACTACTTAGCACAAGTGTTAATTGATTACATGAGTTGTTGATATCAAGATGACTAACCTATGTGACAATGTTATTGGAGTTTCGTTGTATGATACCCAACTCGGGATAATGAGAAACGACTTGAGGTCTATAATGGACTAGTAATGGAATCAACATTGAGATGTTGTAATCTGCCAATGATATTGACTTATGTTTCTTTAAGGATGGAAATGATAAAGTTCGGTTTTGAGAAGATCATGCAAGGAAGAATTTTGGCATGTTTGCCTTTGATATTTTAATAGGTTGGGAGAAAAATATCAATCATTCAATTCTATGGTCAATAAAGCTTAGACCTTATCCTTGGAAAAATAATTCCAGGTGGGACTGATTTTGAAGATAGCTATTGCAACCAGATTTGATGCATGTAATGGTAAGAGAGAAATTTATTAGGGAATATAGTTTGCATAGTGAACGATAAAGAAATTTGGTTTGATTACCCAATGCAGATTTGGGGAATGTTTAAGAATATCATGTTTGATCATGTGTTTTTCCCTACTATAAGATATAGGAAATTAAAGGAACATCTTGACTTGAAGATAAAAGGATTGAAAGGCCTTAAACTCATCAGAAGAGTTTGATAGTCACTCTTGGATATCGGAATTTAAATGACTATTAACTTGCAGAAGGCTTGTTGTTTTGTGAATGGATGAACTCAAGTATTAAATTTTTGTCAATGGATCATATTTGCATAGCTTTAAAGTAGTATGTCACCTTGACATACAAGTTGAGAACGGTCTTCGAACAATCTTCCATGGGTAAGAAGTGGTTGAAACCACATCTTTATTAAGGATTACAAGTAAGTGCATTTGAGCGATCCACTCTTTTATGAAACTCGTGAAGTTAAGTTGGACTAAGACCGAGTTAGATCAGGCAAATATTACTCAATACTATGGATTATAGAAAAGTCTGGTAGTTTGTTATGTTTAAGAAAAGATCAATGTATGTCATCAAGTTCTACTTTGAGGAAGGAATGAAGTGTTACATTCGACAAGAAATGTAGTACTCATAAGTAAATTGGATTATCTTAGGCCCTTTGAGGCTCAGTTTTTATTTGAAACTTTGGCCACGTTGGTAAAGTCAGCTAATGTGCAAGTGTCAGCATAGAGCTAGGGCACAGTGTTAGTAGCATCATTAAGATAAGGTCAGCAATTTTATTTGATGCATTAGCTTGACGCGCCCAATTCTTCAAGAGAGTAGCTAATCTTTGTTTCCACAGTATTCAAAGTTAAAGCAAGTATGTTAGTAATCTATGTCGAGTTCCTGCCAAGCTATTATGATTTAAGGGGATATTTGAAATTGTTTTGTGATTTTCTCTTTTGAGAAAAATCTTATGACTTTGTAGAATTCTGGTATGAATTTTTAAAGAAATGTTGATTTGATATACGGAATTCATGAATAAATTTTCTACGGTTTTCATAGTTGTGAGTAAGAATGTGATTTGTCTTCCATCTTAATCACATGGTAGGGCAAGATTACATGTCTTATTCCTATGAGAATGCAGTAAAGGATTATGTTTATTTTATCTCCCCATCCTGATCACATGGTGGAATAAGATCACATAATTCCTTGGGTTTTAAAGAATGGTTTCTAGTATGATTTGGCAATCATATAAGTTTTGCAATTATATGAGTTTTGCAAGTATAGTTGTTTGAGATGAAAAGATGCAAGCTTTCTTTTGCATTATAGCAATTTCTATGTCTAGTATATTGTAAAACTCCTTTGAGTTATTACATCCTTTGTATCTTATACCATTTAAGGAGTGTGGTCAAACTTCCTAGAATAGTTCGATTATAAGTAAAGAAATTTGGTAAGATTCTTTACAAATTGATGTTCGTATTTTTAGTATAGTTTTTAGTATGTTTTCTTGGTTTGTTAGGCTTAGTTTTAGTAGTTTTAGGATTAGTTTTGTGTGTTTTTGGATAGTTTTGCATATTTTGTGAAAAGTATGGAAGCTACTCCGTTTTGTGTGTGTTTGTAGGTTTTAGCAAGGAAAAGATGCTATTTGGAGCTGAATTTGGAGTGCTATGATGAAAGACGGAAGAATGCAAGATGAAGAAGTCGAAGCTTAAATTTTTAGAGATAAAGTGTGGAAGAAAGCCAAACCCAGGCTCGTTAACGAGGCTGTAAGGGGTCGTTAACGAGGCCACGAGATGAAGATTTCGAGAGTTTGATTCTGTAACTCACCGATCGTGTGCGGGAATTTATTTTCGTGTCAGTAGAGTATCTTTTTATGATTTTAGGGTTATTATATTATGTATTTTAGGTCTTGTTATCTTTCTAGATTTTATTTCTATCTTTCTAGATTTTAATTCTATCTTTTTAGGAAAGTTTTTATCTTTTAGCATTATTAGTATAAATAGCCCTCTTATTAGCCTAGGAAAGGGGGGGATCGATTGAAGAGAGGAGGAAGAGCCGAGGATAGAGAGAGAGGATCGGAGTCGAGATTGAAGGTTCGGTGGACGAGAGTTACCGAGGTCGTTAATCGTGATTTTGGTTCGGTGCTTGTATTTTTTCGGTTTCTTCTGAATTTCTATAAGACGATATATTTCTTATTAATTTGAGTAGTGTTTTGTTTTCAATGATTTCTTTTGTTGGTTATGAGTAGTTAGTAGTCTTCTTTTCTAGGGTCGGGGTTAAACCCGGCATAGTTATGCATGTTTGAGGAGTAAGAATATGTGTTGATTGCCTTTTATCTATTTTGAGATTGTTTGTTGTGCTTAGACCTAGATGAAAGTCAGGGTGATTTGAGTTTTTAACTTGATTGAGAGAGAAAGTTATAGACTTGAAGGCTCATATTGTTTGAATACGAAAGTTTCAAGCTTTAGATCCAAAACAAGCAATTGAGTGGATTGGTTTATGAAAATAGGTTAATTTACTCGATAGTCGACGAAGGTTGATGAATTTATCTATTTAAAGGCATGATCTTATCTTCTTATGAGTTTATATGCATGACTATGTTGTGGTGTCCCTTATCCTAGATCTTTTTTTTATTTGAATTCTTTTGAAGTGATATTCGTTGCTGAGTTTGTAGGCTCGGTACCGAACTATTTAGGTCGTTAGTTTTGGTCTTTTGTCTACGGTGGTTCGTTAACGACCCTGACAACGTCGTTTACGAGGCTGCTTGTGAGTGTTTTGCTTGCTTTTGTTTGATTTTTTAGTAGTCGATAAACAAACAACCTTGCTTCTCGTGGAACGATCCTGACTTCTCTATACACAGCGGGGTCTTGACTTATAAATTTATTTGTTGTCCCGAGTCAAGAAACCCTCTCTCAACAAATTAGCGTCGTTGTCGGGGAAGCAACGAGTTTGTTTGTTTATCTGTGGGTCCGGGAATAGCCCGACCCCGTTTTGTTTTTAATTTTTGTTCTCTTTGTCTGTTTTCTCAGCGCATGCCGGATGGACGTCGAAGGCTCGAATTTGATAACGCTGGTTATTATTCTGAACCTGAACGTTCCCTGCACCGTAGACGTCGAGAAAACCGAGCCATGGCCACACCTGAAGAGATGGCTCGTCAGTTAGAAGTCCTCCAAACACAGATGGAGGCGTTAAAAACTGAGAAGGAAGGCGTTGTTGCCGAGGCTGAGTGTCAACGAACTGCCAATGCTCGTCTACAAGAAGAGCTGAATGCCTATCCGAGGAATGCCAAACAGTACATGCATCCAGAACTGAGGGTGCCAGAGTCCCCAATCGTGCTTCCGGAGATAGAGAAGGCCTTTGAGATCAAGTCTCAATTTATATCCCTAATTAAACGGGCTCAATTTGAAGGGAAACCCACTGAGTGCCCTATGGAACATATTAGAAATTTTCCTGACTTATGTGACACCATAGCTGCTGAAGGTGTCTCACTAGAATATGTTCTATTAAAAGCTTTCAGGTGGTCTCTTGCTGGAAAGGCCCTGAGCTGGTTGGAGAGCCTAACTCCTAAGTCTATAAGGACTTGGAAGAACTTGTATGATCAATTTCTTACAAAAATTTTCCCTCCTGCTAAGACAACGGAGTTGAGGAAACGCATCACCTCCTATCACCAGCTGCCTAATGAGACCTTTGTTGAAACATGGGAAAGATTCAAAGAGATGCTTAGACAGTGCCCCACTCATGGGCAACCTTTATATGTTCTGCAAGAAATCTTTTTCCAGGGTATCAACGCGGAGACCAAGAATCGCATCAACACGCATACAGCGTGCGGTTTCATAGAGATGGACCCTACAGCTGCGTGGGAATTGCAGGATAAGCTGTCCAATTACGATGCCATGTATGGAACCCATCAGACTCCCCAGCCTCAGAAACGTCTCTACGTGCCTAACCGAGAAGAAGTTGACCCAGATGTTAAAAATCAGTTTCTACAAGATGAGGTCAACCGCCTGAAGAAGCAGGTAAGTTTTCTGAAATCCTCTCAATCTTGTCAAGAGTGTGGTTCTGCTGCCCATAGTACTTCTGCTTGCACTAACATAGAGCAGGTAAGAGCCGCTGAGACAATTGCTGAGATGTATTACATGAGAGGCCCATACTGGAACCAACCTAGTAATTTTGACAGGTCGAACAACTATCGGACGTGGGGAAATCAAAATCCAAATACAAGCTCTGCAGCACCTCCACCAGATAGACGACCTGCGCCTTATCGACCTCCAGGCCATCAGGAGCCGCCATCTTGGGTACAAGGGTTACAGGAAAGCATCAATGGGGTCCACAACAAGGTCAACGAAGTTCAAGTTAACCTTAACCACCAAAATAAAAGATGGGGAGAGTTCGATATATGGAAGAAGAATGTTGATTCCCAACTAGGGAACCTTGCTGCACAAATTCCGAGACCACAAGGGCAACTTCCGGGACGTCCCGAAGAAAACCCTAAAGGACATATAGAAGCAGTGCACCTTAGGAGCGGAAAGACATTGCCGGAGCGTGTCCAAGCTGAGGACAAGAAGAAAGAGGACACCACGGATACCCTCGGTAACAAGCCAGCAAGGAAATTATCGAACCAGTGTAACATGGTGACGAGGCTCCGAGGGTACCTAACGAACCTACCCCAGGTAAGTTTTCTAAACCGAGCCTTCCTCTCAATCCAAGGGTAGTTAACGACCCCATCATGGTCGGTAACGACCCGCTGAGCGTACCTAACAACCCTAGTGTCGACCCGGTAGCATCACCCCTCGAGCCTAACTTGGTTCCGAGGATGGTGAAGTCTCTTCCATTTCCCACTAAGAAATCCGTGGACTCTACTGAGAGTAAGTTCAAGCGTTTCGTAAAGATTCTTCAAGGCATTAATATTTCCATCCCATTCGCTGAGGCCCTAAGCGAAATGCCGACTTATACAAAATTCTTGAAAGATATTCTTAGCAGGAAAAGATCCATTACAGAGCTGCAAGATGAAGTCAGATCTATAGCTCTACCAGAAAAGCTAGGAGATCCAGGGAGATTTGCAATAACTATTGGAATAGGCGTCCACAAGTTCAAAGCTTTATATGATCTGGGAGCCAGTGCCAGTTTACTCCCTCTCTCAATCTGGTCTAAAGCCAATATGGGACCACTAGAGCCGGTGGATATGAATCTCTACATGGCCGACGGATCATGTGTCAAGGCCACGGGAGTTGTGGACGACTATCCTATTCAAGTCGGGAAATTCTTTATATCGAATGATTTCATTGTCCTCGATATGCCTGAAGACCCTCATGTCCCCATAATTCTCGGCAGACCATTTTTAGCCACAGCAGGTGCAAGAGTCGATGTGCGGAAAAGACTTCTTACTTTTGATATTGGAGAGGAACAAGTGGAATTCAGCTTGGATCAGAATGCCAACGACCCAACTGCGGTCGCACAAATCGAGTTGACCCAACCAGAACTCGACACAGCTGGTCCTACCGAACCTCTTTCAAGTACCAAAACGGAAGAGAATTTCATACAAGTCCCTACCGAAAGGCATTGGCCGATCACCGAGCCCCACATACAAGAGCCTACTCAAGGTAAGTTCTCTAACTGTGAATTCACTAATGCTGGTCATGACTATTCTCTATCTTTTGTTCCTACACCATGCCCCATTATATGCACTACAGAGGAGTCCAAACCACCTTAGTTTTCGGATTTCACTAACCATCATGTAGGAATACCGGGCATATTGATAGAAGAAAAGGGACCTAATTTAGTGACTCAAGCAAATAAAGGCTGCAAAGCTAAGTATGGGGTATCTCAAGACCCCAACGTAGCTACAAGAGAGCCACCTTGAGCCAAGGAGTACGTCGGGCTGACGACGTTAAAAATAGCGCTTACGGGAGGCAACCCGCTTTTAGTATAGAATTAGATTAGATTTTTTTTTCTTTTCTTTTTAGATTCTTTTTCTTAGCTTTCTTTTGAGTTCTTTTTAATAGTTTCTAGGATAGAAATTAGGATAAAATAAAGAGCTAACAAGATGCAGAAAAGGGGCTCGAAAATCACACAAGGAGGCTACGGTAGCTCGTTAACGACCCACCCAGGGTCATTAACGACCCGGTTTGGCGAACCGGCTCGGGCAGGTAAGTTTTTCTAACCCTAATCTATCCTCTATCTTCTACCCTATTTCTTACCCCCCCCCCCCCAGCCGCCACTACCTACCCTCTCTCCTAATTCTACCCCCTTCTATTTAACCCTTCCCAAACCCTCAAAAATCCTACCCACAATCTCAAACTCCAAATCCCTCAAACCTCCACCGAATCCCCTCACCACCGATCGGAATCCTTCACTCCACCAACCGTCGGAGACGCCGTCGTTACCGAAACCCGGAATCTCGTTTTCCCACCGACGAGACCCAAGCTCGTTAACCACCCAATTCCGACCTCTTGTTCTTCAAATTCTCGATTCTCCGGTATGATTTCTAAACCCTAACTCGAGATTGCATGATCCATGGTTTATAGGGTAGAAATTTCATGTCTTGAATTGTGTTTATAGAGAGGACCGATTTTCATGTTTAGATTTTGCTCATGAATTATGGTTGTGCTTAGTTGATTCTCAATCTAGGAAAGATTCTTCATGCTAGATTCTCCATTGCAAGATTTGATTTAGAAAAGCATGAATCTTTTTTGTTCTAGGTATTGAGTTTGATTTTCACCATGTTAATTTTGTGCAAATCTAGCATGTTCGGGATGGGTAATTGAGCAAGTATGGGGTGCACATATCCGATTGTGTGTCTTGTGAGGGATTATAGAGGAGTGCATGCTTGATTTATGGCTTGATTTTTAAAGTTGATAAACCCCGGAATTCTGTGAACTGGCTCTCGGCAGCTCGTTAACGACCCACCCAGGCTCGTTAACGACCCTGCGCAAATTCAAAGTTCATTAACCAGTCCAGATTCGTAAACGACCCAATTGGGTAGTTAACGAATAAATCCGAGGATTATTTCGAGACCAAGTATGGGGTCTCTTGCCTAACCTAACTTGAGTGGATCTTATCTTGGAAAATCATGATTGTTTTGTAGATCACATGGCAAGTTCCAGCAGACCCGCTACCCGAGCTCAGAAGAAGAGAAGGAACCAGAGGTCCACATCTCCACCTCGCATGGACAATGTGATCTTGCGTACTCAAGGGCAAGCGGACCGATACAATGCCATCTTAAACAAAGATCACAACACTCGGTGGTTTTCAAGAACGAGTGCCAAGCAAATGGGAATTTATACGGATGTCAAGGAGGCCTTTGCTATATTCGGTGTGCCTCACTTGCTGAAGAAGGAGACGGTACCACATTTTCCGGCCCTCACATCCGAGTTCTTGGCCACTTTAGAGACGAGTTTCCCATCAAAGACTTCGGCGGGACGCATCAGGTTTAGGCTCGGTAATGTGATCCGAGAATACACCATGGCAGAGTTCAATGCTATTCTGGAGCTCCCAAATCCTTCTAGAGATTACAGTTTGAAGAACTACAAGGTGACAAGGACTTGGAGCTACATCACCGGGGAGGTTGAGCCCTCCGCAGCGGCACTATCTGGGGCAAGCATCATCAACCCCATTTTTAGGATCATTCTTCGAGTCCTAGCCGATACATTTTGGCCGGAGAAAGCTGAACAGGCCAACAAGAATGGAAGTTGCTTGTCTTCGCACCATCCTTTTCGAGGAGCCCGGCCCTTTAAATTTGGGGTATGAGTGGCTCTACTACATTGAAAAATCAACCAAGTCCAAAGAAGTATGGTGTGGAAACTTGGTTAGTCTCTTGGATACAAACTTGGGAGTCGACCTTACTCGCTACACGCCGGCTCATGCACAACTCCTCAACAAAAGCAATTGGTATAGCTCTAGTGTTTTCATCCAAGCCGAGAGAGGACTCAGAGTGAAAGTGCAAGACCGCATCGTTACACCTACCCTTGACATGTTGGAGCTACTCTACGTACCAAATTGGTATGAGGTATGGACGGGTCATGCTTACCCGTTGGAGCCCAAGCCGGAGGATGAGCTATCACTTCGGCCGTGTGAGACGAGGTTCGAGCGAGACGGAGATGGCATGGATGAAGATGGAGATGAAGATGAGGATACCGAGGTAGTTGGCGAAGACACTGAAGAGGCCGACACAGAGGGAGGCACGAAAGAGCTTAACTTCGAGGATAACGACCTCGACACGGAAGTTTTGGGCACCAACATCCTCGTTGACGAGCCTACCAGACTCGTTAACGACCATTTCCAGCCTTCTTCCTACATTCCTAACGAGGCACCCAACTTCGTTAACGAGGTCCCGAGGACAACTACCGACCCCCCCCCCAGCTCCTACCGACCCTCATTCCTATGGTTTGATACCATACAACCCGGTGCTGTACCAAGACCACTTCCAAACTCACTACCCACCACCTCCTCAACCCGAGTACACTGGATCGAGTATGCCACCACCATGGGTCGAGGATCTTTCTGCACGGATGCAGCAGCTCAACCTTCAGCAGGACCACATTCATAGAAGGATGGATAGATGGGAGACCGTCTATTCCGCTCGCATGTCGATGGAGGATAAGAGGCATCGTCTGAGAGAGGTGGAGGATACAGAGCGTTGGAGGACGATGTACGACTTCATGGGGAACTTCGAGCATTACTTTCCTCCACCAAACCAGTGATTCAGCTTGAAGAAGACGTTTTCCTTGTTTTCCACTTTTGAGACTTTGTAAGTTTTTATGTCTTTCTTATTTATTTTGTTTTTGTTGTTTTCTTTTCTTTTCTTTTCTATTTTTTTCCTTCTTCTTATTTTTTCTTACAGTGGGGACACTGTAATTTTAAGTATGGGGTGGGAGAAAGTAGACAACTTGTTATCTTATGTGTCTTGTGTGTTTATTTGATGAGAGTTTAGAATTGATAGATATCCCTTTCTTAGGTTCTATGATGGTAATTGTTAGCATGATCATGTAATTCCTTGCAAGCATGTCTTTGATAGTATAGCCGGATTCTTAATATGAAAATTGTGTTTTTAGAAGGCATAGCATTTGATGAAATTGAGCACATATACTTTATAGCATAAGTGATGCAATCCAACTAAATTGACCTTGTGAGTTATTTTTGGCCTTATAGGGAGAACATCAAATTTCCCTCTTCTTTTTAGTGTGATTTACTCTTTATATGCATATTATCTCTTGGAATTGTGATGGTTATCTATTACTTAAGACCCGTATAAGATTTATAGTTCAATTCTTGTGAAAATCAGATGATAGAGAACTTATTTTTATAGCCCTATTATCCTTATCCTACCTTACATGATTATTCTTTTTAAAGCCAATTTGAGCCTGAAGCCTTTTATTTTTAACTCCACAAAATTGTTCCCTAGCCGAGATAAGCTTGACCCTATCCGGGGATTAGGACTTAGATTGGAGAGGTATGTTTTGTTGAGTGCAATATTTATGTTTTGTAGTATAGTGGTAAGTATTCCCGCATGTCACGCGGGTGACCCGGGTTCGATCCCCGGCAACGGCGCCAATTTGTTGATAGGGTTTCTTGACAAAAAATAAATTTATAAGTCAAGACCCCGCTGTGTATAGCGAAGTCAGGATCGTTCCACGACAAGCAAGGATGTTTGTTTATCGACTACTAAAAAATCAAACAAAAGCAAGCAAAACACTCACAAGCAGCCTCGTTAACGACGTTGTCAGGTTCGTTAACGAACCACCGTAGACAAAAGACCAAAACTAACGACCTAAATAGTTCGGTACCGAGCCTACAAACTCAGCAACGAATATCACTTCAAAAGAATTCAAATAAAACAAAGATCTAGGATAAGGGAAATCACAACATAGTCATGCATATAAACTCATAAGAAGATAAGATCATGCCTTTAAATAGATAAATTCATCAACTTTCGTCTACTATCGAGTAAATTAACCTATTTTCATAAACCAATCCACTCAATTGCTTGTTTTGGATCTAAAGCTTGAAACTTTCGTATTCAAACAATATCAGCCCTCAAGTCTATAACTTTCTCTCTCAATCAAGTTAAAAACTCAAATCACCTTGACTTTCATCTAGGTCTAAGCACAACAAACAATCTCAAAATAGATAAAAGGCAATCAACACATATTCTTACTCCTCAAATATGCATAACTATGCCGGGTTTAACCCCGACCCTAGAAAAGAAGACTACTCACTACTCATAACTAAGAAACAAATAAATTCAACAAAAGAAATCATTGAAAACAAAACACTACTCAAATTAATAAGAAATATATCGTCTTATAGAAATTCAGAAGAAACCGAAAAAATACAAGCACCGAACAAAAATCACGATTAACGACCTCGGTAACTCTCGTCCACCGAACCTTCAATCTCGACTCCGATCCTCTCTCTCTATCCTCGGCTCTTCCTCCTCTCTTCAATCGATCCCCCCCTTTCCTAGGCTAATAAGAGGGCTATTTATACTAATAAGGCTAAAAGATAAAAACTTTCCTAAAAAGATAGAATTAAAATCTAGAAAGATAACAAGACCTAAAATACATAATATAATAACCCTAAAATCATAAAAAGATACTCTACCGACACGGAAATAAATTCCCGCACAGGATCGGTGAGTTACAGAATCAAACTCTCGAAATCTTCATCTCGTGGCCTCGTTAACGACCCCTTACAACCTCGTTAACGAGCCTGGGTTTGGCTTTCTTCCACACTTTATCTCTAAAAATTTAAGCTTCGACTTCTTCATCTTGCATTCTTCCGTCTTTCATCATAGCACTCCAAATGCAGCTCCAAATAGCATCTTTTCCTTGCTAAAACCTACAAAAACACACAAAACGGAGTAGCTTCCATACTTTTCACAAAATATGCAAAACTATCCAAAAACACACAAAACTAATCCTAAAACTACTAAAACTAAGCCTAACAAACCAAGAAAACATACTAAAAACTATACTAAAAATACGAACATCAATAGCATTTGATGAAATTGAGCACATATACTTTATAGCATAAGTGATGCAATCCAACTAAATTGACCTTGTGAGTTATTTTTGGCCTTATAGGGAGAACATCAAATTTCCCTCTTATTTTTATTGTCATTACTCTCTATATGCATATTATCTCTTGGAATTGTGATGGTTATCTATTACTTAAGACCCGTATAAGATTTATAGTTCATTACTTGTGAAAATCAGATGATAGAGAACTTATTTTTATAGCCCTATTATCCTTATCCTACCTTACATGATTCTTCTTTTTAAATCCAATTTGAGCCTGAAGCCTTTTATTTTTAACTCCACAAAATTGTTCCCTAGCCGAGATAAGCTTGACCCTATCCGGGGATTAGGACTTAGATTGGAGAGGTATGTTTTGTTGAGTGCAATATTTATGTTTTGGTTTGAAATTGAGGGATTATTGGGAAGGGTAGATTGGAAGTCTCTTGTTTTTAATAGTCGTAAAAGAAAGATCTCTTGATAGCAAAAGATGCACGGATTAAGGTTGATGGTTGAAAGGAAGTTGTTAAGGAAAAGGAAGAGTACATGATAAAGCTCGTTAACGACCCCGAAGTGGTTCGTTAACGAGGAAGCGAAGAAGAAGAAAAAAAGAAGAAAGAAAAGAAGTTTGAAGTGCATGTGTTTATAGAGATAATATCAGAGATTCTTTTTATTATTTGTATGAGGCTTTCTAGGATATATTGGGTGAGTGAAAATGAGTGTGCATATTGAGAGTGAGTTTGGTATATGTTTATGAGAGTTTTGGAGATGTGTGAGTTTTTAGGAGTCTTTATTCCCGGATATTATTAGCACCACATGACCAAAATATTTCAACGCCTATTATTCTTTACCAAGCCCCATTATAACCCGGTCGAATGGAAGCTTCTATGAAGTTTTTCATTGAGCCTAAGCTCTCTTGATGATTTTTGCTTGTTTTGACAAATCTTGGGTGGAGAGTTTGGTGATATAAGTTCCAATTTCTTTGAGTTTTTGTATATAAGATGAGTTGAGAGATTGAATCTATAAGCTTAAACACTTGAGAGTTGAGTGAAACACATTATCCCTTGTGAGGTTGGATTGTATTTTCTTATGTCTATTTGGTGCATATATGTGTGATGATGTTTATAATCATTTGTTATTTTTCTATGTGTTGATGTTGCTTTTTAGATAATGGCTATCTCTTGATGAGTATGTAGTTTGGTTTTGGTTATTGTTTAGTGATTGCTTGAGGACAACCAAGTCTAAGTATGGGGTATTTTGATGTTCGTATTTTTAGTATAGTTTTTAGTATGTTTTCTTGGTTTGTTAGGCTTAGTTTTAGTAGTTTTAGGATTAGTTTTGTGTGCTTTTGGATAGTTTTGCATATTTTGTGAAAAGTATGGAAGCTACTCCGTTTTGTGTGTTTTTGTAGGTTTTAGCAAGGAAAAGATGCTATTTGGAGCTGCATTTGGAGTGCTATGATGAAAGACGGAAGAATGCAAGATGAAGAAGTCAAAGCTTAAATTTTTAGAGATAAAGTGTGGAAGAAAGCCAAACCCAGGCTCGTTAACGAGGTTGTAAGGGGTCGTTAACGAGGCCACGAGATGAAGATTTCGAGAGTTTGATTCTGTAACTCACCGATCTTGTGCGGGAATTTATTTCCGTGTCGGTAGAGTATCTTTTTATGATTTTAGGGTTATTATATTATGTATTTTAGGTCTTGTTATCTTTCTAGATTTTAATTCTATCTTTTTGGGAAAGTTTTTAACTTTTAGCCTTATTAGTTTTTAGCCTTATTAGTATAAATAGCCCTCTTATTAGCCTAGGAAAGGGGGGGATCGATTGAAGAGAGGAGGAAGAGCCGAGGATAGAGAGAGAGGATCGGAGTCGAGATTGAAGGTTCGGTGGACGAGAGTTACCGAGGTCGTTAATCATGATTTTGGTTCGGTGCTTGTATTTTTTCGGTTTCTTCTGAATTTCTATAAGACGATATATTTCTTATTAATTTGAGTAGTGTTTTGTTTTCAATGATTTCTTTTGTTGGTTATGAGTAGTGAGTAGTCTTCTTTTCTAGGGTCGGGGTTAAACCCGGCATAGTTATGCATGTTTGAGGAGTAAGAATATGTGTTGATTGCCTTTTATCTATTTTGAGATTGTTTGTTGTGCTTAGACCTAGATGAAAGTCAGGGTGATTTGAGTTTTTAACTTGATTGAGAGAGAAAGTTATAGACTTGAAGGCTCATATTGTTTGAATACGAAAGTTTCAAGCTTTAGATCCAAAACAAGAAATTGAGTGGATTGGTTTATGAAAATAGGTTAATTTACTCGATAGTCGACGAAGGTTGATGAATTTATCTACTTAAAGGCATGACCTTATCTTCTTATGAGTTTATATGCATGACTATGTTGTGGTGTCCCTTATCCTAGATCTTTGTTTTATTTGAATTCTTTTGAAGTGATATTCGTTGCTGAGTTTGTAGGCTCGGTACCGAACTATTTAGGTCGTTAGTTTTGGTCTTTTGTCTATGGTGGTTCGTTAACGACCCTGACAACGTCGTTAACAAGGCTGCTTGTGAGTGTTTTGCTTGCTTTTGTTTGATTTTTTAGTAGTCGATAAACAAACAACCTTGCTTCTCGTGGAACGATCCTGACTTCGCTATACACAGCGGGGTCTTGACTTATAAATTTATTTGTTGTCCCGAGTCAAGAAACCCTCTCCCAACACAAATCTGTGTTGGTCTCTGAAGAGCATGGAGTAACTCCGTACTTCTCTAAAAGTTTGGGATTGTTTTCAGTCAACGATTATTGGAATTCTCTAAGCAGTTTGCTAGTAGTTCATCTTGGTTGACGTCATGGCCTGAGAAAGTCATTGCCTTTTTAGCGGAATTGTCTTTGAAAGTAAGTTGATATGGACTCTTGGGATGGAACCCTTTCTAAGGAATGATATTGTAGTAATCCTTTCTTTGGAATAAAGGATGTACTAGTAATTTCTCCATTAGTTGTTATTTGTTTTCAGGTTGTCTTGAAAATTTAAATCTCTTTGAGATAAGATAGTCAAGTGAGGAATTTAAGCAGAACTCTAATGGGTCTGGAGTTTGGATATGTAAATTAGTATTGATATTCAATCTCAGCCTGATAAGTATTTGGATATAGAGAGTGGACACGTGAGGATATGTTTTTAATCCTAAGAGTTAGGTTGCTTAACAAATCAGTTAAGTGAAGTCTAAACAGTTCTTTGATGAAAAAGACTGAAAATTGTCAATGGAGACAATTTTGTTCGAAAATTATTGGACTAAAGGTACTATTGTCCAATATGTTGGTATAGTAATGTGTAAGAGTGTAGTTTGAAATAGTTGAGTAAAATAACTACTTTTGAATGTCAGTATGCTCAAGCTGAGTTTTGGTTGAGAAAAGGATGTAAAGGATTGACAAGATAGGTTATTATCTTGTCATGTGTTGGATAAATTTCATATTCTTGGTTAAAGTAATACTGAGATTTTATCTCCAAAAGGAAATTGAGTAAGGATTTTAAGTAATCCTTGTAAAGAAACTAATTTGAGAAGGACTATAGGTTTAGTTTGGATGACAACAAGGTTGTGTAAATACCTTAAATTTTTATTCAGAATTTGTTGACCAGATCAAGGAAAAGTAATATGGGAAAGTAACATTGTTTAAGATCAATGGAGAAGATCAAGAAGGTAAGACACCGGGATTTGTTATTCAAGATTATGGATTGCTTGGTTTCAAAACTGTTCAGGTGTATCTGTTGTTGATGAGCTTTGAAAGCTTATTTCAAAGGAGGCATAGTTGTTTGCTTAATTAGTTCATCCTGGAACAAATAAATGTATAAGGATTTAAGATAAAACTTTTGATGGACTAACATGAAGCGAAATGTCACCGAGTTCGTTTTGATATGTTTGGTTTGTCTGGAAGTCTTGATTGAGCATAGAAGACCAAACAAAATGTTATAGTCTCTTCCTGTTTCAGAATGGAAGTGGGAAGATGTTACAATGGATTCTTGTCATTAGTCGTTCAAGACTTAATGAAAGAAGGATGCATATGGAGGTTGTTAATAAACTCCCCTAGAGTGTTCTTTTTAATGCAATTAAGATGACTTAAAGAGTATAGAAGTTAGCTGAGTTGTTCATGTATGAAGTATTTCATCTTCATAAAACTCCGAAGATTATTATCTCTGATTGAGATGGATGGTTCATGCCAAAGTTTTGAAAGAAATGGCAACAAGCTTTATGGAGTGAATTGAATTTTAGCGCTGGTCTCCCTCATCAAACTGATAAACAATGCAAAGAAACAAATTCAAACCCCCGAGGACATGTATTCTGGATTGCACATGAGTTGGAATGGTAGTTTGAGTTTGAGTGAATTCACATACAAGAATTTTGAGTTCACGATAAAGAAATGATTTTTTTTAGGCTTTGTAAGGCCGGAAGTGTTGGTTGTCAATTTGTTGGAACGACAATACTGACAAGGTTCTTCATGGGCCAGATTTGGCCAAGAGAACAACAGCTGATATCGCACTAACACGACCAAGGGTGCTAACTGCTCAAATCGACAATTGTTGTGTGTTGTGCTAAAGCGAGAGCATGTTAAGTTCATTGTAAAGAACAACGTTTTTGTTCTGGTATTCGCCTTGAAAGGCATATTCCGCTGGGGAATGCGAGACAACGTAAATGCTCGCTATGTTGGATCTTTTGAGATACTGGAAAGAACTGGTAAGCTTGTTTATCGGTTGGCATTGCCACCTTCAGTGCATTCTATCCGTAATGTTTCCCTTGATAGTATGCGATCAATATATCTCATGTACTCAATAATAATAAGATGTATATTCAACCAAATGACCCATATGAAGAAGGGTCAGGTTGAATCGTGAATGAGAAAATACATTTGGTTAGGTTACCTTGGCCTAAAAATGGAGGTGAAGAAAAGACTTGAGAAACTAGATGGGAAATGCTGAGTCATTTCCAAAGTTAATGAACGTTGTAAAGAAGAAGTTTGGAAACTAAGCAATGATTGTTTTGTGCTTGGTGCATAAGTAACAACATATATTTTTAAGGGGGTACTACAAACTTCTGTATAGATTTGTAGTGGTTGTGTGTATGTGTGCTTATGCTATCCTTCCTTGTGATCCGAGTTATCCTTGGTTTCGAGGACGAAACCATTTTTAAGGGGGTACTAATGTAATAACTGGGGTTTTTGAGGATATTTTTGAATTTTCCTCGGATATCGTTTTAACCTCTTTGTCCGTTTTAACGTTTAATCCAATATTTTTGTTGGAGATTAAATCCTAGGAAATTCTTGGTGATTATCCTAAAATCACAAAGAAATGATTTTATGTATTGGTGTGAATTCTAGGATTTTTCAGTGTAAAAAGAATTTTTATTGGATAAGCCGTCTTTTTAATTATGTACTGTAAAGGATTTAAAATACGAAACGGAAGCCTTAAAAATTGAAGGTAGCGTGATAAAATCATGGAAAATTGGTTTTATTGGTCTACATAATTTACGGGACGTTTTGTATTTTGTAAGTTTTTCCACCCGAGTTATATAATTTTACCGCTTTAACGCGAGTCCCGTTTCGAGACGGGTTTTGATTTTTAAACCGCCTCTTAATTGCTTACAAAGGAAGGAACGAATGAAATAGATAGAGGGGCTCGTGCTTTCTCCACGGCATACCTTTATGCCTCGTCAAAGTCTACAATTCGATCTCCAAAATGAGGAACCGAGCCAGAGAACGGAACGACGGTCTGCGGAGAAAGAATTCAGCTTCACCGCCGGCCACCGTCTTCTTCCCCTACCTCCTTTCCTCCTCCTCCACCTCATCTTCTTCCCTTCTTCTTAGTTTTGTGAGGGCTTGTGTGGTTGAAACTAGAACCAGTGAGAAAGAATAAGGACGACGTCGGCTCGAGAGGAAAGAATTCCACGCCGTCGTCGGTCTTCTCTGCCTTGTATGCGTCACCGCCGGTGACCACCAACTCCTCCGATCACCAACCACCACGGGAGCCACCGCCAGGCTATACTCGACCACCCTCGGGCTCGGGGATCGAGCCACTATCAAGCCAAACGAGCCATGGGCTCGAGGGAAGGTATATACGATCGAAATTAATTAGCGGGTTGATTACGGAGCCACCGTAAGGACCTTTCGGTTCCGCTTTGCTAATTAAATTTATGGTTTTTATAATCTTGACGTTGATACGGTTCCACAGGTTCAAACCGCTCGAGAAACGGACGTCAGGATCTTCGGTTATAGCGAATACAAGTTTTGATCCCGATTGGCAGGTAAAGGACTTCGGATAATTACTCGGGATTCGTTGTTAATCCGTTTGATCCGAGATTTGGTAGCCTTTAAGAACTGTTGCTAATGAACAATTTTTATTTAGAAAACTGTTTCAAAAGTGAAGCGGATAATTAGTTATAATTCCGCCAAGATGGCTCATTAAAGCATGATAACTAAGGATTTATTATCTATCGATATTCGGAAATTAAATCGTTTATCGATTAGGAAGTTGTAGGAGTTGAGAATACAACTAAGAAGTGTTTCTGTGAGCTCGTTGTTGAGAAATCCTTTTGTTATATTGGCAGAAGGGTGATAAAGATTATTGTTGAATTGCTAAGGACCTTGAGTACGCCTTCTAAGGCAAGTGGACGATTCTCTCTTGCATTATGGTTATTAAATGAGGAATTGAATCCCATTTAATATTTGTGTTGGGAACAACTTGTGTGCTTATTAAAATATGATAGGTTGTTATATTTGTTAGGAATAATGACCATGTTGTTTATTCAGTTTTGCGGTAGAATTGGATTTAGGTCTGTTATGAGTGACCTTGTATGTTGTCTCACGCTGAGACATTGTTGTGATTAAGGTAGTTTCAGGGAGGGGAACGTGGTTCCATATCCTCTCTTTAAAAATATTACATTAGGAGGGGCCTAATCCTAATGGTGGGTCATGACTCTTCCCCTGCTCTTCGTGTGAGAGGGGTGATGCGCACTCTAGCTAAGTGCAATTGGCGGTGCAGTGTAGACGACAGGGTAATAGGCCTCTCTGATCTCTACCTCACCATATGCAAATGAAAGATCAAGGATAGCTTAAGTCCTGTGATCTTGGTACAGGGTAGATGTGACCATGGATGAAATACTCCGAGGATCTCTACAATACCAAAATATTTCAGCAGTAGTTCGAGCCGATTATGAATCACCAACCTGTTTGTGAAAAGTTTTGAAAGTAATATAAGATAAGTGTGTTAGGCACATTAATATACCTGAATGGTTCGTCCAGTCGGAAGGCCATTCTTGCTCCCGGTTATGAGTGATTCTTAATCAAACTTTGATTAAGTCAATCTGAATATTCGATGGAGGCTTTTCAAGTTGTTATGTGATTAATATGAGTTCCCAACAATTTTTTTATGCTTCTTACAAAAACCACAAGCGGTGGTGTTCTCTCTCTTGATTATGCGAGTCTCCTTCTTTTTCTCTATAAGACTGCTAATTGTTGGATCATAATCTGAGTCTAATCGGATTTGGATGCCAATATGTTTAGTTACAACCATAAGAACCAAGTTAGATTCTCCGCTTGCTTAGTCTTTCATTAGACTAACCCGTCCATCTTCTTTTCTTTTATATGGTCGGCTGGTGTCCACCGTTGGTTTACGACACATTAGGTTCTTCTTGGAAGTTGATTCAAGAGGTGGATTCAGAGGTTTGAAGCTCCATAAGTTGAAGAAAGGTTTCCAATGGTTATACGTGAGTGAAGATCATGGTTGAACTACTTCAAAGCGAAGCTGAGTTTCAGAAATAAGAACTTAAGGAAGACTTGATGAAGATTTTGTTTAAATAGAAGGTTGTTCTATTTATTTATTTAATCTTTTTAAGTTAAGGCTTGTATAAGACCTTTTATTCTCTTTTCCGCCGTAAAGTTTTACTTAATTTTTTTAGGTTTTAAATGATTTCATTTACCTTGTTTTTAGTTTGTTCAGTCAGTTTAAGTCTTGGGTAGCTTCGGTTTAGTCTTAATCGGGGTTACTGGCGGTAATACCTCTAGGGTAGGAAGGGGGTGTTACAAGTTTATATTAATTTGCATGATAGGGAACACTCGGAACAATTACTTTCATTTTGCCATATTACTAGTCTAGAGCTTTTATTGTACATTTGGAACTTTACTTCTTTTGGCCCAAAATGATCAACCAGAGTTCCCTTTAACCCTCATTACAAGTCACTATGACGGTTGATCATAACACCAACCCTTAGCCGAGAACCAGACAAACGCTTCTCATGAGCCCAACTCTTTGTCCTTTTATCGAGTTGTAATTGTCTGGTTCCCCTTTCATTTCCCTAGCCTCACAAAAATAACTTGAGTGTGAGTTCCCTTGTCCACTCCACTCAACTCGACCTTTTAAAAGGATCATGGGAACTGGTGTGCAAAATGATCACGAGCAAAGGAACACTGGTACCTCTGGGAAGATGAAACGGCACTTGGGGAAACGAAAAATTGTGTCAGAATTCGAAGCGATATGGGCCAAGCGTTTGAAATTCTCTAAGTGACTTCCCTTGGAAGAAAGAGACGCGTGTCATGAGCGTGCTAAGGAAGTTGAAACAACTCTCCACACCTATTGGCCAACGGTTATCGAGGACTTTTGCCCTTCCTCTTCTACCCCTCTTCCTATCTCACTTAAAAACCTTTCTTTGCCATTTTTGGGACCTTCGTCAACCTCCGAACCCTGCAACTCTTTCTCTTTGAAATCCTCTTCCTTTCCTTTTCAAGCAAAATTCCAAATCCTCTCTCTCTCTTTCCCACAATCCCTCATGGCTCCAGTTCATCCTAACGAGCAGGTTTGTGAGTGGATTCAAAATAATCCAAAAACTCTCTTCATCACCATGCTTAGGGTCACCGACAACGAAAAAGACTCCGCCCTTCGTGAAATTCTTTACAAAGGGCTCCATGATTACGTTCGTCCCTTTCTCCATCGACCTCGCACTGGATCTTCGCTTCTTGAATACGAGATCCTCGGGCCACCTGCCTCTATCCCGGCAACACAAACACTAGTGTTGCCTTCCTCAACCACCTCCTCTAAATCTCTTCTTCTTCCTCCACCTCCTCCTCAACCTATTTCTATTTCTTCATCTGGAACTGTCATTCTTGACAGTTTCAGCCCAGAACCCCCAAAATCCTAAAATCCTAAAAAGCGCAAAGACAAACATGCATCCTCTTCTTCCAATCCCTCTAAGAAAAAGAAGAAGAAGTCTGTCTTCAACCTGGACGAGGTTCTGAATCTCTCTCGCCCAGACTCCTACAAAAAACCTTCTCCTCCTCCTCCCCCAACTCAATCCTCGTCTATTCCTCCTCCATCCGACTGTGGGAACCCTCCATCCCAGACTCCTCCACCACCACCAACTTCTAATCTCAATCCCATCTCTTGGAACTCCAGTCCCAGAGATTCCGCACCCATCTCCTCTTCCCTTCCCATCATTGAGGGAACTCCTAATCCACCCCCTCTCTCTCAAACCAAAGTTACCACACCTCCTACCTCTCCCCTTGCAAAATATCCTTCTCCTCCAAAATCTCCTCTTCCCCCCTCTCAAAAAACACCTCCTCCTCCCACCACTAATATCACCTCCAATCCCTCTTCGGCCAAGCAACACATAAACCTCGACTCCGACGAGGATATGCTACCCATCGCAGAGTTTGCTCGCCGGAAGGCCAAGAAAACGGCACCCATCGTTATGGGAACTGTCGAAGAGAATGCTCGCCTCGACACTCTAGAGGCTGAGCTCACCAACATCATCCATCAGCCCTCCTCCTCCACGCGCTTAAGACTAATAGGCGCTCACGATGAGGCCCTGACAGCCGAGGAAGAGGCCACCCTCAAGGAAAGGAACCCAACACCGGCTGATGGTGGTGGGAGTAGTCAAGGTCATCCAGAAGAAGATGACGAGGACATGGAACTGTTCTCCGACGCTGAAGGGACCTCGAATGATGGAGCTGCCACTGAGGTTCTTGACCAAGACGGTCTTGAAAAAGAGCATGCCGCCGCCATTGCTGAAGAAGAACAAGGACGCCAAATGGTGGTGTCGAAGGGTGCTCCCATGGAAAGGGACCCTCATCTATTGCTTGAATCGGCTGTCTCCCCCAACAGAAAAGAAAGGCTGCCGCCTCCAGGGAGAACAAGAAGAAGAAGGGGAAGGGAACGACACCAAAAAGAGTTCCCATCACAGAGGACCGCAAGCTCATCCCTCCTCTCATACTCACTAAAGAACATCTCCAAGAGCAAGGGCTTGGGGAACACTAGGACCTTATCAAGGCCCAAGAGTGGGAACAGGTGTACGACGCTGCTGTGACCGTCGACCCTGACCAGGTGCGTCTCTTCTACAACAACTTCGTCATTCAAGACGAGGCCACCAAGGGCACTCCCCCCTCCAGGGCGATGACTTTGTCTTCAACGCCTCTTCGATCCATCATCAGCTACATGTCCCTGTTAAGGGCCTGAGCGATGTTCCCTTTAAGAATTGGGGCGAGTTCGACAGCGAGGTCATCTACAATGCCATCTATGAAGGTCGTGTTCCCAAGAGTGGAACACCCACTCACAACTTGTCTCTCATCGGCAAACTGGCTCACCAGTTCATCATAACAGTTGTGATCCCACGGTAGGAGAAGCGTCACCACATCAACATTCAAGATGCCATTCTTCTCTATCACTTCCTCCATAAGATGCCCATCAATCTCCCATGCATCATCTTTGGGCACATGGAGAAGTGCATGGCCTCGACCTCCCACTCCTTGCCCTACGCCGGTCTGATCAAGAAGCTAATGATCAAGGAGGGTTTGTATGACGCTACCAAAGAAGAAGTGACCATTGGAAGGGAATTGGACCTTTCCATGGTCCAAAAGATGTGTCATTCAGAGAAAGATAAGGATCAAGGGACGCTTCCCTCTAGTGACGGCCCAAGGGTTGGGAACACCCAAGTGCTCATGCAACTCTTGAAAACATGGCAGGAACTCTTCAGAATATCTTGTCTGTCATGACCCAGCTGCGTGATAACTCGCTCCCCAGGGGCCCATGATCTCCCTTTTCTTTCTCCTTAGCCCTGTTTTCCCCACTATATGTAATGTGTTCCTCTTGTACAATTATTATGCTTAAGTAAAATTAATGGCTTTTAGTATGATCGCGTGTTTCCATCTTCCTTATTTATGCTTTTCTGTTTTCGATGATGCCAAAAGGGGGAAGGACAAAATGTGTGAGATGATTCTTATTATGAGTTATCATAGAATTTGCTTTTGCTAAGGGGGAACTATCGCATAAAATGCTAAGTAAAAACTTATTGTTTCATAGAAGTAGCTCTCTAGGATTTCACATAGGAACACCACTGCATGTCATACTTTCACTTTTTGAAATACTTGGTCATCTTTGTGATAGGTTTGTCATAATCAAAAAGGGGGGAATTGTTGGGACGGTGTTGGGAACTCTGTTCCCAAACATCGGAACAACGATACCATCCTCCAGTTTTGACAATGACAAACTCCATATGAGAACTAACGTGTTACATCCAAGTATTTCTAAGGAACACCAGGTCTAGCGAAGAATCCCCAAGAATGCCAAAGGAACACAGGAATACATGACGAAGAGTTCCTTTCAAAGGAACTCTGAAGAAGACAGTTCCCATGTGATGGGAACTCACATGTGTAAACAAAGACCAGTCAGCGCGATTCACGGGATACTGTCTCAAGACAAAACAAACGCTCAGTCTGAGGAACAGACTTAAGCGAGTGATCCAACGGCCCGATTGCTTCTCAAAGTTGACTCAATTCAAATTAAGTCACATGTGAAGGACAAAGACTTGGCATACAAGACAAAGGGCATTTCGGACACAAATGAAAGTCAAGATTGCAACCCAAGCATTGACAAGTATAAAGCCAAGTGAATAGTGCTCAGACAAAGCACTTCTCCCAAAATTCACATTCACTCACAAAGAAAGAAAGACAAGAAAAGAGAAGTCCCCGACAGCGAGTGTTCGATCTTGACGACGGCGAATCCAAGTTCCCAGGAGATAGGGAACTGTGACATTGAGATCAAGGTGTAAGGTTCGATTTGTATTATGCTTAGTTGAGATGTTCGCTTAGGAACAAGGTCGATTACTAGTGTAGCTAGAGTTAGGTAGAACTGCTAGGAACAGAGAAGCGTAAGTCTGCTTGTGTAACTAGGGAACAATCAATAAGATAAGAAGATCGTTCAAAATCCTCCAAGCGGAAGTAGAGGTTTACCCACACAACTAGTTGGTTGTTGTGGGGTTCCTCTATAAAGGAACTGTGTCCATTACATTCTGTTTACTTGCTTATATTATACTTCCGCTGCCTTAGGAACGGCCTAACCGCTAGTTCCCAAGCTCTTGCTAACACCTAACGATCCAACAAATACAATTTGACAAAAATTAAAGAAGAGCATAGTTAGTATCTTTTGTAAATTTAGAAAGTGGTAGAATATTTTTGTACATATCCGAAACACATAAAACATTTGAAAACAAGAAATCACGATTTTTTTAATGAAAAGTAAGAGCACCTTTGTGAGTTATAGAAAGTCCCGATCAGTTGCCTACAACCACATCATCAGGATCGGAATATGGATAGAGATTGGAGATGTTGTTAAGATCATGGTGGCGTGGTGAGAAGAACCACTGTCCATTAGCCATTGGTTTGGTGTAGGATTCATTTGAGTGTAGTTGGCTTGAGGTTGAGATGGGTTTGTAGGGAATCGGTTAGAGGAAGGCAGCGGTAAGTTGGGGAATTTTTGTTTGAGATCGGAACAGTGAGACATCACATGACTACGTTCCTTAAACCATTGACAACGACCTTTGAAGGGTCGAGATTGGTATTTTACAGAGTTGATTTGATTGGGGATGAGGGGTTTGGGAAGAGTTGGCGGGCCATTTTTTAGGGTTTGAATTGGATTGTTTCCATTGAGACTGAGAAGAGGAAGACTTACCTTTGTTCTTCGCCTTCGCTTGAGCATTGAGTGTCGTGATTTGAGATTGCTGCTTCGATGTAGTTTTGTGCGAGATCTCCTTGATTATTAGCTTCTTGTGGAGTTCTTCAAAGGATATGGGAGAATCCCTATTGTTGACTCCAGTGATAACAGATTGGTAGGACTCATCTAGTCCTTTAAGAATATGATTAGTGAAGTCTTCGACAGAGACTAGGGCGCCAAGAGACGCAAGCATATCAGACGAAGTTTTCATTGTCTGCATGTAGTCGAAGACACTTTGGCTTCCCTTCTCTGTATGAGTAAGCTTATATTTGATTTGTTTGATATGGCCGCGTCAGGCTGTACCATATGTTTGTTTGACGAGATCCTAAACAACTTTTGTAGTTTTGGCTTGTGTAACCAGATTTGTGATGGAAGGAGATAGAGTACTAAGAATCGCTCCAAAAAGAAGACGATCTTGCCTCTTCCAAGTAAGATAGGCAGGATTTGGACTCAATGGATTCGTAGTAGTACGAGTATTTGCATCAAGAATAGGATGAGTTCCATTGAGAAACTTAAACAAATCGTAACCTTCTAGAGTGGCCTCAATTTGAGTCCTCCACCCTAGATAATTGGTAGACGAAAATTTGAGAGAAGGCGGAAAATGAACGATAATGAAAGGATTCGTCGCCTCATGAAAATTGGGGAGAGTTGTTGAGTAATCTGCCATGTCTGTTTTTGGTTTTTCAGGCTAAGGTCTGTAGGCGTATGATCCCATAAAGATAAGCAATGAAACTTGAGTAATTTTATTAATGAAGGTGATTGGTACTTATACAGAAGACACCAGTACACCACTAATATCTCAATGAATAAGATATCACATAGGTTAATTTAGGAAATAGACAATAGAAACAAATCATATCTTTCCTAAAGTCTAGATAACAAATTGATTTATTTCCTACAATAATTAATATCATTATTAGAGTCTAAGATGGACCGGCAGTGGCACTCATAAATTCTGGACAAATTTGTTCGTAAGAATTTTTTTTTTTGTTGATCCATGTTCGTAAGAATTTATAAAACAGGATAAAACTAACGGGTGAATCACAATTCAATCTAAGAACAAAACTAGCAGTTTAATCATGACCAACAATAATTAAAACCAATTTCATTATACATGTGAAGACTCGTGCGATTTTCCAAGCAAAATCATGTGTATAAATTGTAAATAACAAAATGTGCAAAACTGTTTCCCAATCGCAGATCATATGCAAAAATATCTAGGATGAACAACTTGGTGAGGCCTTAGTGCAGTTACTCCACCAAAAGCATTTTATGGTCAATTAAAACGGCTCCGGAGCTTATAGCAATAGAAAACCAACAAAATTCAAATCTCTATAAGCAAAATCAACAAAAAAAAAAAAAACCTTGAAATCACAAGATTCGAATTGCTCAACATGATTCATGTGGCAAATCTACAGAACGGACAACTTAATTAGTTCAGCTATGGCACACACATAACATTTCGGTCAACTTGGTTACTACGTACTCGGGGGAAAACCTGAAGCTCCAATGAGAAATTCAGCAGCTCGCTCCACCTTCAGAATCGGCGATCCAGCAGCAACACAAGTAGAGAGAAAGAGATCTCAAAGTTATAACCTCGCAACTTGGAACAAGGACCCGGAGGAAGTAGACGAGGAAGTCAAAGTGGTGCGTAAAATTTATTATATTTTTCTTTAATTATCAAATAAATATAAGAAAGTTAAACCCAAGGTGACCCAAAAGCTCTATGGTCCGTATGTATTGCAATCAGTAGGCTTAAAGGACACTGTCTTGGCATCAACATCATGTGCCACGACAAAATCCGCCTGAGCGGCGTTCCCGAAAACGGGAACATAATCTGCCGGCAACATCACAAAGCAATTCACATTCTCACCCACCTTAATGAACGTATTTTTAATCCCCAGCCTCAAGTCCGCCCCGGTGAAGTGGAATGTTATGGTGGGCACTTGGATCTCCCCCTCGTAGCAGAGCTGCAGCCTTGCCTGGGGGTCGTGCACGGGGTTGGCCTTGATGTGCGTCTTCAGCTCCGACAGCAGGTCCTCGAACATCGCATCCGGCAAGTACGTCCAGGTCGTCCCTGAGTCGATAACTATGTTACCCTTGTCAACCGTGGACCCAACATCCTCGCTTGACCCGTTGAAGGGAATAGTTGTGTTCCCAACGCTAACGCCCTCTAAAGTGAGGTAATATACCGCGCTGATCTCGCCTGACAAAACAGGGGTTGAGACGACGTCGTCTCCCGAGATGACAGCGTCATCTCCAAAACTCAGCTTGCTTTTTACATCCTTGGCGAATGCGTACGGAACCAGGCAATAGGCGAATTTCCCGCCAAAAGGGGGGTTATTTTTGGTCTGCGCAGGAAATGACAGCGGGCCTTGGCCGAACCCGATGATGCCTGATCCGGGATTCGACTGCTGGTTCTGGTGACCGCACCCAAACGCAAAGCCATTGAGCTGGGCTGTCCCGAGGGCTAGAGTCTCAGTGGCGAGGTCGCCAACAGTGGAAGAATAATCGCCGTAGTCGTACCTGTAGACGCATGTCTTGTTGGCGCTGCAGGGTTGCTGATTAGGGGGATAAAGTCCGCCGCACGCAATGGAATCACATCTAAGGGTACCGTACGAGGTCGACTTGGCGGGGTCAAACATCGGGATGCTTTGATTGAAGCATTGTATACACGGCTTGCATTGCGTCCACGTGACGTCGCTGCCGGTGTCGAACAGCGCAAGAAACCGCATCGGAGGCGTCCCGATGCTTAGCTCCATAGCATAGATGCCGCCTTTTGCATCGGAGGCTTTGTACGACGTAGAATGGACCGTTGGAAGATGTTTGAGGAGAGTGGAAAGCCTGGGACATCTCGGTGGATGAGGTCGATTGTGATTCCAGCAGCGCTAACAACGGAGTTTATAGTGAGTGATACAAAAAGTGAGATGAGATGATGAGTATCCATGGGATTTGTAAGGTTATATTTTTTTCGGTAGCTAGAAAGCATAAGGTTATATAGACAGACATGTGCATTATAGGGCGATTTTTTTGTTTCCATATTGCATGCATTTGAATTGTATTTAATAGGCAATTAATGATTTCCTTCTGTATATAATTTGGCTAGGCTACGTACTGGTAGTATCCAAATTTGTCACACATTTATGACTCATCTTAGCTGATCAATTAGCTATTTGTAGTTTCAGTGTCTCAAAAGTCAAATGTTTATGTAATTGGAGTACTCCTATTTAGAGTAGCATTTTATTGAGGTCTCAATCACTTTTCATTTACAAAATTTACAAGATTAATTATATATGTAGCTTTATTTTATTTATTTTTTTGAGAGGAAATTATATATGTAGCTGGACTACGTCATTCCCGAATTCTTACCTTTAAAAAAATTTGCCTACTATCAACCGGCAAGAACGAGCCAGGCAAGAAGATAGATAGATGGAGTTAATTTGAATAAATGGACCATGGTAGAATATGGTAATTTCTATTCTGCATTATCTCTTGTTATTTGCTTCTAACTCATGCTCTGATTAACTTAGCTCTACATCATTACAACATTTTTGACAATGACTTTATTGATGGCACATGAAAAAATCACATGTTAGATGTATTTAAATGTAACAGCAATCCAAATAACAAACACACTTTACTTACTTATCATCCAGATAGTCAGTGATAAAATGGTAAAGGTTCATCTGCTCTCTTGTCATATGAGATGTCACACTTATAGCTCTCATATAAAATGGGCTTTTCTGTGTATCCGAAATCTTGATATCTCTTTTCCGGATGGCATGTGGTTGTTGAATCGGAGTTTGAAATGAATCATCATCCTTCGCGTGGTAATTAACCTATATATAATATAAGATAAATTATACGTTTCTTTTGCATAACAATCTTGAACAATATGACAAATGTCCCTACAAGCTTATAGTACATGTTAATAAAATAAAGAAATGTAACTGGAATAATTACTTACATACATTTGAACAAGTATGTAGACTGTGATGAATAATAGTAATAGATTAATGAAATGTAACTAGAATAATTATTTACATACATTTGAAAAACTATGTAGTCTGTGTTGAATAATGTTAATAGATTAATGAAATGTAACTAGAATAATTACTTACATACATTTGAAAAACTATGCATTATGTGTTGAATAATATTATATATAATAACCATTAACATCACATAGCATAAGTTGGTACATTGTTCACAATCAGAATAGTACAACTTGTCCAATCAGACCAACATTTTTGGCCATATTATAGTTTACAAAATTATCCCCACTTGTGTACACACAATATAACATGGAGATCTTAAGGGTGGCCTATTTCACATAGAGAGTTCACAAATCCATTACATTCAAAAACTAGAAACAGATCATTCTTATATCTAACGTGGTCGTCTAACACGATCACTCCTCCTAACACTTACCGGTGGTTTTTTAGCAATCTTTTTCACCTTTTTGGGGCTACGCTATGCGCGCTTGTTTACTTGCTCATGTGTCTCAGCTTCTTCTCCTTTCTTTAACTGGCCAACCTCAACTTCCTCCGGTACAATACCCCTAACAACTTCATCAATGACCTTACTAGGAGATATAACCTACAAACAACAAATATATCCTTGTCATGATAAAATTCAAAAAAAAACATATTAGTTCATTACTTTTGTATAAAAATATAAAACTCACAACATTCCCGGTATCTGATCCCACAACATTAACACCAAGTTCCTGTTTCTTGGACTGATGACACACCTCTAACTTCTCTAATTTCTGATAGGAAAAAAAAATAAGGTTCATCAGACAAAAAATTAATAATGAACTACAATTTCAAATGTTTTATGTAGTTGAATTTATACAAGACATACGAACCGCATCATTGTCATTTTCATGCTCGTAATGCTCATTAGTTTTTTTCTGGATATCATCCACATTAAGTGTGTCCGTGTCCTGAATTTATACAATAACATTTACATTTTTAATACTTATAAAATGTGTAAAACATTCAACTTTAGATCTTATGTAAATTTAACTTGCCTCAACATCAAATGCTAATACACTGGCTGTAATTGGATCATCATTATCATCTGGTACAATCTGATGAAATTATTCAAGAACTAATGAAATATTGTTCAATCCATCATATATACTTATTCAATTACTAATATTCTAATACATTAAATTTATAGTAAATTTTACTTGCCTCACTAACAACATTGGTATCACTGGTTGTCATCTCATCCCCTTTTCATTAGTTGAAACTTGTTGAAATTGATCAAACAGTTTTGTAATATTATTCAATTCATAACATGTACTAATTCAAACACATAAATAAAAACACACCTCGTGAACACCACTGTTATGTTTGGGTGTATGAATACCATATTTCTGTGCTTCAGCATTGACATGTGCTATATTCTGAATAAATAAAGAAAATTAAACCATGTAAAATTAATAATGTATTATTCATGACAAAACAGAATGGAGGAACCATAAAAAAACTTTAACCTGGTTATTGATCTCGTTGGATTTATCAACAGCCGACATTACATTATCCTGAGGTGTGTCATGATGGGCAACTGTACTGGTCTTTCTACCATATTGAAAAGGAGTAAGATCTGGGAAAGTACTAGAAAAGGAATCTAGTCCCCAATCAATTATGTACTTCCTCTTACTAAAAGCATCCTCAAATTGGTCCATGACTTTATTCAGCTCTTCATCAGACCAAATACCTTCTTCAGCTTGGGTTAAAGTCTCCTTTACTCCATTGCCATAGTCATCTCCTTCTTGCGTGAGGTGGTCAGTAGGTGAGACTAGAAGAGATCTCGTTGTGTGAACAAGTGCTTTAGACACGCCATTCTCCTTGCATTCTTCAGGGGCGATGTTTGTACAATCAGCAATCCTTATAATGATATCAGCCAGCTCCCTCAAATCCTTTCCCAGTCTTTCATTGAACTCCTTTCGTCAGAAAAAACATTCATATGAAGATGGTGAATAATATAATTATGTCATTTGAATAATTAGAAATGACATGTAAAAAAACAAATATAGATATGAATAATTCATAACTCTGACTTGAATAACTATTGTAATTTTAAAAAACATCTTGAATATTATTAAAAATTAACTTGACAGATTTGACTCCATTTTTATATATCATTCACCTACACATCTTGAATATTATTAAAAACTAATGCAACTAAACGAGTAAATCCTAAATGAGACTACTTTATGTCATATAAGGGATTAATTAAATTAAAATTATTACCTTAGCTGTCCTGACCAATTTATCCTTTCCAACTTCTGAGATTACTTCCTTTTGATTAGCATCAACATCATCAAAACAAATCTTCAATGGTGGAGGTTATATCCTTCCTTTTCCAAACCCACCCTTTTCAATCTCAGCATTCTCCCGTGCTAGCACTAACTCATTCGACCTTCCAATAAACACGGGGACAGAGCGGGGTATACCTTGACGGTTCCGGTAGTTAACAACTCGGTCCAAATATAGCATCTGCATTTAAGGACATTTAAAATTTAAATGCAAAGCACAATGAATTGAGAAACAGAAAAGTATATACCAGAAATGAAAACTTACAGTCAGGAAAAATATAGGACCAATGAATTGAGAATTGGGATTGGCTTGCCATTTTTCAGCTGCCTCATCCAAAACATTCAATACCAGACCACACCAGTTGTACTCCTTCATCTTGTATATCTCACTTAAAGGCATCACAAGGTTCTGATTGCACACGCCACTTTGAGTTGGTTCAACTATGCAAGAAAAGAATAGCACCAAGAAATCTTGAAGAAACACAGTTGTGTCTGTTGCTTTTTCCATAACTGCAATCACATCACCGTGTCTGATCAAATGGCCATATTGGGCATGTTTGCTTTCGTCCAAGTTTAGATGGTTCCTCCATTCTATTATGGTCTCCTTTCTGTATCGTGGAGCTGACCTTTCAACATCTACAGATCCACGTGGGATCCCCAGACAAAGCTCCACATCTTCTTCATTAACATCCATCGACTGACCATACTCTAGATTAAGAACCCCCCACCTAGCATCGTAGTTGCTAATTAGCCAATGACCAAGTTTCCTACGTTTTTAAATAACACAAACCAAATATTCATATAGGAACAATGTCACATACAGAATTTTGACTAATACATAACTAGGTAACCAATTGTCAAAATTGCATACCTCGGAATATCCATTTTTGGCAGTTCAAGTAAACTACCAAAACCAATTCTCCTGATAGCTGACCGGTGAGATTCATTCTTCATTTTGCCAATTGCAGTGACGAAATATCATGGCATGCTTCGGTGCTGAATGCTAGGGAAAAGAGTTTTACTCTTACGAGTCTTAATCTCAATGACATCGTCGATTCCCTTGTCATGCAGCTTCAACTTCTTTGGTTTTTTAGCATGCTCTTGCACTTTGTTGTCTTTCTGAGATGCTTTTTTTTTCAACCTCATTTGACGTTTCATCTCTAACCTCTTAGAGATTGTCATGTCATCATAGTCGGATTCCTCCGAGAACTCATCACTTGAAGTGTACTTTTTCCCTATTGATCATGAGTTCAATAAATTAACACAAAATTTACCAAAATCCATACAACATAATGCAATCAAAACCTTACCCTTATTGGCATGATGTTCTCTGGAATGCTTGACATTTTTTTTTTATCTTTTAACAGGTACCTCATGTTCAGATTCAGAAGTTACAGTTCTTTCGTTGTCTTCTGATCCAAGATCAAACAAATCAGCATCATCTTCGCTGATTTCATATTTCTCCGTGCGACGTTTTTTAAACTGGACCTTTGAACGCTTTGAGCATTCGTCTACAACAATCAGTACATATTGTTACACATGGGAATTTACTCTCATATTACTTATTAAAACAACATCATGGTTTTATCATTTAATGATTTACAACAATATAGTTTAAAAAAATCATTGTGTGTTGTTGAATAACTATATGATGTCATTTTAATCATCTGAAATGACTTCATATAAGCATAATTCTCATGAAACATACTTATATGAATGAATTGAATAACTATTAACACTGTAACAATCAAATTTAGTATAGTTGAATAATATTTGTATTAGTGATGAAAAACATCGTGGGGGATAATATTCTCTTTAATTAACTCATTAAAACCAGATTGCTGTTGAAAAATATTGTATTGTGTTTTGAATAATTGTTCATGTAAAATTGAATAATCATTCATGTAGTTTACATAAAAGTAATAATCATTTACTTCACATTGAAAAACAATATTAATAGCTTTGAATAATATGATAGATTACCTTTCTCGTGTTTTCTCTTGTTCTTGCTATCATATTTTGGTGACTTTGCCATTGAAACACACCCAAAGAACTGCAATAGGATGACAGACAAAATGAGACTAAATATTTTTGAACTCGTTTTAGTAGACTAACAGAACATGCAATAGAACACTCGCCGAATGTGTCAAATCTAAACAACAAACAACATACTAAAACCTGTTTCCTTGAACTCGATACTACATAAACCCTAAAAATCTAAACTTGTAAACGAATGAGTGTAAGATTGTAACAAATTTAATCATAATTGGCACCAAAGATCAACTTAAAACCTATAAATAAAACCGATTCAATGTCACCAACCCCAATCTATATCGTGTGAAAAAAACTGGAAAACTGTGTGTAAATACGAACGATATTACTAATTTATTCTACCATTGACAAGAAATTAGCATCTTAATTAGTCTTGCTTACCAATTATCGAAGATTGAAGTTGAATACGAAGAAGCTTCAGTGAAATCGCCGTCGGTCGCTTCGGTTTCAGAGAGAGAACGAGCACGAATCGTATCGTGAATGGAAATGAAATCACGAGCCGCTTATTTCGGGATTTTGCTAATATTTGGAAATTGGAAATTGGAAATAAGCGGGACCGGAATTGATTTAGTGTTTCTCCCTCTATACCTTAAAATGGATTTTTTTTTATTTTAAATCTGATCCGTTCATCCTATATAATCTAATGGCTAGGTTTTAACCACATGATTTACTCTAATAGTGTATTTCACTAGAGCGTGATTCTATATATATATATATATAGTGCTCTAGTGAAATAGTCTCTTAGAGTACATCATGTGGTTAACCTCCCATCGTTGGATTTAAATGAATGAAGGGTGAGGATTAAAAAAAAGGGTGTAAATAGATTGTATGGGTGTGATACACCTGATTAATTAATATCTCGCTAGAAATATTTCGCAAATCTTTTAATTTTGGCAATATCCCTTGATTTTCTCCATCATGAAAAATTATCCATAATTCAAAACCCCATTCTCTATCATTCTGTAAACTGATTTACTCTCTTCTCTTGCCTCCGGCGATTTGGATCGACTAGAACTTCCAACGATTTCTTCTCGAGATCTTCTCAAAACTCGGTAAGTATTCAATCTTGATTTTGTAGTTCGTAATTAGTCGATAATCTTCACGATGTCGAGTGCTTTTTGGATTTTTAAGGTCGGTTTTTTGACTGATTCAAATTTTTGTTTGTTTTAGATGAAGATGACGAACTCTCCCAAATCGTTGAAGGACTTCGGCGAAAACAACAACAACCATCGTCGACTTTCACTAAATTGGTAAGTGAACATTCAAATACGAGTAGATTTATCGAAAAAACTGAGTCAATTCTAGCAGAAATTTGCGTTATTAGTTTAAGAATGAAGAAAGTAGAAGCTAGGTTTTAGTAGGAGATAGAATTGGTTTGCATTTGGGGTTTTTGTTGGGTAGACTATATTGAATAGGTTAAATCAGATTTTCACTTTGTTTGGCCAGAAATTGAACATATTTAAGATATGCAATCCCCCAAAATTGGTGTGTTCGTTGATGTATGTTTTTTTTGAATGAATAGATTAAATGGCGAGGTCTCCCAAGGTGAAGAAAGACAACAAACACAAGCAGTAAAAAGGTATGATTTTTTTATTTAAAATAACATTATTGTTCGAAAGTATGTAATATGTTGTTCAAGAGAAAAAAAAATTGTTGTTCGAATCACAAAACATTAATATTATTCAATTCATTGTAATGAGTTATTCTATTGTGTTTACACAGTATTTTTCAGAGTATACACCCCTGTTTTTCATATATAATGTAATGATTATTCATAACATGACTTTATACAAAGGACCATAGATTTTTCACCATATTAACAATTGTTTTTCAGAAGAACTGTACTTGTTATTCAATAGTACACTAACTCATATCAATACATGATCATCTTTAAAAATTCAGGATGTACAATGTTGTTTTTCAACTACTTCATTCAGTTTTTCATATTGTTTTTATTATATACATATGTGGAGTGATTTGTTTTTCAAATATACCTGATTTTTTATTCATATATGCGTATTTTGTTATTCATAGACTTGTGTTATGTTTTGCAGTTATTCAAGATTAATGTCGTGTCTTGTTATGCGAGATTTGTTATCCACATATGCGCCTTCTGCAATGGGGTTATTCAAGAATGGTGAAAATGTGTAATTGGTTGAAGTTTGAAGACAAATATTTACTTTTTATATTAGTGTACATTTAAATAAGTAGATGCGTATTCAACTAACGCTTTCTTATGTTCAATAATTGTAAACACTTTCGCCTATTATTCATCATATACAGATACCTTATTCGATCCTTACGTCGATCTTATTCGAATAATTCATTATTAATTTAATTGACGGCATATTATTCATTCTATGAATGTCACTTTTTCAACTATTCAAAACTGGTTATTCAAACATTGATAGTAGTATCTCTAGCTTACGTACAATCTAATTCCCGGTATATTATTCATAATATGAAAAATAATTATTCAATGTTAGACATATACTTTTTCAACAATGTATTACATATATAAGATTCATATTTTTGTCATATCCAACAATTTTAATATGTAATTATTCAAACTACAGCGAATTGATTTTCATGATAAGACGAATACTTATTCAACCTAAATAATGCAAACGTTAAAACATATTCAATCCTATAATTATTCAAACAATCAAATTGAGTTATTCAAATACTCAAATTGAGTTATTCAAACCTCGACTATAAATATTCTACGCTATAAATATTCTACGATTCTATACTTATTCAAACAATCATATTGAGTTACTCAAACGTCGACTAATAGATTTTCAATTATTCTGCAGATGTTTTGTATTTGTAAATTCGATAATTTAATTTTTCTAAAAAACCTTGACTATAAATGTTTTATGATTTTATACTTATTCAAACAGTCAAATTTAGTTATTCAAACAATCAAATTGAGTTATTCAAACCTCCAATATAAATAATCTAAGATTCTATAATTTTTCAAACAAACATATTGAGTTATTCAAATGTCGACTAATAGATTTTCAATTATTCTACATAGGTTTTGTATTTGTAAATTCGTTTTGTTATAAAGATTTTCTCAGTATTATCAATCCCTAAAATCATGTAACTGCCATATATAAAAAACGTGGGTTTTTTTTCTTCTAAAAAAATTAGATTTTATATGATTCCGATTTTGATTTTCAAATTATTTGTTATTCCTTCTTCCTAAATTTCAGCAACCTTCCTATTTTATTTCAACGTGGACTAATCCTATACATTCCCCCCTATTTTTCTACTTTTCCTGCTTAATTATGAACCGTTTATTGTGGGTGATCCTATACACCATATTTAACCACACATTGCACCCTAATATCTATTGTACCGGAGCGCTCTCCTATATATATATATATATATATATAGAATGATGCTCTAGTAAAATAGCCTCTTAGAGTAAATCATATGGTTAAATGTGAACTGTCAGATTTGAATTAATAAATGGCTAGGATTTAAAATAAAAAGGGTGCAAAATAATAATATGGGTGTGATACACCGGATTAGAGCAAATCTCGCTAGAAATAATTTTCCATTTTCTGATTTCAATCAAATCCCTATAATATAGGACACAATTAGTTTGCACTCTCCATTTATAATTTCGTTCTCTCTCATACAATTTATTTCTCTCTTTTTTCTCGGTGAAATTTTGGGAGCAAATGAAGAACACCGGCGAAATAATCTACAGATCTCGACTATTTTTCACAAATTGGTAAGTGAAGATTAATTTTTGATTTGCTATTTCGCTAAAAATCGTTGTTATTGTTATTATCGACCTTGTTTTTTTTTTAATTTTTAGTTCATATTACATAAATGCAAGTTAGGTTTTTAGTTCGATAGTTGACTTGAATTCGGTCACATTTGATGAATGTAGAATGAAATTACATCAGTTAATTTCTGATTTTGTTGATTTTGGACTAAAAACTGAGGAGAAGCGAACTTGTTTGCATTAGTAGGTTAAGAATGAAGAAATTTATAGTTAGGTTTTAGAAGGCGATAGTTGGTATGAATTCGTTATATTATGAAAATTTTGAATCGAAACTATAGATATTGATACTTGAATTTACGTTTTTTGATTAAACAATGAGGATATTGGATAAATTTGGCTTGTAAGTACAAAATAGCATTATAGTTCAAAAGAATGCATTTTGTTATTCAAGAGAAATAAAATTGTTTTTCAAATCACGTAGCATTAGAATTATTCAATTCATTGTAATGAGTTATTCTATTGTTTTTCACAGACTGATGCATAACAATATAGAAGAATTCAAACATTTTTCAGAGTATTCATCATTGTTATTCATAAGCAGTGTAATGATTATTCAATAGTATACATTATAATAGTCAATACATTCTAATAATACTAGTGAAAACCATTGAATAAGTTTAGTATTCAAGACGAACAATTTTGTTTTTCAACTACTTTCATTTAGTTATTCATATTGATATTATTGTATCCATATATGAATTGTTATTGTATTGAATAAGTTTTGTGTTATCATTTGTGTTTAACGAGTTTTCAAATGAAACAGGTGGTAATGATCAACAATTGGACATTGGAGAAGAGTCAAATCGCACCAAGGTCCATTTTAAATGACTTCGCATCAGGGAACATCAATTGATGATAATGTTGATGTATTTGACCTCGGTCCAAAAAAGAATTGTAATTCATAAGCATTGTAATTGTTATTCATAAGCAGTGTAGTGATTGTTGATAACATAACTTAATACAAAGAATCACATATTTTTCACAATATTAAAGATTGTTTTTCAGAAGCATTGTAATTGTTATTCAATAGTATACATTATTTATATCAATACATTCTAATAATACTAGTGAAAACCATTGAATAAGTTTAGTTATTCAGGATGAACAATGTTGTTTTTCAACTACTTTCATTTAGTTATTCATATTGATATTATTGTATCCATATATGAAATGTAATTGTATCAAATAAGTTTTGTGTTATCACATGTGTTAAAACGAGTTATTCAAACAATCATATTGAGTTATTCAAACAATCATATTGAGTTATTCAAACCTCGACTATAAATATTTTATGATTCTATAATTATTCAAACAATCAAACTGAGTTATTCAAACATCGGCTATAAATATTATACGATTCCATAATTATTCAAACAATCATATTGAGTTTTTCAAATGTCGACTAATAGATATTCAATGATTCTGCAGAGGTTTTGTATTTGTAAATTCGATTGTTTAATTTTTCTATAAATATTCTCATTCTTATCAATCCCTAAAATCATGCAACTGCCATATATACAAAAAAACGTGAGATTTTTTTTTAATTTCACAATCCCTTAATTTTAGCAACTTCCAAATTTAAAATCAAATCCCCATATTTAAATTAGTGAGAAGTAATTCAATCCCCCCTTCCTCATTTTTCTTATTATGTTGCCTAATTAATCACCGTTGATTGATTGAGATCCAACGTCTCCCCTTTAACCATACATTGCACCTTAATTTGTATTGTACCGGAGCGCGCCTATATATATATATATATATATATAGTATTTAAGTCTTGTTTTAAAAGTGTGCAATGAACTTGAACCGGGTAATGCTGGAATTAATATTGAAATTTACACAACTATTGCCTTTAAAAATCCAAGTGTTACTCATAGGTATGCGAATGTCCTGAATTACTTCACAAATTAATCTCTCCTATAAGGTAAACAATGAAATTTTCTTGGTGAATAATGTAGAGTACAATACCTTATTCTTTCAAGAAATGAAATCTGCAGCAAAAGCTTGATAGGAAGACAAGAGATATACACCATGCTACATTGATTTGTTGTAGAAGTACCTTAAATGCTTTTTTCCAAGAATTTATTCTTGTAATTGTACTAGATATTTTTATGTGCATTCTCTTTACCCTCTCCTTATTTTGTAGCATAAGCATCTTCTAAGCTCATATCATTCTTACTACATGCATCGAGAGCTATTAAATATTGTGAATGTAAAGTCAATGATTATCAAGTAAAAGGAAAATTTTAAATGGAGTAATGTAGGAACAATTCTTTCAATGCTATAATCTTATATTTCATATACTAAACATTGACCTTTTTTGTATTTGCAGGATGCCCCATAATATTTAGTTTAAATAGAGTAATGCAGGAACAATTCTTGTAGGATGCCCCAAGTGAAAATCTCAAATCCATATTAAGATCGACTGTAATTTGGATGATGCAATAAACTAACTATCTATGATTATAATCGATCATTGAATCACCGATAAAGAGCCGAAGTAGTGATTGGATGTTAAACCCCAGTATTCTAGATTTGTTTCAAACCATGATAATATAGTTATGTTCGGATAGTACCCAATAGACATTTTGTAATAACATATAAGAATGTTGAATTCCTAGCTTGCCATTTCGAACATATATATTCTGCTTCTAGATAATTAAGAAATGGTTCACACTGTAGGAGACCTAGAAATGTAGCATGAGTATATTTGTACAGGGTATATACTTAGCTCAAGTCTACAAGATGAGTATGATAAAATAAGCTCAAAAAATTCACAACCTTCAAAGCTAAAAAAAATGACAGTATGTACAAGGCTTCAAAAATGATTCACAAATTTCAGTATGACTATATGGAAGTATAAGATTAATAATCAAATTTCAGTGAATTATTATTAGGATAAGGCTTGGTTCAACAGTATATATAGAAGGCTCATTTCTCTGTTATTGTCTTGGCTGATCTTCTGTAAAGTGCTAAATGTTGGATCGATGTGCGTTAGTAAGAGCTTGAGAATTGGCGGTTAGGCTGTTCCCAAGGCAGCGGAAGTAAAGTAAAAGCAAGTCAAGTAGAATGTAAACGACACCATTTTGGGCTTTCTTTTAGGCCAGTCAAGGCTGGATTTAGACGCCCTTTGGACTCCATAAATGGGCTGGTTGGCAGCCTATGATGACAAGGAAAGAGAAGGAGAAGTTACAACCAACTCCTCCTAAATTCACTCTCGGCCACTCCTTCCAACCGACTTTGTAACCGCATCTTGGGCAGTTTTGGACAGAATTACACGCCTATATAAAGGGTGTTGGTCGTCCATTTTGGACACAAGAAAAACGACATAAGTCCACACAAAATTCGGTAAGAGGAAAACACTTGTAGTCGAGAAAGACTAAGCATTGTTTGAGTGAGTTTTCACGAGTGAATCAAACACAAGTGTGATTATCATGGATCGGTCTTCACAAGTTCAAGTGAAGAAGGAACCTCAAGTGGCGTTGCATGAGGAGTTCTTTCAAGTGAAGGATGAACCACAAACGTCATGGGAAGAAGACTTTGTTCAAGTGAAGAATGAAGAGGAGTCATGGAATTCAAACAAGGTACGTTCATTCGTAATAGATGTGTCTTGCCAACACATTTATTGCCTTATTTGGTACGTTTTATCCCACAATGATATTGCGGAATCCCTTGTCATGGAATAGGGGCAATAGTCGTTGAAAGAAAGATCGATCTAATCGGTTGACTCGTAGCTTTTATCCAAGTAATTTAATAAAATGTTTTAAGTGGGTCGATGGTGATTGCCTTAGGGCCTACACCCAATGTGACTACCCTTCGGGGTCTACTCACGAGATTACCTTTCGAGGTCTACTCAAACCACCTTGTTTTACAAGGATCGACTTTCACTTCAACTTGTTTATGCAACATACTATTCCGTTTTCATATCTAAATATCCAACATAAACTAGGGATGGAAACTTTTAGGTAATATTTTTAGAGGCTTAACCACTTAATTAATTAAATATTTGAAGGTGCTTAGATATGTTTCTTAAACAAGAAGAAATATTGATATATTTATGCTTTTTCTAACCTATGTCCCAAGGGCATAGGTTACGAGACTAAAAATTGTAATATATTTGAAATTTGTATTTATTTAGATTTAACTATTTTTTCAATAAATTTTATTAGTTACCTATTAGGTTTTTAGTTCCTAAAATTAGTACTCTTAACCTATGCACTTAAAAAAATGAAATATTTAATCGATTGCTGACCCAAACAAATTTCACCTAGCTAGATGTATTGCTTGGTCAACATGACTTAGCTTTAATTGTTTATATTGTTGAATTGTTTTTACATTGGAATTTCGATTTGGTCGTTTCTTCAAGCAAATTTGCCTGGTTCATGTAAACTTGGCCAGTACGTTATGACTGTTCAACTCAATCCAAGTTTACATTTTTCTTTGGTCGGATGCAATCCAAGTTTACATGAACTAGGCAAATGCGTTGCTTTCTAACAATTCTTCCCTGTCCCTATATATATATATAAACCCCTCCATTGATTCCCAAATTCTTCTCACCAACAAAAAAAACACAATTCCCCTCAATCTTCCCAATTCGATCATTCAAGATGAATCCTAAGCATTTTCTTCCAGCCCTTCTAGCTCTCGGCATCATAGCCATCGTCATGCCTAATCTCGTCATAGGTGTTGATCTTGACAGCGTAGTTACTCAAAAGTTCTTCAATGGTATCATAGACAAGGCTGGCGCTGGTTTCAAGGGGAAGCACTTCTACACACGAGATGGTTTTCTTAATGCGGCTAAGTCATTCCCAAAGTTTGGGCATGGTGCAACCGTTCTTGCCTCTAAGAGGGAAATCGCCGCCTTCTTTGCTCATGTCACACACGAGACTGGACGTAAGTTCAAATCAAATCAATATATATATGATATAGTAGCAATGTTGATTAATAAACAACGAAGGGATATGTGTATAATTTAATTTACTTGGTTTTTATATATTTGATGCAGACTTTTGCTATATAGAAGAGATCAGAAAACGAAGGTACTGTAACACTAGGTGCCCCAAGTACAAGTGCAAGGACGGAAAGAGTTAGTATGGAAGGGGACCCATTCAAATCACTTGGAACTGCAACTATGGTGCTGCCGGAAAGTACCTCGGAGTTGACCTAGTCAGCCATCCCGAGCTGGTCGCAACGAACCCTAGCATCTCCTTCAAGACTGCGCTCTGGTACTGGCAAACCAGAGTCCGATCCGTCCTTCCAAAGGGATTTGCAGCCACAATCCGAGCCATAAATGGAGGGGAATGTAACGGTGGGAACCGTAAAGCTGTCGCAGCCAGGGTTAAATACTACAAGAAATATTGCAAGCAGTTTGGGATCACCCCTGGACCTAACCTATCTTGCTGATTACTATATCATATGTACTCTTATATATGTCTATTAATGTTGTGTGTGAAGTGGTAAGAATAAGATATTATATGTATAAGATAAGGAGTCTGGCTCCAGTTCCATCTCGATTATGTATTATATATGTCGGTGTTTGTGTGTGTGTGTATGTTTTTAATTTGTTCACAAGGTTGATGTTTAAGTGGACTGTAAATTGAAATATATATCAGTTTCAATTGCCATTTAATTTTGGGTCAGAACCATAATATGGTGGATGGGATGTCCGGACATAGAGCGTTGTCTCCCCCATCTTCTACCCCTTTGTTAACTTTAGCAATACAAAACCGGGTTAGTGAAACCTATTGGTTAGAGAAAGGAATTAAGCTCTTTATGGAGCTCATCTGTTTTAACAAACTTGGTTAATGAATGAATGAATGACTCTTCTCTCTAATATTTTTTCTCGTTCTTCTTCAATTCACCCAAACACAGATTTTTAATATGGTATCAGACATGGGTCGATCGAATTATTTCCTTTGATTGACCTAATTCCGCATTTTATCTTCGATCAACACTGATTTCTCAATTGTTTTTGTTAAAATCACTCAAACCATAAATCAATCAACACAAAATCACATTGAACACTATACAGAGAATTATTCTATATATCACTTAAGCACATGTAAATTACATTTTTATACATGTGCGATCCGTACACACTTTACAATCAACACACAACTTGCTTTAATTATGTGTGTTTCACGGGTGACAGTAACTTTGTCCCTCCATTACAACTCCGAAACAATACCTTCGTCCCGATCCCTGTTACAAACCCACGACACATATATATACTAGAAATTATCAACTGTCATTGTCAATAACCGCTTAATAGGACAGTTACATAACTACCCAACAATGAAAGTTGCATAACATCAGTAAATAAAATTAAATAGTAGATCAAATTTCCAAACCAAGTTTAATCCCAACAGTTTATCGGTGATTTCAGCTTGCAATCACTTTATTTCATCTTGTCTTCTTGCTTGAAACTTCTGTTTCGGTGATTGTATCTACTTGGATTCAATTTTTCGACAATGGATCCAAATAATCCACTTTACATCCACGCATCTGACCATCCTGACACGATCTTGGCCACTAAAGTGTTCGACAACATCGGATTCTACGTACACATGGCGCAACTCGATGATATTTTCATTGAAAGCTAAGAAATATAATGAATATTATTATAATATATAAAAATTGTAATTGCTAAAAAAATTGAGGGCGGAAATAAATGAAAAAATAAATATGTCTATGTGGCAAAGTTAAACGATGTACGACACGTAGAATAAAAAGATTCGACTTTAGTTATGTAATATATTGGTATTGATATTGACTATTGCGCGATTCTTCTGTGAAATCAAGTTAGAATGTTGATGTTTGTAATTAGGTAGACGATTTTATACAAACTAGTTGTATCCGTCGTACCATGTACGACTACGAATCGTTATTTTATAGACATTATAAATAGGATATTAATAAATAAAAATATAATATAAACTTTAATACAAGCTATTTTATTGCTTGTAGAATGTATAATTTCTTTAATCAATAAAAACGGTTAAATTTAATGTTGAGAATGAAGATATATTATTATGATAAAATAATTATATTTCTCTTTTTCCTTGATAATATTTATATAAAAATTTATATATTCAAATATAGAAGAGATACGAATTTAAAAAATAATAGTTAACTTAATAAATAAGATATAATAAAATACGAAAGATAAAGATAATTTAATTATATAAAATATTTCAAATTTAATTAATTTAATTTAAGATGCGACCATACTCATTTTGTGATTATATCTATAAATAAATCTGTGAAAAGATATCATGCTAAAATATAAAAGATATTTATACTTATTTTAAAATATTTTAAATTTATTATCTTTAATTTTAAATATTTGTATAAGGAAGTTTTCAAAAGATATTATTATACTAAATAGATATTTGTTTGATGTTAAAGATAAATTTAAATAGTTAAAGAATAATTTAATAGAAAAAAGTTAAAATATTAGGAATAAAAATTAATTTTGTAAATATGAGGTGGGGCCAGAATCGTTCTGGTGGCTCGAAAATGGATAGCTTTAATATATAGTTATAGATATGAAATGAAATTAGAATCCGGGTTGGTAGGGCTCCAAATTGCTCATAATGTAATTATTAAGATATTGTGCTTTAATTTCGTTTAAAATTATTTATTATTGGAAATTTTTCGATGAAGAAAGAAATTGAATGTATATTTTGAAAATTTTCAACTTCCAAATTTGAATTCGTATATTAATATCGATTTTTCAGATATATGATAAGTATATTTGATTTAAAAACTAAACCCTAAAAAACATCTTCTAGTAAATCAAATCAATTCAAATATTTTCCATTTAAAAATTCTTATAATGTGAGGATGGATATCTTCATATACTACTATTATTGAAAAAAAGACACGGATCCATCTCGGATAACATAATCCATGTTGCTTATAATCTTAAAAGCATACACTAATAAATATTGGGGTAATTAAGTACGCACGTCGACCATCTTCAGAACAACGTGCTAGCCATGAATGAAATCTATTAAACTTTCGGCCTGCAGCATCAATACACACACACACATATATATATATATATATATATATATATATATATATAAGTTGCCAAAGATAATTCCACCAAAAAAAAATAAGTTGCCAAAGATAAATTTCAAGCATCATTGCAATTTGCCAAAAAAACACATACGTACATATATATCCCTATCAATTTAGATGAACAATTGATCTTTGATATATTATCGATCAATCAATTGTATGTCACAATGTCCCGATTCGTCTTCCTTATTGGAAACTTTCTTCTGATGATCACGATCACAAACCTGCAGGGAATTCATGCCACGAGAAGCGATCTCATCTCGACAAGGCTAATGCTCGAGTGCGGACCTCACTTGAAAGGTGTCGTCGGCCCAGAGGAATCGATGCCTTCTGTTTCGTGCTGTGAAGAGGCGGAAGCAGAAATCATGTCGTTGTTGAGAAGTAGTGGTATGAGCAATGAGAGCGTTTGTTATTGGATTGAGAAATCAAAGGAATTAGTGCAAGGGACTGACTTGGGGATGATTGCTTTGGGGAGGAGGCTTGGTGTTGGTGGTGAGAATGAAAACGACAGCGTTTTCGAGAGGTCGCTTGCTGTTATAGGACTCCTTTCTCAGCAGTGTAATCTGCTGCCTTTAGTTTCTTATCAAGTTAACTGTTTGCCCTCTCGCTCACTTGCAGCGTAATTAGAATTCATTGTTGAACGTTTGTATTTGGTTGCTTTTTGATTTCATTGTGTTGTAAGGAGGCGTTTTGTCACGACACGAGTAGCTATGTTTTCTGGGTAATTCTTTAAAAAAAAAGTTCATGGGTAGGCAATAGTATTATTAGATAAGTTAGAAAGCCCAAATTTACCACCAAAGATTGATTCCTCATCAAAAAAAATAGTTTATATATAAATAATACATTATGTTTTATTTGATTCGTACGAGTGGTCGTCTATTTTTGGACGTTATGTTATTGTTAACGCTATCCATAATTCACGTTAGCTATTTATATATATCTTCAATCAAGATCCGACCAAAAAAATATATATCTTCAATCAAGATAATATATGATTCTTAGTTTGTTAAGCAATCTTTTCCTTCCTTGCTATTACGGATACTAGGAGGACCCTATTGTAACTATTTTGCCTATTAATTAATGATCTGTTCTCTCCTCTCTCTCTCTTCGTTCAAAGTTCAAACCTCTCCCACCTAGGGTTTCTTTCACCGTGTGTGAATTGCGATGGACGCGGATGACCCGAACTGTGGTGCCGAGTCCTCGTCAATTCCTGTGCTGCCTGCTGTTTCTTTCCGTGATAAAGTTGCTGCCTGGACGGACAGGCCTGAATTGTACGACACAGATGACGATGAGGTGCCTGAGATTCAAGATCCCGCCTGCCCTACTACAATCACACTTACGAAGACCCTGGGCCAATTCACTTATTGTCAATACCTTTGACAATAATGGACCAAGCTATTTCAAGATTAAGTTGATGCTTGAGCAAATGTGGTCTCTCAAAGGTGAGCTAACCTTGGTGGATATCGGTAACGCTTATTATGTGGCTAAGCTTACAAACGAGGATGATGTTCAACATGTGCTCACTTAAGGACCGTGGATGATTGGCCATAATCGCTTAATGATCCGACGGTGGGTTCCTAATTTCGACCCTTTCATTGGTTTTACTTGATTCGCCGTTGTCCAAAGCTTATGTCCACACTGGCTCGTTCGTGGTTACCTTCGTGATGGACGCAAAGCCAATGCCATGGAGGACAGCCTTGCTATTTGAGCTCTCTCTAGCTAGAAATGACTACTTAACCTATTCTTAACTATTTAGGTACGTATTGATTTTGTACCCTCCGGCCTCTCGAGGAATGGGACTTAGTCTTCATGACCAAAAATAAATAAATAAAATCACGTTAATTAGTTTCTACATGTTCATAGTTATTTTATTCTAATTTTATGATTCCAAATTCGAATTCTTAGTATGGCCAATCGAACCAAGTTAATCGGAGAAGATATCTCTTTTCATTTTTGAAATATATTATTCCATTATTGCCAAGATTTATTCAAATTAAACATAATAATTCGGATTGCGGATATTAAGTATTTGATTTGATATATGAGCTTAATTCTTTTGAAACGGTCAATAAATGTAGATAAATATATTGATCGATATTGGAAGCAATATGAACGGGAATGATCATTGAAATGGTCAATAACTTGGTTTTTTAGGTGGTACTTATAACTTTCAAATGAAAATTTTGACAAAACAAAAAGGGGCATTGTTTATCACTTCGTTGGCAACTTTAACAAGATGAATCGAGGATCATATTCTCGCTCTAAACTTTTTGTTCCAAAGCTTTACATTTTGTATTTTGCCGAAGAAAATAATATACAAGTACGGTGCATATAGATATTAAGATTTGTACAAACGAAATATAAATTTCAACCAAAAACAAAATAAACGAACTATATACTATAATATATTCAGCGCCAAAATAGATAATAAAGCAATGGTGTCTTTAACGGTAATCAAATTGACCCGACGACTCCATATCAGTTTCCTCTTCAAGACTTCAACTCGCCCGAGCGACGACTAGTCTCTCCAAAGACCGAGTCAATTCAGACCTCTCTCATGGCTGCCAAATCCCTTTGTACTCGCCATTTCTCCTTTCCAATTTCTGCTTCGAAGCTCCAGGAGTTTCCAAGACTAATCGGAGAACAACGATGGCGAAATCTAGGGCTGATAAGGACATCCAACTCCGGCTAGCTTGTCAGACCGCCATTGGAGGTGCTCATGAGAAGGTTCTAATGGCCATCCGAGCTGGCACTTTCAAAGGAGTTTCCGCCAAGTCTCGCAATTTGGCGCCCACCATGGCCAAGCCTATTGTTCTTGCTGTTTGTGGTAAATTAATTCGATTTTTTTTTCTTTTGTACTGTTTAACAATTTTGATTATTTTTTTTAAAAAAATGTTGTCGGATTCCAGAAATTTACCATAGTTTGATTGATTTGGACACCGCTTAGTATTCGACAATTTGTTTATCTTTCTAATAAAAAATGGTAAAAATCGGAACTAAAGATTATTGAAGGGCAGGGGAATTTAGAGAATGAATCATACGTTTTGTGCAGTTATAGAAGCAAGCCAGCAGGCAAGTGCGTTTCTTCGTGTTTTTGAGCATTCTACTGCTGGTGTCTTTGAGGTAATTAACTGTTCTGGTTTTTTTTTTTACTTAAGTGTGTTTATGGTCTATACTCTATACAATAGAGATCTCCTTCAATATAAACTCTCGGATTTGGAATTTGGTTTTTGGTATTGTTTATCGATTGAACCGGATTGGGAGGGTACAAGCGACAATTTTTGTGACTCTGAGACAGTTTGGGCAAATTATATTATACATTAGATGGACTAAACCATAATTTAGGCCACAACTTTGCCAACTAGGACACTTGAGCCATGAACTTTAGCTTGGTCATCAAACCTAAAGTTTAACATTATCAACCTCTTCATATTTAGAACATGGTTTTCATTATAATCAAGATTCTTGCTGGAGATTTATTTGCCAAATGACATGCATTTAATTTTTACCTACTGAGTTTCATTGATTCAAAGAAAAGCTTGCATTTTGTATTGTCTAACTCAGTACATTGATCTTCTTGAGGTTATGAATTAACAGGAACTGATTATTTTCTTTTATTTCCTAGTTGAGGCCTATTATGAAGGTTTACAAGTTAAAGTATCTTTCAAAGGTGGAGGTTATGAGTAATGATCCTAGCGGATGCTCCTTTATACTGGTACTTGCTCCCTATATTGGTCCTTAAATGTATATTGGTAATTGAACTGGCCAAACAACCGTTTTCATGCTAAGAAAAGTTCAGAATCGGTTTAACATAATGTTTCACTTTTTATGAATCTGTTACTTTTTTTAACTTCCTCTATTCACAGGGATTTGATAAGGTGAGAAACCAGAGTGTAGCTTCACCTCACTGGACCACATATAACATTGATGACAGGTACTATGAATTTTACCTCTGCAAATATTTTATTACACATATTTTTCTATCAATAACCTTTTTATTATCTTTTTTAATATAGGAATCTACTTTTACTTTGCATTCTTAAGACTTGCAAAGACATGGTTGGCCGTATACCTAGAGTTTTTGGTGTAGACATTGTTCAAATGGCTCTCTGGCTAAAGGTAGTTTTCAATATTAAGTCAGTGCAACTACTATGTCTAAGTGATGTCCTTGCTAGTATTTAAGGATACTATTGTAGCCTAGAGTTATCTAATTGTCCTCTATAAATTGGCTTCTAAGATTTCTTACTTGTTAAGTTTTATAATACTTCTGTAATTATGAACTTACTGCAGGAGAGGGAGGAAATAACCTCCTGTAATCAGGATAACTCCCAAGATGAGCCAATGACTAGGATGATATTTGAAAAAGACTTAAAAGTGACAGTTCAAAATGAACTTGGATCACAAGCAGAGGAAGAGGATATGCAAGCTCTTTTGGACTTGTATGTATTATCACATTTTATGTGCAGTGAAGTGTGAATCTGCTTTCTTATTTACTTTTCTGCTCCTTTGGAGTTTGTATATAAGAACATCTCTTAAAAATAGTTGGAAACTATTGACGGTTCAGGTGCATAAGATGATTTTATTCATATTTAGAATGATCTAGCTCTCATTTTCTGCATATTTGCAGTCATGTCATGGGTATTGGTGAAGCTGAGGCTTTCTCCGACATGTTGAAGCGTGAATTTCATGCTCTGGAAGCAGCTAATGTACATGATATACTGGCGATTGAACCTTTGATCGATGAGGTAATCATTCTTAGGATCATTTAATTTTTTTCTTCTGATATTTCCTCAGAATATATCCTACTGGAATCTTCAAACAAGCAAAAGTAAATTTAATTCCTTAAATCTGCTTTGTTGTTGTAGGTTTTGCAAGGGCTTGATACTGCCTTGAACTATACGTGTGAGATGGACGAGTGGTTGAGCACTGTCAATGTGAAGCTTAAGGTCATGAGAGAGGATATTGAATCCGTATGTCAACCAAATAATTGCCATCTGTTTTTTTTTTTTTCCCTTTTGAAATACATAAACTTTGTCATGAATGTCCATCTCTTTCTGCTTGTTGGTTCCTTTCACACCTAATTCAGGTAGAAACACTAAATAATAGCTTGGAGGTTCAGACTGTGAATGGTAAAGCATTAGATGAGGAACTTGGCCAACTTCTTGAGAAGCTTAACATTCCTTCTGAGGTAATGTCAGTTTCTCGATTACATTCAGTGATTGGTCACTTGTATCATCTGAACCACTAATCCAATGGCACTATATGCAGTATTCAACATGCCTCACAAAGGGATCATTTGATGAGGCAAATTTGCCCAAAATCATGGAAGCCTGTGAATGGTTGAACAATGCTTTGACTGACCTTGAACTCCCAAAAATGGACCCTTCCTATATAAATTTGCGCGCTGTATAATGCTCCTTTCTTCCTTGTTTTCTTTTTCCTCGTATGAATATCATTTACAGTTAATATGTTGAATTAGTATTATTAATTTTGTGGATGTTTTATTCCTATTCTTTATTAGCTAAGGGCATTTGAGAAAGTTCTGTGTTAGTTAACGATTTGGTGCATAACTTCTCATACATATTTTTTGTTCCTCAATTCACTTCATATCCATAATCATGTCACGATCTGTGTTTCATTTCTCTAAGATAAAGAAAGACAAAGAATGGCTCTTTACTTTTTACTTCATCATAATGCCACAAATGATCATGCAAGATTTAAAATGATAGAACTGAGTGCTTGCTCAAGTCCTACTACTTTCACCTTTTTCCTTGCAAATGTATGGCTTGGGTATAAACTATTATAAGGAATGGGTGATGTTTGAACTTGAAGTTTACCTGATTCCTGATCAAACCTTTGAAACTCTAGTCAATTCCTGTATGTTGACCTCTGTCAATCTTACAGGTTAAAGTGAAGAAGGTAGAACTTAAGAAACTGAAGAGTACATTTGTTGGGAGAGCTTCTGAATATTTACGAAAGTACCTTTCAAACCTGGTCGATTATATGATAAGAGACAAGGTTCAATCCTTCTATTTCCTCTTTTTGAGTAGTTATTGTGATTATCACCTTGCAAATGTCTAATAGTACTAGTATTTACCAAATCTGCTTGTATAGCATCAACGGTCAACAATTCCTGACCACAACGACCTACACAAGAAGTGCACGACCTATACTGCACTTTTGCTGCATTTGATGGTAAAAACTGCTGGACAACTATATTATGATATTAAAAAATTAATTCCTTTTTGAAAATCTCATATGCATTACCAATTTACTATTCTTCTGCAGCGTCTTGATAAGAATTGCTTAGGTCCATTGAGAAAAACATACTGCACTTCTTTCAACTTACTTCTTCGGAGAGAGGTGAGTTTGTACCTCTTGATCTTGCTCTACTCTCTACCATGAACTAAAAATACACTCTTAAATATCACTAAAACTACAATAACAAACTATTCAGTTGTTTATTATTCTTATGTAGAGTCGTAATTTCGCAAATGAAATTCGGACTAGATCTGAAGCATCAAGGGCTCCAATTTCTTGGTTTGATGCTTCTCCGGGCTCTACACAAAGCAAAAGGAATACGGATACGTCAGCAGTTTCCAATGCTTATACCAAAATGCTGACAAATTTCATCCCACACCTTGAACAGGAGGTTATATCCTGTCTTGCATCCCTATTTATGATAAAATGTTTCACAATATTTTCCCTGATATAAGTATCACCAAACTGCAGATATCCTTTTTTGCACAATTCATGTGTTTCGATGTTCCAACTCCTGATAATGTTATGGAAGTTAACAACAATGGCGAGAAAACTGGTAGAGATCACATGCCTCTGCAATGTAGTATTATGATTTACATTCTTAGATATAGAAACTTACTTTGTCATGTTAAAACATCTTCAGAGCTGACATTGCTAAATGAATATCTTCAAGAGTTGCTTGACGGAATCCAGGTATGTACTATTTTAAATTAAAACCAACTTTTTCAATTCTTTTATATGCATGTAACGGGTTTTTCATAATCATTTCTTAGGAAGATTTCTATGCTATTATTGAATGGGGAAACAAGATTGATCCATTGAGATGTGTATCGATGCATGGGATAACAGAGCAAAGTCTCTCTACTCAAAAACCTAATGCAGCCCAATTTGTTGTCATCCTTCTCAGTGACTTGCAATCAAGAACTGCTTTATTGTTTAGCAGGGTATAATTTCATTTCATCCGGTTTTCCTAGCAACAAGTGGATTTGAATTTGCAGTCTTGAGTTAAAACACATCATACATTGTCGTTCTATTGCAGTTTGTAGAAGAATTTTGTCATCGCATTGAAATAACGGAGCAAAATGCTCGACCGGCTGGTGGTGTACACTCGAATGTGCAAAGGTAACTAACTCTATTAAAATGTGTGCCATGCTCCTTTTCTGAATGGTCCCTTGTTCACTCAAAACTGATGTATGCCTTGAGCTATAAAAACTGGTGTATTTTAATTACTGTTTTTTGGTCCCTTGTTCTCTCATACAATTTTTGTTGTTCTTGCTGTATCTGATCATATGCATGTTGCAATTTGCATATTCAATGCACAGATTTACCGTTCTTGCTACTTGTATGGAGCAGTGTATCCATGGACAAGCCAGAGATTTGGCTGATATGGCATATACCAAGATTGTAAGTACTTTCTTTAAATTTTGATCTTAATTAGTAGTATTAGAAAAGATTTAATTCTTAAGATAGAACTCCAAATTAGAGGAGTGGAGGACATATTGAATTGAATGGTCACTTTGGGGTGGACGGGCCATGACAAATGCAAGCAAATTCGAAAATCCTTTATCATAAATGTATATCGAAACTTTAAAGCTCAAGTACAAAAGTTCTGAAAACTTACTGATGAATGAAAGTGGTAGTGAACGTGGTAGAATCAATGGGAAGGTGTGTTTTTAGTACAACTTGTTAATTAAACCTCTTAGTTTTCCCAAAATACAAAAAGCAATCATCATAATTAAGCGTGCTATTTAATTAATCCTAGTTTTTCCAATACACTATTGAGTTCTCCAACATCAACACTAGTCCTCTCATCTCTCCCTCTACGGCTATAAATTCCACCACCTTCTTCCCCATCATGCTTGCACACACAAGAAAGAATCCTCCCTTTGAACCATAACAAAAAAATGGAGTCAACAAACCGATTTGAAGTTGGGGGAAAATACGTGCACGCAACCGTCACATCGTGTGCACTAAACATCAACAACTGGATCCGCGACGTTTCCTACTACTATCGCAACATCCACAACAACGTAGTTGTCGGATTAGACATCGAGTGGAAACCCAACAGAAGGCGTCAACAGGACAACAAAGCCGCCACTCTCCAACTCTCCATCGGCAACAAATGCCTCATCATCCAGCTCATCTGCCTCGACTACATTCCTCGTTCTCTGAACAAGTTCCTGTCCAACAAGAAATACGTTTTCGTGGGAGTTGAGGTGGAATCCGACATTGCCAAGCTGGAGGAGGATTATGGGCTGGTTTGTAAGAGCCACCGGGACATCAGGAAGGTTGCATTGGAATCGGACACGTGGCAGGATTGCAACCTCTCTACGCGTTCTGGGCTTAAGCAGCTTGCTGAGGTGGTGGCTGGGATTTGGTTGGAGAAGCCTAAGCGTGTTACTATGAGTAATTGGGAGAATGAAATTCTGAGTGATGAACAGATTGAATATGCTTGTCTTGATGCTTATGCTTCTTTTAGCATTGGTATGAAGCTGCGCAATGAATTTTAGGGCCCTTGATTTAGGCTTATGATATGATTATCTTCATTTTCCTTTCAGTAAGAAGTTGTAATTTTTTTCCCCCTCAGTTGAATGAAGAATGATTTGTCTGCAGGGCAGTGCATTGTTCATGACCTTAAATAAAATTGGAAGAGCTGATCCCAAATATGGAGATGTGTTTATTCTGGAGAATTATGCTGCATTTCAAACCAGGTGTGAACTTGTTTTAGAAAAAAATATCAATGTGAAAAAAAAATTATGCTGATTTTCTTAAGGAATTGTTGCAGTTTGTATGACCTAGCAAATTTGGTGCCTGCACTAGCCAAATTGTACCAGCAGGCCAGTGATGCTTATGAACAAGCTTCGACTCGTCATGTCCACATGATCATATACAGTGTAGGGCATTCGAAATTCTGATGAGAAATTCTCTCTTATTTACTCTGGAGAAACAGATTTTTTATTATCTCCTGATATGCATATGTTTTAATCTAAACCTAAAACATATACACTTATCATGCTCTTCAAATATGCAGCAATTTGAACAACTCTTCCACTATGCTACTAGGATTGAGGACTTGTTGAGAACAAATACACCAGAAGAGGTAAGAGGGGTTCATAAGTTCAAATATAAAGTCATACTTGTCTACATTTTTTTATATACTAATACATACTCTTGCTCTTCACATTTCAAATTCTCACAATATCCAAGCAAAGCTACACCAATGAGTTGTTCATTGACATTAATTAACTTGGGGGTTAAAAAGTAGCATTGTTTGTTGAGGATTAAACTGATTATTGTATTGTATCACATTGAAATGGATTTAACTTCATCCCGGTTCATTCAGATTCGTTCCACGCCCGGAATGTCTACAACAGATCTTAGAAGGGTATTGAAAATAACCTTAAGTGAGGTATGTTATAAAAGCAACGTTAGCTAGTAATCGTGCCTATGAATTTCCTTTCTACCAAGCAAATATTGGTTTAATCTGATTTATCCCTTTTTGGGATTTTCTTGATATCCAGATTGACAGGTCCATCAATGCAATGTACAAGGGATTGCAAAGGAACTTGACCTTGAAGGAATTGGTGCGTCCTTTGCATATAAGGTTCAAGGTTCGTATTACTCACTCAAATCTTTAAACTATATTGTTACAAATCACAGATTTAATACAGAGGATTATTATTATTATTCAAAACATTGAGCCAATCATCTTATAATAAGAAAGTAGTGCTCAAATATAAGACAATTATGCCCTGATACTATAATCTTGGGGTTGGATGAAATAACAATTGCATTCTAACAACTTGTTATCAAAATTGAATCCTCTTGAGTGCACTGAACTTTCTAGAATTGCTAAGCAAGATCTGATTTATTTTTTTTCCCATGTTTTGTAGAAAGAGTTCATCACTAAGTATCAGGCAGTTGTGGAGCTTGTTGGGAACATTTACCCAACAGAGACCAAATGGATGCCTTCTGTACCACAAGTAAGGGATCTCTTGGCCTCCATTGAGGAAGCTTATTTCTTATGATGTGCTTCCTTTTGTAACCTTGTCTATTCTTCTGGGTTTTTTACATGTAAATTTTTAATATTGTATAGAAATGTTGATAAGTTTGATTCTCAGTTTGCATGTTTTGTTGTGTGAGCAAATCCGTGTAGAACTGTAAATGATACCGTATATATAATATGAAGTTAAAAAGCACTATTAATAATCAGCGTTGAAAGGCTGGAAACCCAAAACCTCATTTAGGTACGTTAACCTCGAAACTCAAAACTAGAGCCATTAAAATTTTTGCTTTATCCTATCGAAAAAAAAAAAATTTGCTTTAACTCCAACAATTTCTCTATTTTAAAAAATACTCCGTATAATATATGTGGCCTAACACAGTAACACGTACAGTGATGATGTGCATTAATTCAAAAAGCCTCGATAACATCATGACATTCATTAATAAGAGTGACAACTTCCGATGATTCTAACAAAAGTTAAATGCACAAGATAATTATTAGTACAATCTTAGCCGGTAGCATCACCGCAATACCTTCCACACTAGAAATCACACGCAACAACATAATTAAAAACCACAAACATAGGAAACAACAAATAAACTATATAAATCAATTCACAAACAGTCATAAGCTACGAGAAAAATCATATAGCCGAATAACTATAGTCATCTGCAGCCTCGGCCGGCTCATCTGCTGCCTGAGAAAAGACGGTGAGCACCACAAAGGCACCATACAACACCGTCACGATGGCGGTGAAATTGACCAAATAAGCCTCGGGACCAAACTTGGATACACCCGAGCTCTCGAGGAAAGTGAGCTTCTCCAAGAAGCCGAGGGCAGCATTGCCAACGGCCAGGATGAACACGAACAGCCCGAAGATGATGTGCCATGGAGCTGAGGCTGCTCTTAGGTCTCGGCTCCCTCCCGGGTAGAAGAAGATCACAAACCCGTAGATCCACTGAATGGCGTAGAGAGTGATAACGCCCAAACCGATCCAAGAGTGGAGACTATAAAGGTTAGCAATGTTGCTCTCGTTGTGGTTCTTGAAGGCTGCACAAATGCCGAAGATGCCGAGGATAAGAGCCATGCCGTGGAGCACCATGTGTATCAACTTCTTCACGTCTTTGCTGAACGGAAGTGATTTGTAGCTTATTATAGCTGCATGTGTATCGAGTAAACAATTGTCGTTAGTTAATTAACTATACTATCTATATGGCTAGGAGATTCATAAAACTAGAACTTACCTTCGCCTCCAAGTATGATGAAACAGATCAACATTACCACGGGATGTATCTGTACACGGTAAACAAAAACAAAACAAAAAAAATAATGGCTTTCAGAATTCAATTCGAAGGATCCAGGCCGTCTATTCATCCTACTACTCAACCATCTTGTGATCGAGTCACATAGACATTAATTTTGTACGTGAATGTACTATATACATACAGAAAAATAATTTACGAATAAACAGACAGTTGTTAACGCAGTCAGAATTTTCCAGGATGTGACATTATTTTAGGTTTGAAATGTCCACGAGACACGTTCGAGTCAAAAAAAATGATTCAGTTAACACGTGGTGTTATGTTTTCATTAATTAATTGGTTTGTTAAGCCAGCGAAGCAATGACAAGATCGAGCAAAGAGACAAATGAGTATCAACCACATGTACATAATATCATAGAGATAATTCACATGAAACACAACGTCCAGCTAGTACAATTATAGTTTTCAGGCAGTGTTAACTAGTTTCGCAACAATTCAATTAAAAAAATACTCCTTCCAATCAAAATAAGCAACTTAAAATCTTACACCTTTTTTCAATCTTATAACTTTTTAAATTAAACCCATCACTTTTTTAACTCAATGAATACAAATTATAGTCAGACAAATTAAATACCAATAAAAAGTTTTATACCCTCACCCTTATTTCATCGGATGGATCGGAGTGTATATGTAAACAAAATATATCTATATGATTATTAATTATATTCTGTTTCATACCACACGAAAGTGACGAAACACAGGTATAGAATTTATCAATTTTTAAATGATGGTTTTAATTAAGAACATGATAATTTTTAATGTAAAATGAGAAAGTAATGCTGATTTTGTATATATAGTACGTATATTCACACGATTATTGAAGAATACAAAGACAAACTTGTATTTTGGAGGCTAGGCATTTGCAGTGTCAAAGCGTGGAGGGCTTGCGCAATCACGTGGCTAAGTTTATAGCTACGTGTGTTTGCTTGTGTCATTCGTGTGGCAACCATTTATCTATTAGACTAATTCTCAATTTTCTTAATTTAGTGTAATTAAGAAAATCGAATTAAATATATAATCCATATATATACAAACTAGGTAGCTAAGTAAGTTGTGGATAAAGTTGCCACATTCGTTCAAACCTACAACTACCACTAGCTTTTGTTTATAATTAATCTACAAATAAAGGTTTTTTTTTGAAAAAAAAGGTATTCAAACCAAAGTATTTATTTTGCGCGACTTCAAAGCATGATGATGTGAGTTGCGTATGTATTCAAACACCATCAATCATTTAAAAAAAAAAGAAAGATACAAAATTAATTAAATCCTCATGGAGAAGTCGTGTATGCGGTCAGATTAATTACACAATAAGGTAGTAGACAGAATAATTATACATATTAAGTTCAACTAATCAATTGGGATGGACCCTTCTAATTTATCATGGAGTCCACTAATTAACAAAGGATCATAAGAATCAATTTTACCCCTTTTTCTTCAAAATGTGCGTGCTAAAGAAGGCAAGATTCATTCTTAACTAGATGCTTGAAAAGTTGATAATATACTCCATTAATATGCTCAATGCTGGAGTGATAAGGAATCAAAAAATCAAAATGGCACTCGATCATATGCTTCTTAATTTTCTTAATTAGAAGAAAACGTAAACTCTTTTTTTTTTTCCTTTGACGTGCAAGAAACTAATTGAGAGAGAGAGAGAGAAAGGCGTACGTTGAAGATAAGACTCTTGTTGGAAGCTTCCCAGGCCAAGCCGCCGCGGAAGCTGATACACCAGATCAACACCATCACCGCGCCCGCCACCGCCAGTACGTGCGCCGCAATCGACACCGCCAGCGCCCTCACACTCACCGGCCCCACCGCCATCTCTCCTCCGCTCCCGCCGGATTACCAAATAACTAACAGAGTAGAGAGTTGAATAGAAGATGATAAAATTAAACGAACGGGCTTCTTCTGTGCCGCTTGAGAGGGTGTCGTTATTTATTTATTGTTTAGGGTCTTCTATTAAAATAGTGAGTAGGTTCATCGAAAAAAAAATATTTATTGAGTAGGTGAAAAATTGCCGGTTTTGATATTGCCACGTAGGCGTTGTCTTTGAACGGTAGATGATCGACGAGGAGAAGAAGAAGAGATGAGGGGTCCGCTGTCTAATTCTTAGTACTATTTTACTTACCGGTCTTAATTCCCTCCTGTTGACCGCTTGCTCCCTTTTTACTAGTTTGTTACCATTGTTTGGCTTGTTGCTAGGGATTGGGTTCGTGGCCACCACACTGCCATTATTTGTAGCCAGTGAATAGGCTGACCCCATCTATTTATTAATTTTACAGTGCATGGGAATTGGGATAAGATGGTAGTGCTCTCTTCTTATTATATGGTTTGCCATTTGCCAAGTTTTAACCTATGCATCAAGAACGAGTGTTCTAAGATCAGTAAACGTCCATTTTTACATAACAAAATCAAAAGAAAAAAAAAGTTGAAAAGTAGTGGGGTACAAATCTAGAGCAATCATTTATGATTTATCTGTTTAGGCCCCCCCTATTAATAATCCTCATGGCTTTCTCTATCGTGAAACAATTTTAATAAAATAACATAAATAACCTACCAAACCAACACCGAATAAAGTAGAACATGTTTTTATGGACACTGTCAATAACCAATCAGCCATATCATACAAAAAAGCTCGTCTTCGTTTTTCTGCCAATTGAACTTTGGTGTACTAATATCAAGTGAGGAATATGCATAAAAATAATATTATTTTTTTGGTAGAAAAAATACTATCATATTTTATGTTACAATCAGAAAATGAATAATGCGGATACAGCATAACATAGCATACGTACGGTTAGAACTGAAGGTGTGCATATAAGAATATATCAAGTCACAGAGTGAAGAAGAAGAAAATATATAATGGAGGCTGATGAACAGCTCATAAGCGCTCTAAGCACAACTAGAACGAGTAGACAAAAATTGGAAGCCAAGACGTGAAGTGAACAAGATAAAATATATTGACCATTTATAGTCGTATCTCTGATCATTTAAGCCAGATATAGTTCTTTAATTTTCTGATTCAAGATGGTTAAACCCAGCGACCTTTAAGAGATCAATGTTTTACAGGTCTTGACGGTAATGGTATTTCTTTTTGTCCACTATTGTTATGCCTTGTAAGAAACCTGTGATGGTTGATCAAAACACTAGTTTCAATCAACTAGCCAATTAGTGAAAATATCCTAGCAGGGATAGACCTCCAACACATAAGCAAATAATCTTGAATATCATATACAAACTCCTTGATCAAGGCACGTATTTTCTAGTAATGCTACAATTACGACTGAATATTCTATTAATACTATAAGATGCAGTAATCAGTATTATACCTGTAACTCCTGATGAACCCAGGTAATATATAGCTACTGTTAGCAACATCATCATTCTTACCAGCGGAATCTCTTGGCTGGACTCTCAGAACTTCTATCACTCCAAACCAGCTTCGTTTGCCCACCCTTTCCAAAGCTTTCAAACGAAAGAGTCTATATGATACCCAAAAAAAAAAAAATTAAACACAAGTAAAAGGAGAATTAACTAGAAAGTTCATAAGCATAAGATACACACCTGTGTTGCTCTTTTATCACTAGGAGTCCATGTAATCGGATTCATATGTGAATTATTCTCATTCTTCGATAAAGTTGACGGCTGTGTAGATTGTTTCTGCCTCACTCGCCTTGCTGATTTGCTAGGAGTTTTTCCTGCTTGGTACTTGAAAAGCTCTAGAATAGAAGGACTTTTTCTCTTTGTGGTTTTTGAAGTAGTAGCGCAGTAATCAGCATGAGGAGTTGAAGTGTCAGTTTTTAAATGCTGCTTATGCAGCCTCATCTTTTCCCTGACTTGATTTAAAAACTCCTTTGTCCATGGAGATGCTCCTTGCAGCTCATTCGAGTAAATACTTTTTCTCAGTGGTGTTCCTTCGTATCCATGTGGAGCTTTCTCTTTGTTTAACAACAGCTTTTGCAAATATGTCCCTGGCTTCTCTGTTTTACCTCCTCCTAAGGAATCTTTTTGTTGATCCAATCCAAATAAGCCAAAGCCAGTTTCTTGTGAACTTAATGATGAGTTTGGATGAGTGGCATGATCGAATGAGAGTCTTCTTATAGCTCTAGAGGATTTAACCCCAGGAGCTTCTTCAGTTTCATGCTCTGGCTGAAAGAAATTTGCAGCTTTTTTTACAGAAGAGAAGTTCCCGCCAAATAAGGGATCATCATTGAAGTCAACAACTTCACCCATAAAATCATCAGAAAGGCCTTTAAATATATCAGCATCATGCCCAGGTAGCCTGTTTGACGATGTCATAGCTGATTTCTTTTTATGACCCAAAAATCTACTGCTTGAAGGTAAAGTTACTCCTGGTATATCATCCATTAGATTTGGGTTTTCTGACCTCCAAGAAATTTGTGGTTCAGAAGTCATAGTAGGAATGATCTTTTCTGCATCATCTGATCTTAACTCTTCATAAAATGCTTCAGCATTAAGAGGTAGTTCGGGTGACCTCGTTAGAAGCCTTGATGTAGTTGGTTTGTACAAATTATCCACATTCACAGCATCAAAAGAATTTTCATCAAATTCTCTCTTTCTCTTTTCAAAGCTGAACTTGCACTCTAATCTCTCTGAATTAGGAGCAGAAGAAACCGAGGAGGAGCAGTCTGTCATACCAGATATAGATTCCTCACGCTTGCCATATCTGGACAGGATGCTTAACAGAATAACACTTTCGTCAGGAACATGATATTTTTGCAATGCTCGGATCCTGCAATTTTCAGACCATCCAAAGAAATCTACAAGCATTGCTCCAGTTGACAAAATTGCAAGAGCTGAGAGTGGATTGATAGAAGGAAACTTTATCAGGAATGATTCTGCAATAGTTTCTGAGTCTGAAAGCATAGGAAATAGGCCCTTTTGAAACTTCATGGCATATGTAATACAGTTTAATACAATCTCCTCTGTCAATTCTGGAGAATACGAACAGAAAATCTGTAATTCAATGCCCAGACTGGCTGCAGCAGCGTAGAGTTCATCAGATGACTCGGTTATGGTGGCTATAAAATTGCTCTCTCCCTCGAAAACCTGACCAAAAAAGGTAAGAGAAACAATTCCTTTCAATAACATCATTTAAGAATAACAACAATGTAAGCCAAAACCAGCATATTTTTGGGTTTAGAAAGTCTATTTAAGGAATGGTTACATGTATGAAATGGTGTAGCCCTATGGTTTAAAAAGAAAAAAACACAGCATGACATCAGATGGTCCTCCACATAACATTAATACACTACAGCTATAGTTTACTCCATTAAACAGTATCCACACAAAGAAACAATATCGTTGAGGATGGCCAGTTTTTAAAGTGTAGAAGTTCTGACAAAAGAACATAGAGGTTCACATCATTGAGTAAATAATATGGAGGTTTAGGTTTTATCTGTAATAGGTGTATCAAGATCATTGTTTGGCTATTTGATGCAAGATCAACTGAAATTATACTTAAAAGTTCAACAAGATGGTGATGTAGGAACTTAATTTTACCAATACTTCCTACCTGCATGACATTGAAAAACAAGCCCCACTACTTTCCAGCTAAAAGGAAAAGAAAAATGTAGAAGTTATTACCATGATGCTGCTCTTGAAAGTAAAACTCAACGTTGTCAAAACATTTGCTGCTATATTGTCAACACAAAGTGGAACAGAAGAAGCTGCCTCGTCAGGAGCAGTTGCTTTCTTTCCGATGTTTTTACAGTTGTACCATGCTAAGCACATTCCAGAACTAATTATGACATCTACAGGCAGACAGAAATCTCGTTCTAGAATCTGTGCTCCTCCCTTCTCCATAGCTAGAATTCTTTGATATGTGCTCCTCCGAGATATTATCATCTCTGTATCAAAATCTTGAGTATTGACAATGATGGTTGTATGTGGACAGGATGAAATATCTTCACTTTTAGACTTGGAATCTATTGGCTTGCAATCGACAGGCAGAGGCATGCAGTCATACATTTTCTGACCTATAATGTCCATTGATAATGATTTGCAATTCTCGACCATTGGAACAAAATTCAGCAATTCTTCCAACTTCTGTTCAATTGCATTAAGAGCTCAGTATTATGTACAATTATAAAGTCTAGACATATGTTTATCTTGAAAATACTATAGTAACTGTTTAGTCCAACATAATTACATATGATGAATAACAGTGTGGACATCACACAGCAAGAAGATTCTCTATTCAGAAATTCCTTGTGATAGAAAATTCACACAACATAAAAAGATAAAAAGCAATTATATGCACGCTCATTTAATTAATTACAGTGAACTATGTCAACGTATTGTATCATTCAAGATTCAGCATTGATGCATCTAGATGGACAAAAGCATTAAGTGTAGCTTATATTTCCTAGTTCTACAGAGTCTCAGGAGGATTTCCCTGGAATTGGGTTTTACTTATTAAAGGAGTTATCTCTTTCTTGCTGTGACTGTCAGCATAGTGTATAGCTATTTGTACAATGACAAGATCATTTGGAAGCAGTAAGAGTGACTAATAGCTCAAATGCCAGCTTTTTATAGTTTTAACGGAATCCGTTGTTCAATGACAGACACTTACTCAAATAATAGCCTACTCCACAAAAAGAAGTTAAATGAGTCTGCTTGTAATATGTACTCACCATTGAAGATGAGGGAATATTAACACCAGTACAGAGTGCTTTGGCAGCACCATCTAAGTCCACCTTCAGAAAGTGAAGATTCAAAGAGTGGGTAGGCTTGGGCAGAATTGATGTTACTTGAGAAGAGCTGTGTAGACCACCATACTCCAAGATAATGTCAAATTGCTTCGATAAAATAGCTGCAGAAATATGCCTTGAAGATAAAACGAAACATCAAATACTAGTAAGAGATTTACATAAGTAATTAATATTTAAGACTTGAACACACCTCAATTACAATTTAAAATTTACCAATGGATTGATATGATTATTATCATCATGCAAATATTTTAACAACATTACAGAAAGAAATTAATAAGGTCTGATAAAGATAAGATAACTCTAAAAAGGATCAAGTAACAATCCATTCTTCATGAGCTATCTACCTACTAAATCTAAAATCCTCAAATCATGTAGTGCTACAGTAAGCTGCAATTGCTATTAGCTGTTGTACATGTTGACTCAATATGTTCTAGAGCCACAAATAACAGAAACGAGCAGACTGATAAAATGCACATTGACATGGAAAGAACTATTTTCCTTTATATCAAAACCATTTTGTCACATATTACTAAAGCTATTTTTTACAGGACATGTTGTCAGACTTTGACTAACTATATATAATATTAGCATCAATTCTAATTTCTTTATGCATGAAGACATGCTGCATGACTCATTTCAAATGGGAAAGTCTTTACATGGCTGAACTTACTTATGTGTGGCTAATATGCAATCTGATTGTTGTACATTCCTTCTGCTTTGTGAGGTCCTATGAACGTCACTTGCATCTAGGAAACTTCCATGCATCAGTGAAGTTATCTCACTAACTGACACATTCATGGAAACTAAGAGGCTCTTCAAGGGCCACCATAGTTTTTGCTCAGCCACAATAAGTATTTTGCTTCTTTGACTTGTTCTCAATTTCAAAATTTCCTGAATACGATTCAGTGATGGGTGAAATTTGGTTATTTCTTTGTTTGCCAAAGTATAAGCCTCTTCAATGTAGGGGATAAGGAGGCCTAGTCTTGATCTTAGACATTCGGCTTCCTGAAGCACTTTTTCAACAAATTCATGTAGAGAGTCGATGCCAAATGAACAAAGACACCATGCCATACGTTTAATTGCTAACAGTGAACAAAAAGCAGAAGTAACAGCGTTCACATGACCTGAAAAGGTTTTATCATTAAATAATATCTTCATGCAGTCCATCAGCTTCTCTTCTGGAAGGCTCATCATGTCATCCGCATTAGGAAAAGAGAACTGTCTGCTGTTGAGATGTAGATCTTTAGTGACAGCTAAAAAGCTTTTTTCAAAGTTCTGAATGAGGGTCAACATACTGGCAGGCAAATGAACCACATGCAATTTGATATCCCACTTGTCCATTTGTATCCTCGTGCACAAAGATGATATTTCTCTATCCTGACAGGTACCAGCAGGAATAACAGATTGAATATCCAATTTCGCAGGTTGAACATCAGATGGCATAGCTGTATTAGCTTTTGTAGGATTAAGGAAAAACTCAAGCTCATTAAATTGGGGAACAGATTCAGCTCTTAATCTAACTGAGTCAACACTTATTTTCTTTTGGCCTCCTTCAGCTCTTGTATGATCATCATCCAATATTTTATCTATTAAAACTGCAGATGGGGGCTTATAGACAGTAGCATTTCCACCAGATGGGATGTTCATCTTGTTCTCTGTAGTGATCTCATTCCAGATGTCATCAGATAATATAAAATCAAGTAATAATCCACTGTCTTCTGTAGATTGTATGCCATAGCCTGGCCTGAGTATTCCAATATCACTGAACAGTCTCTGGAAAGTAGCATGAATATCACAATTGCCTTTATCTTTGCCCAGAAGGTCCCAATCTAAATAAATTTCGTCTGATGCAGACACGGGAAGTAATTCTAACCCCTCAAGTAATACAGTGATACTAGCATATAGTGACAGTACCTTCTCATCATCAGGGAGAACAGGGACAGGAAAAGACTTGAAATTGTGATCAATCATAGATATCTCATGGCAAACAATCAGCTCATCAAAGTTTTTGAAGTTCATGCCTTCCAGGGTTAATTTCTCACATTTCTGTGGAGCACGGCTGATTTGAGGTATGGTGAATGGATCAGAAATTTCAATATACTCTGGATCAAGCATTCTGAATTCCTCAAATTGAACCAATTCAACCGCAAAATCTGAATCTGCAAGAAACATTCCAAAGTGGAACCCTGTTTCTTCCTCTGTGCATGAAGGTTCTTTGTTGTAGTCGTGGCCAGTCTCCAGAAATAAATTTGGGTGTGCCACGAGAGGTTCAAGGAATAGCTTTGATGAGATTTGATCGGAAATTTGTTCAATTTCCATAGAGCTGAACAGCTGCTGCCAGTTGACTTCATCATCATATTTTCCTGTATTATTAAGTTCCTCCATATTTGCAAATAATAGCTGGAGCTCATCCTCCATGGAGATGAGACTGAAAGTTCCTCTAGTAATTTCTTCTAGTTCAAGTTGAGGAAACACCGCATCAGATAAATGATTTTTTCTCAGGGAAATATCATTGTCTTCTGAGGTGTTTATCTTTACATTTAGAATGGAGCTTGGAGGAACATCTTGAACGGAGTAAACAGATCTTTGAACCTCATCAAGATGTGGATCACTTGCTGCTAAGTGGATCATCTCCTGGTAGAAAAGTTGGAACCAGAAACTTTTATATGCTTTGGGACCAAACAACTAAAATCATTCAGACAAATATATAAGTACTTGAGCCTAGGTTTTTTCCAGTGATTAAAAGGGGGGATGGTTGCATTCATTCAGTGAAAAAAAACTGGTAACCTATAAATCTTCGACATAAACACGTGTATTGGTTTGTAATACCATACAAATAAAGAGAAGAGAAGATGGAATGTGTATACACTGGCAGCCTAGAGCCTAATTAGTATAGGAAATTCGACTTGACAACCAAATTCCTAGATCTATAATAATCAGTCAATAGGACTTAGCAACTGAAAAAGTCTCTAGAGTTTAGGATTACTACCAATCCATAGACAACACAAATTCAAATTTAATACTTTAATAAGATCATTCTTACCAAATTTTCATCACACTTCGATACTTTAGAGAGGATCTCTGCTCTTTTTGTCTCTAGTTCCCAAGCACCATCCTGACATAAGTAAGATAAGGACCTTAAGGTCTCAAATCAGTGAACTCTTTTGGTATCTAAATGCAGTATAATGCAACTAGTTCAAATGAAAAAACTATTTTACCGAGAATTGACCTATCTCCAGGACCTCAAACTGAACTATGTCAATCCAATTGATGTCTTTAGCACCAGTTGCGCTATCAACTTTCTCCTGCAGGGTAAAACCAGCATAAATCAATTTTTTCTGACTATGAACAAAAGCACAGGCAAAGATAAGATAGATACTACATATTTCACTAAAGTTAATCAACTTAGCTAAGCAGTTACATTGCAAGGGGGTCCAATTTCTCTCTTCAAATGAAAACAAAAGATTACTATAACTAAGTTTGCATCGGGCAACCATCAGAGTCATCTAGCAGCAAACACAATACAAGTAGTGCCTGAGTTTACAAATTTTAGCATATGCATTTCCGGCTATGCAAATACTTAAGAAATTGATTCTAATACAAAAAGAACTACAACTAGTAAAGTTCAGTAGTATCATTCCGCAACTCTCTTTGGATGCTTCGAGGACAAAATGCAGTAAAAACGTCTATACTTGCACGTCTTTCACGTGAAACGAAATTCCCGAGAAATTGAACCATTAAAACCCTCAATGAAGGTGCTTCAACTTCAACTCGGGACAAAAACTCATAAATCAAAATAGAACATGCTCAAAATCACTCTAAAGCTCATTAAATCCAGCTCAATCGACCGAGATAGCATAGGAAACGGAAAATTAACTAAAAATTCGGAGATAGATATCGCAAAATTTCACCTCCGAGACTTGAACTCCGACGTTTGCAGATCCAGCATCGAGACCAAGGACATCAGCAGGAGAATCACCGTTCGGAAGCTCGATACGCTGAGGAAGAACGGCGGAAAGGAAGTTGCAAAGAGCATCGCCGACTGGAAAGGTCTCGACGCCGATGCGGAGATCATAGCCGGGATTAGAATCAGTAGCGGCACCGGAGGAGAAGCAGCGGAGAAAGAGTTCGTCCTCGGAAGAAGGGAGAGGAGAGAGAAGGAGAGGGATCGGGAGAAGAGGGAAGTATGGGGTTTGGAGGTTGGGGAGCGATTGCATTCTCAGTTTTTCCGACGAGCTTGGGAGAGAGATGGGGAAATGGGATGAACCGTTACAAATGAAAAAGATGATTTGATTTGAAAGGGGGATCCTGCTAAAAGTAGTGAGAGAGTATCATCAACTCGCGCGCTTTCACGGACGCCGTGTCCCTCGCTCTCTCCAGGCTCCAGCACTCCCTTCAGCCCCCTTGCTGGTTAAACTTGTTGGTCAAGTTGAGGTTTGTTTTAGGGAAATTCCTTTTGGTGCCCTTCAATTTTCGACTTTTTCTGTTGGTGTCCAAAAAAAAATCTTATTCCTTTTGGTACCCTTCTACTTTGTATAAACTTCTTCCCATAACCTAAAGTCTAGACAAATCCATTTTTCATCCAATTTTTACTCATTTCTATTATAAAAAAAAACTTCCCATTTTTACTTATTGCTAGATAGGAAAGAATACAAAGACACAAACCTACAAAATAATTTTTTGATCCCTTGGGTTTAGTCTCAATATTAATTCTGTTATATTATAAACCTACAAATTAATTCTGTTATATTAATTCTGTTATATTATAAACCTACAAATTAATAATTTACAAAACTCAATGCTCTATGCCCACTTTCCAAAAAATCTAACCCTTACAAATTAATCAAAATATTAATGCTATAAGAACTATACTCTGGCATACTATTATTTTAAGTAGGATTTGATTAAAAAAATTCAGTTCTTGATCAAAATAATTTAACAAATGTTATTTTCACCACTGTCCAATGTGTCCACCACGAACTAATTTAAACACCATTAAAAATAAAAAAAAATAGTCTCCCTATGATTATAAGTAGAATTAATCATAAAGCTAAAGGCACTCTTTCTTATCTTGGATTCTTGCATCTTAATTCTTTTTTTTTTATCCAGAAATTGGTAAAAATGAGTATAAATGGGAAAATTTTCTCTTTTTTGACAAAAATGAGTAAAAATGAATGAAAAATTAGTAAAAATAAATAGAAAATGGGTTTGTTTGGACTTTAGGCTATGAGAAGAAATTTGTACAAAGTAGAGGGGTACCAAAAGGAATAAGATTTTTTTAGGACACCAAAAGGAAAAGTCGAAAACTGAAGGGCACCAAAAGGAATTTCCCTTTTTTTTTGGTAGAACAAGTTGAGGTTTTTTATTTGGATGAATTTCACAAAACCACCAGAGTTCGTGTTTCAGTAAAAATTAAAATTTCAAAAAACCACCCGTAAATATTGAAATTACAGCAAATCACCCATAAAAATATTTCGTTATCAAAAAACCACCCATAAAAATATTTCATTTCCAAAAAACCACCCAAGTCAATAATTAAGTTAAATTTTGTGTTAGAAAGATGGAATTTCATTATTTTCACAACTAAAATACCAATTTCTACTATTCAAACACCAAACCCCAAACCCCATTTGTGATTTGTGAATGTTTTCTTAGCTGGATCTGAAGAACGAGATACTCGCCAGTCCATAATTCCATTACATTTCTCGTTAGATACTAATAAAGTTACAAAGATGCTCTTATTTGACTAATACCATAAAAACAAAAACTCAAAATTTATTTTCCGCATGAAAAAAACGAGGAGAACGAATAAACTTCAATCAATCCAAATTATCCGATCTAGGGAGATGAATTAGTATTTCGTGTTTGGGCTTTGGTTGAAAGAATCGGAGGTGTTGGTATCTCGTTCTTCAAATCCAAGTAAGAAAACATTCACAAATCACAAATTCAAAATCGATGGTTTGGGTTTGTGTGTTTAAATGGTAAAATTGAGTTTTAGTAGAGGAAATAATAAAATTTTGTTTTCTAACGGAATATTTAACGAAATTATTGACTTGGGTGGTCTTTTGCAAACGAAATATTTCTATAGGTGGGTTTTTGCAAACGAAATATTTTTATGGGTGGTTTGTTGAAATTTTAATTTTTACGGGTGGTTTTTTGCAAACGAAATGTTTTTATGGATGGTTTCCTGAAATTTTAATTTTTATGGGTGGTTTTGTGCACAAACCCATATTTCGCGGGTGGTTTTGTGAAATTAAGTTGAGGTTTAGCTAGTGAGTTATTTGGTTTTTTTTGTTTAGCTGCACAAATTGACACACACCTGCTATTTAAATTAAATAAAAGGAAAGAAATGGGATGTCCAAACTAGTGGCGGAGCTAGAAAAGTTTATTAGTGGGGGCTGACCTTAAACAACTATCTTTAAAAATCGAGCTATTTTAACATACCGACATGTATTTAAGATATATTAAAAATATAAAAAAAAAGAAACTATAAGGTAGTTTAACATAAAAAAAAATACAAATCAAGAAATATTTGTTTCTTTTCTACGTGATAATTAACATATACAACTTGTTCATTGACCGTCTGTCAATCCCCAAAATTCGGAAATTTAATTGAACGTTTGAGACATTAGGCTAGTATTTGACCTATCTAAAGTTGTCAAAAGCTAACCGAACCCGCCAACACGACCCGAACCACCCAATAATTTTAGGGTCAAGACCCGAAAATTTGAACCCGAAACCCGAAATCATTCGAACCCGAAACCCGTTGGGGTGACCGATTTAGTATATTTATAGAATTTTTAAATTTTATTTTGAAAATTATAATATATTTTATTATTAAATAAATGAAAATAATATATTATAATTAAATATTATTATTTAATTAAAAATTGATTTTAATAATCATTTAAAAAAGGATATTTTAGACCAGTTGGTCAACCCGACCCGACAGAAAATCCGCAACAACCCGACCCGATTGACCCGTGACCCAAAACGAAACCGAACCCGATTTAACCCGAACCCGAAATGATCGAACCCGAATCCGCCCGACCCGACCCAATTGACAGGTCTAGACCTAGCTGATTAGTTTATTTTTTAAAAAAAATTAAAAAGTCCAACTCACTATATTATAAAAATCCCGACTCATTATATTATAAAAAGCCCAAAACAACTTACAAGTCTAATTGACAATTACTCAAATACAATTAAATTTTTTTTATAAAAAAACCTTCTTCCCTAAATGCGCTCTCTACATATCTCCGTCCTCTCTCCCTCCGCCCATGGTCCAAAGCGTTGAGCCAAAGCACATTAAGTCCAACCTAGTCAACCTTTTTATAAATCAGATTTATAAAAGTGGAGGAGTGGTGTACGTGACTCAAAAACAAGAGTTTTGTGTGTGAGTGGAATGTGTCCATCTGGAAGTGAAGGAATGAGAGCTTTATTGTGAGTACCCCATTTTGAGAGAGAAAAGGGAGCACAAGAGTGAGGAAGGAGAAATTTGGGCGAAAAAGAAGAGATCTTTCTTATGAAGTCCGATATAATTCGCCTCTAGCTTCGAGTGTCCAACAACTAGGATGTTTGTTGGTAGGTTTTCTCTCCCCTTGGAAACCTTAATCTCATTTTGTAAGTGTTTGCCCTAATGTGAGAGTTTTAGTGTTAAATCTCTATGTATTGATGATCTCCGAGTATGAGATTTGGCGACACGTGTATCTGTTTGTTGATTAGTAGAATTTTGCTCTGCCGAGCGTCAGTGTGTTTTCCAATCTAGTTTTGAGTGTTTTTCCTTTTGAATGTGTTGTTCATCTTTGCTTTAATTTTGCTTGAATTTGTCTTGTTTGTTTGTGGTTGATTTGGTTTCTGGATTGTTGTTGTCGGATTGCTTGATTGGCTTTGTCGTCTTGGTTGCATTTTTGTTATCCTGAATGAAGGTTATTGTTTGCTTCTATTGAAACTGTTAGTGGGACTTTTGAGCTATTGATATGTCCCCAACAAGTGGTATCAGAGCCTAGGAGAGTTATGTTTGTATTTGGGTTAGATATGGCAACTAAGATGGATGAGTTTGCGGGTGATGGAGCACGGATAATTCAAACACTAAATGAAAAAATATATGATCGAAGCAGTGGGAGAAGCGATAAGGCATGAAGCACATCAACCAGAAACTCGCGTCATGGTGTACAACTTCAATAGAATCATGCAACCTACAAAAAAACACTCGTGAAGACCGAAGCCTTCTTGCCAAAACACACTAAGTCGGACAAAACGGTTTTTCCTGTGTATAAAGCGTGCGCTCGATGAACTAAAATGCAAAAACCCAAAAAAACCAAGAAAAAACCCTACGAAGACTCAAGTACGATCAGCTTGCATAGTTGCATATTCCACATGACAATCAATGTCTGGGGCATTTGGCGCGCTAATTGGCCATAAGATGAAGTCGTAGATCACTCAACAAGGTTCCAACCAATAAAGGCTTTGGCTCGCCATATGCCAAATTCGATGACTTATGATACAAGTCATGCCAACCGTATCTTCCACCAATCAATGAACGACACCTCACCAACCTACTCGCTCTTCCCACATCGGAAAGCCTCAACATCTGACTTAATCGCATATCCCACCAATGGAAAAGCAAACACGTTGCATACTCAACTTGTTGACCCACTAGGCAAGGGACTATAGCCTCACATCCCACCAATCAATGGTCGACATCTTGAATATCAATAATCCTCTCCCACATAGAGAAAGTCTAACTTTTGACCCCTTCCAACGCTTATAAATAGTTGAAGAAGGTGAAGGTTGCGAAGGTTAAAAAATATCTCTAGATCAAGATAACTCCTTGTTAATAGATACTCGACGTATTTAAAACATTCTAAAGGACTACGCTATTTATGAGAGGGAATTCTAAGAGGTTCCAAGTTGCTATTTTAAGAGAGAAAACCAATCTGTGAAAGCTAAGTAGAATATCTAGAGTAAGAGAGAACGCAAACAATCTAAAAGAAACACGAATAATCAAACTATAAAATCCCTTTGAGTGTGCGTGAGCCATTTGACGCGCAAAATAAGAGTGAAGCTTCTGCATGTATGTATTTCCATTAAATTAAATTCTCATTTCTAGCACCCATTTATTTCGGGTTTCAACAGCGATGACGATGATTAAGCTAACATCATCCAACTAATCGCTTTGGAAATCAAAGTTGGAATATATTCTGTTCGACATGGACATGTATGAGAGTTGGGATCAAAGAAGCCAACTAACGTTGAGGACATCAACTGGAAGAAAATGCATAGAAAGGTGGGAACCATAAGGTAGTAGGTACAAAATAATGTCTATCATCATATAAGCAACGAGACTGGTGCACATGTTTTATGGAAGAAGCTTCAATACATGCAGGGGAAAGTCAACTCAAAGCAAAGCTTTTGTGATTAGGAAGTGTGTCAATCTGAAGTGCATAGATGAAAAGTCTATTGTCGAGCACTTGAGTGAGTTCCAGGAGCTTGTAAATCAGTTGAGCACCATGAAGTTACCTCTAGATGATGAGTTGCAAACTTTGTGATGTTCTTGAGTTGTTTGCTTGATTGATGTTCGTATTTTTAGTATAGTTTTTAGTATATTTTCTTAGTTTATTAGGCTTAGTTTTGATAGTTTAGGATTAGTTTTATGTGTTTTTGGATAGTTTTGCATATTTTTATGAAAAGTATGGAAGCTACTCTATTTTGTGTATTTTTGTAGGTTTTAGCAAGGAAAAGGTGCTATATGGAGCTGAATTTGGAGCGCTACAGTGAAAGACAGAGGAATACAAGATTGAAGAAGTCAGAGTTCGAGTTTTATGAGATAAAGTGTGGAAGAAACCAAGCTTAGGCTCGTTAACGAGGTTGCAAGGGCTCGTTAACGAGGCCATGAGATAGAGATTTCGAGAGTTGACTTTGTAACTCACCGATCCTGTGCGGGAATTTATTTCCGTGTCGGTAGAGTATCTTTTTATGATTTTAGGGTTATTATATTATGTATTTTAGGTCTTGTTATCTTTTTAGATTTTATTTCTATCTTTTTTGGATTTTATTTCTATCTTTTTAGGAAAGTTTTTATCTTGTAGCCTTATTAGTTTCTAGCTTTATTAGTATAAATAGCCCTCTTGTTTAGCCTAGAGGGGGGCGATTTTAGAGAGAGATCAACGAAGAGAGGAGGAAGAGCTGAGAGAGAAGAGAGAGGATCGGAATCGAGATCGAGGCTCGGTGGACGAGAGTTACCGGGTTCGTTAATCGTTATTTTGGTTCGGTACTTTGTATTTTTTCGGTTTCTTCTGAATTTCTGTAAGACGATATTTTTCTTATTAATTTGAGTAGTGATTTCTTTTCTATGATTTCTTTTATTGAATTTATTTGTTTCATAGTTATGATTAGTGAGTAGTCTTCTTTTCTAGGGTCGGGGTTAAGCCCGAAATAGTTATGCATGTTTGGTGAGTAAGATTGTGTGGTGAATGCCTTTTATCTATTATTGAGATTGTTTGTTGTGATTATACCGAGATGAAAGTTGAGGTAATTTGAGTTGATTGACTTGATTGAAAGAGAAAGTTGGTAACTTGAAGGATTGATATTGTTTGAATATGAAAGTTTCAAGCTTTAGATCCGAAACAAGCAATTGAGTGAATTGGGTTACGAAAGTAGGTTAATTTACTTGATATTCAACGAAAGTTGATAAATTTATCTGTTTAAAGGCATGATCTCATCTTCTTACGAGTTTATATGCATGACTATGTTGTGGTGTCCCTAGTCTTAGATCTTTGTTTGTATTTGAATTTTCTTAAGAGATATTCGTTGCTGAGTTTGCTGGCTCGGTACCGAACTGTTTAGGTCGTTAGTTTGAGTCTTTTTGTTTACGGTGGTTCGTTAACGACCCTGACAACGTCGTTAACGAGGCTGCTTGTGAGTATTTTGCTTGCTTTTGTTTAATTTTTAGTAGTCGATAGACAAACAACCTTGCTTGTCGTGGAACGATCCTGACTCCCCTATACTCAGCGGGGTCTTGACTATAAATTTATTTGTTGTCCTGAGTGAAGGCCCGTCAACAAATTGGCGCCGTTACCGGGGAAGCAACGAGTTTGTTTGTTTATCTGTGGGTTCGGGAATAGCCCGACCCCGTTTTTTGTTTTAATTTTTGTTTTCTTTGTCTGTTTTCTCAGCGCATGCCGGTAGGACGTCGACGGCTTGAGTTTGACAACGCCGGTTATTACTCAGAACTTGAACATTCCCTGCACCGTAGACGCCGAGAGAACCGAGCCATGGCCACACCTAAAGAGATGGCTCGTCAATTGGAGATCCTCCAAAACCAGATGGAGGCGTTGAAAACCGAGAAGGAAGGCGCTGCTGCCGAAGCTGAGCGTCAACGAGCTAACAATGCTCGCCTACAGGAGGAACTGAACGCCTATCCGAGGAATGCCAAACAGTATATGCATCCAGAACTGAGGGTGCCAGAGTCCCCAATCGCCGAAGATAGAGAAAGCTTTTGAGATCAAGTCTCAATTTATATCCTTAATTAAACGGGCTCAATTTGAAGGGAAACCTACTGAGTGCCCTATGGAGCATATTAGAAATTTTCTTGATTTATGTGACACCATAGCTGTTGAAGGTGTCTCACTTGAATATGTTCTGTTAAAAGCTTTCAGGTGGTCTCTAACTTGAAAGGCCCTGAGCTGGTTGGAGAGCCTACCTCCTAAGTCTATCAGGACTTGGAAGAACTTGTATGATCAATTTCTTACAAAATTCTTCCCGCCTGCCAAGACGACGGAGTTGAGGAAACGCATCACCTCCTATCACCAGCTGCCTAATGAAACCTTTGTTGAAACATGGGAAAGATTCAAAGAAATGCTTAGATAGTGCCCCACTCATGGGCAACCTTTATATGTTCTGCAAGAAATCTTTTTCCAAGGTAACAACGCAGAGACCAAGAACCGCATTAACACGCATACAGCGTGCGATTTTATAGAGATGGATCCTACGGCTGCATGGGAATTGCTGGATAAGTTGTCCAATTATGATGCCATGTATGGAACCCAGCAGACCCCCAACTGCAGAAACGTCTCTATGTGCCCAACCGAGAAGATGTTGACCCAGAAGTCAAAAATCAGTTTCTACAAGACGAGGTCAACCGCTTGAAGAAGCAGGTAAGTTTTCTGAAATCCTCTCAATCTTGTCAAGAGTGTGGTTCTTCTGCCCATAGTATTTCTGCTTGCACTAACATAGAGCAGGTAAGAGCCGCTGAGACAATTGCTGAAATGAATTACATGAGAGGCCCATACAAGAACCAGCCTAGCAATTTTGACAGGTCAAATAACTATCAGACGTGGGGCAATCAGAATCCAAATCCAAGCTATGCAGCGCCTCCACCAGATAGACGACCTGCACCTTATCGACCTCCAGGCCATCAGGAGCCACCATCTTGGGTACAAGGGTTACAGGAAAGCATCAATGGGGTACACAACAAGGTCAATGAAGTTCAAGCTAACCTTAACCACCAGAATAAAAGATGGGGAGAGTTCGATGTATGGAAGAGGAATGTAGATTCCCAACTAGGGAACCTTGCTGCACAGATTCCGAGACCACAAGGGCAACTTCCGGGCCGTCCCGAAGAAAACCCTAAAGGACAAATAGCAGCAGTACACCTTAGGAGCGGAAAGACATTACCGGAGAGAGTCCAAGCTGAGGATAAGAAGGAAGAGGACACCACGGTTACCCTCGGTAACGAGCCAGCGAGGGCAATTACCGAACTAGTGTACCATGGTGATGAGGCTCCGAGGGTACCTAACGACCCTACCCCAGGTAAGTTTTCTAATCCGAGCCTTCCTCTTAATTCCAGGGCAGTTAACGACCCTAGCAGGGTCGGTAACGACCCGCCGAGCATACCTGACGACCCTAAAGACCCTCATGTCGGGAAATATCCTATTCAAGTCGGGAAATTCTTTATACCGAATGATTTCATCGTCCTCGATATGCCTAAAGACCCTCATGTTCCCATAATTCTCGGCAGACCATTCTTAGCCACAACAGGTGCAAGAGTCGATGTGCGGAAAGGAATCCTCACTTTTGATATTGGAGAGGAACGAGTGGAATTCAGCTTGGATCAAAACGCCAACGACCCAACTGCGGTCGCACAAATCGAGTTGACTCAACCAGAACTCGACATAGCTGGCCCTACCTAGCCTCCCTCACATACCAAAACATGAGAGAATTTAATACAAGTCCCTACCGAACCACTTTGGCCGACTACCGAGTCCCACGTGCAAGAGTACAACCAAGGTAAGTACTCTACCTATGAATCAGCTAAAGACGGTCATGACTATTCTTTATCTTTTGTTCCTACACCATGCCCCATCATATGCACTACAGAGGAGTCCAAACCACCTTGGTTTTCGGATTTCACTAACCATCATGTAGGAATACCGAGCATATTGATAGAAGAAAAGGGACCTAATTTAGTAACTCAAGCACATAAAAGCTGCAAAGCTAAGTATGGGGTTGATGGTGCACGAAATAACCGCTATATTATCGAGGGAAAATTAGTGAATATAAGGGATAAAATAAATACGAGGCCGCGTTACATGTACGGGTTGATAGGCAAGTTCGGTTGTGCATATCATACGTGATTTGCATGGGCTAATCATTCTAAATTGCATGTAGTTGGTAGAAAGTGAAAATGCAATGGGCCAAGCCCATTTGGCTAGAACAAATTCGGCCCAAAGTTCAAACATACTCCACTAAATGATCGAGAATATGATGTGTGGGCAGATCTTTATTGCCGACCTCTTGCATGTCTATCAATGATCCCACGTAAGATGCATGTATCACCACCATGCTTGCTCATATGTGTGTACGTGGGCTACACATTCTTTCTCTTAGAAGGTTTGTGAATGGAGTCCCACATCGGCTATATATGTACAAGCAAGCAACTCTCCATTGGTATATATAGCAAGGCTATGACTTCATAAAAAGGGTCGAAAACCCTCTCTGGCTAGAGAACTATCTCGTTTTCCAAAACTCGACGTGTTTGATCTCCGAGTGAGATCGCGCTATAAACGGTATAAAGTCTAAAGGCTTTATTCATAAAGAGCACAAAAACAACTGGCTGAGGGGTGGGGAGGAGGAATAATCCACGTGCGAAAACCGTTCGGTTGTACGAATCCCGAGAGTTAGTATTTATTTAATTCCCGTTTATAGTGCGTTTTATATCGGGTTTCATCACTGGCGCCGTCTGTGGGAAGGATCTCTCCCTAACCGTCCTAACCTCGGGAAACAATCAAGTGGGCCGCGCCCCCTCCCCTCCGTTCGGTCATGGCGAAGTTGGCCAAAGAAGCGAGGTTGCGAGGTTGTGATCAAAATCAATCTCCAAATAAGTGAAGTTGGCCAGTATATATGCGAGGTCTTGGAGGGCTAAAGATGGGATTAATTAGCTAGCAAGGTCAACAAACGAGGTCATGGTCAACAAGCAAGGTGACGCCAAGCAAGCAAGGCTAAGCATGCGAGGTCCTTGGTCAACAAGCAAGCGAGGTCAAAACAAATATGGCCCATTGGCAAACAAGCAAGCGAGGTCAAACAAAGCGGGGTCATGGGCAAACAAGCAAGCGGGGTCCAACAAAGATGGGCCATTGGCAAACAAATCAAGCGAGGTCATGCGAGGCCGATCTCCACTGACGTCTTCACGCGAGCCGGCCTCCGCGATTTTCTTTGTGCACATCTCCAAGCGAGGTCGTGGCATAGGTTTCGAGGTCGACGTCGAGCGCCTCGCTAACTCCGCTCCTGGGTGGTGTTCCGGCCAAGGCGGACAATCAAAGCTCAGCTTGAAATTGGCACAATCAAGCTTCGAGGTCACTATTTAAAGAAATGATGGCTAGCTAGTAAAAGCTAGTGATGGGGGCCTCTCGAGCGTGACATGTTCATTGCATGATGTGAATGCCCATTACTTGGCCGGCTCCCCACCGGACATCGCGTTCGTGGCATCGCGGTCTCCTGCGCAGATCCAACGTAGGCGACAGACCATCCGCGCGCACCTTCTTCCTTCACGTGGCTTGATGGCGCCGTGCTTGGATTCTCCGAGGTGGCACATGAGGTGGCGACACCATGTTGGCCACAAGGTCAATAAGCGCGCTCCCCCGCCGTGTCAGCATCATCATCAGACTTTCCAGGCTCGTGCGTTGTCTCCATGGCTACCTGTGGCACGACACTCCAACTCCATGCCTTGATTCCGACAACCGCGCATTGATCCCATAGGCTCTTACATGGCCTAGCAAGCCGAGCATGGCTTCCAACTCTCGTGGCGGTCGGCGTGGTGTTCATTCCCGGCGCGGAGTCGACTTCATCATCCTCAGGTTGGCGCGTTAATTCCATTAGGTGGGCTGAGTGCAAGGTGTTCGAGACTTGCTTCGGCGTCAACGATCGGCCCGCAAACCTTCAACGCGGTACTCACGCATGACGCGGGCGGGTGGTCTTGTTCGGCCAAACACCATGGTATCTTTCCATGGCAACAACCTCTCGGCAGTGACCTCGGTGAAGACAACCTCGTAGACGGCGTGCATGACTGCGGGGGCAATCTTTGAAAGGTGCATTCCATGCCGAGATGTTCTTTGGGCTGCCATTTATTTGGCCCATATGGCGAATGGAATGTAGGCCGTTTAACAAATCAATTGAGGGAGATGGGCCGAACATCGAGTGGGGCATTACGTGGCCATTTAAGGCATGGTGATGCTGGCCATGGCCTCCGTTCCAAAAATCACGTGTTGTATGGTCTTGGAACGAGGTAAGCCTTGAGAACATGACTCGCTAATTAATTATACTCGGTATATGTGCTCACGTCCTCGGGCGAAATCCTAATTCTCTATAAATAATCGTTCCACCCCTCGCTTCCCGCTTGGGGTTGGAGATTCTTGAAAAGTGCGCTAATCCACCCCTCGCTTCCCGCTTGGGGTTGGAGATTCTCGAAAAATGCGCTAAATTCACCCCTCGCTTCCCTCTTGGGGTTGGAGATTCTCGAAAAGTGTGCTAATCCACCCCTCGCTTCCCGCTTGGGGTTGGAGATTCTCGAAAAAGGCGCTAAATCCACCCCTCGCTTCCCGCTTGGGGTTGGAGATTCTCGAAAAATGCGCTAATCCACCTGGGGTTGCAAACTCTCTTATGGACGTGGTCCAAACTCTCTATGGACGAGGTCCAAATTCTCTAATAGGACGAGGTCCAAATTCTCTAAGAGGATGTGGTCCAAATTCTCTAAGAGGACGAGGTCCAAACTCTCTAAATGGACGAGGTCCAAACTCTCTTATGGACGAGGTCCAAACTCTCTTATGGACGAGGTCCAAACTCTCTTATGGACGAGGTCCAAACTCTCCATGGACGAGGTCCAAATTCTCTTATGGACGAGGTCCAAATTCTTTTATGGACGAGGTCCAAACTCTCTTATGGACGAGGTCCAAACTCTCTTATGGACGAGGTCCAAACTCTCTTATGGACGAGGTCCTGACTCTATAAGCAGACGAGGTCCTAATTCTCTAAAGGGTTGAAGTCCCAACTCTCGAAAAGTGTGCGAACTCCACCTAGTCTCGAGTTTAGATCGTATTGCACATGTTGTAAATCGATAAAGCATGCGCACCTGCTTATTGTCTCGTTGCCCTCATAGAACGAGAACATCAAGCCAAGGGGTTGTGATGGTGCGCGAAATAACCGCTATATTATCGAGGGCAAATTAGTGAATATAAGGGATAAAATAAATACGAGGCCGCGTTACATGTACGAGTTGATAGGCAAGTTCGGTTGTGCATATCATACGTGCTTTGCATGGGCTAATCATTCTAAATTGCATGTAGTTGGTAGAAAGTGAAAATGCAATGGGCCAAGCCCATTTGGCTAGAACAAATTCGGCCCAAAGTTCAAACATACTCCACTAAATGATCGAGTATATGATGTGTTGGCAGATCTTTATTGCCGACCTCTTTCATGTCTATCAATGATCCCACGTAAGATGCATGTATCACCACCATGCTTGCTCATATGTGTGTACGTGGGCTACACATTCTTTCTCTTAGAAGGTTTGTGAATGGAGTCCCACATCGGCTATATATGTATAAGCAAGCAACTCTCCATTGGTATATATAGCAAGGCTATGACTTCATAAAAAGGGTCGAAAACCCTCTCTGGCTAGAGAACTATCTCGTTTGCCAAAACTCGACGTGTTTGATCTCCGAGTGAGATCGCGCTATAAACGGTATAAAGTCTAAAGGCTTTATTCGTAAAGAGCACAAAAACAACTGGCTGAGGGGTGGGGAGGAGGAATAATCCACGTACGAAAACCGTTCGGTTGTACGAATCCCGAGAGTTAGTACTTATTTAATTCCCGTTTATAGCGCGTTTTATATCGGGTTTCATCACTGGCGCCGTCTGTGGGAAGGATCTCTCCCTAACCGTCCTAACCTCGGGAAACAATCAAGTGGGCCGCGCCCCCCTCCCCTCCGTTCGGTCATGGCGAAGTTGGCCAAAGAAGCGAGGTTGCGAGGTTGTGATCAAAATCAATCTCCAAATAAGTGAAGTTGACCAGTATATATGCGAGGTCTTGGAGGGCTAAAGATGGGATTAATTAGCTAGCAAGGTCAACAAACGAGGTCATGGTCAACAAGCAAGGTGACGCCAAGCAAGCGAGGCTAAGCATGCGAGGTCCTTGGTCAACAAGCAAGCGAGGTCAAAACAAATATGGGCCATTGGCAAACAAGCAAGCGAGGTCAAACAAAGTGGGGTCATGGGCAAACAAGCAAGGGGTCCAACAAAGATGGGCCATTGGCAAACAAATCAAGCGATGTCATGCGAGGCCGATCTCCACTGACGTCTTCACGCGAGGCCGGCCTCCGCGATTTTCTTTGTGCACATCTCCAAGCGAGGTCGTGGCATAGGTTTCGAGGTCGACGTCGAGCGCCTCGCTAACTCCGCTCCTGGGGTGCTGTTCCGGCCAAGGCGGACAATCAAAGCTCAACTTGAAATTGGCACAATCAAGCTTTGAGGTCACTATTTAAAGAAATGATGGCTAGCTAGTAAAAGCTAGTGATGGGGGCCTCTCGAGCGTGACATGTTCATTGCATGATGTGAATGCCCATTACTTGGCCGGCTCCCCACCGGACATCGCGTTCGTGGCATCGCGGTCTCCTGCGCAGATCCAACGTAGGCGTCAGACCATCCGCGCGCACCTTCTTCCTTCACGTGGCTTGATGGCGCCGTGCTTGGATTCTCCGAGGTGGCACATGAGGTGGCGACACCATGTTGGCCACAAGGTCAATAAGCGCGCTCCCCCGCCGTGTCAGCATCATCATCAGACTTTCCAGGCTCGTGCGTTGTCTCCATGCCTACTTGTGGCACGACACTCCAACTCCATGCCTTGATTCCGACAACCGCGCATTGATCCCATAGGCTCTTACATGCCCTAGCAAGCCGAGCATGGCTTCAAACTCTCGTGGCGGTCCAAATTCTCTAAGAGGACGAGGTCCAAACTCTCTAAATGGACGAGGTCCAAACTCTTTTATGGACGAGGTTCAAACTCTCTTATGGACGAGGTCCAAATTCTCTAAAGAGGATGAGGTCCAAAATCTCTTATGGACGAGGTCCAAACTCTCTTATGGACGAGGTCCAAACTCTCTTATGGACGAGGTCCAAACTCTCCATGTACGAGGTCCAAATTCTCTTATGGACGAGGTCCAAATTCTCTTATGGACGAGGTCCAAACTTTCTTATGGACGAGGTCCAAACTCTCTAATGGATGAGGTCCAAACTCTCTTATGGACGAGGTCCTGACTCTATAAGCGGACGAGGTCCTAATTCTCTAAAGGGTTGAAGTCCCAACTCTCGAAAAGTGTCCGAACTCCACCTAGTCTCGAGTTTAGATCGTATTGCACATGTTGTAAATCGATAAAGCATGTGCACCTGCTTATTGTCTCGTTGCCCTCGTAGAACGAGAACATCAAGCCAAGGAGTTGTGATGGTGCGCGAAATAACCGCTATATTATCGAGGGCAAATTAGTGAATATAAGGGATAAAATAAATACGAGGCCGCGTTACATGTACGGGTTGATAGGCAAGTTCGGTTGTGCATGTCATACGTGATTTGCATGGGCTAATCATTCTAAATTGCATGTAGTTGGTAGAAAGTGAAAATGCAATGGGCCAAGCCCATTTGGCTAGAACAAATTCGGCCCAAAGTTCAAACATACTCCACTAAATGATCAAGTATATGATGTGTTGGCAGATCTTTATTGCCGACCTCTTGCATGTCTATCAATGATCCCACGTAAGATGCATGTATCACCACCATGCTTGCTCATATGTGTGTACGTGGGCTACACATTCTTTCTCTTAGAAGGTTTGTGAATGGAGTCCCACATCGGCTATATATGTACAAGCAAGCAACTCTCCATTGGTATATATAGCAAGGCTATGACTTCATAAAAAGGGTCGAAAACCCTCTCTGGCTCGAGAACTATCTCGTTTGCCAAAACTCGACGTGTTTGATCTCCGAGTGAGATCGCGCTATAAACGGTATAAAGTCTAAAGGCTTTATTCATAAAGAGCACAAAAACAACTGGCTGAGGGGTGGGGAGGAGGTATAATCCACGTACGAAAACCGTTCGGTTGTACGAATCCCGAGAGTTAGTATTTATTTAATTCCCGTTTATAGCGCGTTTTATATCGGGTTTCATCAGGGGTACCTCAAGACCCCAACATCGCTACAAAAGAGCCACCTTGAGCTCAGGTAAGTACGTCGGGCTGACGACGTTAAAAATAGCGCTTACGGGAGGCAACCCGCTTTTTTGTATAGAATTAGTTTTCTTTTCTTTTCTTTTTAGATTCTTTTTCCTAGCTTTCTTTTGAGTTCTTTTTAGTAGTTTTTAGGATAGAAATTAGGATAAATTTAGATCTAACAAGATACAGGAGAAGGGCTCGAAAATCACTCCAAGAGGCTACGGTGGCTCGTTAACGACCCACCCAGGGTCGTTAACGACCCGGTTCGATGACCCGATTCGGCAAAACGAGCAGGTAAGTTATTTTTAACCTAAATCTATCTTTTTCTACCCCTTGTCGCCGCCCCCTTCTACCTCTTCCTATCCCTACCCTCTCCTATTTAAACCCTCTAACCCTCAAAAATTCTACCCACAAATCTCTCAAACCCCAAATCCCTCAAAACCTCCACCGAATCTCCACACCACCGATCGGAATCCTTCGCCCCACCGACCACTGAGAAGCCGTCGTTACCAAAGCCCGGAAACCCATTCTTCTCACCGACGAGATCCGAGCTCGTTAACCACCCAATTCCGACCTCTTGTTCTTCAATTTCTCGATTCTCCGGTATGATTTCTAAACCCTAACTCGAAATTGCATGATACATGTTTTTTTTTAGGGTAGAAATTTCATATCTTGAATTGAGTTCATAGAGAGGATTGGTAGATATGATTGGATTTTGCTCATGAAAATTTGATTATGCTTAGTAGTTCTTGGCCTAGGGAAGGATATTCATGTTAAGATGTCTCATTGTGAAAAGTTGGTTTAGAAAAGCATGAATTTTTCTTGTTCTAGTATTAAGATACAAACTTTGCATGTCAAAATTTCGGGTAAATTTAGCATGTTCGGGATGGGTAATTGAGCAAGTATGGGGTGCATATATCCGATTGTGTGCCTAGTGAAGGAGTATAGAGGATTGCATGCTTGATTTTGGTTTGATTTCTTAAAGTTGAAAGATTCGGAATTCTGCGAACTGGCTCTCGGCAGCTCGTTAACGACCCACACAGGCTCGTTAACGACCCTGCATATCCTCAAAGATCAATACCCAGTCCAGAATCATAAACGACCCAATTGGGTAGTTAACGAATAATTCAGAGGATTATTTCGAGACCAAGTATGGGGTCTCTTGCCTAACCTTAACTTGAGTGGATCTTATCTTGGAAAATCATGATTGTTTTGTAGATCACATGACAAGTTCCAGCAGACCCGCTACCCGAGCTCAGAAGAAGAGAAGGAACCAGAGGTCCCCATCTCCACCTCGCATGGACAATGTGATCTTGCGCACTCAAGGGCAAGCGGACCGATACAGAGCAATCCTAGACAAGGACCACAACACTCGGTGGTTCTCAAAGACAAGTGCTAAGGCCATGGGGATTTACATGGATGTCAAGGAGGCCTTTTCTATTCTCGGTGTGCCTCACTTGCTGAAGAAGGAGACGGTACCACATTTTCCGGCCCTCACATCCGAGTTTTTGGCCACTCTAGAGACTAGTTTTCCGTCGAAGAATTCGACGGGACGCATCCGGTTTAGGCTCGGTAATGTGAGCCGAGAATATACCATGGCGGAGTTCAACGCTATCCTGGAGCTCCCAAATCCTTCTAGAGATTACATTCTGAAAGACTATAGGGTGACTCGGACTTGGAGCTATATCACTGGGGAGGACCAATCCTCTACAACGGCATTATCTGAGGCAAGCATCATCAACCCCATATCAGAATCATTCTCCGAGTCCTAGCCGCTACATTTTGGCCGAAGAGAGAGCTGAACATGCCAACAAGGACGGAAGTTGCTTGTCTCCGCACCATCCTTTTCGAGGAGCCCGGCCCTTTGAATTTGGGGTATGAATGGCTCTACTACATAGAGAAATCAACCAAGTCCAAGGAAGTTTGGTGTGGTAACTTGGTTAGTCTTTTGGCTACAAACCTCGGAGTCGACCTTACTCGCTACACACCGGCTCATGCTCAACTCCTCAACAAGAGCTATTGGTATAGCTCCGGTATTTTCATTCAAGCCGAGGGAGGGTACAAAGTGAAAGTTCAAGACCGCCTCGTTAGACCCACCCTTGACAAGTTGGAGCTACTCTACGTACCAAATTGGTACGAGGCGTGGACGGGCCATGCTTACCCGTTAGAGCCCAAGCCGGAGGATGAGCTATCACTTAGACCGTGTGAGACGAGGTTTGAGCGAGACGAGGAAGAGATGGATGAAGATGAAGATGAGGCTACCGAGGTAGTTGGCGATGACACTGAAGAAGCCGACAACGAGGGAGGTACGGAAGAGCTTAACTTCGAGGATGATGACCTCGACACGGAAGTTTTGGGCACCAACGTCCTCGTTGATGAGCCTACCAGGCTCGTTAACGACCATTTCCAGCCTCCTCCCTACATTCCTAACGAGGCACCCAGCTTCGTTAACGAGGTCCCGAGGATGACTACCGACCCACCGCCAGCTCCTGTCGACCCTCATTCTTATGGTCTCATACCATACAACCCGGTGCTGTATCAAGACCATTTCCAGCCTCACTATCCACCACCTCCTCAGCCCGAGTACACAGGATCGAGTATGCCACCACCATGGGCCGAGGATCTTTTTGCTCAGATGCAACAGCTTCACCTCCAGCAGGACCATATTCATCGGAGGATGGATAGATGGGAGACCGTCTATTCTGCTCGCATGTCGATGGAGGATGAGAGGCATCGTCAGAGAGAGGCGGATGATGCAGAGCGTTGGAGGACGATGTACGACTTCATGGGGAACTTTGAGCATTACTTTCCTCCACCGAACCAGTGATTCAGCCTGAAGAAGAAGTTTTTCCTTGTTTTCCACTTTTGAGACTTTGTAAGTTTTTTATGTCTTTTCTTTTTTTTATTTTGTGGTTCTTTTCTTTTCTTTTCTATTTCTTTCCTTCTTCTTATTTTTCTTACAGTGGGGACACTGTAATTTTAAGTATGGGGTGGGAGAAAGTAGAAAACTTATGTCTTATGTGTCTTGTGTGTTTATTTGTTTTAAGTAGTTTCGTTTCATAAAAAAATTGAAAAAAATTGAAAAATTATGAAAAAAATCTAAAAAAAAATGATTTTAGAATTGATAGATATCCCTTTCTTAGGTTATATGATGGTAGTTGCTAGCATGATCATATAAATCCTTGCAAGCATGTCTTTGATAGTATAGCCGGATTCTTGTTTTAAAATTGTGTTTTTAGGAAGGAATAGCACTTGATGGAATTGAGCACATTACTTTATAGCATAAGTGATGCAATCCAACAAAAGAATTACCTTGTGAGTTATTTTTGGCCTTATAGGGAGAACATTAAAAATCCCTCTCCTTTCTTGTGTGATTTACTCTCTATATGCATATTATCTCTTGGAATTGTGATGGTTATCTATTTCTTGAGACCTATATGAGATTTATAGTTCATTACTTGTGAGAATCATATGATAGAGAATTTATTTTTTATGAGTCCTATTATTCCTTATCCACCCTTTACATTATCCCTCTTTTGACAGCCAATTTGAGCCTGAAGCCTTTTATTTTTTTAACTCCACAAAATTATTCCCTAGCCGAGATAAGCTTGACCCTATCCGGGGATTAGGACTTAGATTGGAGAGGTATCTTTTGTTGAGTGCAAAGTTATGTTTGGGTTCAAAATTTTGGGATTATTGGTAAGGGTAGATTGGAAGTCTCTTGTTATGTAGAAGAAAGATCTCTTGATGAGCAAAAGATGCACAAAATAAAGTTGTTAAGAAGAAGAGGAGTACATGATGAAGCTCGTTAACGACCCTGAAGTGGGTTCGTTAAGGAGGCAGCGAAGGCAAAGAAGAAAAAAGTTGTTGAAAAAAAAGAAGAAGAAGTTTGAAGTGCATGTGTTTTTATAGGTAAAATTAAAGATTCTTTCTATTTTTATGAGACTTTCTAGGATATAATGGGTGAGTGAAAGTATAAGTGCATATGAAAAGTGAGTTTGGTATGTTCTTTTATGAGAGTTTTTTGGAGATATGTGAGTTTTTAGGAGTCTTTTGATTCCCAGATATTATTAGCACCACATAGCCAAATATTTTCCACGCCTTATTGTCATTACCAAGCCCCATTACAACCCGGCCGAATGGAAGCTTCTATGAAGTTTTTCATTGAGCCTAAGTTTCTCTTGATGATTTTTGCTTGTTTTGACAAATCTTGGGTAAAGAGTATTGGTGATATAAGTTCCAATTTCTATGAGTTTTTGTGTATAAGATGAGTTGAGAGTTGAATTTATAAAGCCCAAACACTTGAGAGATGAGTGAAACACATTATATCCCTTGTGAGGTTGGATTGTATTCTCTTGTGTCTATTTGGTGCATATATGTGTAATGACATTAATAATCATTTGTTATTTCTCTTCTATGTATAGATGTTGCTTTTTAGAGGATGGCTATGTCTTGATAAGTATGTTTGTTTGGTTTTGATTATTGTTTAGTGATTGCTTGAGGACAAGCAAGTCTAAGTATGGGGTATTTTGATGTTCGTATTTTTAGTATAGTTTTTAGTATATTTTCTTAGTTTATTAGGCTTAGTTTTGATAGTTTAGGATTAGTTTTATGTGTTTTTTGATAGTTTTGCATATTTTTATGAAAAGTATGGAAGCTACTCTATTTTGTGTATTTTTGTAGGTTTTAGCAAGGAAAAGGTGCTATATGGAGCTGAATTTGGAGCGCTACAGTGAAAGACAGAGGAATACAAGATTGAAGATGTCGGAGTTCGAGTTTTATGAGATAAAGTGTGGAAGAAACCAAGCCCAAGCTCGTTAACGAGGCTGCAAGGGCTCGTTAACGAGGCCACGAGATAGAGATTTCGAGAGTTGACTTTGTAACTCACCGATCCTGTGCGGGAATTTATTTCCGTGTCGGTAGAGTATCTTTTTATGATTTTAGGGTTATTATATTATGTATTTTAGGTCTTGTTATCTTTTTAGATTTTATTTCTATCTTTTTAGGATTTTATTTCTATCTTTTTAGGAAAGTTTTTATCTTGTAGCCTTATTAGTTTCTAGCTTTATTAGTATAAATAGCCCTCTTGTTTAGCCTAGAGGGGGGCGATTTTAGAGAGAGATCGACGAAGAGAGGAGGAAGAGCCGAGAGAGAAGAGAGAGGATCGGAATCGAGATCGAGGCTCGGTGGACGAGAGTTACCGGGTTCGTTAATCGTTATTTTGGTTCGGTACTTTGTATTTTTTTGGTTTCTTCTGAATTTCTGTAAGACGATATTTTTCTTATTAATTTGAGTAGTGATTTGTTTTCTATGATTTCTTTTATTGAATTTATTTGTTTCATAGTTATGATTAGTGAGTAGTCTTCTTTTCTAGGGTCGGGGTTAAGCCCGGCATAGTTATGCATGTTTGGTGAGTAAGATTGTGTGGTGAATGCTTTTTATCTATTATTGAGATTGTTTGTTTGAATACGAAAGTTTCAAGCTTTAGATCCGAAACAAGCAATTGAGTGAATTGGGTTACGAAAGTAGGTTAATTTACTTGATATTCAACGAAAGTTGATAAATTTATCTGTTTAAAGGCATGATCTCATCTTCTTACGAGTTTATATGCATGACTATGTTGTGGTGTCCCTAGTCCTAGATCTTTGTTTTTATTTGAATTTTCTTAAGAGATACTCGTTGCTGAGTTTGCTGGCTCGGTACCGAACTGTTTAGGTCGTTAGTTTGAGTCTTTTTGTTTACGGTGGTTCGTTAACGACCCTGACAACGTCGTTAACGAGGCTGCTTGTGAGTATTTTGCTTGCTTTTGTTTAATTTTTAGTAGTCGATAGACAAACAACCTTGCTTCTCGTGGAACGATCCTGACTCCCCTATACTCAGCGGGGTCTTGACTATAAATTTATTTGTTGTCCTGAGTGAAGGCCTGTCAACATTGATACTTGAGAGATTTGGTAGTTTTTGTTGAATCTCCCCTTCCCTATCACCATATTCCTTTTGTGACCGGAGAAACAAAGAGATAGACGAGAGAGGGGAAGATTTACGGAGTGAAAATGGCGAAAGAAGAAATCGAACCAGAAAGCATGCTTGTTCATCTCTGTACCAAATCAGCTTGTGCGAGCTCGGAGAGTGTGGAGCGGTGGCGGATGCAGTGGAGGACGCTCGAGCGCTTGCCATCGCCGATCGCCGAAGCTCTTCTGCATTGCCCGTTGCACCGCCGTCTTCTTTATCCCTCGCTACTCAAGTATGTTTCAGAGAAGCTTCTTCTTCTTCTTCTTCTTCTATTGTCGCACAATCAATCAATTGATGTTGATATATCATAATTTGATTTGGAAATCACTTGATCTGAAATCAGTTTTTTTAGCTTGTGAATGTTTGCTCGTGATCCCAACCGTATATTTGAGAATTGGCTAGGTATTTTGGAAATTTGACTATGTGAATGGATACAAAGTTGGAATCGAAAACATAATCTGATCTCAACTCAACATAAGTTATGTTCTCAACTCTTTCCCATTTTTTTTTTTTGAAATTTGATCAACGTTTACAATGAGGTGAGTAGTAGTCTTTAAGAAATCATTAATGAAGAGTAGCTCATAATCCTCAGCCCAATAGGTTTTTGTGTTAGAGAGCTTTGATGCTTAAACCAAGGATGCCTAGCAAATGAGGGGTGAAGACATATTTATTTTTGAGCCTCCCTCTTACATGGGAATATTCTAGACTAAGAACTGAGCTAGGTTATTCTAGACTGTCTTCTATGACCATATAAACATCTAATCTCTTCCTCTCTAAGATGCTTTCATAATATTCTACAATATTCCTCACTTATTCTACAAATATCTACATGACTTCGCATAATTTTAAAAAGCTCTTTAAAGTTCTAAGCTTATTTAGAAGCTTTCATAAAGTTATGATGTCTTCTAGAAGATTCAACAAGATTTTAGCGTCTCCTAGAATCTTCCCTTACCTTATGGATTCTTTCAAAACCTTTTGGATTCTTTTAGACACTTCCAAACTCTTCTACAATTTTCCATAGTCTTCTAGTCTCATCTAGATGAGCCTAGATGCTCTCTGATCCCTCCGGAATCATTCAGAAAACTCCTTGATCAGTCATGGCTCAATGTTCCGATTCCATTTTGGGTCCGTCACTTATACATATACTAATTAATTTGAAATACAAGTATTCAATATCGTTTGTGAAAAGATAAACCCAGTCCCTCCCAAAAAAATCTTATCATACATAAGCGTACGATTATTACGAAAATTTGGAGAAGTTTGTAACCTGTCAATCTTCGTCAGTTCTCTCCAGTAGGAATTCTACTCACTCATTTGTACTTTGAGACTGGGTTTATCTTTTCAGACCCAATACCATAGGAAAACAGGTGGCTTGAGACTTTAAGCTACTCTCGGATTGTACATAGCAATATAGCAGGAACGTATTTGCTTAGACTCTAGTCAAAAACAGAGAAAAGCTATCCTTCAACAGCAATATCAGCTTCTTTAACCCGTGGAGGCCTCCACTTGCGATCAAATTCGCCTCTACCCATGATTCTATTCGACTTTTCCTGGTCATCGATAGCCACCAGCTTCTCATCAACCAGTTCCAGCAATTCCTGTAGCCCAACTCCCGTCAATGCAGACGTCTTCACATGTGGTGTGCTAAGTTTGTCAATGTCGTTGCCTGGTGCACTGTCCAGAATACAGGAGCGCACGTCCTCTTGTTCAGAGTTGCTGCCATCTAATACAAGCAAACCCTCAGCTTCACCAGCCTCATCATCATTTTCGCCTTCTATGTTATCTGTATCTACCACCTCTTCATCTTCATATGTGTATTCTACTGAATCCGGGTCCTCTTGAACATCAATCTTTTTGGGTTTACAACAACCAGCACATACAAGCAGAAAATCAGAGAGGAACTAATGTGGGCAGAAAGTGAAGCCAGAAGCAGAATTTTGAGGGTACCTTGTTCCAAACTTCAATCATGTTTTGAATCTTATTATCTGCTACGCCAATCTGATTAAGAACTTGCAGTACAGCAGACCTGTGCTCCTCAAGATTTGGCGCGCTAGAGTCTAAAACATGCTGTGAAAGGTCGATGTATATTGCATGCAAGTAAGTGCCTTTAAATTTTGGTTTGTTGCACAAAACATTGATTCTTAAGAACTGATTCACTAAATTTTTAAAATAATGTCTCATCAAAGCCCAAAGTAACAACTTACCACAAGGAGGTCTGCTTCCACAACTTCTTCCAAGGTTGCATGAAATGCTTCAATTAACTACAAACCATAAGGCAAATTTATGTTCGTGTTGACAATAAGAAGAAAGAAGGCAGCTGCATATGATGCAATGCAACTTACTTGCACAGGCAGATCTGATATGAATCCTACAGTATCACTGAGAAGTACCCTCCTCCTGGTCATGATAAGATCAATGAAGGATTTTTCAATTTGTGATTGTAATCGAAGCTATTACAATTCGTCAAAACCTTTTGAATTTTAGAGAAGATATAAAACTCCAATAATTACCCTGAAGGAAGTGTCATGCCTCTTAATCTAGGGTCAACAGTGGCAAACAGTCTGCATGAAGCAGAAGCATGTCAAGAGAAAAAAAGTCGGACAAGCATAAATCTGAATGTAGTTTCCAAGACAACGGCACACTGGATCAAAAGTACACACCTGTCATCACTATACAGGTCACTATCTGAAAGTGCACTGACCAAGGTGGATTTCCCCTGTTGTATACCAAAAACCAATCCATCAATTCAGTGTTTAAAAAAGCTCCAGGTGCACCTAGGTATAGGGTTAAATATGACTTGGTCCCCCAGTCTTTTATTCTCGTTCTATGGACACATTCTACATTAGTCTCCAACCTTACCCCAAAGGAAATTGGTTAATGGAAAGGACAGGGCTAATTTTTCGAGGGATTAACAATTGAAATATAACTCAACTTATGCTAAATTCTCTTTTTCCCTATAGTACCATTCCATATTGTTTCCTATCCTACAATCTACCAAAAGATGACATAGTCCATTCTCATCACTCACAGCATTTGTGTATCCAACAACAGCAATAGTGGCAAGCCCTTGGCCACCAGATCCGCCTCGTCTCTTTCTGGATGCACGTTGCAAGCCACGTGTTCGGCGGACCTCTTCAATTTCACCTAGCAGACGAACACGCCTTTCTGAAATCCTGTCATTTCAAATGAGTTAACTTCAGCTATTGTACAGACAACCTTCACAAAGAAGATTACAAGCTAGTGTCAAAAAGTGGCATAATGTGAGGGTTCTGCAGTGTAACAACAGGCAAACAGCATTGATACACGGACATAATGTGCAAAGCTTCTAGCCATATCATTGACCATAGGTGATTCCTTCTATTCAGAGATCACAGTTAGTAAGAACAATCTTTTTTTTTACCTCCTTGTGTGATACACATGTACCTGTGCAGTCATATAGTACCAATCAAATGCTAAATGCAAAAAAACAATGAGAGAATTTAAAGAAGTAAACCTTCGACGCTGAAGCTCAAGTTCAGTTTCTCCAGCTCCACTGATAAAGCCACATCCACCACTACCTCTCCTGCAATCAGTATTCATGCATATCAGGGATCACTTCTAATAACAAGAAGATGACCAGCACAAATCTCCAAACTGCAGACAATAGCCATTAAAATAAGTAACTTCTGAGCTATATAAAATAGTATGCAAGCATTTGTTTGCTTTTAATAACAAGGGCAATAAGAATTCCATCCCTTCAAAGTATGTGGAGAAGCAAGACTCACCCTCGAGCACTAACAACTTCACTTCCAATGTCACCTTTAGCTCCAAAAGTCCCACGTCCATCAAGGCCACGCTCCCGGACAAGGCGTGACTTTTTGTACATTAAAGCGGCCAACTCAGCCTGAAAGGACTCACATAAATTAAACATAACTTCACTACCACGAGATTCAAACCAAAATGAAGTGTGAACAAACACTACACTTCCAGATAACCTGCAGCTTTGCTTCCTTCGTGTAGGCATGAGCGTGAAAAATCTCTATTATGAGTGCCACACGGTCCAAGACGGGCTTATCCCAAGCTTTCTGCAGATAACAAAGTCATGCAACTCAAAGTAACAATCTTGGTAGGCAAAATAATTCAGGAACGTCAATTTCTCAAATTCCTAATGGAGATTATAGCCTTACCTCCAGATTTCTCTGCTGAGTTCCAGACAATAATGCATTTACAAAGACGGCATCCAGATCGTTCTGTCACCATGAAAAAAAATAACAATCGGAAACTGGAAGAAAAAAATTGTAAATTAGAGATTAAAAACTGAATTCCCATTGCTTGCCTCTGATTCCATTGCAAGAATATGAGAGCGGATATTTTTTATTGTCCCAGGTCCAAAATATGTAGCTGCATAAAATTAAAGTCAATTTCAACCAGAACGGGATAAAACCCAAAGAACATCCAATCTCAATTAAAAAGTAACCCAAGAGAGAAGGTCAAAGATAAGAATAGAGATGGAACGAAATAGATCAAGCACAAACCTGCTCTAGCCTTGGAAGAAGAGGCGAGAGGGTTCTGAACGACAACGTGAGGAGGGGATGGCTTAAGTGTTAAATCGGTGCAGAAAAAGCCATCTCGTTGTTCATCGAGAGAGTTCGCAAGGTTCAGAGCTTCGCTGAGGCTCGATTGCAAGAGTTTCTCGGGACGTAAACGAGGCTGAACGACGAAAAGTTTGGGAGATTCATTTTCGATTGAGTCGCCACTGGATTCTTCATTTCTTCTGTAAAGTGGAGGTGTGTTGACGAACGGTGAAGAAGAAGTAGAAAATGGTGAGCGGAGAAGAGAGAGAGTCCGCCGGGGAAGGCAGAAGGAGTTTGTTCTAAGAATTCTACTACAGTTCATCATCATCGGGCATGGCAGTCCAATTTTGTGCAACTCACCTGACCTATTGAAAGCTGAAGGTGTTCCAATGCTACCAAGACCGGACATGTTCCGGTTCGGTTTGGCCAAACCGGAACCTGAATCGGCCGATGGCCAATTTTTTATTTCTGATCCGGTTCCGATTTTGATAGGTTTCGAAATCGGTTTTCGGTTACCAAAATTTTTTAAAAAAATAAGACAAAAAATCCAAATAATTAATTTCGAGCTTCGGATTTTCGATTAACTAGGGAAGGACACGCACGTGGGATATTGTTGATGTATTTTTGAAAGATATTAAAGATACAATTTACATATAGCCAGACGTAAACGGACCCTGTACTAGTGACAATTGGTCACTTGGTCCTCTGTACTTTAGCACTAATCGTTTGGCCCCTTATAGTTGCACATTGCGACCTATTGAACACCTGCTCGACCATTTTCACTTTCTTTTTTAATTGTGTATATCACACGCGCCAAGATACAATAAAAAAGATAAAACAAATATAATTAAAAAGAGCAGATCGAATAGAAAAAGAAAAAAAATTAAAAATCTAAAATTTCCTATCAAACTTACTGTTTTACCCCTCTATTTTCCCTAAAATTCTACCCAAAACTACCCTTCATTTTCAACCTCCCCCTTATTCAAGATTCATGGATGCTCATCTTCATATCCTCTCTAAAGTGTTGACACCCTCAATCCCATAAGCACCAACCCACCATATCCCCATTACTTATCCTTCTAGATTTCTCAAATCCAAGATCTACAACCTTTCCCGCAACCGAGGTCCCACCTGCCACCAACGCCGACTCCGACATCGTCGTTGCTGCCCTCCTTTGCACTCTTATCTGTTTGGATCTGTTCCGGGGGATGAAATTCAAATTTAGAAATTAGGTTTTTATTGAATCTAAACCTAGATCTGAGAAATTGACTTATTATATATCAAATTGAGCATTAAAATTGGGCGGAAGGGTGGAGGTATTGGGAGACGTCGAGGAGGAGTCGTGGAGACATTGGGGAGGCTCAGATTGAACGATGTTTAGCAGGTTGAAGAACACACCCATACACTTGAAGAAGAAGAAGAAAAATAAAGAAGAAAGAAAAAAAAGGAAATGATAAAAAAATTCACATAAGCATTCTTCAGTCTTTTATACGAGAGTAAAATGCACGCGCACTGCCACATCAGTAATCAGGGGCTCAATAGGTCACGATGTGTAACTATAGTAGGGGGTCAAACGGTTAGGGCTAAAGTACAGGGGACCAAGTGACCAATTAGCCCAAGTACAGGGGGCCGTTTATGTATTCTGCCTTTACATATATAGAATAATAAAATCTAATCATAATAACATGATAAGTGTGTAAAATTTCTAGATATATTTGTACCATTTTTCTAATTTTTTTTAGCACATTCTAGTATGTGTGTTGAGAAAATAGATGATGTTGGTTTGAGAAAATAGATATTGTAAGAGAGGAAGTGAAATGAATATGGAAGCCTTAAGGTGGGTTAGAAAAATTAAAAATCTAAGACGAAGGAAGAGCGCAACATCGTGTCTAAACTTTCTTTCTTGAAACCACTGAATTAAGCATCCAAGTATCCAAGGGCTTCAATTATTTGCAATTTATTTACAAGCTTAGTTGCAATTGTCTTGTTTAAGATCAAGTCAGGCAGCCAATAATCATAATAATTATACAATCATCATTCATAACGAACAAAAACTTGAAATAATGAATTTATTTCTTCTCATCTTTCTTCTGATCCGCCGCCGGCGCTGGTGCAGAAGCAGCCGGAGCTGCAGCAGCGGCAGCTGGCGGAGGAGCTTCCTTCTTCTCCTCCTTCTTCTGCTCAGTAGCAGCAGCTGGCTTATCAGGCGGCGGAGCATCGGCTTTCTTCTCCTCTTTCTTCTCTTCCTTGGCCGGTCCAACCGAGAGAAGATCCACTTTCCCGACCTTCTTCAGCTTCTTCACCACCGCCACCGAGTCCATCTGCCCTATCACTGTGAGCTTCTGCTCCTTCAGATCTGCTGCTATTGAATCCACGCCTTAATCGCCGAATTGGACACAGAGAGAGAAAGAAACCTCGTCAAAATTTCAGATTCTGGCGTAATAGGGGAAAATTGAGGGGTTGGCAATTGGTAATTTACCATAGATATCAGCAGCTGCTTCTATGGCTTTCTGTTTGGTCTTGTCGTCTGTCATGGTGAGCAATTTGAGCACCACCTTCTGCGGAAATTTGGAGCGAATTCGAAAAAAGAGGAAGAAGAAGGATTAATTCAGGATTTGAGAAGCAGAGAGAGGGGATTGATTATTACCTGCGCCATTGGACTTGTGCTTGGTTGGAAGAACAGCGGTGGGCGGTGGGCAGCAGCAATCGGCTTTTTGAAAAACAAGGGAATTGCAAATTGAATTGAGCAAATTAACAACTCATTGAAAAGGAGAAGAGAATGGTGTGAGGTTAGGAGTAGGGGAGGTGTGGCCCCCCTTGGCTGACTCTTTGAGCCACTTTCATGCCTGTCATTTCTTCTATTCTGGTAGTATATGCTACGTCACTCCCACTCACCATTTTCTCAACATTTTTTATACTTTTTCTTATTGGTTTTTTTAATTACCAAAGAACCCACCACACCATACTTTTATGTCTCTTATCACTAGACCACTGACCAAAAGTTGCTGATTAAAAAACTCAGATTTGCATTAACCAATTTAATTCAATAAATGAGACTTTTGTTTTTCACCATTACTTTTGTAGTAACTGGGCATTATTTCTATTTATAATCTTTGTAAGTTTGGTCGCAATGTTTCTCTGACCAAAAAAAAATCTATATTTTAACGAGTCCTACATCGGCTAGTTCATCATCCCTATAATCGTTAATTTTGTTTGTCTCTTTCATGTATATTATATGAATCGACTATGTCTATGAACGACTATTGATCATTCGGTGATATATCATACAATCTCGAACCTATAAAAGCATCGATACATGCAAAGATTCAAACCATAACAAAATCCGCTCGTACATACAACAATAGGACAATTAAGGCACTACAAAGAGCCATCCTACAATCTAATCATGTCAATTGTGAACCTCAAGCTTCAACAAGCAACGCAAAAAAAAGATATCCAACTCAAAATAGACACACACATCTAGACAAACAACATAAAAAATGCCGCAATGTATACAACAATATCTCACATGATGGAGCAGGCGTTGGGGTTATCATCACTGAAAATGGAGGCCACGGCCTCATCGGAAGCTATGGCGACGGAGTACGCTGCAGGGGTGTGGAAGAAAGCGTGGACACTGGGGGCCGCGGCATTATGAGAGGTGTCGTAGTAGTGGTTGGTCACGAAACTCGGGTACTTGTAAAATGACGCGTAGTGAGAGTGCACGGGCGGGAATGGCCACGGTTCAGCGGCCTTGCCGGCTCTCTTGATGGCCTTCAACACCTTTCTTTCTTCCAAATGGTAGCCTCTTACTATCACCTTTTGGACCTCCATCTCTACTTCGATTTCTTCTACGCCTTTGTTAAAGTGATTAATAGGCAATGTTAACAAAGAGCACAATATATATATTCTCCACTAAAATAACCGAAGGACCCAATTTTTGTTGTCATGTATGTGTTGGCTGGGCTCATACTTAAAAGCCCAACCAATGATGTCCACAGTCCACTTGCATTGAGAAAAGAAACAAACATTGCTAGAAGAATATCACATTTTAGTATTTTACGGTGTCCCACACGAGCTACGCATTGCCCAATGACTTTCTAGAGAAATTAGTTGAGTTAAAACATGTTCTTGTTAATAATATACTGGAGTAGTTGTTATTCGAGTATTAATTAGGAAGCTATGTCGAATACCTTATTTTTTAGGAAGGTCATATTGGGAAAAAAAACTTGGAAAAATATGTGTAATGACAATGATTTCTAAACACTAAAATTTCCCATTTTTTAATTTACGCCCTTAGTGGACATAATAAACATCTTTAATTAAAAATATTTGTTTAGCTCTAATTATTTAAAATAAATTAAAAATATTTGCTTATAATATATCCTAAAGCATATTATAGAGAAACTAGTCCACTGATAATTGAATTGGCTTGTGTGTGGAAACTGGAAAGATAAGTTGGGGCAAAAAATAATTAAATATATTTGCCTTTTAAATGGTGTTGTCTCATTTGAACACAACATTGATATGGCATGTATGTGGAAAGATAAATTTGATTTTGATAGAATTCGAAATTTGAAATTCTGGTCAGCTGAACCAAACACATTACACACTATCAGACATTCAGACATGATGGTAATTCTTCTCCCTAAAAAGAAAACCCAAAAGGAGAGAAGATATCAAGTTAAAGAGAATAAAATATGTTGTGTTGAGCCGTTGAACACTTGAACGAGTGTGTTACAGCCACAGCCCACAGGGGGAAGGTCACTTTTGGGGACATATTTATGGCCCATTTTGACTTACCGTACATCATAATCAATGCCAATCTCTGATCCCTCCCCCAATTTCCGGGCATCACTAAATTCTATTGCACTAACAATAACCTCACTGTCATCAATCATAATTAGCCTAGCTTCTCAATTTTAATTTTAATTTTAATTATTACGAAAGAATGTACTGTATAAGAAGAGTTCAAGCATTTGTTCTCTTACTATGATACTATTAGTCGTTTTAGTGTTTGTTTTATAAGAATTAAATTTCTCAAAACAACACAAGACACGAGTCAAGACAAAGATTTCAAAAAAACAGACAGCATTATGGCTATTTAGTTAGCTGACTGCAATTTTTTTGTAATAAATTAAGTGTTCCACAAATGCTAATAGAGTAGTAAGTAGAGTAGTAGTAGTAGTACCTTTGAGCTTGAAAAGAGCCCTCTTTAGCTTGGAAGCACATCCCTCACAATCAAGATTTGGAACTCTAACCTCCACCATCTGCATTTCCACATACACATACCACACATCATTATCCAATCCACACACATGCATCAATATTTACTGTCAATTTGAATTTCAATTTCACACCAGATATCGCAAGAGCGCAGAAGAGCAATACTTACCGACATTGTCGCAACCCGAGAGCGGTCAAAGAGTTGCTTCTTCCGGTCACAAGAGACACCCTTCTCGTTGCTGTTGCCGTGGTCGTGTGTTTTTGAAAGCAGAGAGCGGGTTTAGGATTTAATAAAGAGAGGGAGCATGCAATTATATAGAGTGAGTGAGTGAATGAGAAGCATATTAAATAAATAAATGGTACAAACAAAAAGTGAAAAGGTTCACGCGTGCTTCACCATTTACAAAAGCGAGGCCCCTTTTTTGTCTTCTCTGCCAACACACACACACACACACACAATTCAATTAAGCAGAATATGAAGAAACAATGAAAAAGCGGTAGAGAGGTGTGATGAATGAGAATCGGGCAAGCTTTCATTTTGTTGCTTTGGTGGCGGACAACACCCTTTGAGTCCACCTCATTTCAATCGATACACTTTAGTCTAACGCTACTATACTAGACCACCAGAGTAGTATTTTAGTCCACCAGAGTAGTAGAACTACAAACACTAAGCAAGTGTCCTATTTCAATACACTCTTCCTGCACTTGAAGAACAAGCCTTTGCAAACCACAAGACAGCGACAATTCAGTGCAGTATATCATGCTAAAGCTGACCTCAACAAGACAATGACAATATATATGTTTAAGAAACTCAGATTAGCCATGCAACAACTGAGAGCATAATTGAATTGAATGAGGACATCCTGCATGATATTCTCTGCATCCTTTTTCCAAATTGTCACCCTGAATTAAGTATGTAATTTGTACATAGTCATGAAATGGCTGCAATCTGCACTTGTCAACTGCAGCTTTGGCATTGATGTCGACCTCTCATCAGCATTTCGTTCGCTGCCGAATCCCTTTTTAATGGCTAGACAAAGCAGAATAAACCATGCCAGCCTTCCACGGTCTCTGACTAAACCAAACAATAAAGCACATCAGTGTTTAGCCCCACTGCGACGATTTAGAGTTCAAAGCGACGGTTATATTGAGAGATTTTGTATCCCCACCAATTTTCTCCTTGTTAAATCCTGCAAAAAAAACTAGACCATCAAAACACAAGGACTCACACTTGAATCTCTTAAGTTACGCTTTTCATGACCAAAAGTAAGGCTTTTAGCCTTTTACCAATTTGCTGAAAACGAAGTCTTGTTCATTAAACCAAATGCATGATAGCCTGATAAGTGATCTCAAATGGTGCTCAGATTATGCAACTGCAAAATTCAGCATTCAAAATTCAGCCACTTTTCAAAGATTAAGATGGCCTGCTCTTCTCTAACATCTAAAATGTTGCAATAACTTGATTGGACAGTCCAGATGGTTCTGCATCTGTATAAGTAGGGGCTTTTTAATCTCCATTCTTGGTTATAAAATACATGTAAGGAAAGAAAGCGTAGATCAAGAATCTATTTATATATATCTGAGAAGAACTAACGTGATTTATAGCATCATTACTAAAATATCCTTCATTGAGATTTGAACTCAAGACCTTTGGACTCAAAGGTAAAGTCTTAAATAATGTACTAATGGTTCTTCTTTGTCTATCGACTTAAAATATTAAATATATACTTATAGGTATAACAAATTTAAAATATGGGTTGCCTAAAAAGTTGGGCCCTGGGGCGCAAGCCCAACCTACCCCTGCCTTTGGGCCGGGCTTGGAAGAAGCATGTTATTGTGCATCAGACCTAATGAAAGGAGGAAATTGTTCTTGATCGACAAATTGAACAGTTCCAGACAACTCTCAAGCAATAACAGTGTTGACATCCACAAGTAAAAATGAAAACCATACACGCATCGTCGCTTACTTCTACATCTCACATATACTTGGAAGAAATATTTGGTGGAAGAACAGACAGAGGAAGAAGCGTGTAGAGTCGTGTCGGCTTTAGGGTGGGCATCGGTCAAGACTGGACTGGACCAGACCGGGACTGATTTTCAAAATAGTTAGACCAAGAACTGGAGGTTCGGTCCGATTTTCGACCAATGTAAATCCTCTATTGCATCTTTAATGTTCTAATTTTATATTCCACTTGTATTTTAAATATTAAAGAAATGTTAAAAATTATATTTATATTGTAAATAAATATATACACATGTCTACAAATTTTTTGATTGAAAATCATATTATACAATTTTTTTAAATTAAAAGAGTAATATTTTGTAAGAAGATCGTATTATACAATTTTTTTGATTGAAAATCATATTATACAATTTTTTAAATATTTAAAAAATTGTATAATATGATTTTTAAGATAAAAATTTGTACACATATTTATATAACTATTTACAATATAAATATAAGTTTTTAATTTTTTTAACCTTAATTTGATATTTAAAAATTCAAGTGGAATATGAAAGTGGAACGAAGGATTTGCATGGGTTTTGGACCGAGCTATCTTTTTGTTAAAAAATATTATTTTAAATAAAATATATATTACTTATAAAAAATTATATTTTTATAGAAAATATATATTATATCACATAAATATTAAATTTATATTTTTTACGTTTTATTATATTATTATACATATTTTTTATATAAAAATAAAATTCCAATTAATTTTTTATAAGTAATATATATATTTCACAACGTATATATTGAAAAAGTCGGTCCAGACTGGACCGGAGACCGACTTTCAATCTTTTTAGACCAAGGACTGAATCAGATACCCCTTAGTCGGTCCAAACCGACTTTTTCCTAGTCCTAATCGGCGTAGAGTAATGGATGGTTAGAAATTACAAAGATCTGTTACAACATGAAAGTATGAAATAGGTCATTTAAAAAGTCGTATACAATGCCAATAACTTTATTATCGGTTTTTTAATTTTGTGGTTCGATTGTTTAGAAATGTTTTCACAATGTAACATGAACGGATAAAACAATAGAAAACATAGGTTAAATGCCAATCACCCCTCAAAAGAAAGTTGTTGGGAAATGTCTCACATCTAAACCATTTTTTGGATACAAGGAAAGAGATTAGGGGCCTAAACTAATGAGAAGTTGATACGTGACAACCTTCGACGATTGAGGACTATCACGAGAAAAATTGCCCAAGGAGATGGATTTCAAGTGAACAAGTTGAATTTGAAAATTATTTTGAAGGAGCACACTCGATCTCTCTCTTTTTTGTATAACTCATGAACTGAATTTTGGAGGGAGTGGGCTGAATGAACATGAAAGACAACACAAGAACAGTGTTTTGGATTGAAAAAGAGAAACACTTTAACCAAGGTGGTCTCTCAAAACTCAATCTAGTTGTAAAAGAGTGTTTAACAACATATATATAGAGAAACTAAAATTATATCTCAATCATAGAAGGAAATAAAATATTATAATCTATCAAATTAACTTAGTTTGAGCAACAAGACAACTTGCCTTGCAAGAAACAAACCCATTTGACCCACACATGTCCCACTCGTCCAACATGACTGATGTCCGTGTTTTTAGCTTTGTTTTAGTGTGTTTTTCTAGGTTTTTAGTTTGCATATTTTGTGAAAAGTATAGAAACTTCGCTAGTTTTGTGTTTTTGTGTAGCGGATTCGGAAGCATTTAAGGATCTTGAAGGAGAGGAGCATGTAAAGAAGAAGAAGAGAAGACATTGGAAGAAAATCCCAAGAAGTTCAAGAGAAGAGTGAAGAATAAAGTGAAGAGAACAAGCCAAGACCAGGCTCGATATCGACCCTCCATGGGTCGATTGGGTCGGTACCGAGGTTCTCAATAAGAAATTGCAGAGTCCTACCGACGTCAGGGTCGATACCGAGGTCCCCGTGTCGGTAGGACGTGACTGACTTAGTGCAATTAATGAAGATATTCCGAGATCTTTTATGTTTAGAAGTTTTTATCTTTAAGGAAATTTTTTAGATGGATGTTTTAGTATAAATACCCTTGTTTAGACAAGTTAGGGGGCTCTCTCTCTCCCTAGTTTTTAGTTTTCACGTACGCAAGTTAGGATTTGGAGACAAGTAGGAAGAGGTCTTGAGCAGGAAGAGGTCTTGTTTAGACAAGTTAGGGGGCTCTCTCTCTCCCTTGTTTCCATTCCATTCACTGAGACCCTATGCGAAATGCCAGCTTACACAAAATTCTTGAAAGAAATCTTGAGCAGGAAGAGGTCTATATCCGAGCTAACAAATGAGGTATGATCCTTGGAGCTCCCAAAAAAGCTAGGCAACCCAGGTAAGTTCGCTATCACTATTGGTATTGGAGCTTATCGTTTCAAAGCTTTGTGTGACTTAGGTGCTAGCGCGAGTCTCCTACCACTCTTTATTCGGTCCAAAGCCAATATGGGACCGCTAGAACCTGTCAATATGAAGCTATACATGGCAGATGGATCTTGCGTCAAGCCTACAAGGGTGGTTGATGATTTTCCAATGCTAGTGGGGAAGTTCTTTGTTCCAAATGATTTTATCGTGATGGAGATGCCCGAGGACCTAGTGGCGCCTATCATTCTTGGTAGGCAATTCCTAGCCACATCAGGAGCCATAATCGATGTTAGGAGGGGACTGCTAACTTTTGAGATCGGGGATGAGGTGGTGGAGTTCCTCTTTAACCCCACCATGAAGGAGACCAACACAGCTGAGGTCAAAATGCTTTACACCCACACCGACTACATTGAATGTGGGGACCCACTCGAGAGGCTATTGGCCTTTGAGGCGTTTCTGAGCAGAAGATGGGCCAAAATTGATCCTACAGCATCATTACCGACCCCCATGGGTCGATACCGAGGCTCCTAGCAGGAACAGAGGAGAAGATGGCGTCTACTGAGTCGATACCGGACTCTACAGGCTCATTACCGACCCCCTCTAGGTCGGTACCGACCCTTCTGGTAGATGACGAAGAGCTTATGGCATGTGATTACCTTGAGAAGGTCTTGAAGACAGAACATGAAGAGCCGATTCTCATCCTGACTGAGCCTACTTCAATGCTCAAGCCACTTCCAAACTCCCTCAAGTATGAATTTCTTGGTCCTAACTCTACCTTCCCTACTATCATTAATTCTAAATTGCATGATGAAGAAGTAGAGAAATTGATTGTTGTACTTAGGACCCATAAAAAAGCCATTGGCTATTTCCTTGATGACATAACTGGTATATCCCCTTCATTGTGCATGCATAGAATTTACATGGAAGATAATCATAAACCCACTATAGAGCATCAACGTAGACTGAATCCTAACATGAAAGATGTGGTCAAAAAGAAAATTTTAAAACTACTTGATCCAAGGATTATTTTTCCTATATCGGATAACCAATGAGTGAGTCCGGTCCATGTGGTCCCTAAGAAGGGCGGTATGACAGTTATTGAAAATGAAAAGGGAGAGTTAATCCACACTAGGACCACAACTAGTTGGAGGATGTGTATTGATTATACGAAGTTGAACAGTGCTACAAGAAAAGATCATTTTCCACTTCCTTTTATTGATCAAGTTCTAGAACGCTTAGCCCAGCATGATTATTTTTGTTATTTAGATGGCTATAGCGGTTTTTGGCAGATTCCCATTCATCTTGATGGCCAAGAGAAAACAACTTTTACTTGTCCCTATGGGACTTTTGCATATAGGAGAATGCCATTTGGGCTTTGCAATGCCCCTGCAACTTTTCAAAGATGCACGATGGCTATCTTCTCTGACATGATAGAGGATATAGTAGAGGTTTTTATGGATGATTTCTCTGTTTATGGTTCTTCATTTGATGCATGTCTTGCTAACCTTACTCGTGTGCTTAAAAGATGTGAGGAAACCAATCTTGTTTTAAACTGGGAAAAATTTCTTTTTATGGTCCAATAAGGGATTGTATTAGGACATCTCGTCTCTAAGAGAGGGATAGAGGTAGACAAAGCCAAGATTGAGCTTATTGAAAAACTACCTCCCCCTTCTTTTGTAAAAGACGTTAGGAGTTTTCTAGGACATGTTGGCTTCTACAGACGTTTTATTCAGGATTTTTCTAAGATAGCTAAACCATTGACTAACCTACTAATGAAAGATACAGTGTTTGAGCTGTCTCCGGAATGTCTTGAAGCTTTTCACATGTTAAGAGAAGCCCTTGTCTCTGCTCTTATCATGCAGTCCCCAAACTGGATAATTCCCTTCGAGATCATGTGTGATGCTAATGACTATGTTGTTGGCGCAATGCTAGGACAACGGAAGGATACGAAGCTCTACGCCATCTATTATGCAAGTAAGACGCTTGATGAGGCGCAGAGTAAGTATACCACAAAAGAAAAAGAATTCCTTGCTTTGGTATTTGCTTTTGAAAAATTCCGCTCCTATCTAGTTGGATCCAAAGTGATTGTTTATACTGACCATGAGGCCATTAGATATTTAATGCTAAGAAGGATGCCAAACCTAGGCTACTTCGTTGGATGCTCTTGTTACAGGAATTTGACCATGAAATCAGAGACAAGAAGGGAGCAGAAAACTTAGTAGTTGATCACTTATCTAGGTTGCCAATAGAACACATCACGGAGTCCAGCAACGCCGTGCCAATCAATGACTCCAGGCCAGACGAGCACCTCATGATGAACGAGGGAGCGCAATCCATTAATTGGCTCATATGTTTTATAAGACTATATTTAAAAAACACTACCATAAAATAGAAAATTATATAAAAAAGAAATATTCTAAAGATAGGCGTGCAACAACCCTTACATATAGGTTTGATTAATGTTCATAGACAACCTTCATCTTCCAATGCACATATGAGAAGTTTTGCTTGTATAAGAAGAGGTTCTTGAACACCATTCAATATTTAAAAGCTCGAGACCTCTTGAATGGTGTTGGTCGCTAGCCTTTAATGATTTTCATTCTCTCCTCACCCATCGACCATTCTTGCTCCACATCAGAAGTGGACCATCCTAGGTCATCCTTGCAAATGAGATCTTGAAGATTTGGATCAGCTATAAATGAGACGGACTAAACACAACGGAACGAAAAAAATACGAGGTGCTTATTTGAAACTAGCCAAGTACGAGATGGTGATTAACAAAAGCGTGCAAGTTTAGTGGCTTGTACATATATTTTCACCAAATAAGATAAGGCTAGATAATTGTTGATGAGGGTTTCTTGACAACAAATAAATTTATAATCAAGACCCCGCTGAGTACAGGGAGGTCAGGATCGTTCCACAGGAAGCAAGGTTGTTCGTTTATCGACTACTAAAAAAAACAAACAAAATCAAGCAAAAACACACACAAGCAGCCTCGTTAACGACGTTGTCAGGGTCGTTAACGAACCACCGTACCTAAAAAGACTCAACTAACGACCTAAACAAGTTCGGTACCGAGCCAAGTAACTCAGCAGCGAAATTCACTTAAAAATAATTCAAATAAAACAAAGATCTAGGGCTAGGGACACCACAACATAGCCAAGCACATAAACTCGTGAGAAGAATAGATCATGCCTTTAAACAAATAGAATTATCAACTTTCGTTAATCCATGAAGTAAATTAACCTACTTTCGCAACCTAACTCACTTAATTGTTTGTTTTGGATCTAAAGCTTGAAACTTTCGTATTCAAAAAATATCAACCTTCAAGTTACTAACTTTCTCTTTCAATCCAGTTAAAAACTCAAATTACCTCAACTTTCATCTCGGTATAAACACAACAAACAATCTCAATAATAGATAAAAGGCATTCAACACAATCTCACTTCATCAAACATGCTTAACTATGCCGGGCTTAACCCCGATCCTAGAAAAGAAAACTACTCACTAATCATAACTACGAAACAAATAAACTCAATAGAAATCATTGAAAACAAATTACTACTCAAATTAAATAACGAATATCGTTTTGCAGAAAATCAGAAGAAACCGAAAAACAATCAAATACCGAACCGAAATACTCGATCAACGAACTCGGTAACTCTCGTCCACCGACCCCCCCCCCCCCGACTCGACTCCGATCCTCTACTCGGCTCTCTCGGCTCTTCCTCTTCTCTCTATGCTCGATCTCTCTCCAAAAAATCCCCCTTTCTAGGCTAAATAAGAGGGCTATTTATACTAAAAAGGCTAAAAACTAATAAGGCTAGAAGATAAAAACTTTCCTAAAAGATAGAAATAAAACTCTAAAAAGATAGAAACAAAATCTAAAAAGATAATAAGACCTAAAATACATAATATAATAACCCTAAAAATTATAAAAAGATACTCTACCGACACGGAAATAATTTCCCGCACAGGATCGGTGAGTTACAAAGTCAACCCTCGAAATTTCTATCACGTGGCCTCGTTAACGAGCCTGGGCTTGGTTTCTTCCACACTTCAACTCGTAAAACCTGGACTCTGACTTCTTAAAACTTGTATTCCTCTGTCTTTCATTGTAGTGCTCCAAATTCAGCTCCATATAACACTTTTCCTTGCTAAAACCTACAAAATACACAAAATAGAGTAGCTTCCATACTTTCTATGAAAATATGCAAAACTATCCAAAAACACATCAAACTAAACCTAAACTTATCAAAACTAGACCTAATAAACAAAGAAAACCTACTAAAAACTATACTAAAAACACGAACATCAAAATACCCCATACTTAAACTTGCTTGTCCTCAAGCAATCACTAAACACTAACCAAAACCAAACAAACATACTCATCAAGAAATAGCCATCCTCCAAAAAGCAACATCTACACATGAGAAAAATATAGCAAAAGATACTTAACGTCATTACACATATATGCACCAAATAGACATAAGAAAATACAATCCAACCTCACAAGGGATATAATGTGTTTCACTCCACTCTCAAGTGTTTAGGCTTATAAATTCAATCTCTCAACTCAATCCAATATGCAAAAACTCATAGAAATTGGAACTTATATCACCAATACTCTCCACCCAAGATTTGTCAAAACAAGCAAAAATCATCAAGAGAAACTTAGGCTCAATGAAAAACTTCATAGAAGCTTCCATTCGTCCGGGTTGTAATGGGGCTTGGTAATAACAATAAGGTGTGGAAATATTTTGGCTATGTGGTGCTAATAATATCCGGGAATCAAAGACTCCTAAAAACTCACACATAAACAAAACACTCATAAAAACAAATACCAAACTTACTCTCACATTATGCACACTCATTTCTTTTCACCCAACATATCCTAGAAAATCTCATAAGAAATAAAAGAATCTCTGATTTTATCTATAAACACATATGCACTTCAATCTTCCTTCTTCTCTTTTCGGTGCCTCATTAACGAGCCCACTTCAGGGTCGTTAATAAGCTTCATCGTGTATTCTTCCATCATTTTTTACTCCTCATCTCCAACAAACAACTTTATTTTGTTGTGCATTTTTTTCTTCATCAAGAGATCTTTCCTATTACAAGTAAAACAAGAGACTTCCAATCTACCCTTCCCAATAATCCCTCAATCATAGCAAACAATACATGTCACCCCTCTTTTTTTACACTCAACAAAAAAAAAATAATACCTCTCCAATCTAAGTCCTAATCCCCGGATAGGGTCAAACTTATCTCGGCTAGGAAATAATTTTGTGGAGCTAAAAATAAAGGCTTCAGACTAGAATTGGTTATCAAAAGAAGGATCATGTAAAGGTAGATAAGGAATAATAGGGCTCATAAAAATAAGTTCTCCATCATATGATTTTCACAAGTAATGAACTGTAAATCCCATACGGGTCTCAAGAAATAGATAACCATCTCAATTCCAAGAGATAATATACATATAGAGAGTAAATCACACAAGAAAAGAAGAGGGAATTATTTAATGTTCTCCCTATAAGGCCAAAAATAACTCACTAGGTAACTATTCTTGTTGGATTACATCACTTATGCTATAAAGTATATGTGCTCAATTTCATCAAATGCTATCTTCTCCTAAAAACAATTTCAAGTTAAAGATTCCGGCTATACTATTAAAGACATGCTTGCAGGGAATTATATGATTAGGCTAACAATTACTATCATAGAACCTAAGAAAGGGATATCTATCAATTCTAAAATCTTTTTTCCTTTTTTTCAAAATTTTTCAAATTTTTTCGATTTATGAAACAAAACTACTTAAAACAAATAAACACATAAGATAACAAGTTTTCTACTTTCTCCCACCCCATACTTAAATTACAGTGTCCCCACTGTAAGAAAATAAGAAGAAGGAAAAAAAATAGAAAAGAAAAGAAACAAAGATAAAAATAAGAAAAAAAAGAAAAATAAAACTTACAAAGTCTAAAAAGTGAAAAACAAGGAAAACTGCATCCTCAGGCTGAATCACTGGTTTGGTGGAGGGAAGTAATGCTCAAAGGTACCCATGAAGTCGTACATCGTCCTCCAACGCTCAGCATCATCCGCCTCTCTCTGGCGATGCCTCTCATCCTCCATCGACATGCGAGCAGAATAGACGGTCTCCCATCTATCCATCCTCCTATGAATATGGTCCTGCTGGAGGTGGAGTTGCTGCATCTGAGCAGAAAGATCCTCGTCCCATGGTGGTGGCATACTCGATCCTGTGTACTCGGGTTGAGGGGGTGGTGGATAGTGAGGCTGGAAATGGTCTTGGTACAGCACTGGGTTGTATGGCATGAGTCCATAGGATTGAGGGTCGGTAGGAGCTGGCGGTGGGTCGACAGAAGCTCTCGGCGCCTCGTTAACGAAGTTGGGTGCCTCGTTAGGGATGTAGGGAGGAGGCTGGAAATGGTCGTTAACGAGCCTGGTAGGCTCGTCAACGAGGACGTTGGTGCCCAAAACTTCCGTGTTGAGGTCGTCATCCTCGAGATTAAGCTCCTCAGTTCCTCCCTTGGTGTCGGCTTCTTCAGTGTCGTCGCCAATTACCTCGGTATCCTCATCTTCATCTTCCTCCATTGCTTCCTCCTCTCGCTCAAATCTTGTCTCACATGGCCGTAGTGATAGCTCATCCTCCGGCTTAGGCTCTAATGGGTAAGCATGCCTCGTCCATGCCTCGTACCAATTTGGTACATAGAGTAACTCCAGCTTGTCGAGGGTGGGCCTAACGAAGCGGTCTTGAACTTTTACTTTGAATCCCCCTTCGGCTTGAATGAAAATACCGGAGCTATACCAATAGTTCTTGTTGAGGAGTTGAGCGTGGACCGGTGTGTAGCGAGTGAGGTCAACTCCAAGGTTTTTAGCCAAAAGGCTAACCAAGTTGCCACACCAAACCTCCTTGGACTTGGTTGATTTCTCGACGTAGTAGAGCCATTCGTACCCCAAATTCAAGGGGTCGGGCTCCTCGAAAAGGATGGTGTGGAGACAAGCAACTTCCGTCCTCGTTGGCCTGTTTATCTCTCTCTTTGGCCAAAACATAGCGGCTAGGACTCGGAGAATGATCCTGAAGATGGGGTTGATGATGCTGGCCCCAGATAATGCCGCTGTGGAGGATTGTTCTTCCCCCGTGATGTAGCTCCATGTCCTAGTTACCATGTAGTCTTTCAAACTGTAGTCTCTAGACGGATTTGGAAGCTCTAGGATTGCGTTGAACTCTGCCATGGTGAACTCACGGCTCACGTTACCGAGCCGAAACCGGATTCGTCCCGCCGAAGTCTTCGACGGGAAGCTCGTCTCTAGAGTGGCCAAAAACTCGGATGTGAGGGCCGGAAAATGTGGTAAATTCTCCTTCTTCAGGAGATGGGATGCACCAAGGATAAGGAAGGCTTCCTTGACGTCCGTGTAGATCCCCGTGTTGATAGCACTAGACTTCGAGAACCAACGGGTGTTGTGGTCCTTCTCTAGAATGGCACGGTATCGATGCACTTGGCCTTGAGTACTCAAAATCACGTTGTCCATGCGAGGTGGAGATGGGGACCTCTGGTTCCTTCTCTTCTTCTGAGCTCGAGTAGCGGGTCTACTTGAACTTGCCATGAGATCTACAAAATAATCAAAAACTTTTCCAAGATAAGATCTACTCAAAATAGATAGGCAAGAGACCCCATACTTGGTCTCGAAATAGCCTCGGAATTATTCGTTAACTACCCAATTGGGTTGTTTTACGAATCTGGACTGGTTGTTGAATTTTGAGATTATGCAGGGTCGTTAACGATCCGCCGAGAACCAGATCACAGAATACCGAGTTTACTCTACTTTAAAATCAAGCCAAAATTCAAGCATGCAATCCTCTATACTCCTCACTAGCCACACAATCGGAAATACGCACCCCATACTTGCTCGATTACCCAACCCGAACATGCTAAATTTTACCCAAAATTTTGACATGCAAAGTTTGAAGCTTGATACTAGAACAAGAAAAATTCATGCCTTTCACAATTAAATTCTCACCATGAAACATCCAACATGAATATCCCTCTCTAAATCTAGAATTACGAAGCAAAAATCACAATCATGAGAAATATTTAATCATGAACACCGATCCTCTATATGAACTCAACCCTAGACATGAAATTTCTACCCTAAAAATCATAAATCATGCAATTTCAAGTTAGGGTTTAGAAAACATACCGGAGAACCGAGAAATTTGAAGAACAAGGGGTCGGAAATTGGGTGAGTAACGAGCTCGGTGAGGGTTATTGAAAGCTTCGGATTTTCGACGGTGGAGGGAAGGGTTTCCGGGCTTCGGTAACGACGGTTGCTCGGTGATGGTGGTGCGGGATTCCGATCGGTGGAAGGGGTCTTCAAAGATTTTTGGAGGAGTTTGATTTGAAAAGATTTGAGAGTGAAAGAGATTTGGGAGGGGTAGAAGGGTTATATAGGAGAGGGGAAGGATAGGAAGGGGTAGAGGGGTGGCGGCTAGGGTAGTGAAAAAGATAGATTAGGTTAAAAAAAACTTACCTGCCCGTTTTGCCGAATCGGGTCATCCGAACCGGGTCGTTAACGACCCTGGGTGGGTCGTTAACGAGCGTAGCCTCTTGGAGTGATTTTTCGATCCCTTCTCCTGCATCTTGTTAGCTCAAAATTAAATCTTAATTTCTATCCTAAAAACTACTAAAAAGAATTCAAAAGAAAGCTAAGAAAAAGAGTCTAAAAAAAATCTAATTCTATACTAAAAAGCGGGTTGCCTCCCGTAAGCGCTATTTTTAACGTCGTCAGCCCGACGTACTCCTTTGACTAGTCCGATGATGTGAGAGCCATGGTGACTCTGATCTCTTCATCTGGGTCGGTTTGCTCATGGAACTTCTTCAGCCGGTGCCCATTAACTTTGAAAATTACGCCTCGGTTGTCGATCAACTCTACCGCTCCATGAGGATAAATGTGATGAACCACAAATGGCCCACTCCATCGCGTCCTGAGCTTCCCTGGGAATAATCGGAGTCTAGAGTTGAAAAGAAGTACTTTGTCACCGACGTAATAAGTTTTGGGCACTAATTTCCGATCATGCCACCTTTTAGTGCGCTCCTTGTAATTGCAGCATTTTCATACGCCTTCAGCCTCAGTTCTTCTAATGCTTGCAAGTCCATGAATCTTTTTGCTCCTGTTGCATCGAGGTTCATGTTGAGCTCTTTTAGAGCCCACAATGCTTTATGCTCCATCTCGACCGGTAAATGACATGCCTTGCCATACACTAGATTGTAAGGAGTGGTGCGTAGAGGCGTCTTGTATGCTGTCATGTATGCCCACAGAGCGTCATCTAATTTAGAGGACCAATCCTTCCTATAACGGGAGACTGTCTTCTCCAATATGCTCTTTATTTGCCTGTTTGAAACTTCAACCTGGCCACTAGTTTGGGGATGATAGGGTGTTGCCACCCGATGGGATATCCCATACTTAGCTAAAAGTGCTTCAAAACTTCGCTCGATGAAATGAGAGCCACCATCACTGATAAGGACCCTTGGAATGCCGAACCTGGGGAAAATATTGGTCTTGATGAATTTAGCGACAGTCTTGGCATCGTTAGCCCTTGTAGCAACAACTTCTACCCACTTAGAGACATAATCGACTGCAACTAGGATGTACTTGTAGGGGCCTGATGCGGGAAACGGTCCCATGAAGTCTATGCCCAATACGTCAAAAAGCTCAACCTCCAATATCCCGGTAAGTGGATTTTCATGTCTCCAAGTGATGTTTCCTGAGCATTGGCACTCATCACATGCTGTCACATAAGCTTGCACATCTTTGAACATGGTTGGCCAATAGAGACCACTTTGAAGAATCTTCGTCGTGGTTTTGAATCTTTTTGCATGGCCTCCAGTTGGAAGTGTGTGACATTGATGGAACACAGCGCCTAAAAAGGTGATCGCTCCCTTGCTTAAACAAGTAGGGATCATTCCAATAGTACTGTTTTACATCATGGAGAAATTTCTTCTTCCTTTGTGGGGTAAGGCCTTCGGGAATCACGCCTCCTACAAGATAGTTAGCGAAATCCGCAAACCAAGGGGCTTTTGACCCTCTAATAGCATGGATTGATATTGGGGAAGAAGAAGTGGAAGTAGGAGAAGGAATGGGATTTATTTGAGCTTGTTTGGTTTCAGAAATCTTACCTGAATGGGTCGTTAACGAGCTTGGAGTCATTACTTTATCCTCGGTAACGACCTCCCGTGGCTCAGTAACGACCTGATTGACTGTTATGCCAACCCATTCTGAAAGTTTATCCTTGCAATGTATGCCTTCCAGCCTCGGCACCTCGTTAACGACCTTGAAGGGGTCGGTGACGAGGGTCTTGTGGAGTTCGACCTCGTTCAGCAGGAGGTGTTCATCAGGTCTGGAATCGTTTATTGGTACCTCATTGTTGGACTCGGTGATATGCCCTACTGGCAATCTGGATAGGTGATCTGCCACTAGATTTTCTGCTCCCTTTTTGTCTCTTATTTCATGGTCAAATTCCTGCAGTAAGAGCATCCAACGAAGCAATCTAGGTTTGGCGTCCTTTTTAGCCATTAAGTATCTAACAGCCTCATGGTCAGTATAAACAATCACTTTGGATCCAACAAGGTATGACCGGAATTTTTCAAAGGCAAATACCACAGCAAGGAACTCTTTCTCTGTTGTGGTATACTTACTCTGCACCTCATCCAGCGTCTTACTGGCATAATAGATGGCATGGAGCTTTTTGTCCTTCCGTTGCCCTAAGACTGCGCCAACTGCATAGTCACTGGCATCACACATAATCTCGAAAGGCAATGTCCAATCAGGGGACTGCATAATGGGGGCAGATACGAGGGCAGCTCGTAACCTGTAAAATGCTTCAAGACATTCTGGAGACAGCTCAAACACTACATCTTTCATTAGTAGGTTAGTCAAAGGTTTAGCTATCTTAAAAAAATCTTGAATAAACCGTTTGTAAAAACCCGCATGCCCAAGGAAACTCCTAATGTCTCTTACAGAAGAGGGAGGAGATAGTTTTTCAATAAGCTCGATTTTTGCTCTATCTACTTCTATCCCTCTTTTAGAGACAAGGTGTCCTAGTACTATCCCCTCTTGAACCATGAAATGACACTTTTCCCAATTTAACACAAGATTGGTTTCTTCAGATCTTTTAAGCACTCTTGCAAGGTTAGCAAGACAAGAATCAAATGAAGAACCATAAACAGAAAAGTCATCCATGAAGACCTCTACAATATCCTCTATCATATCCGAAAAAATGGCCATCATACATCTTTGAAAGGTAGCAGGGGCATTGCAAAGCCCAAATGGCATTCTTTTATAGGCAAAGGTTCCATAGGGACATGTAAAGGTCGTTTTTTCCTGATCATCAGGGTGAATAGGAATCTGCCAAAAACCGCTATAGCCGTCTAAATAAAAAAAATAATCATGCTGGGCTAGGCGTTCTAACACCTGATCAATGAAAGGAAGCGGGAAATGATCTTTTCTAGTAGCACTATTGAGCTTCCTATAATCGATGCACATCCTCCAACTAGTGGTGGTTCTAGTCGGGATAAGCTCTCCCTTTTCGTTTTCTATCACAGTCATCCCCCCTTTCTTTGGAACTACATGGACCGGACTCACCCATTGGCTACCCGATATAGGAAATATGATCCCAGCATCAAGTAATTTAATAATTTCCTTTTTAACTACATCCTTCATGTTAGGATTCAACCTACGTTGATGCTCTATGGTTGGTTTATGATTATCCTCCATGTATATCCTATGCATGCAAAGGGAAGGGGAAATGCCAGTTATATCATCTAGGGAGTAGCCTATGGCTTTCCTATGCATCCTAAGCACATTCAGGAGTTTTCCGATTTCCTCATCTTTTAATTTAGCATTAATGATGACCGGCAAAGTAGAATTAGGACCAAGGAATTCATACCTGAGGGAGTCTGGCAGGGGTTTAAGTGTTGGGGACGGTTCTGCAGGGATTAGAATTGGTTCTTCTGGTTCCGTCTTCAACACTTCCTCAAGATATGCAAAGGCTGAAATTTCATTGTCTTCTGCCAGGGTTGTTAACGATGCTGATGGGGTTGTTAACGAGCCTGCTTCTTCTGCCAGGAGAGTCGGTAACGTGGCTGGGGAGCTCGTTACTGAAACAGCAGAGGTTATTTCTGCCCATCTTTGACCTGAAATTTCATTACCTAGTGCTGATCTTCCAATAGGGTCCCCACACTCAATGATCTCCTTGTGGGTGTAGAGCATCTTGACTTCGGCTTTATCAGTCACCTTAATTGCCTGTTTGAATTGGAATTCCGTCACCTCATCCCCAATTTCGAAAGTTAGGAGTCCCCTCCTAACATCGATTATGGCTCCAGCTGTGGCGAAGAACGGTCTTCCCAAGATAATAGGCACCACCGGATCTTCGGGCATTGTCATAACGATGAAGTCGTTTGGAACAAAGAATTTACCCACTTGGACTGGAAAGTCTTCTATTACCCCTATTGGTTTAATGCAAGATCCGTCTGCCATGTAAAGCCGCATGTTGACGGGCTCTAGTGGTCCCATATTAGCTTTAGACCAGATTGAGAGAGGAACTAAACTAGCACTGGCGCCCAGATCGATCACATAAAGCCTTGAACTTGTGGTTGCCTATGCCGATTGTTATTGCATATCTCCCTGGGTCTCCTAGCTTTTCCGGTAGAGCTATTGATCTGACTTCATCCTGCAGCTCTGTAATGGATCTTTTCCTGCTAAGAATATCCTTTAAAAATTTTATGTAAGCCGGCATTTCGCTTAGGGCCTCAGCGAATGGGATGGAAATATTAATGCCCTGAAGAATCTTTACGAAACGCTTGAACTTACTCTCAGTAGAGTCCATAGATTTCTTAGTTGGAAATGGAAGAGATTTCACCATCCTCGGAACCAAGTTGGGCTCGAGAGGTGAGAGTACCGGGTCGACACTGGGGTCGTCAGGTATGCTCGGCGGGCCGTTACCGACCCTGGTGGGGTCGTTAACTACCCTGGAGTTGAGAGGAAGGCTCGGTTTAGAAAACTTACCTGGGGTTGGGTCGTCAGGACCCTTTGAAGCCTCGTCACCTTGGTATATGGGCTCGCTATTTGTTCTCGCTGGCTCGTTAACGAGCTGTTTGGTGACGTCCTCTTCCTTTTCGTCCTCAGTTTGGACTCGCTCCGGTAATGTCTTCCCGCTCCTAAGGTGCACCGCTGCTATTTGTCCCCTAGGGTTCTCCTCGGGGCGGCCCGGGAGTTGCCCTTGTGGTCTCGGAATCTGGGCAGCGAGGTTCCCTAGTTGGGAGTCAACACTCTTCTTCCATATATCGAACTCTCCCCATCTTTTATTTTGTTGGTTCAGGTTGGCTTGAACTTCGTTAACCTTGTTGGTCACTTCGTTAACTTTGTTGGTCACGCCGTTAATGCCTTCCTGTAATCCTTGAACCCATGATGGTGGCTCCTGATGGCCTGGAGGTCGATAAGGTGCAGGTCGTCTATCTGGTGGAGGGATTGCATAGTTTTGATTGGTATTCTGATTGCCCCATGCCTGATAGTTGTTTGACCTGTCATTATAGCTAGGCTGGTTCCTGTATGGTCCTCTCATATAATTCATCTCAGCTATTGTCTCAGCGGCTCTAACCTGCTCTATGTTAGTGCAAGCAGAAGTACTATGTGAAGAAGAACCACATTCTTGACATGATTGAGAGGATTTCAGAAAACTTACCTGCTTCTTCAGACGGTTGACCTCATCTTGCAAGAATTGATTTTTAACATCCGGGTCAACTTCGTCTCGGTTAGGTACGTAGAGATGTTTCTGAGGTTGTGGAGTCTGCTGGGTTCCATACATGGCATCGTAATTGGAAAGCTTATCCAACAGTTTCCATGCCTTTGTCGGATTCATCTCTATAAAACCGCACGTTGTATGCGTGTTGATGCGGTTCTTGGTCTCCGCGTTGATACCCTGGAAAAAGATTTCTTGCAAAACATATAAAGGTTGCCCATGAGTGGGGCATTGTCTAAGCATCTCTTTAAATCTTTCCCATGTTTCAACGAATGTTTCATTAGGCAGCTGGTGATAGGAGGTGATGCGTTTCCTCAACTCCGTCGTCTTAGCAGGAGGGAAGAACTTTGTCAGAAATTGATCGTACAAAGCTTTCCAAGTCCTGATAGACTTAGAAGGTAGGCTCTCCAACCAGCTCAGGGCCTTTCTAGTAAGGGACCACTTAAAAGCTTTTAACAGAACATATTCAAGTGAGACACCTTCAGCAGCTATGGTGTCACATAAATCAATAAAGTTTCTAATATGCTCCATAGGGCACTCAGTAGGTTTCCCTTCAAACTGAGCCCGTTTAATCAAGGATATGAATTGAGACTTGATCTCAAAGAGTTTCTCTATCGCTGGAAGCACAATCGGGGACTCTGGCACCCTCAGTTCTGGATGCATGTACTGTTTGGCATTCCTTGGATAGGCATCAAGCTCCTCTTGTAGACGAGCATTAGCAGCTCGTTGACGCTCAGCTTCAGCAGCAACGCCTTCTTTCTCAGTCTTTAATACCTCCATCTGATTTCGGAGGTCTTCCATTTGAAGAGCCATCTCTTCTGGTGTGGCCATGGCTCGGTTTTCTCGGAGTCTACGGTGCAGGGAACGTTCGGGTTCTGAGTAATAACCAGTGTTGTCAAACTCGAGCCTTCGTCGTCCTACCGGCATACGCTAAGAAAACAGACAAAGAAAACAAAAATTAAAAACAAAAACGGGGTCGGGCTATTCCCGAACCCACAGATAAACTAACAAACACGTTGCTTCCCCGGCAACGACGCCAATTTGTTGATGAGGGTTTCTTGACAACAAATAAATTTATAATCAAGACCCCGCTGAGTACAAGGAGGTCAGGATCGTTCCACAGGAAGCAAGGTTGTTCGTTTATCGACTACTAAAAAAAAACAAAATCAAGCAAAAACACACACAAGCAGCCTCGTTAACGACGTTGTCAGGGTCGTTAACGAACCACTGTACCTAAAAAGACTCAACTAACGACCTAAACAAGTTCGGTACCGAGCCAAGTAACTTAGCAACGAAATTCACTTAAAAATAATTCAAATAAAACAAAGATCTAGGAGTAGGGACACCACAACATAGCCAAGCACATAAACTCGTGAGAAGAATAGATCATGCCTTTAAACAAATAGAATTATCAACTTTCGTTAATCCATGAAGTAAATTAACCTACTTTCGCAACCTAACTCACTTAATTGTTTGTTTTGGATCTAAAGCTTGAAACTTTCGTATTCAAACAATATCAACCTTCAAGTTACTAACTTTCTCTTTCAATCCAGTTAAAAACTCAAATTACCTCAACTTTCATCTCGGTATAGACACAACAAACAATCTCAATAATAGATAAAAGGCATTCAGCACAATCTCACTTCATCAAACATGCTTAACTATGTCGGGCTTAACCCCGATCCTAGAAAAGAAAACTACTCACTAATCATAACTACGAAACAAATAAACTCAATAAAAGAAATCATTGAAAATAAATTACTACTCAAATTAAATAACGAATATCGTTTTACAGAAAATCAGAAGAAACCGAAAAACAATCAAATACCGAACCGAAATACTCGATCAATGAACTCGGTAACTCTCGTCCACCGACCCCCCCCGACTCGACTCCGATCCTCTACTCGGCTCTCTCGGCTCTTCCTCTTCTCTCTATGCTCGATCTCTCTCCAAAAAATCCCCCTTTCTAGGCTAAATAAGAGGGCTATTTATACTAAAAAGGCTAAAAACTAATAAGGCTAGAAGATAAAAACTTTCCTAAAAGATAGAAATAAAACTCTAAAAAGATAGAAACAAAATCTAAAAAGATAACAAGACCTAAAATACATAATATAATAACCCTAAAAATTAAAAAAGATACTCTACCGACACGGAAATAATTTCCCGCACAGGATCGGTGAGTTACAAAGTCAACCCTTGAAATTTCTATCACGTGGCCTCGTTAACGAGCCCTTACAGCCTCGTTAACGAGCCTGGGCTTGGTTTCTTCCACACTTCAACTCGTAAAACCTGGACTCTGACTTCTTAAAACTTGTATTCCTCTGTTTTTCACTGTAGTGCTCCAAATTCAGCTCCATATAACACTTTTCCTTGCTAAAACCTACAAAATACACAAAATAGAGTAGCTTTCATACTTTCTATGAAAATATGCAAAACTATCCAAAAACACATCAAACTAAACCTAAACTTATCAAAACTAGACCTAATAAACAAAGAAAACCTACTAAAAACTATACTAAAAACACGAACATCAATAATATTCTATCCTATTCTAATTTGGGAATGGGAATATTTTTTTATCTGGTAAGATAAAGAAGGGAAAATTGCCGCCCTGGACGCTAACCAATTCTAAGAAAGAAGGGCAAATCGCCGCCCTGGACACTAGAACCTGAGACCTCTTGCACATGGGCAAGAGGCTCACACGTTGAGCTATGCACATATGCGTATTTGGGAATGGGTATATGAAAACCCTACGATGGCTTTGTACCAATTTTCAAAATATAAAATGGTGGAGTGGCAAAAACATTAAACAACAAAGAAAGTGGGCCCAATTGAAAAATACCCTTCTATTAAAACTTTTCACCATCCTTTTACAACTTCGGATCACTGCTTAATTTCGGTAAATTTAATTGGATTTCAATCTTTTAAAAAATTCCTTTTCGATTTGAGATGCTTGGATGTCTAAACCAGCTTTCGAGTGTTTAGTTTCTAAAGTATGGAAATACAATCTTACTGGATCATATATGTTTAAAATTTCCTTTTCGACTTGAGAATGCTTGGATGTCTAAACCAGCTTTCGAGGGTCTAGTTTCTAAAGTATGGAAATACAATCTTACTGGATCATATATGTTTAAAATTTCCACAAAAATGCAATTACTAAAAAATATGCCAGAGTTTGGGCTAAACATCATGTTAATAATAATTATGAACAGTTGAAAATTTCACTAACATAATTAAATGAACTACAAGATAAATTGTTATGTAATCCAAATTGTATATCTGTACTTAATAAACTCCAATTACATTTGAATAAATATAATGTCATTCTTCAATTTCAAAATACTTTTTGGAAACAACGGGCAAAAATCAAATATCTTCAAAATATAGATAAAAATACAAAATATTTCCAGTCTATTTCAAAAGTGCGCTCTTTCAAACAAAGAATTGTTAAATTTACAATTTCTCAAGGTAATACTGTATATGATCATGAAGCTATTAGCCAATCGATTTTCTCGGAAATTAAGGATAGATTTTTGGTAAATCCATTGTGTTCTATTTAGTCAAATGATTTAGAAATTATACCACTTCTAGTTACACAAGATGATAATTTCTTGTTTAGTAAATCTCCAACTCAAAGTGAAATTAAGAAAGCAGTAGATGATTTGGCGCCAGATAAATCCCAAGGCCCAGATGCATTCACATCAAAAAAATTTCAACACTATTGGCATATAGTTGGGAATTCAGTTTGTCTAGCTGTTAATTCATTTTTTCATTCAGGTTATATGCTTTAGGCTTTTAACAAATCCTTTATTACACTAATTCCCAAAATTGATTCTCCGATATCTATTAATCATTTTAGACCTATTAGTTTATGTAATACGATTTATAAAATTATTACAAAAATTATAGTAGCAAGAATGTCATATATTTCCCCCTCTTTAATTCATCCATTGAAAGGAGCTTTTGTTCAAGGTCGTCTTATTCAAGATAATATTCTAATAGCTCATGAAATTTTTCATTCTTTTCATAAAAAGAAAAACGAAAGGGTGCAAAAGGTTGGATGGCTATAAAAATTGATATGGAAAAAGCTTATGATAAGATAGATTGGAACTTTATTAGACAAATTTTATTAAAATTTGGTTTTAGTTCTCATTAGTTTCGTATAATTATGACATGTATTACTACTTCTTCATCCTCTGTTCTAGTTAATAATGAACCTGGTCCTGAGTTTACTCCTCAATATGGAATTAGACAAGGTGATCCAATATCTCCTTTTATTTTTGTTCTAGCAATGGAATACTTAGCTCGTACCTTACAATATGAGTCTTCTCTGATTTCTCCAAAAATTGGTATTCAATTAGTAAAACATGGAACTTGTATTCCATTCTTAAGCTTTGCGGATGATACCATTATTTTTGCAAATGCAACTTTTGATAATATACATTATATAAAATCTTTCTTACAAAAATTTAGTACACTTTCTGGGTTATCAATAAATTATAATAAAAGTTCTTTCCAAACTTCAGCAAATATTTCGCGCCCTATGGCTGTTTCTTTAGCGGCCACTTTAAATATACAAATTACTACTTCAATGGAAAAAAATTTAGGAATTCCCATACTAAGAGGTCGCGTTCAGAATTCTATGTTCAATGATTTAACAGATAAATTAAAACATCAATTAACCCAGTGGAAAGCTAATTCCATCTCTCACGCAGGAAGGATTGTCTAATTCAATCAAATCTTTTAGGTCAGAATAGTTATTTAATGCCGAGTTTTTTTCTCCCTAAAGGTATATGTGAATAAATTGACAAAATTAATAGAATGTTTTTTTGGAATAAATATTTACCCAATCATCATTCTTTAATTAGTTGGAATAAGATTTGTTCCCGAAAGGAAAATTGAGGTGTTGGTTTACGAACTGTTTATAATAATAATGTAGCTTTGGAAATTTTTAAATGATCCTAATAATATTTGGGTTAAAATTACTAATGAAAAATATTGACGAACTCAGCATATTTTTAATTATAAACCAAAAGCTACTTGACTCGGCTCAAGTCGTTGTTGCCAAGATCAAAAATAAATTACCCTAAACTACAAACCAAGTATAGCATGCAAGTAAGAGATCGAACCCAAGAGAATCGGTATTCTGAACAATCAGCAAAGACAAAACAGGGGGTTTTGGGAGTTTAAACAAGCAAACAATATTCAAGTATCAAATCAATTAAGGAAAGCAGAGTTCATTCAATCAATTCCACCTTTTTAATCATTCGATCATCAATTCATCCACTTTTCTATAATTCCCAGGTTAATTCCAATCCTTATAAAAGATTTCCGCTTGTCCACGATCCAAGCGAAAGGATGATATGAACAAGAACACTTAATTCAAATCATGCAAGATATTAAGGATAAAAGAAAATTAATTCATGCAATCAAGCTACGAGTCTCATGCATAAACTAACTATCAAATACTCTTCTCAATCCCAGTCCACAGTCTTGGAAAAGAGTTGTTTCAAGGATAAATAAAATTGCATAGACAACAATCAAACCTAATCCAAACAGTAGATCTAAGTCAATCAAACAAGTTGATCAGGCTCATAAAATTAAACATAGATCATATAAATAAAAACAAGAGTTTTGATATTAACCAAGGGATAGAAAAGTTACCAAAATCTCACGAATTTCATAAAAAGGCTTTCTTGATCAAACAAACTCCAAGGGAAATTAGTTCTCCATAATAGAAATAAATAGAAACTAAGTTAAAAGTAAAAGTCTCCAAAAGTATGCTAGATAATGTGTGTTAACAAAGTCTGCTACGAAACTAAGCTTAAATAGTAGAAAAACAACCGAAACCTAAATATATAAAAATAGATAAAAGATAAAATAATACAGAAATTCGGCGCTCGGAATAACCACCACCCGCGAGCGCGGGTCCCAACCCGCGAGCGCGAGTCCTTCAACTTCTTGGCGTCCGCGGATCCTCGTCCAACCACGAGCGCGGGTCTTGTCTCCGTAAAATCCCCAGCTTGAATTTAGGACTTCTGTCTTCAAAATCTTCAACTGTAGGCTTTTCTGATATTACAAATAAACACCCTAATCTAGCCTAAAACACTCAGAAATCCTAATAAAAATACAGAATTACGTTGTACTAAAACCAGCGTATCAAATTCCCCCATACTTAGATCTTGCTTGTCCTCGAGTAAGCTTAAAGTAAATCTAACAATAAATCCTATCAAAGATCCACAGGAAGTAATAAGGGAAATATGAAAAATCTAACTCTCAACTCATAACCCGAACCCAAGTAGAGAAATAATGAGCAAAGACATGAAAGCTCAAACACACACCTCACAGAATACATAATATAACACTCAAGCTCTAAAAAGTGTAGAGCAACTTAGGATCTACCCAACATCTAAAGTGTAATCCCCAGACCCCAAAGTAGAATATAATCCTAAACACTCTGATTTTACCACTCATTCTACTTAGGCGCCGTTTTGGGTTTTCACCTAATCACTCTTTTCATTTTTCTTTAGGTGTGCTCACATATACTCACATCTCTCATAAACCTCATATTACCCCAGCCTAATGCTGGTTATGTCTGATCTAATCGCTACTTCTAAACTAAATATAAATTAAGATATTTTATGCTTTCTTTGGTGGTATGTTTGGAATCATAGAAATTCAATTATTTTTAAAACACTCAAATTTAGGTTCTAATTTGAGTCCTTGTGAGTTAGCTTTTAGAGAATATTCTTTATGGGATTTAGCCAATCATAAAACAATCCTTAAAAAGGTTAATAATAGGAAAAGAAAAACAAATGCAGTTTGGAAAAAACCGCCAACTCATTGGTATAAATTAAATTGTGATGCTTCTAAACAGTCTAATTCTGAAACTTATAAAGTTTTATTCTTAGAAATAGTAATAGTACTATTTATAGTATTGATCGACGGAAAATTATACCTGTCTCAGTTACTCAAGCAGAAACTATTGATATGATTTAAGGAATTAAAGAAGCTTTATCACTCAAAATTTCCCATCTGATAATAGAAGGAGATAATCTAATGCTTATTAATTATTTAAGAAATATTTGAAAAATTCCGTGAGAAATAAAATTTTTGGTATAGGAAATTAGAGCTCTAGTTTGTGGGTTTCAAGAGGTGGTTTTTTTCCCATTGTTTTAGGGAATGTAATGCTGCAACATACTTCCTTGCAAGAAGACATGTCAATATCGGACATTGTCGTCAAGTGCTTGAAGATTCAAGCTCAAGTTTAATTCCTAGTCTTAGTAATTCTATGAATCTTCTTTTTTATTATCCTTTGTTGTTGCATTTCTTAAAGATCATCCGCTGTGATGATTTAAACTGCCCTTATTCTTTTAAAGTAATCTAATATTTGCCTTGTAACGAGCTGATAACTCATTGTATAAAAAAAAAAATAGTGGGCCCTACACACAACCAACGGCTATATCAAGTTATCAACCAAAGTCCAACCCACTACGGACCTCCCGAGTGATTAAACCCAAAAGGAAAAATGGGGAGTGATTCTCACTCGCCGAGTGCACGTGTTAGCTTGCTATTGTCTTACTTTATTCGAACGCTTCAAAACGAGAAAAGAAAAAGAAAAAAAAAAGTAAAGAAAGTGACCACGTGACAGTAAATGCAACTCCGTCTCACTCGCCGGGTCTCCTTGCTATACTCAACACGCGTGGAACCGCGGTGGACCAGAATTATTCACTTGACAGTAAGTAGATAAAGTCTTTCTCCCCTTTGTTAATTGTTAATATTGCAATTACATGTCCCTTCTTTCGCATAATTCCGGTTTAGGACCAGAATTATTCACTTTTTGACATTTTTGTACCCTGGAATGAAAATACGCCGCTTTATAACGCCCTATATCGCAAATATCTCCGGCTATTTCCGTCCAAGTTTAATTTTAGCAGGGGTCACAAACAGACAAATTTCTTCTAATTTACTCGGCATTTCAATCGCATTTCGTTCGCATTTCATCTACTTCACAACAAACTCCCCCCTTTTCGCACTTATCCTCTCCGACTCTATAAATATCCTCCTTCCTCTTCAATCCCCCCACTTTGATACCATTTTTTTCTACAGAAACGAAGGCCAAAAAGATAGTGCAGGGGGACAAAGAGGAAGAGAGAGAAGAGTGTAGTGGGTGGGGAGGGGGAGAGAGCTTGAGAGAGAAAGCGCGTTTCGTGTATTGCTTCGTTTTTTCTGGTTTTGTTTTCTTCGCAGGTGCGAATTTCTGGCATTCGGAAGAGGTCAACTGCTAATTTTCTAACCTGTAAGTGTATTTTCTTTTAATTTCTCTGTCAAGCTCGATTTGTTTTTGTTGATATACCTTCATAAAGGTCATGATTTCGTGTTATCTTGTTTTATTTGTATGATTTCCTGTTCTAGGTGTTCCGATTTCCATTTCCCCTTTCTCAGCTCTAAAATTTCCCTATTAACCTGATTTTTGTCTGATTAGGGTTTGTTAAAAAGTGAATTTGTATTGCTTTTGGACGCGTATATGACTAATCGAGGCAATTAGGTTCTGTTACTCTGAAGATACTGTAGTTTTCAGAGCCCTCCGGGTTCGTGGTGGTTCTGGTTTGGCATGTGTATTATCTGTTAGGTATTTTTGATATTTGCTTAGATCTGGAACATGCCAAATTAATTCTCTGCGTATTAGGTAGCGTGGGAATGGTATCATTGATAAATCTACTATTTTACTTGTCTCCATTCAGTCCATTGAGATCCTTGATCTTCACCTTTTATTATTATATTATTGCATGTGGGTTTGTGGGTCCATTGAGGATAAAGTTGGTCTATTCTTGTTGTATGATCAATCATAGTTGTATTTAAATACTGTAAACTGCTATAGGTTTATGTCCTCGGGTTTAAGATCTAATTTTTAAGCATAGATTGAGTTGTAGGTGGAAGTTGCAGATTATGTACATCATTCATGTGAAAAGCCTGTAGAAGAATTTAAAGCAGTGTGTCATCTTGTAACACTTGAATCCATATTACCAAATTTGTTAACAAGGATTTGATGGTCCCTTTACCAGCTCTAGTTAGATGGACATATGAATACCATTAAATATTTCCTACTTTTACCAAATCTATAAGAGATATAGCATTTCAAACAGACATGCATCCTTTAACCTCCTGGACATCCCATCTGAAATGACATTCCTATTCTACATTCTCCTCTGCAGAACATATACAGAGTGAGCAATGGAGATGCAAGGAACCCCAATGTTTCAAGCCTCAACCAATGTCATTTTCCTATCTAGTCTTATGGGTGGACAAGCTCCCAACCTTGGCCACAAATGCGACTGGAAATGCCAAAACGAGCATGTGTGTGGGAACATGTTTCGATGCAGGCTAACAGGACTGACTCATATCTGTGACAAAAACTGTGACCAAAGGATCCTCTATGATAACCACACCTCTCTCTGCAGGGCAAGTGGCAAAGTTTTCCCTCTCACTGCAGTGGAAGAACAGGCTGTGAGAGGAGTTTGTAGAAAGTTTGTTGATGATGGCGAAACTTCATCTCAATCTGAGAGCTGTTCTTTCAAGCGTAGACGTGATTCCAAGCTTCATCCTTCGCCTTTTGAGAGATCCATCACTGCTGTTAGTCCTATCTGCAGCCAAGTTGGAGATGGCATGGACTTGAACTAGATATTAACCGCAAGCTACTACAATAAGCTTTCTATTTCCTTTTTCATCTTTTTTGTTGACCCTTTCAATTTCGAATCCCGATGAATGGATATTAATGGGGGTCTCTGATGTTAGGAACTTTATCATATCTGCCGAACTTATTATGGATATGTAGTGGGATTAAGACTTTATCTACTTACCGTCTCTTGTTATCCACATGATTAGAGTATTTTGTTGCTCTACATTTAGTGATAATAAATCTTGAGATGCGACTATTGACTTTGAATATTGCTGTTCTTACTCTATGTACAGACAGCTATGTAGATTTGTTCTGCCCTCTGTGATGACAATTTACAGTTCCTTGTGGTCTTTTGCTTGTGATTTAACTGTCTTCTTCCAGGATTTTGTGATGGATGTTTATGTCAGTTATGGATCAGGGATGTGCTGGTGTTTGAGATATATTTTTCGGTCATTATGTATTATCTTTCTTTTCTTTTTATTCTTTCACCATTTTTCATTTCCTTCTCCCTGTATTAAGTATTAACCTTGACTTAAAAGTATGGACTCCTATCATTATATCTGCAATTTGTATATATTGCTCATTCACTATCCAATTTCCTTACTTTAATTTGCTGATGCAAATAGGTAGCATGAGATACTCAGCTTTGCAAAATGCCATAGATTGACAAGTATCTTCCTTGATGTTATTTTGCAGGGTTCACCGTATAACCTAGTCAGGGGGTGAAAGTTATTAACAGATTCATTGATGCCTTGTTTTACTATGTTTAAAGGTTTTTACTTGAAAGTGAGGAAAACTGATAGCCTTTTTTATGCTCATTTAGGCTGATGAAGAGTAAAGACATCAGCATGGAAGCTCCTTGAATGCTGAAAATTGTGATACCAACCAGACAACCATGTCAATCAAGCAGGTCAAAGAGGTGAATCAAAGGCCTAGATCTTTCTTAAAGTCTAAGGGCATTCAAATTCAAGGAGGTCATGAAGAATTTTCATTTCTTTCACAACCCCTTTGTCTAGCTTTTACTCTCTAGAATTTTCATTTCTAGTACCCTCTATTATTAGAGTGCTGTTATAAATTGGTTTAATATGTGGCTTTGTAAGTCTCTATTAAATTAGTTCTTGTCTCATGCTTACAGCCAAGCTCAAAGGAAGTCTGCATCGTCTACAGGTTGCTATGGATTTGGGGACTGCTCGTTTAATGGTGGTGACTGGCTCTTTAAGTGCTGTGCTTCTACTTGGGGATCTGCCCTCGTTTACTCATCCCGATCTTTCCTTAATTCGCCAGTGCCATCGGCTTATGCAGACAAGCTCTTGTGAGCTCAAGTTTAACCATGCTCATCGATCGTCGAACAAAGTGGCGGATGGTGTGGCCAATCTAGCTGTTAGCTTAAATTCGAATTTTATTTCTCTCCACTCCTGATCAAATTAACAATCTCCTTTTAGATGATTATGTAGCCTTTGATAGGCAAGGTTAATCTCGTTTAATAAAATCTGCAGAGACACTCAGCTTGGTCCTACCTTGTTTACCTTTTCCTTGCTGAATTTTATAAGCTTTGAACTGTGTTTACAAAGACTTGCATTCCTTGGTAGTCGTGTGCTTCGTTGGTAGCTCGTCTTTGTATAGTGGATTTTTCATTCTGTTTACAAAGACTTGCTCGTTCTCTATGGTAGCTAATCAGATCCAGTCATTATGTATTACTATGGTGACTTATATAATGACAAGGATGAGGATCAATATGATGATGTGCCTTCTAATCCATGTCCTATTGCAACTTTTGATGGGGCGCATGACGTTGAGCAATATATCGATTGTAACAAGCCACCAAGTCTTTCCTCACCTACTATGGCTATAATGAATGGGATAGACTCCATATGGTGACTAAGCACCTTAATGGTTTTGTGTTCATGGTGGTTTTGGTTGTATCACTCTAGCAGAAGTATAGGCTTGATACCAGTTACATAGTGGTATTGGCTGAAGTTTATAATGCACAAGATGTATGCTGCCAAAAGATATTACTATGTACAAACATTAAAGGAAGGCAAAAAGAAGTACAATTCTATGTTTCCTTCTACCTCTTTTACTACCAACTCTTCTATGCGGTGAAAGGGAGTTTCAAACTCACCTAAATCAGTTTTTTCACCTAAAGGAAGAGATACAGATCACTGACTCTTGTATGGAGCATGAGATGCTTATTGCTTCTTGTGTAAAGGAAAATGGCTCATCGGTAATGTTTTCCCTAATCGCAATTCGCAAATACAAGTCCTCTACCTTGAATGAGGAGTCTTTGTCGTTGGATGATAATGTAGAGGTATGCTTGAGCCACCCGATTGGCCGATTGACATAGAGGTGATTGAGCCGCCCGAGTGCAAGGAAGCTCTAGTTGTTTTTGATGGTGCCTCGATCAAGTCTTCCTAATTTGGACCATGAAAGAATACTTTGTGAGGTCTCTACCCTTGATGTCAAATCCATGCTCACCGCTGCAATTCCAACCTCAAGCAAATTTGCGCCACCTTTAGGCTTGCCCTTGCCTCAACTTCCATATGTGCCATCCACTTCTTCTTTGTGTTGCTACTATATGATTTTTCTTTGCTAAATCTTACCCCTAGACTTTGGGTGTTTCATTTTCCATTTGTTGATGTTGAATCATACAAGATAAATTTTCCAAACAAAGATAACCATTCGTTGGCGTATTCTCATGACTGCTTACATTATCACTACTTTGGGCCTTCCTCTAGACCACCCGATTACTCTATACTTCCAAGCATGGCATAATTGGTGACAACATAATTTCATGCGCAATCTTCTCTATCTGCTACATACAACATCGAATTGAGCGCGATCCGATGCCAAGTAGGGGAAAACGATACCAACCAGACAAACATGTCAATTAAGCAAGTCAAAGAGGAGAATCGAAGGCTAAGGCCAATATCTTTCTTAAGGTCAAGGGTATTCAAGTTCAATGAGGTCATGAAAAATCTTCATTTCTATCAACAATCCTTGTCGAGCATTCATTAGAAAATAAAGGATGCTTATGTGCATTTATCAATCCTAGATGTAAGGGATGTGGCATGCCTATTTTAGCTTTTATTATTTTTAGAACTTATAGTTATAATAACTTTTATTATTAGAGTCTTGTTATAAATTAGTATAATAGTAAATCTTTATTAAGCCAGTTTGCGACAATTTAATTTTTGTCATATCTACCCTAATCTACTATATATATATATATATATAGTATTAGGTTCTATGGAAACTAGTATTAGATTGCTACTTAGTGACCTAATAAGAGCCTTAGGATTAAAAAGAATTGCACGGTAGAGATTGAGGGTACAAATTAGTGTAGAGGTGAGATCCATTGGATAAAGTAGACTTCCGTAAAAAAAGGCCCATTATGATATTTTTTTTGATTTTATTTCCGAAAATAATCAACCGGTGGTTATCTTAACGCTAGAGTATCTCTCTTGCGGGATACCAAAAGGCGATTAACCGACGATTGTCTTCAACTCCCTCTAAACTCCCGTGATGAAAAATTTCGCCGATCGTCTCCCAGTTGCGAGATTGAAGTTCAAGAGACTCAACATTCCTCTAATCCCTTTCGTCAACAGATTTGCCGGTCGAGGTAAGCTTCTATTTTGCTTTATAAAAGTCTCAAATGCATGCATATGGTTGAATCGGACTGGTAAAATTATAGATTTGATGTTAGGTTTGATGAGAATTAGTTCAAGTAACAACAATTTGTGCTAATTTCTTTTTTCATTCTCAAATTAATCAAATTCGGACATGCAACAGTCACTAAATCGTTATAGGGTTTTTATGTTTGAATTTGGAGTACCATGTTGAAACTCATCCTGATTTATGCATGTTTTATTTCAGATTCATGTTAGGCTTTGTTTTTGTGACCAATTTCATAGTTTAATGGCACCCAAAAGAAGTTCAAAAATTGCTAAAAGTAATATCCATGATCGATTGGTGTGTCTTCGTACGAACTGAATGTAATCTCGAGTTTTTTATGGTTGTCGCTGAATTGATTGGTGTATATACACGACTTTACTTAGTTGTATACATGCTAAGCTTTGTTTGTATACATGCATGTTTGTATACACGATTTTTTTTGGTTTTCGTTGAACCAATTGGTGTATATACACGACTTTACTTAGTTGTATACATGATAAGCTTTGTTTGTATACATATTTTTATGTATTTACATGTAAAGTTTATATGATTTTAATTTATATATTCACGGTTTTATTGTATATTTACATTGTATTTATTGGATGTATACATGGTTATAACTTAATTATAAGCATTTGCATGCTAATCTTAGTTTGTATGCGACAATGTACTACATGACTTTAATTTACGTATACACGGTTTTATTTACATATATACATGATAATATTCTTCTTTATACATGATATTGCAATATAATATTTTTTTGTATGCATAATTTTAATTTACATATGTATTGTTCTAAGTGGGCTACATACATGATTTATTACATGTATATACATGGTAATGTTCTTCTTTTATACACGATCATGTGCAGGTTATTGGATTTACGACTTGTGCAAAAACATGATGCCATAAAAGATCAAATCATTCTGACCGATTGGATGTATAAGGGGATCGAAGATGTTGAGATTTGTCTTAGGCTACCATGGTGTTGGAAAGAAATTGTTAAAAGGCGGTCGATGAAAACAAGGAGCTTGTTAAGAATGGAGAAACTACATTGGAAAAGAGTTGTGTTCATTGTATAAGGCCTTCTACAGTTTTTAGTATAATATACACTAATGTTGCTTTGTCATTACTTGTATAAATGAAGCCAAAGAAAAATGAGACGGAATGTAAAGTCATGTATATAGATAGTCACAGCCATGTATATATATACTCAAAACCATGTATATACGTGTTCTACCATATACACAAATTGCAATCCATAATTGCAAATATAAAACATTGAATATTGAAAAATAAAACTATGTATATATATACTCAAAACCATGTATATACGTATTCGCGCAAATTATTACATGAATTGGATTTCATCATTGCTCAAATCTAAAATCATTAATACAGACATATAAAACCATGAATCATATGTTCAATATAATGTAAACACTCGATACATATCATGAATAATATGTTCAATATCATATATACACTCGATATAGATCATGATCATGTATATAACAATTACAACCATGTATATACATAACGAGTTTCATGTATATGCATATGCGAGGTTTCTAAAACGTGAGAATGGAAACTGATTTTATGGTTCCTAAAATTACGGGATTTGCTAAATCTGAAATTAAAATGGAAACTGTAAGATTGGATGGAGAAAATCACGTAATATCAGATTTAATTGCCATTAATTTTTTTGCATGTTTAAGATATTATAGTTATCTATCTCTCTAGGTAGTTATTGCATACAAAAGTCCCCATAATAAGATTGCTACTCCCTATAATTACCACCGTAGATTAGGTTCAATCTAACGCGCTATATTGCGTCACAAGGTAGCAATATAAGAATGGTCTTATTAGAACCTACCTATATATATATATATAAGCAATAAGGTTTGGAGCATTCTCATTACGCCACCTAGGATTTTGCCACATGTCGATCCTATAGTAAGCCACCTAAGATTTTTACACGTGTCATTTTCTTATAATTTAGACGTCTTTATAAATATTGGCAGAATACATCAACAGACCCCTGTACTTATACTTTTTTTCCTATTGGACCCTTGTACTAAAAAATTTTCAAACAGACCCCTGTACTGCCCCCAATTTTGTCTATTGAACACTTTCAATCTTATTCTCCTTCCAGTGTACATCACACGCCTTATGTGTCATGTTATTTTGCCAAATAAGCCAAAATGGTCAAATACATACATGTTATTTTGGCAAAATACGTACATGTTACATAAGGCGCGTGAAGACTTGAAAGTGTTCAATAGGCAAAATAACATGTACGTATTTGACCATTTTGGCTTATTTGGCAAAATAACATGACACATAAGGCGTGTGATGTACACTGGAAGGAGAATAAGATTGAAAGTGTTCAATAGGCAAAATTGGGGGCAGTACAGGGGTCTGTTTGAACATTTTTTAGTACAGGGGTCCAATAGGAAAAAAAGTGTAAGTACACGGGTCTGTTGATGTATTCTGCCTATAAATATTACATGTCATAGTCCACATGTCAAATTTTTTCCATGTCAGTCATATGTTATGTACACATCATATTGCCACATAATCTACAAATCTCAATCAATTTTTTAATTTTTTTTATATTGGATTACAATAATGTTTTTTTTGAAAATTTAGTTACATATTTCGAGAAATTTACATGTAACAATATTTTTTACCATATCTTTATGATCCTTAACAACTCTCTAATATAATCTACCAAAAAAACTCTAAAAAATATATACCAAGATCGTATCCTATAATATTTTTAAACTACAAAATTAATAATAGATTGTTAATGATACATATATATGATATGATCATATATGTACGTATATAACGAATATATTGAACAACAAAATTAACAGTTAACCTATTTTCCCAGCAAAATAAAAACTGAATCGTAAAAATTAATTTCCATGAAATTGACATAATTTTTTTTATGTGTTTTATAGGAAAAGATTTAAACATATCTTCATGATCCTAACAACTCTTCAATATAATCTAAAAAAACTCACATAAATATAGACCGAGATCTTATCCTATAATATTTTTAAATTACAAAATTAATAATAAATTGTTATTGATCCATATGACCATATGTACATAACCAATAAATTGAACAGAAAATTTAACAATTAACATATTTTCTAAAAAAAGAATTAGAATAGATATGTCTAGAGATAATCTTAACATATTTTTGACAATCTTATCATTGTTTTGACTTTTCCAATATGAGTTAGGTATTAAAAAAATGAATCATAATAAATATATAGAAAAAATGAGTTATGGATTTACAATCTATGTACAAATCAAGTCAATTTTTTTTGTTAATCTATATTTTTTCCCATTATGATATTTAGATAGGATAGAATCTTTTTGTTGTCAAATCTTTAAATTTCAATTATGATATATCTTTGAATATTCAATTTGATTTTTTTGATAATTTACATACAAATCTAGCCAATTACAATTGTAATTTTCAATTATAATTTTCCGATAATGTCTTTTGATAATATACGTACATGTCAAGTCATTTTTATTTGCTTATCCATATTAAATCTCCCATTATTTTCATATTTTCTATCAAAATATTAAATTTTAGAATTATCCTTTTTTTTATAATTTACATAAATCAACAATTCACAATTATTATTTATATTGTATTTTTATTTATTAATATCTTTTTTATAGTATATTTAAAAAATATCGAGTCATAGTCATGCATGACATGACGGGAACAACTAGTACATTATAAAGCAGAAACCAAGTCTGTGTAAAATTTGCGCCACGTGGCATAACCTGAATAAAATAATGGAAAACCTTTTTTCAACTTAAAAAACTAAATAATAATTCTAGAAAGCCCCCTCCACATTTAACTCAAATAATAATTCTACAAATCACGATTTCTCTTAAATTCTTAACCACTTCATAAAAATATATAATAGATAGATATCATATTGTATGCATAGATTGTTTCATATAGTATAGCCCCCTCCACATTATACTCAAATAATAATTCTAGAAATCAAGATATCTCTTAAACATAAAATATATAATCGATAGATATCATAATGTATGCATAGATTGTTTCATATAGTATCACATACTAAACAATAAAGAAATTAATTAATACAAAATCATATTTAAAAAAAATAATCAAATAATAAACATTATTAAATAAAAAAATGAATTTATAAAGATTGGGTTTTTTAGGGTAAGATTTTAGATTTTATAAAATAGATAATATATATATATATAGTTTTCTATCCATGTAAATATTGATTTTATTCTTTAAAAATTCCTAAATATAAAAAAGGCAATTTTAGATTTTATAAAATAATTAATGTATCAAAATAAATTTTTATCTATATAATTTTCAATCTATGTTTATTGATATTGAAAAGCAATATTATATATGTTATCTTAATATTGTGCTAAAATATTTTTATCGGATTGTTGAAAAAAAAAAATTTATCGATATAAATTTCTATCTATATCTATGCTAATACATAATAAAACAAAAAAAACTTATCTATAAAATTTATGCTACATGGCACTTTAAGAACCAATCGGTTCTTTCATTTTATTTATTTGTTTATTTATTTTTATTTATTATACTTAAAAGTGAATGTAGAAGGTTTGATTTAGAAAAAAAAATTCCATGTTTATTTATTTCTATCTTAAAGATTAGAAAACAAAAAAAAATCGTTAAATTTTATATAAATATCATTAATAATTATAATAATAGAATAATTATTAAAATATACATTATTTTTTGTTTTTTCTCTTTAATTTATTATAATATATTATGTAGTATAATTTTTAAAACTACCCGTAAATTTACGGAAATTACACTAGTTTCTACTTTATAGTTAATATAGCTTTAATTTTATAAAAGATCAAAGCATGGGCCAATTCTGTTTGAGCCATGTATTTATAGCCTTTCTTATTTTCCAAATTTTAGAAACCCTTGTTTTTTTTATTTTAAAACTCCATGTAGTCATCTTTTAGAAAGTAGATTAAGATAGAGATAGCTTGGCTAATAGGGATGGACATTATCCGTCGGTGATCGACTTACCCGCTTCACCCGACCTAAATATACAAGTGAAACACTAAACAAAAGTGGGTGACAGGTGGGTCGGGTTACAAATGAAATAGGTAACGAGTCGGATATGGATGAGATTTTACACTCAATTCACCCGACCATCACCCGACCTACCACCCATCACCCGACTCACCCGTTTACCACATACAAAAATTTAACCTAATATATATACTATATTTTAATACCTCCAACAACCCTAACAATCTAACATTGCTGCCTCCAAATTCTACTACTCATCTAGTCATCAGTCGTGTTATGTATACCAGTCTTTGGCTCCCCCAGGCCCTAGCTTCCCCGATAAGCACGCCACTTCCACTTTGTTAGTTGTCTTCTCTGTAGGTGTCTTGAACTCTTGCTTCGTAGTTCCCACCGATTTCTGTATTTGCTGGTACTCAGGGAACAGTGCGATGCTGAAGCCGTGGAGTTCTTCATCGTGGATGTAGTTGAAGACGACTCTTCAGTAGATCAATCATATGCAATACTTGATATAGGTTTGAATCACGTAGAAACGCTTTCTGAAATCAATATTTCGCCCCCTACATAGCCTTGGGGAATCCACAAAATTTGAAGTGAGATAAGACAAACCCACCGATCTCTAACAAGGCTCGTGAAAGAGATCGAACCTTAGAGTTCATGTAAAATGGATATTAGACTCTATTTGATGTTCAATCATAGAGAGAGACGCTCTCCTCTAATTATATGAACCACGTGAACCAACGTCCAACCCGACACCAATCTTCCAATAGCCTTATATATAGGCAAAGTAAAACTGTTTCAGGGAACGGTTACCAGCAGTTACCAACGGTTACTAGAAGTTAACGACGGTTACCAAGTGCCAAGAAAGGTTATCACCAATAACCCACGCCACTCATCAATTATTAACTCATTAAGGAAGTTACAATGCAGTTATACAACATTTACATGACCGTTATCAACAATTAAACACGTACCGAAATTTTAGGCATGCGTCAGAGAACTATTGTTCCCACTCAGGTGAACCACTGTTCCCTCCAAGGAAACAACACTGTTCCCTCCCAGGGAACAAACACTGTTCCCTCCCAGGGAACAAACACTGTTCTCTCCATTAGGGACCAAACTCATTGTTCATCCATAATGTCGTATAAGTATTCTTGTCTTAGACAAACGTAACTTCTCCTTAATGTTTCCCTCTAGACCTCAACTATGCTTACATTAGCGCGCACTCCGCACACCCAAACCTGTGACATAGCAAAGTAAGATCTCATAGTGTCATATGAACCCCAATCACACTAAAAGGCATTGTTCCCATATAGGGAACAATCACTTGATGACACTAAAATCAGCAACATTCTCTACGTCGCCATTGTCGTCTTCTTAGTGTCACCGTCGGTAACTCTCCTTCACTGCTTCACCGCATGTCTTCCTCACTCCAATCGCTGCCCCTTCTCAGCGTCAACTTCAGTCAGTGCTTCTTTTATTAACTCTAGAATTATATATATTATTATTGTAATTTAACAATTCGTAGTGGCGGGTCACCCAACTCACCCGCGATTGATGGTTGGGTCAGATATCGATGAAAGATTTTACGGATGGTGGATGAGTTGGGTGAGCCATTTTATTCACGGGTCGGGAGGAGGAAGGGCTCCACCCACCCCTAACCCGACCCATGACCAACAGTATTGACTAGGTTTTCATATCTTGTGGTCTCATAATTCACACACCTCTTGCTGTTAGGCTCCGTTCGACAACGCTTATCTGGATACTTAGTATCCAGTTACTTATATGGAAAAAATAAGCTTCGTTTTATGTGTTCGGCAAAATTTGCTTATTTGAAATAAGTTAATTATATCCGATACTTATCTGCTGAAAAAAATAATCAACACCCCAACCTTATGTCAAATAAGCTAACTTTTCTACCAAAATATAAGTAAGCGGCATCCATGTGATTTCCCAATTAAAATTTATTTTTTATTTTTTTACCCTTCATTAAGCCAGTTTTAGTAATTTTACACATCTTGCTTAAAATATCAACAATTCAGTTTACCGAACACATTCCAGATTATTTGGAAAATAAACAACTAATATCAGTGTCGCATATCAACATCCACGATCAACATCAACAACCATAAGTATCAACATCAACATCAACATCAGCATCAACACCGATAAGTACCGATTTACCGAACGGAGCCTTATTCTTCTAAATTTAAGTCTTTTCCCAATTGTAAATTTGTGTGAGATTCCCAAAATTTGAGTGAGTTTTCATCATAATTTAAGTGAAGGTGATTCATACATAATAAAGTAATTTCAACCTTTGTTGTTTAACAATCTAACGGAGAATCAAAATTGAAGGATATCGAATTATTCAAGTATAGGTGGAGAACTTACAAGATCGGCCCAACCCTCCAAGTGGTGATTTGAGTTCCAAGGCGACATCTCTCAGGGTGAGGTTGATCATGTATCAAATTAGATATTGTATTATCGTTTATCAGAGTTTAGGGATTTTTACAATTGACTCGTCAATTTATGATGATTAGGTGTCACCCGTGTGGTTTAGAGTGTGATAAACAAGTGGCATTGCTAATTCATTTACAACACTTACTAGAGCAATTGATGCAAGTGTATTTTGATGTTTCATGTTTGCTTTCATGAAACAAGATGATTGTCTATAGGATTGGAATCGGGAGTGAATTAGAGATACTTGCTGTCATTTAATGTCTAGGTACATATAATAAGAATATTAATTTTAGTAAATCTGATATTATTTATTATTTTTAATTTTTTTAAAAAGAGTTTTTAAATTTCAATTTAATAAATAGTTTTGAAATAATTTTTAAATTTAGCATTTTTATTGTGTGCTAATGATGGGAAACAGAGGACCTTAGACATATCAATATACTATAACTAAACTCGAATCCCTCTATCCTACGTGTCGTCGTCTTAACTATGCCACATATGCATTTTAATTTTTTCAATTACCTCTTTACCCTTCGTTCTTTTTAGTATTTACAGTCCTTATATATATTATAATAATATTACTAATATGAGTCCGGTTCACGTGCGAATGGGCGCCCAGGTGCGAAATAAGAAAGAACAGGAGTCGTTGGATCAAGAAAAATCAAAGGCGCTGATCATTTCACTTAAAAAGGGGAAAAAAACGGCACGGGCGAATTATTGGCGAATTATTCGCGTATTTTTGAAAAAAAACGGAAATAGGACACGCGCCCAGATTGTTCATTAGTATTGTGGATTTGTTCATCAATAATGTGGATTTGTTAATCAAAACTGTGATTTTGTGCATAAATAAACTATTGCTTGTGCATCAAAAATCTATTGTTTGTACATAAAAAATGAACAAATGTGTATCAAAATTACATGCAATATGTTCATCAACATTGTGATTTTGTTCATAAAAAAACGAAAATATTTGTTCATCGGTTTGTCCATATTTGTTCATCGGTTTGTGCATATTTGTTCATTAGTAATATCAATTTGTTCACTGGTTTATGCATATTTGTTCATTGCCTTTTTCATATAATTGTTCATTACTAGATGCATATTTGTTCACTAGTAACCTCAATTTGTTCATTACTATATGCATATTTGTTCATTAATAACATCAATTTGTTCATAGCTAAATAAGGCACAAGCACACCTCTTCGATTTGTTGCTATCTCGTTCTCTTAGCATACACCATATTATTGCAAAGTCAAATTCTTTATCTCTATTATCTTTTGCATTCAAGTTTCTACATCAAACTTATCTTATTTTGGTACTATATTGAGTACTTCATTCGTATTGACAAGTTAGCCTTAAAACACTTCATTCGTATTATACTTTGAATTCAAGATAGCCTTAAAGCACAAAATAAATGCAAAAAATGCACAAATAGATAGTCCTAAATGTACAAGTTGATGGTATTAATAGTCCTAAATGTACAAGTTGATAGCATTGACACATAAAACATAAGTTTATTTCAAATCACAAATAAGGGTATAATAACGAACAAATAAGGTTATATCAATAAACAAATAAGAGTATATCCATGAACAAATAGGGTATATCAATGAACAAATAATGGTATACCGATGAACAAAAAAGAAGTATACTAATGAACAAATAATAGTATACTAATGAACAAATAATGGTATATCAATGAACAAATAGGGGTATATCAATGAACAAATACGACTATATCAATGAACAAATATGGGTATATCAAAACTAATTATATGTGCATAAAAAACTACATAATATTGTATTCCTACACATAAATAAGGTTAAAAAATTAAAAATTAAAAATTAAAAAGTTCGAAATCGATGAACAATGTTATCAAAAACTCAATGCACAATTAGTTAGTATTGATGAACAATTGGTGAATATTGATGAACAAATCGCTATTTCTGATGAACAAACTGGACGCGTCCATAAAAGTGTATTTTTCGAAAAATTCGTGAATAATTCGGGAAAAATTCGTCCGTGTCGTATTTTATTGAAAAATACGCGAATAATACGGGAAAAATTCGCCCGTGCCGTATTTTATTTTTTTAATGAATGTTTAATCAAGGACGTTGATTTTTTGGAATGAACGATCGAGATTTATTCTTATTTCTCACCTAGGCGGCCATTCGCACGTGACTCTTTTTCTACTAATAATTGTACATACTATATATCTAAATATATAATTATTTTTAGAAATACTCTAATCTTATAATTGTACACAATATATGTTAAAATTTGGCAAGTGTATCCATAAGAATATATAATAACTAGTATGTATTCCCGTACTTTGTACGGGTTTTTCTTTAAATAAAATATTCATAATAAAATATTTTCAAACATATTTATTATCCGAAAAAAATAATTATGTAAATTCTTAAATATAAATTTTGTTATAATAATAACCAAATTGGCAAGGAGATTGCTAGTAATATATGGTTACAAAGATAACTATTCAATTAAGATATCTTAGTTAAAAAATAATTCTATATAAAAATAAAATAAATATTTTAGAATTTGTATGATAGCATAAAAAAATATCCTAATGATCTTCCTATCTATCATATACAAAAATAAAAGATTGTTTAATAATGAGATTTTCTATCCTATATATTCTAAAAATATGGATAAGAATTTATCATATCCAAAAATAAAAGATTATTTTAAAAAAAAAAGGTGGTGTGGTCCAATCTAAAAGTAACATGTGTCGTTTAATAATTTTTTAACCTCCGCTTTAGGTTATAGTTATGATTGTACACAATGTAAATATGTACATTATCTTTGATATCTTAAAATAATATCTACTATTTTTTATGGCCATATATTTTTTCAAAGCATATACTTTAAAATATATAATAACTTTATACAATGTATTAGTACGTGATCTTTGATATTTTAAAATAAAATTTACTATTTCATCTTTATGGCCATATATTTTATTATCATATAACTTTTTAATCTTTTTTTCAATATTATTAGTACATGATGTTTGATAATGTATATATTCAAGCCATATATTTTAATATCATATAGTATTTTAAGTTTTTTAATATTATTAGTACGTGAGATAATGTGTCATAAATTTGGCAAAGCATATCCTTAAATATATATAATATATATAAACAACGTATGTAATCTTTGATATTTTAAAATAATATTTATTATTTCATCTTTATGACCATATATTTTAATATCATATAATTTTTTTATTTTTTAATATTATTAATACGTGATCTTTGACTATTTATTTTAAATTTTGTCAAGTATATTTTTACAAATATATAATAGTTCTACACAATGTATTACTATGTGATCTTTGATGTTTTAGAATAATATATACTATTTTCTTTATGACCATATATGTTATTAACATATAATTTATTTAAAAAATCAATATTATCGGTACATGATCTTTGATATTTATTATAAATTATTAATTGATACGATAAATAATACTATTTACAAAAATTGTAATGCCATTATCATCAATTTAATCGAATCCCCCTATCTTATGTGTCGTCGTCTTAACTATGCCACATAGGTATTTTAATTTTTCCATTTATCTCCTTACACTTCATTTATTTAATTATTTACAATCTTTATATTATAATAATATTCTTTATACTAGTTGTCCCCGTCGTGCCCTGCACGACTATGACTCGATATTTTTTTAGATATTCTATAAAAAAGATTTTAATGAATAAAAATATAATGTAAAATTTAATGTAAGTAATTTATTGCCCATAATATGTATAAAAACTATTTTTATTTTTTAAATTCACATAAAACAAATTAAATATAGATTATTAAGTTTAAAATTGAGAATAAACATATATTATTAATATAAAATAATCTACATTGCTCATTTTCCTTGACAATATTTCATGAATAGGTTTAATTTAAAAGAAGGAGATAAAATATGAAAAAATAAAGCAAAAAAGATATATTTTGAAAATATGGAAGAGATGAAATTATGAAAAATAATAATTAATTTAATAATAATATATAATTTAATAAGAAAAATAAAGATAATTTATTTATTGTAAATAGTTAAAATATAACTAATTTAATTTATGATAGGGCCAAATTCGTTCTCATGGCTCGATAATGTAACCATTAGATAAGATTAATTATTATACTATCTATATTTTTTGACTAATTTTCATGTATGTAAGTTTTGATATTATCAAATATTTCAATATATCTAATTAAATACTATATTATCTATATTTTTTTATTTTTAAACATTATAAACATTTATCAGTAATTTTTTTTATTGTCAAAGAAAATCAACATATATCTATAAATAAATTCGTCAAAATATATCTTGCTAAAAGATAAAGGATAATTATACTTAAATATTTAAAGTATTTATCTTTATTTTTAATGATTTTTATAATAAATTTGTGAAACGATATTTTTATTTTTAATTTTAATATGATGTGAAGATATATATATATATATATTGAAAAGTTAAAATATACTAAATAAGAATTGATTTTATCTTAAAGATATATTTAAATAGATAAATAGAATTTAATAAGAAAAAGTCGATATAATAAGACATATATTACAGATCAAATATAATGAAAATTTGTTTCCAAAAACTATGATTAAAGTCAAATATGAAAAATAATCATATCAAAACTGTAGTTCGTAAAAATATAATGAATTGAAAGTTTATTATAAAAAAATTATAGAAAAAACGTTAATATTTCTCTTAAAAAATTGAACAAATTAAAGATTAAAGATTAATATAAATATGTTTAATTAATATTTCTTTTAAAACATTAATATTTTGTTGAACAAAAACGTTAAATATTTTGTTAATATTTCTTTTAAATATTTTGTTTAATGTAAAACGTTATTGAACAAAAAAGATTAAAGATTAATATAAATATGTTTAATTAATATTTCTTTAAAAATGTTAATATTTTGTTGAACAAAAACGCTAAATATTTTGTTAATATTTCTTTTAAATATTTTGTTTAATATAAAACGTTACTCCGTATTAGGTTGATTTTGTATGTAATTTTTTAGAGGAAGATTTGTATGTAAATCTATTTAGGAAATTTAGTAAGTTAAATTTTTTCATTAAGGAAAAGATTTTTGTATTCAAAAATTATATAGTAGATTTTTTTATAATTGTAGTTAAATATGGCATGTAAGTGACGTGGTGAAAATAATATGACGTGGTATATGACGTGTCAAAAATTAAATGACATGGCTTAAAGAAAAGACGACATGTGGCAAAATCCGATGTGGCGTATTATAGAAGCGGCAGGTGGACAAAGTTGACGTGACGCAACGTGGTGGCTCCAAACCTTATTACTTTTATATATATAGTAGATTACTAATATATAATTATATTTAGAGATCTTAAATTTTGGCAAGTTGTGTTTGGAGTGTAATCCATTATGAAATAATTTTGTTAATTATACCAATGTTACTACTATTACTAATATGGTAATATACAATTATATTTAGATATCTTAATATTTGGCAAGAAACATACTCTTATTATGAAATAATTTTTTTAATATAATAATATTACTAATATACAATTATTTTTAGAGATCATAAAATTTGACAATTGATGAAAACATAATATTGATTATAAAATATTTTTTTAAATTTAATAATATTACTAATATATAATTATATTTAGAGATCTTAAAATTTGACAAGTGATAGAAATATAATCTTCATTATAAAAATATCTTTTGAATATTAAGAACATAATATTACTATTTTTTAAAATATTGGGAACATAATTATTATATTCGAATTTTTGTAAATTAATTTTTAATATTCAATTTATAATATTAAATCATATATAAATCTATATATATTTAAAATATATTTTACTATTATAGACCCGTGTAAGACACTGGTACATCAACTAGTTACATATAAATTTCAAAAAATTGGTACTTAATACAATACTTTTTTGGTTGTCGTGTCCTGTTGAGCTCACACCATACTTTTGGGAAGAAATTATAAAATTTTACTTACTTACATACTTTCTTGTTGCCTTCCTCTTGCGGATTTTTTCGTATAATCAAATGCAACCTGACTTTGGCTTTAAAACACACGCATAAAAACAGGAAATACAATAAAGAATGAAATTTATTTTAAAAAATAATAAGAAGCACATATAAACAAAATATTTAAACGAAAAAGTGCTGACTAATAATTGAAAAAAAGATAGACTCAAAATTTATCACAATTTTTGTTTTTTTTTTTTTTTTTTTTTGTATAAAAAACAAGATCTGAGATACTCTCACAACCCAAGGCAGTGTGGATCACTGGATTTCAGTGGATGTATTCATTCTGTTGGGCTTCTAAGCCTTTAGCCAATTTCGGTCTCTCACGCAACAGAAGCCCAGGCCAGGGCAAAGATCATTTTTTCTTGTTATCCACCCGCAAACCCCCAAAATTCGCAGACGGCAAGCAATTTATCTGCTCCCTCGCAACAGAAGAATCTCATAATACTCCCCCTAAAAAACCCTCTTTCTCACAGAGAAGAGCAAAACAAAACCAAAACGAGAAATGGGAGGAGGAAAGCAACATCAAGGTGGGATAATGATGGTGGTGGAAGCTCCCAAGGGCTTGATGGTTCCTCAGAACCCAATTGCTGAAATCCAAGCCAAGTACAAGGAACTGGAGTCTGGGTTCAAAGACTGGCTTTCCAAACAATCCATTGCCGTTGAAGCCGCCATCGTCACCGTCACCAGCGGCGCTCAGGGCGCTGCTATTGGTGGCCTTATGGGTACTCTCACAAATGATGCTTCGACCTCCTTGCCTTTCCCCCCACCCCAGGCTGGGCTTAATCCTGATCCTATGGCTACTACTCTCAAGCAAGCGCAGGTGGGTTAAAGTTCTTTTTTTTTGTTTGGGATTAGGGTTTTGATTTGTGGGTCACTGTTGGATTGTTTTATCTTGTTTATTTGTATGTGGGTTTGGGGATAATTTGGAGTTTCATGTGTTTGTTGGGTTTTGGATGTTAACTGGAGAGTGATGCTGTGAGTAGCATGTGAAGTGTTTTTTTTCCTATTTTGTGCATTTTGGAATCTGGGTTGGTGGAGAATTTGGGGTGTCAACTTATTCTAGTTTCAAGTTCTTGAATTATCTTGACTAGTGTTTTGAGAGGTCTCGGAATTCCCTTTTTAAGCTGTTGAAATGTTTTATCTTGGTGGATTTAGGTCTTAAGCTTATTCATGTATATGTAAACATAATGAATTGTATGTGAAGCTGTGATACTGTTGGTATGCTGAATTTTATGTGAAGTTAACAAATAACAAGAGGAGATAGTTCATTTTGATGTTCCATCTGAGCATTCAGTGATGTAAATCATACAGGGATTAAGACTAAAGAAACTGGTTTTTATACACACTTGAGAATTGAGATTGCTTTAAAAAATGATGTTATGTTGTTGTGTCGTTTTGCTAATCCTTATTGAGATTGCTGATGCAGGCCCTTGCTGGTGGCCCTTTGGTTCAAGCACGCAACTTTGCTGTGATGACTGGTGTTAATGCTGGCATATCTTGTGTTATGAAAAGAATAAGAGGCAAGGAGGATGTGCAAACTAGGTAATATTTCTCTATTTCCTCCACCCCTCAGTATTGATTATTATTTTCTCTCCTCCTTAATCATTCTCACAATTCCAGGAAATATTTGCTTTGTTGTATCACTTTAATCAGTGGACTTGGTGAAGAAGGGATTTCATTAAAGTGTAACACCCCTATTACAATGTGATGGAAGACAACTTACTAGTTAGTAGTTAGTTTAAGGCCCTGTACCTTTACTATCCTATTTGGAAAAGATAGATTGCAGAATTTTAGACCTGTGTAATATTAATTGATTAATCTTGTTAAAACAAGGGGTAAAACTACTCAAATAGAACAATCCCCTAGTTTATTTTGATTTTACCTTTTTACATCCATTTAACTGCCATGCTAGCAAAATTGTGAGATTTTTGTGCATGAATTTTCAGCATGGCAGCTGCTTTTGGGTCTGGAGCTGCGTTTTCCTTGGTGAGTGGAATGGGTAGTGGCCCAAATCCTGTAGCCAATGCTGTCACATCTGGTCTTTTCTTTGCTCTGGTACAAGGTGGCCTGTTCAAGGTGAGTATTTCAAGCTAGCAAATAGGTTTCTAAATTCCTCTCTTCTTCATTCTATTTCTATCTTAACTAGCTTGATGCTATGTAACTTCTTGACTGATCATTCATCTTTGAAGTGAGCAAATTTAGATTATCATTACCCTTGAATATTGTGAGGAGCTAAGACACCATGATTGTGTTATGAGATGTAATTGTCCTATTTTTTGCCTTGTGAATTGTTGTTATAAATATATCTGCCTTGAGTTCTGGATTCTTGAAGACTAAATTGTCTAATTACAACTTTTTTTTCCTGGAGAAAACTCACTTGTGTTATGTCGACAATGATAGGGAACCTATACAACTTCCAAATGCGCCAAAAATACTAAAGATTTCGACTAGTTTGGTCAATTAGGTTTGTTATTCTGAATCTTTAAGCTGCTAAATCAATTTCTACATTCTTGTGTATCTAGCTGGGAGAAAAGTTTTCTAAACCACCAACTGAAGATCTGTTCTACACAAAGACGAGAATCATGCTGACGAACCTTGGCCTCCAGAGTTATGAGAAGAACTTCAAAAGGGGCCTCTTGACAGACAGCACTCTGCCTTTGCTTACTGACAGGCAAGTAACAACACTTTGTTCATCCATACATTTTTCTTCTAATTACTATATATAGTTTTGTAAGTGGTACATTATGCTGACGTCCCTCCCGCTGTTCAAGTTTTCATCATTCTTTTCATTTTAAATTTCTTTCAGTGCTCTGAGAGATGTTAAAATCCCACCCGGACCAAGACTCCTCATTCTTGATCACATCCAGAGGTATGGTTCTTTCTTACTTGCATTTTATCTCAGGTTCTTCATTTGCTTACACTTTTATCAAGTTATAATAACTCTTTTCACTAAATTCAGGGATCCCGAGTGGACGGGTACGAAGAAGGGCAGGAAGTAGTCACCCTCATGGTTTTTAGCTTATAGGAGGAGGTCTTCAAAAGGTGCAACAGTAATTGGTTGGTTATCAAGAGGCATGAAAAAACCTTAAGATTCTCGCAAGTAACGAGTTTTCTTCTCCTGCATTAGGCGGTGTTATTTTTTGTTTCAATTTTAAGGTTATAATCTGATCTTGACAGGTTTTTTTTTTTGTGGATGGATTTTTGTTAAAATTCTGCTTTGAAGAAAGCTTATTATTATCTTCATTAATAAGGGCTGAATAGTTCATCAGTTAATCAAGATGCATATGATTAATGAGGTAGGTATGGATAGTGGTTGATGGGTTAATTTAAGATTCATAAAATGAAAGGCTTCCATGGTGCTTAGTTCATCAGGAAATGATAGTTGTAGTTTTTGGAGGCGGGCATGTGTTCATAATCACACCCAAGTGACCCAACTTGTGAAGTGTGAAGCTATTTGTGGTGGTCGCTTAAAATCTTGAAAAAGAGCCGGAAAAGAGGATGAATGTCTTATGGTTATGGATTGAATTTTAATAAATGGTCAAAAAGTCCTTTTTTTCTTAAAATTAAATGAGTATTTGTGGACTGTATTGGGATATAAAAAAAAACTGTTAGTATTATAATTTCGCTTAAAAATAATTTAGCTTCATAAGCTACATTTTAGGCGTCCATATGGACAAAATCAAATTTCTGATTATGTAAAATGCTCTATTTTACTTGTGAAATGACCTGTGATTTCAAATAATGGTCCCTCAAAATATTGAATTGTCCCTTTCTGATTACAAATGACTCTTCATTTCAATGGTGTCTTTTGCTATTCTTGTTTTGTTCATAGAGTTACTAACCTTTTCTTTTCTTGTCTTTTGCCCCTCTTATCCCCTTTTTTTTAATTATTATTAGTTTAACAATTTGTATAAAATCTTTGTAAACGAGATTCTGCATGCGATTTTTTTTCTAGCGGAATCTAATATTTAATATAGCAGCATCTTTCCCTTGGAAAAAATTTGTATATTATCAAATACATAGTCACGCTCGGGTGCAATTTGACGCTACAGTAAAAAATGCGAGTAATTTTGGGGCGTTCGATTAATACCACGAACGGCTCAGATTAGAACATAATTATTCAACAAAAAAGAAAAAAATGGGGGTTGATTTGTTTGAATGACACGGAAGGTAATTATATAGTAATTTTACACGCGAGACAAAAATACCCTCAAAGCCAAAAATTCAATCAACACTTCTTTTTCTCTTCTCCTTCCCATAACTCTTCTCTCCCGCCGACCCGAACGATGTACAGAGTCCTGAATTCACACACATCGCTAATCAAAAGAACGCAAATTGCTCCCACCACTCCCTATCTCACTCAAAGCGTCGATTGTTCATAAATTCTATGGAGAAACAAACACAAAAAGGTATGCATAAAGTTATAGGATTTTCTAATGTTGATTTTTATCTTCTAGGGTTCTAGGATTTGATTTCGAGTAATGGAAGTATTTATGGGTTTTTTCTGGGTGATTTTTGATGGTTTTGATGTGGTGAACTATTATTACTCACTTTGTGTTTATTTCTCAATACAAATGGTTGCTCATTGATGTATTGTGATGCTTAATTTGTGCTGGTGGTTCATAAGTTATCAGAAGTTAATTTAGAAGTGAAATTGATTCTTTGATGACATGTTTTTGGTATAGAAGGCATGATTGGTGATATGTTGCCACTGTTGAAGTTATCTACCAAGTCTTCCTAGGAGAAATCTCAATGTAAGTTTGTCTAGATCTAGTTGTATTAGTGAGAAATCAGAAATGTGCATTTGGCCCTTGAGAAATAATATATTTTGTAGCCTATTAGCTCAAATGGTAGAGCCATGTGCATGTGCACATAGATGTGGGTTCAAATCCCACATAGGCTAATTCTTGATACGGTCATGTCTTTTTGTTCGTATCGGTTGTTCTTTTGGTTCATGACTTTTTGAGGTAAGGTTCATAATATTTGTTCTTATGGTTCATAAATTTTGTTACATGCTTTGTTGTTTATAACAATTGTTCTTTTGGTTCACGTTGGAATAACCTTAGGTTTATCAAAGTTCATCTTATGGTTCATGTCTTTTAGTTCATGCTAGTTATTATTTTCTTTCTTGATTTTTGGTTCATGGTACTTGTTCTTTTGGTTCATGTTTTTGAATGGTAGGTTCATGACTTTTAATTCTTAGTAGTTTATCTTATAGTTCATGTCATTTGGTAGCATATTAGCTCAAATGGTAGAGCAATGTGCATGTGCACATAGATGTGGGTTCAAATCCCACATAGGCTAACTCTTCGTACGGTTTATGTCTGATATCCGCCTTTTTAGTCATGTTTTTAGGGTGTGTTTATGTGTGTTTGAGTCTTTTTCTTTGGTTTTGTGTTTTGTTTTGAGTTGTTTGTGTAGGTTTTCGTATTTTCTTAAGATATGAAGTCTACATAAGCTTTGGTGGTGTTTTTATAGGTTTTGTAGCTGTTTTGGAGCAACTTTTGAGGAAAGGAGCAAAGTCAAGGAAAAGATTAAGGAATGAAGTCCATAAAGAGATGAAGAATCAAGTTCGAGCTAAGAAGGAAGTAGAGAAACTCGTTACCAAGCTTAAGGAAAAAGAATCAAGGCAAAACAAGGTGAAACAAACCCTCTACCGAAGTTTTGCTCTCAGTTACAAGGCTGTTTTCGAGGCTGAAAGGGTCGATAACGACCCTATGGGGGTCGATAACGAGGCTAGATGGGTCGTTATCGAGGTGTACAGGGTCGGTAACGAGGTGCTCAACAAAAGAAGAAAGTCGAAAATTCAGCAAAGCTCTACCGACCCTGACGGGGTCGGTACCGAGGGTCACGTGTCGATAGAGACACTCGAGTCGGCGCATTTAATGATCTTTTACCCCTATTATTAGATAGTTTTAAGGGATATATATTTTAGAGATTTATTTCCTTTTAGATAGCTTTAGATAGATTAGTTTTCCCTATAAATACTCTTGTTCTAGCTTTAGTTTTCTTATCCCACAATTAACCTAGTTTAGGGTAGAAGTTAGAGAAAGAGAGAGGAAAGAGGGGGCGTGAGAGAGAGACGAGAATTGGTGTTGCTTGGAAGACAAGTTTGCTTTGAATTCAGTTTTGTAAGTTTTCCTTCCATTAATTTAGATGTTCTTTTCAGTTATGATTTGTGAGTAGTCTTCTCTTTCTAAGGTTGGGGTTAAACCCAACAATGGTTGTGCATGCTTGTTTGTGATCATGTTTTGATTGTCTTTATTGCATGATTCTATTCTCTTGCTCTTAATGTTTGAAACGAAAGTTGAAAGGGAATTTCTCATTCATAGTTGAAGCAAAAGCGGAAACTTTGGATCAGGATAGTCAATTAGGGTTTTGAAGCGAAAGTTGATCAATCCTAGTTGAAGTAGAAGAGGTAGATAGTAAGTTTATTAATAGGATGAAAGTTGATTGATTTACTTGCTTAGTTGACAAAAGTTGACAACTTTATGTGATAAAGGCATGATCTTTATGTTTCATTAAACGTTTGTATGCATCATTGTTGTTGTGGGGACACCTAAACCTTAGATTTTCTCCCTTTATTGATAAAAACCTGAACTTTCTCTCTTATTTGCACCCTAAGTAAGAACAAAACTTGATATTGACTTTCTCCCGTGGATGAACCTGACTCCCCTGTACTCAGTGGGGTTTTGATTATAAATTTATTTGTTGTCAAGAAACCCTCTCAACAATGTCTTTTGGTTCATGGTAGTTCTTTTTTTGTTCATGTTTTTATATGCTTAGGTTCATGATAGTTTATCTTAAAACTCGTGTCTTTTAAGTCGTATCCTAGTTGTTATTTTGATTCACATCTTTTGGTTCATGATATTTGTTCATTTGGTTCATGTTTTTATAAACACATGTTCATAATATTTCATTTCACGGTACATGACTTTTAGTTCATACAAGTTGGTGTATTGGTTCATGTCCTTTCATGGTTAGGTTCATACCAATTGTCAATAGGGAAATTCCTTTTGGTGCCCCTAAGGTTTTGCCTTTTCCTTTTGGTGCCCAAGAAAAAAACTTATTCCTCTTGGTACCCTTGAGGTTTTGGCTTTTCCCGTTGACGCCCCTCCCCGGTTCAAATTAGCCAATTTCATGCTTACCATTATGTTCATCACCCTTAAATTAGTAGGATTCAACTCTTAAAACACTTAAATTCATAACCAAACTACATCAATTTGAATTTTTAAACAATCCTCTATCTTAAGGGGTTGTTTACAAAATTGTTTAAAAATTCAAATTGATGTAGTTTGGTTATGAATTTTGATGTTTTAATAGTCAAATCCTACTAATTTAAGGGTTATGAACATAATGGTAAGCTTGAAATTGGCTAATTTGAACCGGGGAGGGGCGTCAACAAGAAAAGCCAAAACCTCAAGAGTACCAAAAGGAATAAGTTTTTTTCTTGGGTACCAAAAGGAAAAGGCAAAAACTTAGGGGCACCAAAAGGAATTTCCCTTGTCAATAAGGTTCATTAAATTTGATTTACAACACACATTATTTTGTGTTATGTATTCATAAATGATATTCTATTGGTTCATGTCTTTAATAGGCTAAGTTCATAACAATTTTCAATAAATTTCATGAAATTTAATTCATAATACTTGTTAGTTTTGTCACATAATCTAGTACATAAACTTATTGTGTGGGTTCACGTCTTTATAAAATTAGGTTCATAACAATTATCAATAAGGTTACTTGTGTCATGAAATTTAATTCACAATACATGTTACTTGTGTCATGTATTCAAGTTCATAAATGGTGTAAATTAATAATTTTGGTATACTAGGTTACTAATTTATGAACAATTGGTATAAAAAATGATCTAAGCGATAAGTTGAACATTTGGGCATTTTGTCGAACACATGGTGGTCGGTTAAATGTGTATTGGTCATTAACCTTTGTTTTCCATCAAAAACTTGAAATTGTAAAGCAAAACATGCACAATCTTCATAGGCTTGATTATAATCAACAAAAATCAGTCCAAAACACACAAAAACATGTAATCGAAGTACCAAGCTCCAAATTTTGAAGAAAAAAAACCCCAAATGTGAAGTTGAAACTATAGAAAGAGATATATAGCAAAATCTACCAAGAAAAAACATAAATTCGGGCTGAAATCAACAAAAAAGAGTGAACCAAATTAGAAGAAGCAAGAGGCAACAAGAATGGAGAAGATTCGATCGAAATAGGCGAATGAAACCCCACATTGAATAAGAAGAAGAAGAACCCCTCCAGCTTGTGTTCTAATTTAATGGGTGAAAGACGAATATGCCCCTCCGTTTATAATATCTCTTAAACGTGTGTACACATCTTGGCCGTTAAAACACACCGATCAAACAGTTCACATGTGCCTGCATAAAACATTGTAGCAATATTATGCATCTGATCGCAATTCATCAAATACAATACCCCCTTCATTTGTATTTATTTATTTCTCTTTTTTACTCAAAATTTATATATTTGTATTTTTTTATATGTTAGACAATTTAACAAAGTTACCTCTTATATTCATTTAATTTAATTTTGACTCTTTTTCTTATGTAGACTTTTTCTTTATCTTTTAAATTTCTTCATATGTGATCTGATAGTATTTTTATATTGTGACAAAATCGATTAGAATATAGGGAGTATTTATTTTTCTAATCTTTTCAGTTATAACCTTTGATTTCTACCTAAAATAACTAAACTCTAGAGCCTTTGTTCCATTTACTCCTTTTTCATTCCTGTGATTTTATTGGGTTAACAAAACATCCTTGGATTGAACAAAAAAAAAACATCCTTGGATCCTCATATCCCATTTTACGTTGAAATTAAAAAACTATCTCCAATTATCGACGACTCTCAACGGGCGGCGGTTTTCAATGATAAAAAAAAGAAGAAGAAGTAATTTTCAAAAGCAATTTGAATTTAATATCTAAAAGTTGTTGGTATGTTTCTTTCATTATTATCTTCTTATTCTTAATTACCATTACTCATTTCGACTTTTACGGGGGAGGTTTCTGGAAATTGGTGTACTAACTAAGCGCAGTTGCACAAGTAACCAAACTAACCATCAATTATTGTTTTAGGGTAAATAGAAGGAATGTGTTTGGTTGGGAACAACTGTTCAGGTAAGAATTGAGAATATTTTTGGTGTATTTGATCTCCAAAAATCAACTTATGAGATCGCATATTAAATTATATAGAAAAATTTACCACGATTGAATTTTATGCCAAAAAACGTGTAGATTTTATAACAAGATGTAGAATTGTTAATCAGAGCAGTTTGGTCGGGTTCGGATTCGGATTCAGTTTGGGGTTGGGTCGTGAAAGTTTATGGGTCTGTCTGGTCATGTTGGTGAGGATTTCGTGCGATTTCAGATCGACCCAACAAGTCTAGAGCGTTACTTTTTTGATGATTTTAAATAATATTTGAATTAAATATTATTTTTAAATGTTATAATTTTTACAAAAACAGCGAATCAGATAAATCGTTTGGGTTTCATGTTTCAACCAGTCGAATTCGAGTTAATATTTGACCCATTGATTTTCAACCCTAAAAATTTCGGGCAGTTTTATTCGGGTTATTGGGTTGGGTTGAGTTTTAACAAGTCTAATCAGGTGTGCATTGATGGAGCGTGGATAATTCAAGCGCTAAACGACAAGAAGAATGATCGAAGCAATGGGAGAGAACAAGAAGACATAATGTATGCAAGTTTAGAACTCGGAGGCATTTCATGATGATGCGGATGAAATTGTGGACCCTATAGAAAACACACTATTGCCGAAGTCTCCCTACCAACAAGAATGCCCAGCTGGGCAAGACGATGTCACTAGTGTACGACCAACGTGCGGAGTGAATTTAAAACACAAAGATCCAAGAGTAGGTAAAACTCCCACGAAACTCAAGTACAAACAACTTGCACCTCCCACATGGCAATTGTTTTAAATGAAAAATACTGATAATATTCAAACGTCCTCAATGAGGGAAACAATCGAAACTACGAGAGTGATCGAAGAGAAAGAACACAACTATGAACAAATGGCAAGTGATCGAATATAGAACAAATGGATAAGATAGAGAACGAAAAGATAAAAAATTTCTTAGCAATAATGGGGTTGTAATTGTAACACCCCGATGATTTATAAGGGATTGAGGTGCTCCTCATGTCAACAAGAGCTCTTCCTTTTCTGGGTTCAAGTGAGGACAAAGAACTCAGAAGTTAAGCGTGCAGGGGCGAGAGTAGTACTAGGATGGGTGACCTCCTAGGAAGTCCTTGGGTTGGCATGGGATAGCGCTTCTACGGCCTCGGGCCTTACATTAATCGACTGATCGATAAGCAAAATTATCCTGGTCTTTTCCCCTTATTTCCCTCCATCCGAGGGTGGCACGGAGACTGTTTAGAGCTCAATGTCATTTTTGAGATCTCCGACATGATCGTCGTGGTCACCTTCAATTCCGCTTCACACAGGACCATCCAACGTCCCCTTTGATTGATTCCATCTGCGTCGATCTTCAAAGGCCTATGCTAACCAGCTTCTCTTATGGGCCTGGCTAAATTACTTCTTCGCTTGATGGGCCAATCACATCTTATTGGGCCTGTTTCTGCAATTTGAGAAGTTGATCCAAGAATACCCCTAGACCCAATTTCACTCTATTCATGGGAGTGGAATTCGTTTTGCCGCCAACGCCTTTACAAGATGTGGGATACATGGGTTTATATGGGCCACCGATTCTCTTCGGGAAGGCGAACGATTTTTATATCCGCTATATTTACCTTGCAACTACTCAGACTTTCTTCTTCCACTTTCTACTCTCTCTTTATTGCTTTCATTGAGTCATGGTGAGAGCCAAGGTCATTGTCGGTGCTTAGATCATGCCTGGATGGGTATGTTTCCTAGAGTACTCATTCATCCTTGGGGCTGATTGTCCATTTACCCCTCTTATTCTAGAGTTTCTCTCCTCCATTACCATTAGGGTTCACTAGCTCAACTTCTACCGGCAACTTGGAAGATCCTTTTTTGCATTAGCGAGCTTGCTTCTGAGCAAGGGGTCGAGTTTTCGATCTCAGACCTACTTTTTGCATATTGGGTTTCTACCTTGAGGTTCGATCACATCACTCTTCACGAAAGGGATGTCAAGAACCCCCTTGATTCCCAAGGCTCAACTTCTACCGACAACTTGGAAGATCCTTTTTTTGCATCAACGAGCTTGCTTCTGAGCAAGGGGTCGATTTTTCAATCTCATACCTATTTTTTGCCTATCAGGTTTCTACCTTGAGGTTCGGTCGCATCACTCATCTTGAAAGGGATGTCAAGAACCCCCTTGATCCCCAAGGCTAAGGTCAACAACAAGGGCTGGGTCTCAAGGTTCTTCTACATGGAACTTGCTTCACTAGGCGAAAAGCATCAGTCTTTATTTATCAATCACTGGAATCTCGAACGTGAGGTTTCTCTTCCATTTTTGAATCTTCTTGACAATCGAAGTTTAACTTTTTTCTCACTTTGGTTTTTTCTTCAACGCCAAAAGATCTAGACTCTCGGGCCCTCAAGAGCGAGGCTTGCTTGCATTTGTTCGACCTTCTCCCCGAAGAAAGGATCTTTAAGAAGGCGGTCATGTCACGGCCGAAAGAAGAGGCAAGCAGTGAAGCAAGTCATGCCTCTAGGAGTTTGGTCTTGGGAGAGGAAACTGAATCGGAGGCATCGGATAAGACGATAGAAGAAAAGATCTTAACCCTTACCGTCAAGTCCAAACCCTCAAAGACCTCTCATTTTTCATCCTCTATAAATCTTCTAATTCCGCCCTTTTCCAATATTTTCTAAAGGACATCGGTGTTTTCAGGAAAGATTCCCTTTTTTGACTGTGGTGTTACAGTTGTCAAGGAACCGCACCCTAAGCTCTGGTCCTTTTATTTTGGTGACAACCATGATACAGTCTAAGCTACGATCTAGAAACAAAAAGCCTCCCTTAGATTTAAATGTCAAGACCGAGTGATGCAATCCGACTAGAGGTCGGTCCACAAGGATGTCCAATCTAGGCTAGAGCAATCTCAATCTTCTCCGTAGGGTTACCGGGATAGGTACAAACCACCCTAAGATTGGTTGCGGGTCTCTAATACTCGCATTGGTGAGGGTTGGGTGAGATAAGGACTAGAATCAAGGGAGAGGAAAGAGCGTTAGAAAGGTTGGACATGCGGGTCAAAGGGAGGAGTATCTCGAATCAAGCTGTCTCTTTTCATTAAACTGGACGTTATTAAAACAAGTACATGAGTTCAGTTTAAATAGAAAAACAATGATGCAAAGCTAAACCTAATGGGCCTTATTCTAGCTAATGGACTGACCCTCTTAAGCATAAGAGAAGCACACACCCATAAATAGAAATAACTCGAAAGGGAAATGCTAAAACGAGAAATAACTCAAATATAGAAAAATACATACTAAATTTGACTAGGCCCTACACCAACGAGGGCGCCAAGTTCTTTGGCGCTTCAGACTAGTCTGGGTCTGGTCTAAGCCTAGGCAAGATCGCATCATTCTCCACTGTAGTTTCAAAGCGTCATCATTTCGAGTTGGGGACAAAAAGAGAAAATGATGTTGGCATCAACAAAGTCTTGTCATCGACGTGGATCTTCTAGAAGAGCAATATGTAGGGTGTGGATGAGAGGAATGTGTGGCCTTGGACTCGACTTGGGGCTTTGCATAAAAAAGTAGGGACAATGTCATGGTAGGCTTCAAGTCATAAGTGAAGCTGGGGGACACGGGCGTTCGGTCCCGGTCTCAAGCATCACATTTGACGCTAAGGCTGAAGCCATGGGACCTGGCGTGTCCAAGGTTTAAGGCGAGACCTTGGGAGAAACCTCAAGCGTTGAGGTAGAAACCAATGGCGTGGACGCTTAGACTACAAGGATCACGCGCAACTTAGCGATCTCTCATCATAACATCCGATTCTCGCGCGCAAGAGGTGACATGTCATGCGCTGGGGCTTGTCTCCATGACTCTGGGTTTAGAGTCTGTACACGAACGAGCATGGACCTCGGCCAGGCAGCCTATTTTGTGACTCGGATGGGTGGCTTTCAAGGCGAGGGAGGATCCTCGACATAATTGATGCGATCCTACATAGGTTCCGACGAGTCCAAAGCGCCCAACAACTTGGCGTCCTCCTTGGTCTTAGATTAAGTCTATTTATTATTATAATTATTATTATTATGAAAATTTTCAATTTATTTATTTATTTATTTATTATTATTATTATTATTATTATAAAAACTTACAAAGTCAAACAATTTACATAAAATTAGTGGGAAGCCGAGATACAATCTGGGCCCCCACTCCTCTAGCTATAACAAAGCCTATTCTGGTGAAGATATGAGCAACAACACGAGCCCCAATGTCTTGAGTCTTAGAAAACTGTTGAACCCGCTTCAACAACGCTACGACATCCTTATCCAATTCTCCTATAGGAGAAAAGGAGAAAGGAAGAAAACCATAACCAAAAGCCCAACACCTAGCTTCGTACTTAACCCTCTTTCGATTAGCCGCATTAACCACAACCCGTCCCGGAACAAAGTCAGACAAACCAGATTGTGTCAAAGGAGAAGATCCCGTCAAGTCAACACAAACATCACGACCTAGATCCCAAGAATAGAGTAGCACATCTACAAGTCGGAGAGCTCCGTCGTTCCCGCCAGACAGTCCAATATCAACCTCTTTCCTTGCCGAAATCCCAGACCGATAACAAATATCAAGAAGGGTATCCCGAACTACATTATGCCGATGTTTTATGCCTACAATACCAGCACATGACATCGCATGATCACCAAAGATATCCCTGGTGAAAACCCTGGAGGGCGCATAGCAAGGTGTCGAAATAGAGAACAAAGGAATACCCAACCGGTAACACAACACACATCGGTAAGTCTTAGCATTCATCGTCTGTCCCAAACCCGAGATGGGGACTGCCCGAAGCCAAACAGAGGTGTGATCTCCCTGCTGCGATATCCATAATGTCAATTGTCGATGAGATAAAGAAAAGGTGGATTCTGCAGAAGCAGTAACCTTTGTGAAATATATATCTGCCAATTTCTTCATGAGTTTTGGGGTAGCGACTTCACTAGGATTACTCAAAAAGTCAGACTCCACAATTCTATTAAAAAGACTCAACGCATCATCAAAGGCATGACCAAGACCAACAATGCCAGCATTCTGAAGAAGCCTTGTTTGCAAAGCAGCAGATTGTAACCGAGAAGCAAGAAAAGCATAATGGCGAACATCACCTGCAGAATAAACACCAAGCCCTCCAAATGCAAAAGGTAAGGTGGCAAGTCTCCATTGCCAATTGCCAAACCCAAGTCCCGAAGCAGTAACAATACGCTCTAAGGAAGATCGAAGGGCCTCATCGAATGTGCGCTGAGCTCCCTCAAAAATACCAGGAGGACAAGTACGCAAAGCAAAGTAGAGTTTAGAAACTCCAGTACATGCCCTAAGTAACAACAACTCACACTGAGGATCATTAAGCTTAGCAACTTTATCCATAAGCATAATGGTCTTGTTCACCCTCTGCATCACAAGCTCATCACTAAAAACAGAATTGGAACTGGCAGGACCACCAAGCAACTTAACACCATGCAAAGGTCAAGCAATATTAGGGGGAAAGACACCCACAAGCCTGCTTCAAGGGTCTTCTACAGGCCAAAAAACTTCATTTTTTCCACATTGAGATGTAACCCTAAACGAGGCCCTTCCTCCATAATTAACTGCAAAACCTTTCCCACCACCAAGGTGTCACCAATAATTGTGCCGTCATCCAAATACCATGCCTGAAGACATACATCAAAAGTGTCTCTAATTTTACAAGCCAGGGGTTGTAAGACCAAAGAAAAAAGCAGAGGACCAAGGGGATCACCCTGTTGCACCCCTTGAGATGAACATAAGGTGTGTTCCCCATAATACAATCTGGCCGGATTAGAGTAGCAGAATTCAACCCAACGCGAAATGGTCGGACAACGAAGACGAACTTCACGCAACATGACCGCACGATCAACTAAATTGAAGGCATTTTTAAAATCCACCAATAGCATTGAAAGACCATCCTCAGTACCGCGATCTTCAATCAACCGGTTCACAACATGGAGAATTGCCTCACCACCTGCAGAAACCCCAACACCAAATTGAAGACTATCCAAATAACTTCCCAAAGACTGACCAACCATAACAGCTCCGACCTTTGAAACCAGACGTCGCCAGACAGTACCCACAACTATTATTATTATTATTATTATTATTATTATTATTATTATTATTATTATTATTATTATTATTATTATTATTATTATTATTTTATTATTATTATTATTATGTATTTTATATCTTTCCTTGTTTAGTAGTTTAGGGTTAGTGGGCCTTGTTAATAGTTTGTATATAAACCTATTTTACGCTAATAACAAATCAGGTTTTCATGCCACACAATTCTTTATAGTAACAGAGCGAAAGAGAATTTTCCGATCCAAACCCTAAATCGGACTGCCACCTTCACGCCGCCCTCTTCTAGCCGGAATATCACCAATGTCTTCGTCACTTTCAATTCTTTTTCCGTCTTATTTTTGCGGTTTCAATCATGCCAGGAAAGGAGGAGAATCTCAAACCTAATTCGCCTTTTTATATTCATCCGTCGGATCATCCCGAGATGAAGATTTGACGGGGAAAAACCAGCCTTGATCAATGATTTGACGGGGTTGGTTCGCGTGACTCAGGGGCCGGCCGAGGAGACTTCACGTGAGGGAAGAATCGCCCCCAGTGCTTGCAGTGCAATCAGATTGGGCATGAGGCCCGATCGTGTTTTCAGATTATCGGGTGCCCCGAGTGGAGGAGCGTCGATCGAATCGCGTCGCACAAGGAACGACTGGTTGTTGGTGCTGACACTAGCTTGGATCGCGAGCGCAAACAGGCCCCGTGGGCGCGGGTAGGCTAACGCTACTCAAGGAGGTGAGTCGACTTCGACGTCGGGCAGCGTAGGCAACTTTACATCCGCTGATCGGGCTGGTACAGGGCTGTCAGACTCTCAATTTGACAAATTGGTCAGTATGTTCCAATCTCAGTCTGGTACTTCGGGTAATATTCCGAGTATGTTTTCTAATTTGATTTTAGATATTGGCGTTTCATTTCATATCTCATGAGACTCGTCACTACTTACTGATTTGAGGAAAGTTGATAATTCTACTATTTTATTGCCTAATGGGGCATCTACTACTGCTTGTCGGGCTGGCATTGTCCGTTTCAGTGATCGTCTTGTTCTTCATGATGTGTTATTTGTACCTCAGTTGATGTGCAATTTAATTTCATGTGCTCAATTGTTGAGACATTAGAATTGTGTTGTGACAGTAACTAATAAGCTATTCATTTTTCAGGATCGCACTACGATGACCTTGATTGGAGCGAGTGAAGAGCGAAATGGGGTCTATTGGATATGTGTGGCAATCTCACCAACGCTTGCTTCACGGATTGAGGTCGATTTTGCAGCCCTTTGGCATTCTCGTATTGGTCATCCTTCCCTTTCTATACTTCAGTAGTTACCTAATGTCAAAATAAATGGTCACTTAGACCCATGTGATAGTTGTCATAGGGCTAAGCAAACTAGATCTATTTTTCCTATTAGTCAGTCGTATTCTGGAAACTGTTTTGATATTGTTCACTGTGATGTATGGGGCCCTTATAGGACCCCTATTGCTACTAGTGCACGCTATTTTTTTTACTTTGGTTGATGATTTTTCTAGAGGAGTTTGGATTCATCTTATGGTTAATAAAAGTGAAGTTGGTTCTTTACTTGCAAATTTTTGTGCTATGACACTTCGTTAGTTTAATAGGCAGGTTAAATGCTTTCGTAGTGATAATGGAACTGAATTCACTTGCATGCGTTCTTTCTTTGGTCAAAATGGAATTGAATTTCAAACTTCTTGTGTTGGCACCCCTCAACAGAATGATAGGGCTGAACGTAAGCATAGACACATTTTAAATGTTGCTAGGGCTCTTCGTTTTCATGCTCATTTACCATTGGAGTTTTGAGTCGATTGCATTTTAACAGCTGCTTATTTAATAAATCGTACTCCAACTCATCTGGTTCAGATAAAACTCCTTTTGAGATCTTGAATGGGCCGCCTCCTTGTTATGGTCGTTTATGTGTTTTTGGATGTTTATGTTTTGCGTTAATTGTGCCTCGCAATTCTGATAAATTTGCATCTAGGATTAGAAAATGCATTTTTGTAGGATATCCCAAAGGTCAAAAAGGTTGGAAACTTTATGATCTAGAAACAAATGAACGTTTTGTATCTGCTGATGTTACATTCTATGAAACACATTTCCCTTTTCAAGCCCTGTTACAACCTGCTGATAATGTACTTTCTAGTGCAGAACCACACCCGTCCATTTTTGATGATATCCGTGACCAAAATTCCTTTTCGCAGACAGATGTCAGGGGGAGTGGGGTTCAATCTCCTTTTGTCTTTGTTCAAGAGCACGTCCCTAGCTTCCCAAATGCCCTAACATAGACAAACGTCAGGGGGAGTGGGGTTCAATCTCCTTCTGCTTCTATTCAAGCCAACATTGATCCTAGTACCACGAGGGCCCCAACACAGACAATTGATGAGGGAGGTAGGGTTCAATCCTCTCTTGTTGTTGTTCAAGAAATTCCTCGTCGTTCTACCCATGATCGGTCTCCTTTTGTGAAGTTGAGAGGCTATATTTGTAACACTATTTTGTAGTTCTGTAACCCTAAGATCTCTTTCATCTCAACTGTCCGGGTTGTCAGGTACATCCTATCCTATAACTACTTATGTTAACTGTTCACGTTTTTCGCCTATCATTGTTGCTTTCATTGCTATTGTACAATCTATTCCAGAGCCTACTTCTTTTGATGCTGATGCTTCTGATTTGTTATGTAGGTTGCTATGCAAGTTGAGATTGATGCTTTGAAGTGTAATGGGACTTGGACACTTTCTGATCTTCCCGTTGGAAAGAAACCCATTGGTTGTAAGTGGGTTTACAATATAAATCCGATGGTACCGTTGAGAGGTATAAGGCCAGATTAGTAGTTCTTGGCAACAATCAACATGAAGGCATTGACTACAAAGAGACGTTTGCTCCGGTTGCCAAAATGGTTTCTGTTCGTACTTTCCTTGTAGTTGCTGCTATTCGCAATTGGGAGTTGCATCAGATGGACGTGCATAACGCTTTTCTTCATGGCGATTTGCATGAGGAGGTGTACATGCATCCTCCTCTAGGGGTTTCGAGTGTTTCTAGCAAGTTTTGTTGTCTTAACCGATCTTTGTATTGGCTTCGTCACGCTCCTAGGAATTGGTTTGCCAAACTTGCCACTGCTCTTCGCAGGTTCGATTTTAATCAATCTCGTGCTGATTATTCATTGTTCTCTTACACTCGCTTTGGTGTATGTCTTCATGTTCTGGTTTATGTGGATGATCTTATTATTGTTGGGAATGATTCTGCTGCCATCGCTAAGTTTAAAGCACAATTGAGTTCTTGTTTTCACATGAAGGATCTTGGTTTGCTTAAGTACTTTCTTGGTATTGAGATAGCTCGTTTTGTTGAGGGTTTGTTATTGACTCAGTGGAAGTACACTCTTGATATTCTGACTGAGGCAGGTTTGCTTGGTAGTAAGCCGTGTGAGTTCCCTATGGAACAAAATCACAAGCTTGCACTTTCTTCTGCGCCGTTGTTTGAGGCTCCTGATAGGTACATGCGGTTGGTTGGGCGTCTTATTTACCTCACCTTTACGCGTCCTGAGATTTACTTTGTTGTTCATACTCTTGCTCAATTTATGCAAGAGCCTACTGTTGATCATTGGGATGTTGTTGTTCGTGTTCTGCGTTTTCTTAAGGGTCATCCTGGTCAAGGTGTTCTCTTGTCATCCACTGGGAGTTTGGCTCTTACTGCTTATTGTGATTCTGACTATGCGACGTGTCCTCTTACGTGTCGTTTTGTTACTGGTTACTTTGTTCAGCTTGGTTCTTCACCGGTTTCTTGGAAGACGAAGAAACAACACACTGTCTCCAGGTCATCTGCTGAAGCTGAATATCGTGCCATGGCAAGCACTTGCTGTGAGATTCTTTGGTTGAAAGAGTTGCTTCGCTCTCTTGGCATCTCTCATACTGCTCCTATGCGTTTGTTTTGTGATAGTCAAGCAGCTCTGCAAATTGCTGCTAATCCGGTTTTTCATGATCGGAATAAGCACATAGAGGTTGATTGTCACTTTATTCGGGATCTTCTTCTTGCTGGGACTGTTTGCACTTCTCACATTCGTACTCATTCCCAGCATGTTGACGTCCTCACTAAGGTCCTTGGTTCTCAACAGTTTCATCTTCTTTTGGGCAAGTTGGACATTCATGATCCCCATGCTCCAACTTGAGGGGGAGTATTAGTGTATTATATATGTAATTATGTATTTTATGTCTTTCCTTGTTTAGTAGTATAAGGTTAGTGGGCCTTGTTAATAGGTTGTATACAAACCTCTTTTACGCTAATAACATATCAGGTTTTTATCCACACAATTCTTTATTATTATTATTATTATTATTATTATTATTATTATTATTATTATTATTATTATTTATAAACATTCCTTGTTGCACTTTTATATTATTAATAGTTGTTATTTTGGGTATTTATACTTTTAAGGATCTGGGCCTCGATTGCATTCTTGGCCCAATCCGGCCCCTTGCTTGTATTCTAGGGTTTCGAGTTGCCTCTATTATATAAGGGGCACTCGAGACTCCTTGTTGCTTACGCTTAGCTTTATATAGATTGAATTTTGTGAATTGAGTTCCTCTTCCCTAAGGCCTAGGCGTCGAACTTTCTAAACCCTCAAATCGCCCCCTCTCAGCCAAGCCCCCTTGTCAGCCCTAGGATTGGACTCAATCCAATCCTTTCTTGTTACTCCCTCATCGATCTATATCTAATCTAGTTCGGTTTACTATCCAATTCAGTCCGCTTCCGCCATCGTTTCAAGTAGATCGGAGTTGAAAGACCCAATTCAAGACCAAAGATCTAAGTCGGGGTAGATCGAACCTCTAATCCGAGGAGCGATTGCATCAACTGAACCTGGCTCTAATATCAGTTGATGCGATCGCTCCTTAGATTAGAGGTTCGATCTACCCCGAGTACAAGAGGCCAGCGGACCATCGTTCGGTTGTTCGTACTTATCCTGACTACTCATCGGAGAAGATCAGGCACCTCGAGCTTGGATCATGGCGAATCGTGACCTGACTCCTCGGGTTGCCTCTTGTGCTCGCGTTATTCTCTAACAAATAACAATCATGATTTTACATATTTATAATAATAATAATCTTTATAATAATAATAATGCAGGTCGATCCTTGCCCATCGACCCGTTTGAGCCAAACAACCAATCCATACCCATCCACTATAAATGTGGGTCGGGCCAAATGGATCAAACCCCTTGTCCAAACCCGCCTATAATTTCGGGTGGGTTGGGTGATCTAACCTAGGTTTGAACAAGTCTACCTGGGATGGTTCATGTTGAATGAAAAATCACACATGATGTATATTTGAGCATTCTTGAGGTATGAAACATATATTTAAAATCCTTGGAGTAAAAAATATTCCAACAAAAATGGGAACTAGCAAGTCGTATATGAAGAGTTTGAAACTTTGATTTCAAATTGGGAGATCTAGCTTAGATATATTCCTAAATTCCAACTACACATAATTAAGTGTTATGATGGAGTTACAAGCCTAAATCTCTCCAATCGATTTCTCTTTCTAATTTGATGCTGACGTTCCAATGGAACGCCCACTTGTTCTAGTCTGGTGGGGCCAATAAGCCGGAGCTCATGCATGTAACAGACCCAATGTTAAAAGATAGAGTTTTGATGGTTCCAGAGTCAGTGACTCCGAGTTTGCAAGTCGAGTCGGCGACTTGGCAAAGTCACTGACATGACCAGCTGGCGAGTAATCTATTTAAGAAATGAACGCACAGCGTGTGTGCGTGCATTTGGAGACAACTGGGTCGTTCTATTTTAGGAGAAGATCATCATAAAAGAGTGCAAAAATCAAGAGGAAGACGATTTGATTCTGCTAGAATATTTCATTGTATGCGTTAATGTATATTTGGAAAGATATGTAAAGATTGAGTGTGTGTCACTTCCCTAATCGAATGGGATTGATACACACGAGATCTCTCTTGCCCTAGCTTAAATACCTTAGTGTTTAGGATAGAATGCAAGACTTTTGAGCGTCACTTTACAATTTGTGTAAGAAAGAAAGAGAGAACTTGTGCGTGAGATTCGTACGAGTGGTGTGTCGAGTGTTCTTAGGCATAGCGTGAAATTGAGAGTGTGAGTGCAAAGCTAGAGCGTGGTTCAAGGGTGTGGGATTCATTCTTGTACACGGGAGAGCTTTGTAAACACTCAAGAAATCAATAGAGCGAGTCTAAGGACTCTTGAAATCCGACCAAGTGAGAAGCTTGGAAGGGAGTGGTTTTTCTCTAAGTAAACTAGTTGGTTTACAAAGAGTTTCCACTATACATCGCTTGTCATTGACTGTTGGTAACGTTTCTTTTTCTTGTTTGGTTATTCCGTTGCTTTTTTACTCAAAGTCGACGACTTCACAGGAGTCACCGACTCGTTTAAGTACTAACGATCATACACCCAACATACAAGTTTAATGAAGTTCCAATCCAAAATTATATGATAATGGATGTAGTATCTCATAAGATTACAATTCTTTGGGTCAGTTTTTACTTGGACAACATCTCTCAAGGTTGGTGAATCGCCGCATTAATTGGGATTGGTTGCTCCGCTATTAGGTGGGTTGCTTAAACAACCCCATAAAGTCAACAAACCCAAAGACTCCAAAAAATGGCCCACATCGAAACCTGGTATTGATAGCATGTGAAAGTCAATGGACCAATAAGCTAAGTGTTGTGCGTGTGACCGGAGACCGGCTCAACATACAACCCCAATGAGATTCCAACTCAAAACAATATGACAATATGTGAAGGCGTGGAGTAATTCTAGCTTATTAAATTATATAATAGATAATTTTTATTCTCAATTTACCATGTCAAAAGTGTTATTTCCACACCATTTAATTCACATTTCTTAATTCTTAGATCCTCATTTGCCAACAACTTGATTTAGTTTGACACACAATATAAAAAACACTTTATATTCACTATTTAACATCTAATTATTGTTGGACCTCCCCAAAATTTAGCCCAGAAAGTCACGATAGTCCAAGATGTTCGACCCAAACCATCAAACGGTGGAATCAGATAAGAAGTAATTGCGGGAGTAGTGGGCGAGATGGCAATGGCAGAAATCTTGGCTAGAAAAGATCCCTCAAACGCCAACGGCTAGGCCATTGAATGGTGGTAGCGACATCCACGGGGGAAGAGAGGCTCGTAACGGTCACAAAGGACTGGAGGTTATAAAATAGGGATGAAGGAGAGATCAAGAGGACATTCGAAGCTCATTCATAATCACACTCTGAAATACTATCAAGCAAGAATTATTCTTTTTGTTCGCCAGTCCTGCTTGTGTGTTCACTTGTAACCTTGAAGGAATTTTCCACCGAAACAATCATAATCCAATCACAATACCAATTTGCATTTGCTTTTTACTTCTTTCTTTTGAAGTCTACATCTTGTTCTTTAACTATAACACGTTACGATTACTTTTTGGTTAGGTTTCCCTCATTTTAGCCGGTAATACGTTCAGGTGGTAAATCTGCCCAAAACAATTATAGAAAAAATTTAGGATGCGTTCGGCATGAAGGAAGCGTATGTCAGCTAACTTAGAACCCTGCAAAACAATGCAATCTTGGGGGTATGAGGGTGTCATATTTAACATAAAAATGTTAGTTTTCCGCTCCTATTCGTTGTCACGTTGATCGAAAACACGTGCAGAACAGAGCTTTAACTTAACTGGTTTTGAGATATAACGAACCAATCCTAACCGTGTAATGTATTTCGTTTGCTCGATTGCGATAAGAAAAAAAAGGTGAAAACAACATAAAGCTCGAAAAAGCGTCATAATTCCAAATAGAGCATAAAATACGGATGATATGATATCCTAAAACAAATTATAGCCAATCGGTTGAAAGAAATGGATTAGTATACGTGACGCCAGAAACCCCCCATCAGATAAAGTACCCTTGGAAATTCATGGCTAGGAATGGACGTATAACGTGTTGAAAGATCCAACTTGCCATGACTAACGTGTTGGAAACATACTGGCATTAAAATCAATTATGCTTCAAATTATTTGCAGCTTAAATTTTACGTGAACTCTTTCTTTGAAATGGCTCAAATTCTAGATGACTTCAGTTGAAATAAATTTTCAAGTATGTAGACCGATGCGTAATTTTGCTTGTCAAATGAAGTTTTCTTTTTCCTTAAAACGTGTATCGGCCAAGAATTCAACAGTTATTATTGAAGCATCTATATATGTATATGGATTGGCAACACTTTGAATTTCAGATATGAAAGTGACGAAACAACGTCTATAAATACAACTTGCTACGACCTTAATTAGATGTGAATACGTCCGAAATGCTGACCAGGATGGCTTGTAACAATAACACGATGTATTAATTAATTTATGGTAGCTTCTAAAATTTGCCAATTTTGAATTTTAAAAGTGTTAGGTTAGAAAATTTTAAGTTTGAATAATTTTTTTCCTACTAAGTATATAATTTTGGGTGGCGTAAGTAGCAAATATTGAAATATAAAAATTAGGGTTCAACAAAAACACCAGCCCATATATTGGCAAATACTCTAATAGATGTAAAAAAAATTCTTTAGAAGACTTACCCATAAAAAATCAGCTGTGTTATTCGAGTAGAGCTGGACGTAGTGAAAATGAAGCTCTAGTGAACCAGTGGTAACAAAAAAATAATATATTGGCAAACTTGTTTTGACATTTTGTTAGCTAAGTGAACGTAAGGAATGAGGTAAACAAAAATGGGAGGGCCTAGTTCCTCGTTTTACTTTGTTGCACCTAGTCTAGGTAATCTGCGTGACTGTGAATATAATAGATTAAATTTATTATTACTATTTGATTTTCATCACAAATTAACCTAGCTCATTTGATAATCAGCTTTACATTTGCTTAAAAGACAACACTGTATTATTAATAGCTAATAGCTAGAGATTAATTTGCTCCCACAGTCCCATATCTCGTGAAAACTACTTTTAAACGCCCATATCTTTTAATTTTTAATCTGTACAAACATGTACACCTCTTATTATTTTAAATTTTAATCAAGTACTTAGTGGAGTTGGTGCTGAATTAAAACTATATGTAAACCTCTAGACAAGTCCTGTTTTTATTTGATTAGTGCGAAGGATGAGATTACGATCCCAAATTTATAATTATAAAATCGGTTTTTTTATCCTATGTCTTAAGGGCATAGGTTAAGAGTACTAATTTAGGGAACTAAAACCCTAATAGGAAACTAACAAACCCTATTAAAAGAATAATTAAATTTAAATAAATAAAAATTTCAAATATATTATCATTTTTAGTCCCTTAACCTAGAAAAATCGTTATAAAATTCAAGAAATAATGGGTCCAACGACCTGATAAGTGATATCCAGTCCATTAATAATATTTTAAAAAAAAAACAGAACCGGTAGAATTCACGAATTCAAAAACAATGAAATTCTGTTTATAACTCATACAAAACTGCATGATTTCATTTGAAAGATCTCGCGTATTACTTTCCTCAAAAAAAAAAAAAAGTGATATCCAGTCCACTAACCAAATAATTTTAACAGAACAGGTAGAATTCAGGAAAATTGAAGAGCAATGAAGAATTAATACACAAAACTCCACAAACATTTATTTTTACTTCGTCTTTCTTACATTTTCGCCTGAACAATTTACATCTGCTGATCAATTATGACCGAAAGATCGAGAAACAAGTACGACCAAACTGCCACAGATCCACCACAACTCTATTAAACCTCCACCCATTCAATTCAATTCATACAGATATATGATGTATGTATACAATCGATTGAGCACGCAATTAATCACAACAAACACAGCAATTAACTTCGTGGTCGTCACTACGAGGCGCTGATCACAGAAATCAGGAGCGGAAGAAATTGAACCTAAGATTGAAGAAGGCTCTGAGCCTGAGAAAGCTGCTCCATAAGCGCCAAAATCCGCGACTGATACGCACGCGCTTGGTCGACGGCCTCCGCCTCCAGATCGCCGAGCTGAGCGCAGAGCATCTCCTCCGCCTCCTCCGCCACCTTGACCCGATTCCACGCCTTTCGGAGCTCCTCCTTCATCCGCTCCTCTCTCAGCCGGCTTTCCTGTAATTCTCGCTCCAATTCCTCGTTCTGCCGCCTGAGCGCCGCTCCGTCCCCGTCCAGGCGGAGGTGGCTCGTCGGTTGCGCGGCCACGGCAGCTGCTGGAGCCATGTGAGAAGCCGGAGAAATGGAAATGGGGATTTGGTGGTTAGGGATTTTGTAGTTACTTGTGGCTTCTGAGATTAGCACGAATTGAACAAATGCCAATGCATCCATTTTATAGGCGGTTTGATATGATATTCTCCTGTAGAAAAAAAGTGTCCAGGTTCAATGAACCGTTTGTTGCATTTTTTAATGAAGAGATTTTTAGTTTTATTTCTATTTTTTAAAGCCATGATTATTTCGGTTTCAGTTGGGGGTGGGGACTGGCCGGGGTGCGTTTTGAGCAGACGAGCGCCTCTCCTTTTCCAAGTTCGAAAGTAGAACAACTTATTTCTATCCTTTTTGACCCCATCAAACAAAGTAACTAATATCTTGGTTGATCAAAGATCAGCCAATTGAAGCTCGGTTATTAAAAAATTAGCAATCGTGATCCTATTTTTTATTGGTTGTTTTTGGGATTATTATACAGTTGAATACTGATATAAGACCTACATCCGTCCACAATGGTAGTGTATAGGGGTACAATTGAAAATATTAAATCATATATTACGTATAGGTTATTATTAGTCACATAAAATAATAACTACCATTTATTTTATTTTTAGAGTTTCTATTTAACTTTTTAGTTAAGATATATTGAACCAGCTCTCCCGTATATTTCAATTGAGAGTTGTAGTAACTGTATTTATACAATTCATATTCAATAAAAGTCATCTGATTCATAAAATTTCTATATGGTATAAGGGTCCGTTCAGCGGGCCTTATTTTGACCTTATACAGCTTTATTCAAGTTTATGGTAAAAAAATAAAGTCGTTATTATCTGTTCGATAGTGGGAGTTGATGATGATTATTGTAGCTTATGGGAGTTGATGATAATTTATATTTTACCCAAAATTTAATCTACCCCTCCCAGCTTTATCCAGCCTTATGGAATTTATTTCCTTCGATTGCCCTTCACTAATTTAATTTTGGAAGATTTAAAAATTAACCTTCTCTTTATAAATTTATAAATATATCCTTTTTGGTAATTTTGCATCCATCTTTTATAAAATCAGTCTCGATCAATTTTTAATCTACCGAACACCTACATAATTTTTCACAAAAATAAGCTAACAATTTCAACTCCTAAAATTAACTTGTAAAATCAGCATCAACCATTAAATCAACATCATCATCAACATCAACTCGTATCAGGTTTGAAGCGTTGAACAGACCCTTAGCCTTCTAATCATGGCCCTCCCTCTCGCAAAAATAAAAAACACAATAAGTCTCCATGGTCGGTGATCTCCTTGCCCTACCGTCCAACCCTTATGTTGCTGATTAACCATTCTTGATTGTTCAATTTCCACAAATCCTAAAACTCACACCCACAAACTACTTGGTATGGAGTAACTAAATTCAACTCACTCTTAAGGAGTATGACCTATTCAATTATTTGGATGGTTTGCTCGCAACCCCTCTAGAAACTCTTTATGGTGAGAACGATGTTCAAAACCCTAATTCAGAATATCAATCTTGGAAGTGTAAGGATAGACTAATCCATGGCGTACTACTCAACACTTTGTCACCATTGGTGAATTGCTTGGTTACACAACCAACCTCTTCCAAGGTTGTGTGGGATTTGCTCAAAACAACCTACATAGCAACCTCAAGAGGTCACAAGCAACAAATTAAGCAAAAGGTTTCAATTATATGCAAGGCCTAAAAGCTGATGCGGACCTACTAGGGTCCCTTGGAGCGCCTCTTACACAAAAATATCTAACATACTATCTCTTTAATTAAGGGTCTAGATGACTCCTTTTAATTGGTGATAGATAGTGTTCACAGTCACGACACACCAATCACCTTTGAAGAGCTTCATGATAAGCTTATTGTCAAAGAGATTGCAATCAAAGTCGAGACTCAAATGGAGAGTCACACGGCCACTACGTTGAATGTCCAAAAGGGAAAAGGCAAGAACAAAGCGGCTCCTCCAATGTTATGGAATCCTGCTCCACCCCCTAAACCACCCCCAGACCTGGCTGGATCCCATATGCCAACAACAATCAAAATTTCCCTAATCACCCACAAAACTCAAACAACCAACCTACAAACCAAAACCAACAATGACTTCCATTTAAAGTGCAGTGTCAATGATGACTCAATGCCCAAACTTCATTGCAAGGTTTCCAACCTCCCCTCTACCCACCTCGATCCGTTTTCCAACCAACCAAAATCCTCAAGTTAATGTTCTCACTAACACAAACCAACAATAGTTAACAATGGAGCTACAAACCATATCACCACTGACCTAAACAACATGACCCATCACTGGCCATATCGCGACCTCGATGACCTCTTCTTTGAAGATGGCACAGGTTTACCGATCTCTCAAAATGGTTTAATTACTTTAAATTCGGTGAATCAAAATGTAAATTTGTCAAATATCAAATGTCCACAAACGTTTTATCAGTCTCATAGTTTTGTGAAGAAACTAATTATGGTCTCTATTTCTTACCAAACTGTTTTTATGTGAAGGACAAATTAGGCAAAATAATCGTTAAAAGACCATGTGTCGATTGAATATGTGTGGCAAAATTCAACTCCAAATGCCAACAATCTCAAACTCCGGTGATCTCCCTGTCCTCCCTCTCACAAAAATCACAAATACAATAAGTCTACATGGTCAATGATCTCCCTGCCCTACTTCCCAACCCATATGTTGTTGATCAAACATTCTTGATTGTTCATTTTCCACAAATCCTAAAACTAACACCCACAAATTACTTGGCATGGAGCAACCAAATCCAACTCACTCCAAAGGGGTATGACCTATTCAATTATTTAGATGGTTCGCTCGCAACGCCTCCAGAAACTCTTTAGGGTAAGAACGACGTTCAAAACCCTAATTCGGTGTATCGATCATGGAAGCGCTGGGATAGACTAATCCATGGTGCCCTAGTCAGCACTTTGTCACCATCGGTGAATTGCTTGGTTACAAAAGCAACCTCTTTCAAGGCTGTGTGGGATTTGCTCAAAACAACCTACACAACAACATCAAGAGATCACAAGCAACAAATTAAGCAAAAGATCCACACAACCAAGAAAGGAAATCGCTCAGTTTTCGAATATATGCAAGGCCTAAAAGCCGATGCGAACCTATTGGTGTCCCTTGGAGCGCCTCTTGCACAAGAATATCTAACACACTATCTCTTTAAGGGTCTAGATGACTCCTTTTAATCGGTGATAGATGGTGTCCACATTCGCGACACACCAATCACCTTTGAAGAGCTTCATGAGAAGCGTATTGTCAAAGAGATTGCAATCAAAGTCGAGACTCAAATGGAGAGTCACCCGACCACTACGTTGAATGTCCAAAAGGGAAAAGGCAAGAACAAAGCGGCTCCTCCAATGTTATGGAATCCTGCTCCACCCCCTAAACCACCCCCAGACCTGGCTGGATCCCATATGCCAACAACAATCAAAATTTCCCTAATCACCCACAAAACTCAAACAACCAACCTACAAACCAAAACCAACGACGACTTCCATTTAAAGGGTGGTGCCAATGATGCTGGAACTATGATGGTCATGTGATGACTCAATGCCCAAACTTCATTGCAAGGTTTCTAAACTCCCTTCTACCCAAATCGACCCGTTTTCCAACCAACCAAAATCCTCAATCTAATGTTCTCACTAACACAAACCAACAAACATGACTAATTAACAACAGAGCTACAATCCATGTCACCAATGACCTAAACAACATGGCCTATCACTATCCATACCGCTACCTCGATGAGCTCTTCTTTGAAGATGGCACAAGTTTACCGATCTCTCAAAATGGTTCAATTACTTTAAATTTGGTGAATCAAAATATAAATTTGTCAAATATCTTTTATGTTCCAAAAATGTCCACACCAATCACCAGTTGGGCAAAACAATCCTTAAAGGATCATGTGTCGATGGTGTCTATGTGTGACCAAATTCAACTCCAAACGTCAACAGTGTCAATCTCCAATAGTCGGCTAACCTTCACCACAAGTTAGGGCATCCGTCGACTGTAGTTTTCAATTTCATACGTCTGATTGTGTTGCTTGTCAGATGAACAAGTCTCATAAACTTCCTTTTTCAATTTCAAGCATTGTTTCCACAGTTCTCATTGAAATAATATATCTTGACATTTGGACATCCATTGTTTTATCCTATGATGGTTTCAAATATTATGTCATCTTTGTGGATCACTATACTAAATACGTTTGGTTATATCCTTTGAAAAAGAATCGAAAGTAGAAGATATATTCAAATGATTCAATGCCAAAATCAAAGCCCTTGTTATTGATAATGGAGGTGAGTAATTAGTCATGAAAGTTTTTCTTAGTGAGTCCAACATCACATAGTTAACATCACCTCCACACATGCTTAAGCACAATGGGTTGTTTGAGCGTCGAAACAAATATGTAGTTGAAAGTCGAAACTGGTCTAAGCCTTTTCACACATTCGAGCATGTCATTGGATCATTGGCCTTTCGTTATGACCACGACTAATCATTTAATAAATTGGTTACGAACACAAACTTACATAATGATTCACTGTATTTAAAGATCTTGAAATGTCAACCAAATTACTCCAAATTGAGATGTTTCGATTGCTTATGCTATCCATGGCTTCATCCCTATGCAAACACAAATTTGAGCCTAAATCCACACCATGTGTGTTCGTTGGATATTTCACAACACATGCTGCCTATAAATGCCTAGATACGGCCACCAAACAAGTTTATGTGTCTCCGCATGTGAACTTCGTTAAAACAGAATACCCATACAAAACCCAAAAATCAAAAATTCAACCCCCTTAAAGGAATGGGGTTCAATTTCCTTTCCTATTTTAGGAACCCTAATTCAAACCCTAGTCATCCAAATGTTCCCTTATCAAACAACTCTAATCCAAATCCTAACTTACCCTATCAATCTCCACAAGATCGCCATATCCAATCTACTCGGCCAAATTCCTAACCACCCAATAATCTTATCCTTCTAAATATAAAAATATTAGTGACGATCAGAGTTATCCGATCTTGTCCTAGCAACCTCTAATCAATGGTCGTTGAAACAACTTGATGTCAATACTATGTTCTTCAAGGAATGGTTTATGACGACGTATACATGATTCAACCTCCAGGTTTCATTGACTCTAAATTTCTAACACAAGTTTGCAATCTGCAAAAGGCATTATATGGCTTGAAACACCCCCCCCCCCAGCATGGTACAATGAGTTGAAGAGCTAATTGGTACACATTGGCTTCGTTAACTCGATTTTGCCAATGCCTCCTGATTTATTTTCAAGCGACATGCCATGTCATCTACCTACTAACATCAATGTTCTAAAAAAATGTTGGGCGAACCCTGGGCGGAGATGGGCCACCTAGTGC